>CM056946.1:19618438-20279116 GCA_029856935.1 Cyclocarya paliurus | reverse complement strand
AAATTTACCATCTGAGTCTCAGGTCTTGCTCGCCCCCCCACATTTTCCCTACTCCATAGAATTTCATTAAAATCGCCTGTAATGCACCAGGGTACATTTCTTCCTGGTTTGATTGCTGATAATAATTCCCATGACAAAGGTCTCTTACTAGTCTCAGGGTATCCATAAAAACCTGTCCAAAGCCATTTCTTGGATTGATTATCTACACTGACCCAACCACTAATATGTCTTGTAAAAAAATTATGAAGTTCAAAATTAACATGTTGTTTCCACAAAATTGACAAACCCCCACTCCTTCCTATCGGATCCACCCGTAGACATCCTTCAAAACCTAACTTCCTTCGTAACCCGTCTAACTTTGACTTCTGTAGTAAGGTTTCCATTAAGAAAGCCATCCCGGGACACTTATTCATTGTGAATACTAACATTCATCTTATACAAAACATGAAACACTGAATCAGATCAGGCTTCGTTTGGTTATCTCAATTTATCTAAAACTAATCAATGATAGGACCCACTACTTTTTTAATTTTTCATAAAAAAAAGTTAAATTCATCTCAGCATCCAAACATAGCCTCAATCTGACTGATTCCATTTAATATTTTGGATCCGAAATATATAAATAGGATTAAATTGACCATTGATTTGAAAAGATTGAGTCATCAAGCCGCATTGTCCCTTCAATATCATATAAATATTTTAAGGTATGATGATAAAGAATTAAGATATATAACATAACACATTGTTTTTAAATAATAGGAATGACAAACTTTGAATGTGGCTAGCTATTGCATAGACATCGAAGTTAATATGATATATATGCTTCTTCAAAATCTAAAATTTAAACCATTAAATTCAAATAATTTTTAGGGGTCATGTATATCATTAGTTAAAAACCAATGATTTATGTAATTCGCGTTATGTGGGACTTTTATGCAACCTCTGGACTTCATCGCCATTAATAAAAAGTACTGTCTATTTATCATTGCTTTAAAAAAAAAAAGAGAGCTAGAAAAAATGTTCACCATACATTTAATGTACACTAATTGTTGGGCATGTGCTTGATTTCTCATTTTTTATAATTGATCATTTTCAACAACAAAAAGAATTTATGGCACACAAATCTTGAAAATACAAAAACAAAAACTTAAAAAAATTCATGTCATATATATATATTACAAGCAAAGTGTGAAAATAGTTCCACAATATTGATATAAATAAATACAGAAGCTAAAAATTGTCTATTTAGAATACTCATCCAACATAACAACAAATTCTTTAACCATTGTTCGCAATGTAAATGAAAGCAACATTATAGCGAAAGCGCATTTCTACCTGAGTTTCAAATGGTGTGATATTCCATACACATACAAGAAATTGTTGGTTACAAAAAGACCTCATAGTATTATCCAAAATCATACCATCTTGCTATGCCAAAAGCAAACAAATGTGTACAACCATATTTATAAGAATAATTTTATTGAACCTAAATTATGGTTGATGAGTCATATTTGTAAACCTAATTTCAATCTATTAGATAATTTTGAATATATCAAATGCCTAGAAATTTATGTGATAAATTATGGGTTTTTCTATTGGGCTCGATAATTTGGTTTAAACTCAATTAATATTTATGGACAAGCGGGTCCTATTTAATTGGTATTGGGCCCAAAAATTTATTTATAAGTCCAAAAAATACTATCGGACAAATTGGATCAATTTCGAATTTAATATCGAGCCACCAAGATTACTACATGACACAACCCATTAAAATGGATCTAATCCATGTATGTATGTTTAATACCAAGACCTAAGGCCCATAGAAAAGGCCCAAGCCGGTTACCCAAAATCCAGACCCGTATTTTAAGCCTATGTGCGTCTCCCTCCTTCACTGGGGTTTCGACTTGTATATATGTATGTATATATAGATCTATTTTTTCTAAAATGTGATTTTATTCATTAGAAGTCTTCCACCCTTTACACTGTCTTCAGGGTGATTTCTTAGTCCAGAAAATTACGATAATTAGATTATCGATATATAGGTAGGGTTTCTATATGTGTGTGTGTGCATATATATATATATATATATATATATATATATATATGCACTATACATTCATCTCCTTCGTCACAAAATTAGGGTTGCCGCACCAGTACCTCAAGCCATGAGCCAAGCTCCTCCACATCTCTTTCTAGAGCTGAGCAAAAACTTGGAAACTGGACTCTGAATTTGATTCCAATAAAATGGAGTCATTGAAATGACCCTGAGTCCGATCCGATCCAACTCAGTCTTTATGCTTCGATTTCTACTTTGAATCTAACTTCGATATTGTACATATGTTATAAAATACGTATTTATCTATATATTCATATATACTAGTATAGTTATATAGTTAAATTCAATAATATACTAATATGAGCTAATTATTATAAAATAATATACTTATACTATAATATAAATAAACTAATAATAATTAGTATATGTAAATATCATAGTATTACTACCATACATAATTAAGTATAGAAATAAGTTAGACACTAGTATTTAAATAACTCTAGAATAACAAGTTAATAACACATACTAATTTTCTAAAGTATAATAATATGTAATTAGACACTAGAAAGTTTAATATATAATTAAGTTAATAAGTTAGACTTTAATATAATAACATGTAATTAGACATTATAGTATAAATCTTGTATAGAAATAAATTAGACGCTAGTATAAAAATAAGTTGTAAGTCTAGTATAATAAGTTAATAACACATAATACTAATTTACTAAAATATAATAATATGTAATTAGACACTAGAAATAAGTCTAGTATAGAAATAAGTTATAAATAAGTTAGATACTAATATAATATAATAACATATAATATTATAGTATAATAATATGTAATTAGACACTAAAAATAATATGTAATATTATAGTATGATAACAATAATTAGACATTATAGTATAAGTTAGTATAAAAATAAGTTAGATATTAGTATAAAAGTAAATTAACAGTGAATGATTTAGTTTTATTTTTTAATTATTTGGAAAGATGAAATTTGAAAGCCCACAAAAATTCTTTATTAAAATGGGCTAAGTATGAAGCTAAAAAAAAAAACCAAAGTTGAAAGCCCAAATCCGACTCCGCTCTGGCGAGTCAGATTGAAGTCTACACAAGTGGGAGTCAAATCTGAGCCTATACAAGTCAGTGCTCACCCCTATCTCTTCCCTCAGCCACAACACACGTTGACCCAGCCACGTCGAAGAACCAAACACGGTTGCACTGTAAACCGCTTGGTTAAACCTATGTTTTAGCAACCACACGACAACCTCATGATGATACCTCTTGCACTGCCTCAAACAGCCTACAATCATGGCGTAAAACCTATTGCACATACTGTCATCTCCCCTTGCAAGCACTCATCCTCTTAGGTCGCACCACATGGACGAGCACCAGCCATTGAGCATGAAGAATTCGTATTAGTTCTTGCAAGTGTTTGTGGTGCAATGACACAACCGCCACTCTCACGGTGGAAACAACACCCTCCAAGAAGACCAACACCACTACACTATAACTTTCTCTCTCCACCACATGCTCATCCACGCAAAGTCAAGCCGTAGCTATCATAAACAACCAACATAAAGTCCCTTGTTTTTCCATTCCAAATAGAGAATGCTAGCCCTTCTCTCCCTCATCAGAAGCCACCACTGGGAGCCATCACAAAATATGCCAACAACCATATAAACTGGCGACCAGTCACCCTCCATCACCTCACAACACTACGGTAAGCCCTAATGAGCTCTTCCTTCTCTTCTTTTTCTTCCACGTGTTTTTGTCTCTAAGTTGACAGCAACAGATAGTTCCTTTCTCTAAGTGCTCTCCCATCACCTTCGTCATCGTTGATCTTGGGTGCCACCGTGATTTTTGGCTACGACCACCTTTGGTTCCATTGCACGTTTCTTCTCCCTCGGTAAGTTTCGGCCCTATGCTTTTGTGATTTCAAAAGCAAACTTTACATTGTTTTAGCCTTCCAGAAATGCAGCCACATATTAAATACTTTTACTTAAATACCCTTTAATCCTTTGCCATGTAGCTTTCCCATACAACATATTGAAGATTATTTTTAAGGGTTATTACGTTGCTGCGCTTTGAATGTAAGCCATGGCAGATTATGGTGCAGTTTGGGCAGTGAGTTCAGTTGAAATGAGTTGAAATGAAGTTGAAAGATGAATAAAATATTGTCATAATATTATTTTTTAATATTATTGTTGTTTTAGAAATTGAAAAAGTTGAATTTTTATTATATTTTGTATGGAAAGTTGAAAAAGTTGTAATGATGAGATGAGATGAAACACTTTCACTATCTAAATGTGGCCTATGTCTTCGACTAGTATTGGGCTTGATTTTTATTGTACTTATGTTTTGAGTTGAGTTTATGTGGAATTGATATTAATTTAGACTAGTATCTTATATTTGGCTCAAACGTTTTGTTAGGTTCGGTTCTATATATTTCAATAAACTATATTAATATTTATGTTAGACTTAGTTTTAAATTGAATAAATATGTTAGCCTATAAACTTTACTTTTACAAAAAATATTCAAGGGATTTAAAAGATATTATTAAGTATTAAATTATTATTAGACTATAATAATCGTTTACAAGAATTTTAATATTAAGTAATATTAAATCTATTTTAAGAACTAAATATTTCCACCGTTATTTAATAGATTTAGATAAAAATATGTTCATTACTATATTATATTTGAAAGACTAGATATGATATTATTATTTAAATAATCATATGATATTAGTAGTTATTAATTTCAGTATATAATTGAATATTTTATTAGATTGAATTTCCTTAGCTAGTATATATTTATTTAATTAAGTAGAATATTTGACACGTTTTTCTAGAAGCGTTAATGATTATTCATACTTCGTATAAGTGTCAAGCTAAGAAGTGAAACCCAGGCAACAACGCAACGATGTAAGTAGCATGATCATAACTTAGTTTAGATAGATTATTATTAAAGCTAGTTCTTTTATGGCCACTTTTTGTATATCACGCATGTTATGATTTATGCAAGCATGTCATTCATCATAGCATACTGATATCTTAATTTTCTACATCATGTTCATATTCAACATTTTACAGTTATTTATATTATTATATATGTCATACATCTCATATCGCATAAGACACATCAACTTTCTTTAATTCAAGTGCAAGATAAAATTAGATCAAGTTAATTATATGGTCATTTAGACGCATAGTACCAATGCAAATTCAGGGTGGATGTGCAAGCTACAGACTTAAGTGTGGTCCGCCGAGTATGCTAGAATAGTACCTCAACGGCTCTACTTGCAGCCGCGGAATATGGGGTCAGTGCACAACTTTGTGCATATGGTTAAGTGTATTGGCAAATTAGATAAGTCAGAACAGTTAAATTAGTTAATTAATTCAGATAAATCAAGATAACTCATGCATAGCATAAACATCAACATGACTAGTCATGATTTTAAACTTTCAGCATGAAAACTTTTATGAAAACCTTACGTTTGGATTTCTTACCAAGTCTTGGACTCATTTTAGTTTTAATTTCATATTTTTAACCACCCAGGTGAAGATGATGATCGGTACGAGTAGTTGGGCCAAGCTTAGAAGAAGCAGAAGAATTTAGTGACTTTATTGTATGACTGTTTTTTCCATTTCAGTTGGGTTGGAAATTTTGGTTATGTTGTTTTAGACATGATTTATTTTATCAACTCTTATATGTGATAAACAATGTTTTATTTAATTATGCAAGTTTATTGTCGGACTTTATTTACGTAATTATGTGAGATTCGTAACCCTAGTGAAGAGGGTGTTACAAAATATATTAAGATTGCACACTACAAAATGTATTTTAAATTACACATTAGCAAAGTTTTATAAAATAATTTTAGGAAACGAGATGAGAATATGAAGTTTTTAAAACTTTTCATTTCCTTTCCCCCTTCAAGCACCCTACACCAAGTTCACATAACACAATTTGAAAATTTATTGGAATCCATACACATACACATACTCATACGCAATCTATATATCACTTAACTCAACATATGATAAATTAAAACAATCACATCATAAACTGTACAATAGCCTCATCACTTCAAATGATATACAATCATATCACAAACTACACATAATAAATAGTTACATCTTAAATTGTACAATAATCTCATAACTTCACATGACATACAACCACAACACAACTCCATATTTGATCCTATAATTTTATACGATATACAACCACAACACAAACTCCACATAATCCCATCACTTCACAGCATATCACCATATAAAAAATGCATAACAATCTCATCACTTCACATGGCATCCGGCCAATCATAACCAAACTGTACGATTTACAATTTCACAGTTTCCAACGACAGTTATTTTAAATGTTAGTCCGAGGATTACTTATAGTGTGAACGTCTCTTTTCTAGATGAACAAAACATCCCGAACTCAGCTGCTAGTCGTGAGCGTTCCTATTAATAGATGGCGTGGTGGTTGCAAGTTTGGATTGTAGTAATTGATCTATTGCTTTGAAAATCAACAATTATGATTCTAAACTTATGCATGTTCATGTAGCTAGGACAAAAATTGAGAGGTAGCGATTTCTGAGATCTTTATTTCATAAATGTCTACAATTTATTTTTTTATAAGAACAAATTTCTGCAATTATGTTTTTGTTCGAACAATATTATTCTCTAGATGGTCTAGCTTTAATCACTCATTGAAAGAGCATATTTAAAAACTTAATTTTACAGCAGATGAAAGCAAACTTTGTGAAAATTTAGGTTTGAAAAATGTCTGCAATTTATTTTTATACGTACACATTTTTACAAATTTGTTTTATTCAAACAATAATATTCTCTAACATGGCCTGACTTTAATTGTTCATTGACAGAGCATTGTTAAAAATTTAAACAATCTTTTACAATTGATGAAAGCAACCTATATGACATTTTATGTTTCACAAATGTCTGCAATTTATTTATATTTTAGAGCAAATTTCCTCAACAATTGTGTTTTCATTCGAATACTTGAGGAAATTTTTGCAGTTGATTAAAGAAAATTTTGTGAGATCTTAAGTTTTCCAAATATTTGCAATTTTTTTTATAAGTATAAATTTCGACAATTATATTTTTGTTTGAATAGTACTATTATCTAACATGGCATGAGTTTAATCATTAATCAACAATGCATTATTAAAAGTTTAAACAATTTTTTACAATTGATGAAAGCAATCTATGTGAGATATTTAGGGCTGGTTTACTTTCGAAGTTAAAATTCGAAACTGTGAAAATGTTTTTTGAGGTTTCATATGGTCAAAAGTTCTATGAAAACAAACACACTTTATTGACTATTGGTTTTAAGCTCAGAGTTTTTAGTTGTTCCCTTATTTACTTCTGAACTGTTCATTGATGAAAATCCAGAATTTTCTCTCACATCTCTGTCTCACTCGTTCTCCGTATTACACTGCCTCTAACATCTCTCTCAATCGGAACCTGTTCTCTGCATTACATTACCCAATAGAAGCGTGTAAATCTTGCTCCATCACCCTCCTATCGATCCCATCTTTCTTTCAATACTGCGTTTCGATTTCTGAAGATTTTGAGGCTTTCGTGTGCATCATCTTCTCACGGCAGGGTCATCGTGTCAGTTGGGTTCTGAACGAGGAGTTGAAACCACCACTCTAAGAATTGAAGACTCTGCACCAAAGATTTTGAAACCCTAACCGTGCAAATCTCCCATGTTCATTTACCCATCACCGAAGCTTTGTTCCCTTAGCTCTGCACTGAACAATTGCCCCAAGCTCTCTACATATAGGACATGATGAAAGGCAGGACAACCCACCGAGAGACTACCACGTTTAGGTGCTGCAACCGTCCTTTATCTCTTAAGAACGACTACCATAAACGCATCCTCATCAAATTGACGGGCACCATGGGTCCGAGAACGAGGTCATACCAGGTATTTCATGGTACCCTCTAAGCTGTTTGTTACGAATCAATAATGATTGTATAGCAAATACGCTGTGTCCTGTTGGTATATTAAGCATTGGGATTGATTTGCAAGTGGCTGTGGATCGATTAGTGGAGGATTTCTGTGTTTGATTGAGAATTTTGTTTGTTTATTCTTGAGAAAACTGCTTGAAAAGATTGTGCCTTTAGGTTCAGTTTCCAGGTTTTGAAGAATTGTATGTAAAAATTCTGTATTGTGATCCGCAAGAAGAAATGAGCAATTACTTCAAATTTTTATATTAGAATATTGAAAGTATTGTTCCTTTATGTCGAACCCGTGGCATATAGCAGAGGAATAGTTGATAAGTAATAAAGGATTTAAATAAGATATTCTAATTAACTAATTATTAATAAGATTGTACGAGCAAAACCATATCTTGTCTCTAGAATGATATGTAGTTTACATAATTAAGTACATATTGTGCAGAAGATCTTAATCATACTTTTAAATGAATTGCTGAATAATGGGTGGTGTATACACTGATAAAATGTGAGGAAGAAAAAGGATATATATATGTATATGTATATGTATAGCTTCCTTGGAAATAGGATATGGATGGAGTTGAAGCCAAGCAATAGGCATGTTGCAAAATGAGGCTTTTATGGATCATATGCAAGTTGCAACCTCTTGCAAAGACATACATTATATATTAATCACTTGTTAATGTGGTATTCTACAATAATTCAACTGCAAAAATGTCTTAATATAGTAATCATTTGGGTCTACTCTATTCAAAGAGTATCGACTAATCAAACACATATGGTACGAAATTCTAACTAATTTGCATAAATAAATATGAACAAATTGGTGGGACCATTATCTAATTTTTAAGCTTCCCCTCAAGACAAAAGTGATAGAGACTGTACACCCCATGTTTGATTTCTGGAATATACAGATCATGTTCAGCATACATATATATGATATAATCTGCATCTGCATCTACATGCAATTGGGTAGAAACCAAAACCAAGCTTTGGCATTCCTCATCTTGAGGATCTGAATATATTTATTTATTTAGCTGGCTGTGTTCATGGAAATTCAGTCTCTGTAGATTCTATTTGAAGCAACCATTTTTCACAATCCTTGAGGGAATGTTAGGGGAATAAAGTTAAAAAAGAAAAAGGGTCATAATTGACCTCATTGTTGATAAGAGAACAAACTGCTTTGGGCCACAATTTTCCCCTTCTTTTTATCATCATTTTCTTCCAAACCTTGGACCACAATCTTCTTGTCTGCCCTCTAGCTTTTAAAAATCTATTTTCCCAAGAGAACGAAACTGCTCATTAAAAAGGACCAGCAACCTTTCAAATCTCTGTTCCTATTAGATCGTGGGAATGATCCATATTGTTTTTATGTGGCATATAGCAATAATTTCTTGATTTCTTGTTTGTGGATGTTTGGATGTCCTAGAATTGTCAAAATTCAAAAATAAGATTGCAGACCAAGTATCTTCTAAAAACTGAATATCTTTTGAAGCTGTCATGGTAAAGCTTCCAAACTAAAGAAATGTGTTACCAAATTTACTAAGTGTTTTTTTTAGGTGGGTGGAATAGATTATTTCCAATTTTCATCATGCTAGTGTGAGAATTGAAATAGAAGCTTCAATGTTTGGAACTTAAAACAAAATATTCAAATTTTAATTCCCCTATATTTTACAAACTTCAATGTTTTCTATGTAATTAAATGGTGCCTTGAATATAGGATCGGTTATCTGAATATGTTGCTTCAGAAAAGTGCATTTTTGTTAAACTGTGAAAAAATAGAATGCATTGCTTAAAACAAGTGCAGGCTGAAAAAAGTTAAAAAGACTGTTTTAACTGGTTGGTAGGCATACCTAAATCACCAAATTCAGCCCATGCTCCATTTATTATAGTTACATTAAGCATTTCAACCCAAATATAACCAGAACTGAAACCCCACTAAAACAAGGTCACTATAAAAATAAGATGTAAATTTTTTTTTTTGTAAGTTGTCTAGCTACTCTAACAGTCCTGAGGTCAGCGAATTGGTCTGCAAATGAGACTCTAGTCTAACTCCACATCATCTTCATTCAGTACTTAATAATATTTTTAATGATCAGAGCATAATCTTTTTATTTGCTCAGTTTGTGCCCCTTTAGTTGATGATGGTTTGAGCTTGAGTTATACATGCCTTTTTTGGATTGGCAATTAGTCCTTAGAAGCTTGGGCTGTGGGAACTCCCAAGATACTGTTGTGTGAATACTACAATGGATTGCCACTGTTTTCCAGTTAGCTTTTGTTTGAAACCACATTTCTTATTCATTATTCTTGCTTTTATTCCTTAAGAATATCTGTGTTAGATAGTGTCCAAAACGTGAGGAAATATGCAATTTGGTTATTTGAAAAAGACTATGAATAGGTTCCCTCATCACACTTATTTGTGACTGAAAGACATGTCTATACTTTGTTCAATAAGCAGTATGCCCCCTAGGACTCTTTTCAGGATAGAGAGATCTGGTCAAAACGATAAACTATGGTCCAAAAACAATAAACTGTGGTCCAAAAACTTTTGTTTTTTATGATGGGTCAGTGGACATCTTTGGACCACTGAAGCCGGATCAATTCAATAGTCAAAACTCTAGTAATTATTTCAATGGAAATAAATTATTATCCAAAAAATAGTGGTCTTTTTAACCATATTAATTAAAAAAAATTATATTTATTCCGCATTTATATTAACTTGTCAGCATCCTGTTTAATTATATCTTATTATACTCACTCAAGTTTTCAAAAAATGGTTTCATAACGTGTTGTTGTCATCAAATTCTCACCACCTGCAAATCTATTTACTAATCAGATTTGCCAAATACCATAGTGGTATTCCCATTAAAATGTATGATACCATTAACAATACCTACACCTATGACTTTCTGATATATTAATTGTTACTCAAAACGTACTAATTTATTTCAACATTTTTCACTTGTTAGTATTACTACCTATGCTCCTATCGAATATCTCACCCTTGGCAGGTATGGCCCACTTCTCCAAATTTTAAACAATTTCAATCTCATTTATCATTTCTGTTGCAACGTATGATATAAATATCGTTTGATTTCATATTATATTATTAACATTTTCACATGGACCCCGATTCCGACATTTCACACTTTGATCTTTCCATATGGGTGGATGAAATGGAGGACGTCTTCATTGACATGATGTTAGCTGATGCCCTTAGTGGGCAACTGAGGGCTAAGCGGATCACTTGTAGGGACCACGCTTCCTATGTTGTACACCTAACGTCTTTGGGTGTAAGGCCGTTTGATGCGAGCCAAATCAAGGAGAAAATACATAGGCTCAAGATGATGCAATGACTTTTCATGGACCTCATGCACCAAACTGGTATGGGATGGGACCCTGATACTAAAAAGGTTCTAGGGAGCGACAAACACTGGGCAAATGCCATTAGGGTAATGAATCTCTAACCACATATAGTTTCATATTATACAATAATCCCTTTATTGATTATCAATTTTCCCTCCTTTAAAACATGTCTAATATATTGAATTTAAAATTCCTTGCCCAGGCCAAGCCACAAGTAAAGAAGTTCTGTACCTCGGGTTGCACACGATATGCAGACATCTGTACCATTTTTGGCGCTTCTGTTGACACAAGCACACTCCACCACACGTCCACCCAACCACCACCATCTTCAGACGAGGAAGAGCATCTAGACGCTGAGATGCGGCGTCAGGGCCTGGCACTTGGCACCCAAGTCGGTGAGGATTTTATTTTTGATGGGTCGTCGCAATTTTCCATGGACATGGGGACACCATCGACTCGCTCGTCCTGACAACGTCAGAAGAGAGGGCAAAGCAACCAGCAGAACGAGGATCTATTGAACATGGTTGCAGCGATCATGTGTTCCTATGACGCACGCCAAAAGTATTACAAGGGTAGAAGGGAAGTGTTAGGGGAAAAACGTAATAGAGGATCAACACTTGGCATGGATAGTGATGCCGGTTTCGATTCTTTTTCACACTGTGTGGCCTTTTTATAGGCACTCCAGCCCCCACTGCCAGATGATAAGTTCTCCCGTACGTTTGATCGATTACTGAATCCCCTGGCTCAACAAGGATTTTTTACGATGGATGATGCCCATAGGCATGTGTGGGCTATGCATAATTGATTAGATGTTAGCTACTACATTAGAGCTTTTTCACGTTGCTCTGCTGAGTTGTAATAAGGTTCATTGGCGTTATTATATAATTTTAACATTTATGTGTGCTTTGTTGTGTGATCATCTGGTTGGTTTCATGGACATCTTTGGACATGATTGAATGTTATTATTTCAATCTAGTTTGGTATGTTGCTTTTACATATTTTTCTAATAATGGTATTGTGTTATGTTATGGGTAGATGATCAAAATTGTTCAGGTGCATTGTTATTGTTATTATATACTACACAAATATATCACCTTTTGAAATGCCTATTGAATTGGTTTCTAAAATAGAGAACCACAACTTGTATAGTATTATATCTACATTTTGTAGTCTTACATGAAAATGATTGGCCAACAGGCAGCAGTAGGTTCTTAAAGGTGATAAGAACCTACTGCTGCCTGTTGGCCAATCATTTTCATGTAAGACTACATACGTTATAATATAGTAGAGAATGGATGATAAGAATTGTTACATACGTTATAGTAGAGAATGGATGATAAGAATTCTTGGACTGAAGGGAGTGATACTGATGATCTTATTGAGATAATGGATATCATGAACGTAATTAGGATACTGTCCTGCCGACGGAGAAGGAACCACCCAAGGCCACAATATAATATAGGCCTCTGAGGGTATCAATATATTTTAAGAATTTTAAATGGCCATCCAGATAACTGCAAGATTATATTTCGTTTGGAGGTATCCACATTCCGCTGTTTATGTGCATTGTTACCTAACAATCGCTTGGTACGTGATTCTAGAAGAGAAGTGACGGTGGAGGAAGCTGTGGGTATGTTTTGCCTTCTTGTGGGTCATGCAGAAGGCCAGTGAATTGTTGGAGACAGGTTTCAACAATCAACACAAACAATTAATAAAAACGTCAGAAAAGTCATTACTGCGTTATGTGAGGTTGGGAGACATTTCATTGTGCCAACTTCCAGGGACAGCGTGCACCCTTATATTTCAAGTTTCAAGTAACCATCGTAATTATCCTTGGTTTAAGGTAAAAAATTAAATTAATACTTTTTTTACGACATAAAATGAAACAATCACATTATTGAAAGATTGAATTTTGTTTTTATAGACGGATTTATTTCTGACTTGATAGGGATGCATTGGTGTGATGGACGCTATGATGATACGAGCTGTCATCCCAACTAAGTTGCGTGAGGCATATCGAAATAGATTGGGGCGAGTTACCCAAAATGTGCTGGCCATAGTTGACTTCGATATGAAGTTTACCTTTATTTACACTGGATGAGAAGGATCCGTGCATGATGCATGTGTCTTCCACCATGTTGGCAGTGATCTACAAGCTCGTTTTCCATGGCCACCAAAGGGTAAACATTTTTTCTTATCTGTTTTATCAAAAAAATTTCATTTAAAATACATTTGTGTTTTTGCCGTTATACTAATCCATATACTTTTTGTTTTGAAAATAAATGCATTCTCAGGTCAGTATTATCTTGTAGATTCAGCTTATCTTTGCACCATGGGATTGCTGCCCCTTATCTAAGAGAACAATATCACATGAGTGATCATCACAACCAGAGGCAATTTCATGGGTATAAAGATTACTTCAATTACAGTCACTCAACAATTTGAAATATTATAGAATGAACTTTTGGTATTATAAAAGAACGATTCAAAATCCTCTCCCACATGCCCCTTATGTGGTTGGGCGGCAATGACTCATTATTACTGCGTGTTGTGCACTGCACAACTTTATTAGAACAGTCACCCCCAATGATTGGATATTTCAGACCTGGAGTACGATGCAACTACCAGCCTGCAGTTGGTGATGGGGCATCCTCATCTGGTACTGTAGACTTGACGGCTGAAGCTCAAAACACTATGGCTGCGATTAGAGATGAGATTGTCATTTCTATGTGGGAAGCAAGGGGTGGGCAATGATGGTGTTATTTAAGGATTACGCTTGTATTAATACTGATATTTTATTGTTGGTATTGAAATTACTCTTATTTTGGACAACTGATGTATTTGATGCAAGCCATGAGCTTTAAAAATGTTATAATTGTCGATGTGGATTGCGAAATATATAATCATGCTAGACAAACTATTTATTTAATGAGAAATGGCATATGAATGACATGTTTGGATTTGGTTATTTATTCCTATATTTTTACTTATTGGGGTTTTAGGAATGAATTTCTTAAATCAAGTTTAATTCAAATTTTGTAACGAGGAGATGTAATGGGTTGCTACTTTTTTGATAAAAAGTATGATATAATAACTTGTCTTTGATAAATGAAAGAAGTAGGAAAAAGATGTGAATTCTTTATTGAAAATTATTATTTCATCTATCCGAATGATATAAATTAAAGATTAATACCCACTCATGTTATGTCAAAACTTGATTGGTATTTTTAATTTTAAATAAATTAAATAGTTTTCACAATAACGAGTGTATTAAATATTCATCATCTCACAAGAACAATATTAAATATTAAAAAAATATTATTCATCATCCTACAAAAGCATATTTTTTTTTGTTTTATTTTTTTCCTCTTTTATCTTAAAAAATGTCTGGTGTAGTAATAATGGATAGCAAAAATCATTACAAAATATTGGAAATGATTCTGTAAGACAAATATTTGATAAAAGGATTATATTTTAAGAATATTTTAACATAATATTTTTAAAATGAGATTGTGTTTTTTTTCTTATAAATATTTCTAATGATAGAGAGCAAAATATTTTGCCAAGAAGAAAAAATAATTACACATTTTATGGTTGCTAAACAAAGCAAGGAAAAAAAAGTAAAAAAAAAAAAAAAGACCAAAATAATCTCACCTGCCCAGGCAGACGTCGAAAAGCTTGAAATAGAAAGCGCCTAGTGACTATTCACTTCTGGCAGCACCTGCTGCACGTCATTTCAGTACTATTACACTATAATTAGTTGTGGGTCCCACCACTATAAATATTTTTAAAAAAATCAAACTAATCTCATCTCATCTTTATAAACAAACACATATATCATCTATACTCAACATATCTCAATACTATTCACACATATCTTAAAAGATTTCATCTCATCTCATCTTATCTGTGAAAACAAACGAGGCCTTAGTTTTAAAAATGTCTGCAATTTATTTTTTCGTAAGTGTAATCAAAATATTCTCTAGATGATCTAACTTTAATCACTCATTGGCATAGCATATTTAAAAACTTAAAAATTTTTCTACAGTTGATGAAATCAAAATATGCGAGAGCTTAGGTTTCACAAATGTTTTCAATTTATTTTAATACATACAAATTTCTGTAATTGAGTTTTTATTCGAACAACAATATTTTCTAACATGTATTGACTTTAATCGCTTATTGGTAGAGTACTTTTAAAAACTTATTCAATTTTTTACAGTTGATAAGAGCAAACAATGTGAGATCTTAGGTTTCACAATTGTCCGCAATTTTTTTTTATATGTACAAATTTTTGTAACTGTGTTTTTACTCAAACACTTTTATTCTCTAGTATGGCTTGGTTCTAATCTCTCATTAGCAGAGCATTATTAAGAGTTTAAACAATTTTCTACAATTGATCAAAACAAATTATTTGAGACATTAAGTTTCATAAATGTTTACAATTGTTTTCCTATAAGTATAAATTCATGCAATTACTTTTTTGTTTGAACGATATTATTTTCTAATATGGCCTCATTAATTGATAGAGCATTGTTAATAGATTAAACAATTTTTTTCAATTGATTAAAGTAACTAATATGAGATCAAAAGGTTTCACAAATATTTCCAACTCATTTTTTTAAAAGAATAAATTTTTGCAATTGTATTTTTGTTCGAAAACTTCTGATTTATAACATGACCTGACTTTTTAAAACTCTCATTGGTAGATCATTGTTTAAACTTAAAAAACTTTTGCAGTTTATGAAACTGAATTATTTAAGATTTTAGGTTTCACAAATGTCTGTAAATTATTTTTGTTAAATACAAATTTTTAAAATTGTATTTTTGTTCGAATAATATTATTCTCTAAAATTCTGTTTTTATTCCAATACTATTAGACTCTAACATAATACTGCATAGGTATTCTCCACATTTAATTTGATTTCACGTACTCAAAATATGTATACAATCCAATTTCCCAACTGAAGCCAAAGAAGCCAAAAATGGATCGTATACAGACGTTGAAACCTCAAACCCACTTATCTGCAAACGTGTTCCTGATTGTCTTCACCACCTACAAGCCGCAACATCCATTCTAAGGCTTTAATATTAATATTTGTAATTTATCTTTTTATAAGAATAAATATTCTACAATTGTGTTTTGTTTGAACACTTTTTATTTTTTAACATAATCTGACTTAATCTCTAACTGATAGAGTATTATAAACAGTTTAAAAACTTTCTAGCAATTGATAAAAGGAAATTATGTGAGATTTTAGGTTTCACAAATATCTGCAATTTGATTTTTTTGTAAGGACAAATTCTAAAATTGTGTTTATATTTGAATAATATTATTATCTAACATGGTCTTGCTTTAATCACTCGTTAGCGTAGCATTATTAAAATCTAAACATTTTTTTTTGCAATTGATAAAAGTAAACTTTACGAGGTCTTTAGTTTCACAAATGTCTGCAATTTATTTTTCTATATACACAATTGTTCGCAATTGTGTTGTTGTTCGAACAGTATTATATTCTACCATGATCAGGCTACAATGTATTTGAGTGAAAAATGTGACACATATAATATCCCAACTAATGTAAGTTGAGTTTGGCTAACACTAGATAATACTTTATTTGTTAACGAGTCATTGTCTTCTTCTTTTTTTTAGATGAAAGCACCTAATGGATTATAATGTCTGAACACGACGTTCACTACATGATACTTCTCATGAGGTCAAGCGTCAAATCTCTCACTTGTGTACTTAGTATTTATCTCTGAAATTTCCCCTTCTTTCCAAAACAAAAGGCAGTTTTAAAAGATTAACTTCTATTTCTTCTTTTGAGAAGCAACAATTGACTTGTAATACAATACAATAAGTTTCACATCAAGATACGAATTACAGCAAGTCCAAATGCAAAGGTGGAAACAAGAGTACCTATGCAGTATTTTAGTACATCATAATTTGTTGCTTCCAAGTGGGTCCTAAAAGCATGAGTGACTTTGTCTATTTCATACATCAATTCACTGTGCATCTTTTCTATGTCAGACCTCAATTCAGTGCGCATCTTCTCTATGTCAATCCGATCCTTTTCAGTCTCATATTGCAACAAAGAAAAATGGTGCTCCTGCAAGATCTGGAATTCGAACTTGAATTTGGACATATCGGATTCTTGAATCATTTCAACCTTCTGCATCTATGCCTTTGAAACAAAAGAGTGAGACACATTTTTTGAGTTGTCTTTTATGATTGCTGTTATAGCCTTAGCCTACTTCAAGGGCATACTATGTCGCTCTTATCTCCTAACTAGGGCTTATGTATTAACGAGAAATAACCGCTTTCCATTCGATTTCACGTGCTCAGAATTATGCCTACAATCCAATTCCCTAACTGATTGAGGTGAATTATTACATATTTTATACATCTAGAACCAATATATTTTACCTATTTCATTACATTATCATTGGTTCTAGATGAAAAAATGTTTAAGATGCATAAATTCGAGTTCTGATTTAAATTGATTTATAGTATAGTTAATGCTTAATTTTTATAACTTGTGGTTTAATTGGATAATGTTCCTTCACATGCACAATATATTTTTTATATTCTATTCTTCTTTTTTATTTTATTTTATTTTATTTCTAATTTTTATTTTTTTTATATGGGCCAAGAAATGCATGAGAAAAGTCAAAAAGGCACAAATTGAAAAGTTACATTTGGACAGAAGCAACTCACGGAGAAAAAAAGCAAAGAAAAAAAAAACGCACACACGCACGCCAAAAGGAATAAAACGCTACACGGAGTTGATTTATGTTGGCTTTTTGGGAAGAAATGGATGAAATATAGAGAGAGGGCAACAGATTCACTAATTGCCTTTTTCTTTCAGTTTTAGAACATACTTTTTGGGAGCGCCGCTTGAAGAACTCCAGGGGTCCAACTACCGCAGCCCAGCCTTCTCTTCCACTGCTTGTCACCTCCATCTCCATTCATTTGGCTTGCTCTTTTCGTTCCCTACTTTTTATTTATTTTTAGTTTAAAGTTTATGGAGTATTTTTGAGATTTTTGGCTTAAAAGTTTGGGCAATTTATTTTACTTAATGTCATTATTTTTCTTGCTCTTTTAACCTTTCATCTAATAATGATTACAATTGCTATGGATTGATTTTACAAATTTGTGATTTGAATACAAGGATGAACTCTAGAATCTTGATTTTGGGTCTTTTCAATTTTTAGCTCATATTTTGTCAATTATTTTCTAATCTAATTTAATTTGTAGCTTAGTTTTATTAATCTCCTAGTTCCATTGCATATTAGATTAATTAAAACTTATTTAGAACTTAAATAATTTCTGTTTTATTATTTAATTTTTAGATTAATTAAGATTGTTTAGCTTAGTTGATTTCTTAATTGTTAATTTCAATTTGTTAGTCTTTTAAATTTCATTTCGACAATCAAAAATCCAAAAATATGAATCTAGTCCATGACTAGTGTCTTTTTTTTATTCCCGTTGCACTCTTCCATTCATTGCACATACCACCACTTTTATTTTCTCTTTGTAAATATTTTCACCATTTTAAACGAGTTTGATTTTAAGTAACTTTTTTTAAGGAGACGATCGAGAAATTTATTCCTAATTATTATGCGACATCCTCCTGCACTTGGGACAGCTTTTGTGCTACTCATTTTTTAGTGAGTCACTAACCGAAACTAAAGAAGCCAAAAACGGATCGTACATTGACGTTGAAATACCAAATCCACTAAATCCGCTTATCCGAAAATGTGTTACCTATTGCCCCCACCACCTAGAACCCGCAGCAATGGTCATTCTTAGGTTTTATAATTAATAGCAGTAATTTATCTTTTTATAAGAATAGATTTTCTGCAATTATGTTTCTTTGAACACTTTTATTCTGTAACATGGTTTAACTTTAATCTCTAACTGGCAGACTATTGTTAACAGTTTAAAAAATTTCTTTCAATTGATTGAATGAAACTATGTGAGATTTTAGGTTTTACAGATATCTGCAATTTGATTTTTTTGTAAGGACAAAATTCTAAAACTGTATTTAATTCAAATAATATTATTATCTAACATGATTTGGCTTTAATCACTCGTTAGCGTAGTAATATTAAAATTTTAACAATTTTTTTTTGCAATTGAGAAAAGGAAATTATACGAGATCTTTAGTTTCATAAATGTCTGCAATTTATTTTTTGATATGCATAATTGTTCACAATTGTGTTGTTGTTCGAACGGTATTATGCTCTATTATGACTGGGTTATAATGTATTGAGGTAAAAAATGAATGTCCAAACTGATTAAAGTTGAGTTTGGCTAATACTAGATAGTACTTTATTTGTTAACAAGCCATTGTCTTTTCTCTTTTTGTGATAAAAGCATCAAATTGATTATAATGTCTGAACGCGACACTCACTATATGAGATTTCTAATGAGGTCAAGCGTCAAATCTCTCACTTGTGTACTTGACATTTATCTCTCAAATATTCTATTCTTTCCGAAATAATAACAGCTTCAAAAGAATAACCTATGTTTTCTTCTTTTGAGCAATAACAATTGACTTGTAATACAATACAATAAATTCACATTAAGATACGAATTACAATAAGTCTAACCGCAAAAGTGGAAAAACAATTAGCTATGGAGTATTTTAGTACATCATAATTTGCTGTTTCAAAGCGGGCCCTAAAAGCATGAGCGACTTTATCGATTTCATACCTCAATTCACTGCACACTTTCTCTATGTCAGATCTCTACTGCACATCTTTTCTATGTCATTCCGATCCTTTTCAGTCTAATTTGACAACAAAGAAAAATAGTGCTCCAATTAGATCTGGAACTCCAACTTGAATTTGGACAGATTGGATTATTGAATCATTTCAATCTTCTGACTCTCTATAGTCATAGACTGTTTCGATAGCACACCTTATCTCTCTTATCCTCTAACTAGGGCTAATGTGTTAACGAGAAACAACCGCTTTTCATTTGATTTCACGTACTCAGAAATATGCATATAATCCAATTCCCAAACCGAAGCCAAAAATAGATCGTACACAGACGTAGAAACCCCAAACCCACTAAATCTTCTTATTCTCAAATGTATTCCTAATTATCCCCACCATTTACAAACCGCAACAACTACCATTCTAAGGTTTAAAAATTAATATCTGTAATTTATCTTTTTATAAGAATAAATATTATGCAATTGTGTTTGTTTGAACACTTTTATTTTTTAATATGGTTTGACTTTAATCTCTAACGGACAGAGTCTTGTTAATAGTTTAAAATTTTTCTAATAATTGATGAAAGAAAACTATGTGAGATTTTAGGTTTCACAGATATCTGCAATTTGGTTTTTTTTGAAAGGACAAAATTTTAAAATTATGTTTATATACGAATAATATTATTATCTAACATGGTCTGGCTTTAATCACTCATTAGCATAGCATTATTAAAATTGAAACAATTTTTTTTTTCAATTGATAAAAGCAAACTTTACAAGGTCTTTAGTTTCACAAATGTCTGCAATTTATTTTTTTATATGCCCAATTGTTCACAATTGTGTTGTTGTTCGAATAATTTTATACTCTACCATGACCGGGTTACAATGTATTTGGATGAAAAATATGACACATATAATGCCCCAACTGATGTAAGTTGAATTTGGCTAACACTAGATAGTACTTTATTTGTTAACGAGCCATTGCCTTTTTTTTTTTTGAGATGAAAGCATCTAATAGATTATAATGTCTGAACACGACAAAAACTACATGATACATCTCATGAGGTCAAGAGTCAAATCTCTCACTTGTTTACTTGAGATTTATCTCTCAAATCTTCTACTCTTTCCAAAACAATGGCAGCTTCGAAAGAATAACATATGTTTTCTTTTTTTGAGGAATAACAATTGACTTGTAATACAATATAACAAATTCACATCAAGATACGAATTACAGCAACTCTAACTGCAAAGGCGGAAAAGCAATTAGCTATGCAGTATTTTAGTATATGATACTTGGCTGATTCCAAGTTAAAAGCATGAGTGACTTTGTCGATTTCATACCTCAATTCATTGCACGTTTTCTCTATGTTAGACCTCCACTGCACATCTTCTCTATTTCATTCCAAACCTTTTTAGTCTAATGTTACAATAAAGAAAAATAGTGCTCCTATTAGATCTGGAACTCCAACTTTAATTTGGACAAATTAGATTCTTGAATCATTTCAATCTTTTGCCTCTCGGCTTTTGAAACAAATGAGTGAGACACATTTTTCAAACTGTTGTTCATGGCTACTGTTATAGCCTCAGCCTGCTTCGATGGCATACCTTGTCCCTCTTATCTCCTAACTAAAACTAATGTGTCAACTAGAAACAACCGTTTTTCAATTGATTTCACATGCTTAGAAATATGCATACAATCCAATTCCCCAACCGAAGCCAAAGAAGCTAAAAACGGATCATACACAAACGTTGAAACCCAAATCCACTTATCCGCAAAAGTATTCCCGATTGTCCCCATCGCCTACAAGTCGCAACAATAATCATTCTAAAATTTTAATATAAATATATGTAATTTATCTTTTTATAAGAATAAATATTCTGTAATTGTGTTTTTTTAAAATTTTTTTATTTTTTAAGATGGTCTGGCTTTAATCTCTAACTGACAGAGTATTGTTAACAGTTTAAAAACTTTCTAACAATTGATAAAAGTAAAATATGTAAGATTTTAGGTTTCACAAATATTTGCAATTTGGTTTCTTTGTAAGGACAAAATTCTAAAATTATGTTTATATTCGAATAATATTATTATCAAACATGGTTTTGCTTTAATCACTCGTTAGCATAACATTATTAAAATCTAAACATTTTTTTTCTAATTGATAAAAGTAAACTTTACGAGGTCTTTAGTTTCACAATTTCTGCAATTTATTTTTCTATAAACACAATTGTTCACAATTGTGTTGTTGTTCGAACAGTATTATACTCTACCATGATTGGGCTACAATATATTTGAGTGAAAAATGTGACACATATAATATCCCAACTGATGTAAGTTGCGTCTGACCAACACTAGATAATACTTTATTTGTTAATGAGTCATTGTCTTTATTTTTTTTTAAAAGAAAACATCAAATGGATTATAATGTCTGAACACGATACTAACTACATGAGATTTCTCATGATGCTAAGCGTCAAATCTCTCACTTGTGTACTTGAGATTTATCTCTTAAATCTTCCATTCTTTCCAAAACAAAAGGCAGCTTCAAAAGAATAACTTATGTAATTTTCTTCTTTTGAGCAACAACAATTGACTTATAATACAATACAACAAATTCACATCAAGATACGAATTATGGCAAGTCTAACTGCAAAAGTGGAAACAAGATTACTCATGCAGTATTTTAGTACATCATAATTTGCTACTTCCAAGTGGGGCCAAAAAGCATGAGTGACTTTGTCGATTCATACCTCAATTCACTGCTCTTCTTCTCTATGTCAGATCGCCAATGTGCATCGTCTCTATGTCATTCCAAACCTTTTTAGTCTCATGTTGCAACAAAGAAAAATGGTGCTTCTATGAGATCTGGAACTCGAACTTAAATTTTGACAGATTGAATTCTTAAATCATTTCAATTTTCTGCATTTCTGCCTTTGAAACAAATGAGTGAAATATATTTTCCAAGCTGTTGTTCATGGCTGCTGTTATAGCCTCAGCCTACTTCGACAGCACACCTTATCCCTCTTATCTCATAATTAGGGCTAATGTGTCAATGAGAAACAACCGCTTTCCATTCGATTTCACGTGCTCAGAAATATGTCTATAATACAATTCTCCAACCGAAGCCAAATAAGCTAAAAACGGATCGTACACTGACGTTAAACCCAAAATCCACTAAATCTACTTATCCACAAATGTCTTCCCGATTGTCGCAACCACTTACAAGCCGCAACAACAACCATTCTAAGATTTTACAATTAATATATGCAATTTATTTTTTTTATAAGAATAAATATTCTGCAATTGTGTTTTGTTTGAACACTTTTATTTTTTAACAAGTTTTGACTCTAATCTCTGACTGACAAAGTATAGTTAACAGTTTAAATAATTTCTTGCAATTGATGAAAAGAAATTATGTGAGATTTTAGGTTTCAGAAATATCTGCAATTTGGTTTTTTTGTAAAGACAAAATTCTAAAATTGTATTTATGTTCGAATAATATTATTATTTAACATGGTCTGGCTTTGATCACTCGTTAGCATAGAATAATTAAAATTTAAACAATATTTTTTGCAATTGATAAAAGCAAACTATACGAGGTCTTTAGTTTCACAAATATCTATAATTTATTTTTTTATTTGCACAATTGTTCATAGTTGCGTTATTGTTCGAACATTATGATGATCTACCATGACCGGGTTATAACATATTGGGGTTAAAAATGTGACACATATAATGTCCCAACTGATGTAAGTTGAGTTTGGCTAACAATCGATAGTACTTTATTTGCTAATGAGCCATTCTCTTTTTTTTTTAGATGAAAGCATCAAATGGATTATAATGTCTGAACATGACACTGACTATATGAGACTTCTCATGAGGTCAAGCGTCAAATCTCTCACTTGTCTACTTGGGATTTATCCCTTAAATTTTTCATTCTTTCCAAACCAAAAGGTGGCCTCAAAAGAATAACCTATTTTTTCTTCTTTTGAGAAACAACAATTGACTTGTAATACAATATAACAAGTTTACATTAAGATATGAATTACAACAAGTCCTACCGCAAAAATAGAAACAAGTGTACCCATGCAGTATTTTAGTACATCATAATTTGCTACTTCTAAGTGGGTCCTAAAAGCATAAGTGACTTTGTCTATTTCATACCTCAATTCATTACGCGTCTTCTCTATGTCAGACCTCAATTCACTGCGCATCTTCTCTATGTTAGTCCGAATCTTGTCAATCTCATGTTGCAACAAAGAAAAATAGTGCTCCTGTGAGATCTGGAATTTGGACAGATTAGATTCTTGAATCATTTCAATATTTTGCATCTTTGCCTTCGGAACAAACGAGTGAGACGCATTTTCCTAGCTGTCATTCATGATTACTGTTATAACCTCAGCCTATTTCGACGTCACACATTGTTCCTCTTATCTCATAACTAGGGCTAATGAGTTAACGAGAAACAACTGCTTTCCATTCTATTTCACGCGTTCAGAAATATACTTACAATCCAATTCCCTAACCAAAACTAAAGAAGCAAAAAATGGATCGTACATTGATGTTGAAACCCCAAACCCACTAAATCCGCTTATCCGCAAATGTGTTCCCGATTGCCACCATTGCCTAGAAGCGTGGCAATAGCCATTCTTAGGTTTTATAATTAATATTTATAATTTATCTTTTTATAAGAATAAATATTCTGCAATTATGTTTTGCATGAGCACTTTTATTCTCTAACATTGTCTGACTTTAATATCTAATTGGCAGAGTATTGTTAGCAGTTTAATTTTTTTTTTTTTTTGCAATTGATGGAAGGAAACTATGTGAGATTATAGGTTTCACAAGTATCTGCAATTTGATTTTTTTGTATGGGGAAAATTTTAAAATTGTGTTTATATTTGAATAATATTATTATTTAACATGGTTTGGCTTTAATTACTCGTTAGCGTAGCAATATTAAAGTTTTAACAATTTTTTTTTGCAATTAAGAAAAGCAAACTATAAGAGATTTTTAGTTTCACAAATGTGTGCAATTTATTTTTTGATATGTACAATTGTTTACAATTGTGTTTTTGTTCAAATAGTATTATTATTATTATTTTGATAAATAGAACAAATTCATTCCAAAACATAAAACATCCTTACATAACAGCATGATCAAACCACAATGCATGACTAGCAAACTCAGGGATAGCACCCCACCACATTTGAATATCTAATACATTCCATGCATACCTAGCTAAACAATGAGCCACACCATTACCATCACGGTAAACATGCTGACTTCCTGGAAAAAAACACATGAGACTCTTTACCTCCATAATTAAATTACCATTAAAAGATGAAAAATCATGGCCAGCATTCAGTTTTTGAATAATTTGCAAACAATCAGACTCCACAATTAGTTTAGGAATACCCAAAAGAAGGCACAATTGCAGTCCCCGAAATACAGCAAGTAACTCGATGGTAGAAGGATCATTCATTGCAGACTCAGATACAGTAGCTACCATCACCACCGTGCCATTGCTATTACGTAAGACCATTCCAATTGCAGCCTTGATATATTCTGTGAACACCGCCCCATCAACATTGAGTTTCAGAAAATTAGTAGGAGGAGATATCCACCTGCACGATTTCCTCCCATTTACAGCATTAGCAACCTTTAAAACTGTGAAAGATTTGTATAAAGAAATAGCCATATTTGCTGCTGCATAAGGAGAGATATTCTCATTTTTCATCTTCAATTTATTTCTACGATACCACATGCCCCAACACAGTACAAATAGGAGATTAAAATCTGCTGCACTGCCAGTAGTTAACACACATTTCACAGTATCCATGAAACTCTTATCATGTTGGATCCTGAAAACTATTGGACCAAAACGCTGCCACATCTCACGTAACTGAGGACATAACATCAAAGCATGAGTAACATCTTCATCCCTTTCTCCACAGAAACTACATCCACCTTCCACTTCAATTTTTCGGTGCCTCAGATTTTTGAGTGTAGGCAAAAATTCCTACAAGCTCGCCATGCAAAAGTTTTAATCTTCCTTGGCACATTCATCTTCCATAACTGCTTCCACATGTGCCTATCTTGCGCCCAGCTGGAAGGTTCAGCTATATCCCTCAAACTCAAAGCTTGAAATAGCCTATAAGCACTTTTCACAATGAAACATCCACTTACTTCCTCTGTCCATATCCATTTATCACTACAAGATATAAAGGGCAATCTAATCTTTAAGATTTCCTCAGCTACCATTGGATCAAAGAGAGCTCTAACAATATCAATCTTCCAATTTCTTGTGTCCTGACAGATAAGGCTATCCACAGTTGCATCCTCTTGAGAATCAGGAAAACCATCAGCATTTCTTCTTAAGCTTGTATGATTTGGAACCCAAAAATCATTCCAAATAGAAATAGATGCTCCAGACCCAACCCTCCACCGACATCCCTTTAGTTACCATTTCTTTGCTTCAAAAATCCCCCTCCAAGCGTAAGAAGGGTGCAACCCCAACTTTGCTTGAAAGAAATTACTATTAGGGAAATATTTAGCTTTATAAATCCTGTGCAGCAAAGACCCTTCAGATTGTAATATACGCCATCCCTGTTTAGCCAAAAGAGCCATATTAAAAATATGTAAACTTTTAAAGCCCATCCCTAGCCCCTTTAAATTTAGAGGCACATAAATGTCTCCAGCTCAACCAATGCATTTTTTTTTTATCATTCCCCCTCTGTCCCCACCAGAACCTAGACATCATGCCTTCCAAATCCTTACATAAACCCAAAGGTAACTGGAAACAAGACATTGCATATTTAGGAATTGATAAAACTACTACCTTAATAAGGATTTCTCTTCCTCCTTGAGATAACAATTTCTCCTTCCAGCTTTGAAGTTTATTCCATACTCTTCTTTTTATGTCAGCAAAAAAAAGAGATTTGGATCTCCCAACCAAGTTAGGCAACCCAAGATACTTATCATATTGTTGGAATGTCCTAACACCCCACAAATTCAACAACTCTCTTTGTTGCCCAGCATCCACATTTTTTGAAAAAACCACAGTAATTTTTTCCTTATTAACCTTCTGTCCCGATGCTGCCTCATATTTCTCAAGCACCCCCATAATATGTCTGGTAGTTTGCACATCAGCTTTATAGAAAATTATACTGTCGTCTGTAAACAACAAGTGGCTCACAGTAGGGGCCCCTCGGCAAACCTTTACTCCCCTCATTAATTGTTTACTCTCAGCATCCCTTAACAAAGCTGTAAGCCCTTCAGTACATAGAAGAAAAAGATAAGGGGAAAGAGGACCCCCTTGTCTAAGCCCCCTAGTAGGCAAAATAGGACCATGTGGCTCTCCATTAATCAAAATAGAAAAAGACACAGATGTCACACATTGCATAACCAACTGCACAAAACCCCGAGCAAAGCCCAATTTGAGCATAATTTTTTCTAAAAAACTCCACTACACCCTGTCGTAGGCCTTGCTCATATCTAGTTTAAGGGACATATAACCCTTCTTTCCATACCTTTTGTGCCGTAAATAATTAACCAGCTCGTATGCAACTAGCACATTATCCGAAATCAGCCTACCCTTAACAAATGCACATTGAGAATCTGATATGACTGCAGGAAGGTGGATATTAAGCCTATTCACAATAACCTTAGAGACCAACTTATAACCACATTACAAAGGTTGATTGGACGGAAATCAGAGACTAATTCACAAGTTTTTTTCTTTGGAATGTGGCTGATAAATGTATGATTAAGGTCTCTAGGAAAGTAGCCAGTACTCAAAGTATGTAAAACAACAGTAGTCACAGAACTACCCACAATAGACCAATTTTTTTGGAAAAAGAGAGGGGACATACCATCAGGGGCTGGGGCTTTTGTAGGATGCATCTGCTGTAGAGCTGCTGTTACTTCATCTGCATGATAAGGCTTTGACAAATATGAATTCATCTCTGGTGTCACCTTCTGATGCATACATGCCAAAACTTCCTCTTGATACCTTTGTGGAGTGGATTTAAAAAGCTCAGAAAAGAAATCAACGATTAGACTATTCCTCATAGCACTGTCCCTGACAACACCCCTTTCATCTTTCAAGCCTTTAATAAAATTCCTCTTTCTTCTGCCATTTGCTTGGGAATGAAAAAACTGTGTATTTAGATCACCTTCTTGGAGCCACTGGACCCGAGATCGTTGCTTCCACATGACTTCCTCTCTCTCAAACCATACCTGAACTTCTTGTCTAGCTTTATGCACACCCATACCATCAGGTTGCAAAGAATCCCGATCATGAGCCTGCTGTAAATTTCGCTTAGCCAGAGCCAACTTTCGAGAAACATTCCCAAAAGACGTTTTATTCCACTCAGATAACTGTGTCCCACACCTCTTCATGGAGCTCATCACTTCCTCCATACGACCCTGAAACACACCATTATTCCATACTTGTTCAATAATCTGAGAACATTTCTCTTCACCCACCCACATAGCCTCAAATCGAAATTGTTTGGTAATCCTTTTTCTGCCCTCGACCTGTTCAGATTCAAACCACATAGGTAGGTGGTCTAAATGAGCTGCCACACCATGCCTAACCACAAAATGAGGGAACAAAGTACAAAAAGAAGTATTGCCTAAGAACCTGTCCAAACGTTCAAAGATGGCTCGAGTACCCTCTCTGCCATTACACCATGTAAATTTTGGGCCTCTGGACCCCAAATCACACAAAGAACAGTCAAGCATAACATTTTTAAAAGCCTCCATTTGGTTCTCTGAG
Organism: Cyclocarya paliurus; assembly: GCA_029856935.1. NCBI lineage: Eukaryota > Viridiplantae > Streptophyta > Magnoliopsida > Fagales > Juglandaceae > Cyclocarya > Cyclocarya paliurus. The sequence goes on along the minus strand of CM056946.1, from coordinate 20,250,193 downwards.
CGAGGTCTACCCCCCCTCTTCTCATTGAAGTGCACTAATTCATTAAAATCACCTCCCAGAAGCCAAGGACAAGCCCCACCAACATCTAGCTGTCTAATTAGATTCCAAGTCAAATGTCTGTTTTCCACCTTAGGATTACCATAAACACCCATAAACTTCCACTCAGGCCTATCTCCATCCTTAATCAAAGCATCAATGTGATGCCTAGAAAAAGATTGAATGTTAACAACCAAATCCCCTTTCCACAATAGAGCTAACCTACCACTTCTACCCACACAGTCAATCGTAAAGCAATGAGAAAAATGCAAACGAAACTTACAGCGTTCCATAGCTGAGTGCCTTAAGCTTAGTCTCTTGAAGAAAGACCAAACTGGGATCTTCTTTCGTGATCAGATCACGTAAAGCTCAAATTCCCTGTGGGTTCCCAAGCCCACGGGAATTCCAACATAGGGTTTTCATATCTGACGGTAGGGCTGGACACTAGCCTCTGCCGATACTGCAATTCGAACCTCATGGAGTTGGTCGCCTTCATCTTGCGAGAGAACCCCATGCTTTTGTCTCTTCCTTTCTACAGTTGCAATCTCTAAAGAAAGAAATGGAAATGCCTTCCTCTTTACAATCCTATCTTCCTTTAAGATAGAGCAGTCCGTAACTGAGCAAAAAAAAGCCTTAGTCTTCCTTTTCCACTTACCACTTTCTTTGCTAGTAACATTTGAAGGCCCTAACTCCCCTTGTAAGTCTCCCTTAGTGAAAATTGTGGCCTTACTAGCAAGGCCCACATCCCGCCTTACATGTTTGTCAAAGCCCACATAAACCTCATTCAAACCTTCCTTAGGCCAGCCCAGAACATCAGCATTCACCCCCGCCAATGACTCCAACACCTTCTCCAAGCCATTACTACGCAATCCACTCACCACTCCACCCGAAAGACTCAACCGTTGCTCAGGAAAATCCGCAACAGACTCCCGGATACTTCGTTTAGCCAGATTACTCACTTTCTTATTTGATTTTGAAAGTTTCGAAAGATCAGCAATCAAAGAATCTGTAACTGCCTCCTCTGTAACTGCTGCTGCACCAGTGCGTGGTTTACGAAAACCAGGGGCTAGCACCCCTTCCGCCGCAGATGGTTGACGCCCTGACCCCTCAAAGATTTTTCCTCCACGACCAAGACCACGCAACCATTGACCATAAGGGAGAGGACCCTACTGCGAATCATAGCTTCCCCTTTGATCACAATCTTGCTGGGCATGACCAATTCTTCCACATACATAGCAAAATTTAGGTAATCGCTCATAAGAGAATCTGACCCAGTAAGGTACATTGGCCCCAACACACAATTTCTTACCCCTTAGTAGAGGCTTCGTGATATCTATACAAACCCGAATCCGCAAATACTCACCCCACGCCAGTTCACCCTCCAGTAAATCAATTTCCTCAACAATACCCAGCACAATTCCTATCAATTTGCCCACAGTCTCATTGCGGCCCATCAAAGGCAGGTTGTGAACTCGTACCCAGAATGACGCCTCAATGAGATGCAACATTTGTGTTTGTTGAGAACCATCAAAATCTTTTACTAAAACCAACTGTTTATCAAAGGTCCAGGGACCATCCCTAACCACTCTCTCTTTATCCTTAGCATCATCAAATTTTGCAATCAAGAAATTGGAATCTAGGTTTTGAATGCGCACCATCTTCACAGGACGCCAAATTCTTCGCAGCATCTACTTCAATACTTCCTTGTTATAGTGTTTCAGTGTCAGCAGTTGAATAATCAAACACCTTTCACCCCTACGAATAGTATCTCAGACCACCTCTTCATCGACGACAACTAACTCTTCCTCAGCTTCCATCAAGGACAGCCTACCATACAGACCTTCTAAATCATCAGCCATCAAAACCCCTAATTACAAATGGGAGAAAACCCAACTTGTAAAAAAGAAAGGAAAACGAAATCGTAAACTCGCAATGGGAGAGAGAAAAAACCTCTACTCACAGTGGGCGAGAGAGGAAGTGAGTTACCCAAACTGTTTTCAGTTCTTGTATTAGAAAAGTAAAGGTCTTGTTCGAATAGTATTATGCTCTACCATAACCGGGCTACAATGTATTGGGGTGATGTAAGTTGAGTATGACTAATAGTAGATAGTACTTTATTTGTCAATGAGCCATTGTCTTTTTTTTTTGGGGGGGATGAAAGCATCAAATTGATTATAATGTTTGAACACGACACTCACTACATGAAATGTCTCATGAGGTCAAGCGTCAAATCTCTCACTTGTGTACTTGAAATTTATCTCTCAAATATTACATTTTTTCGAAAACAATGGTAGTTTCAAAATAATAACCTATGTTTTTTTCTTTTGAGCAACAACAATTGACTTGTAAAACAATACAACAAGTTCACTTCAAAATATGAATTACAACAAGTCCAACCTCAAAGGTGGAATCAAGAGTACCTATGCAGTATTTTAGTACATCATAATTTACTGCTTCCAAGTGGGTGGTTTAAAAAAGGATGTGAAGACCTTCATTCAAGAGTGTGAAACTTGACAAAGAAATAAGGTAGAAAACATCCACCCTACTGGATTGTTACAGCCTTTGTTAGTACCTCAGAATATTTAGATTGATTTGTCCATGGATTTTGTGGAAGGCTTACCAATTTCTAAGGGTTACTTAGTGGTGATGGTTGTTGTGGATAGATTGTCAAAGTACTCCCATTTTATGGCCCTTAAACACCCTTTTACAGAAGAGAAAATGGTTTTATTGTTTTTTGACCATGTTTTCAAATTGCATGGTATGCCTCAGAATATTGTTTCGAATAGAGGAGCTACTTTCACTAGTTCTTTTTGGAAAGAGTTGTTCATATTACAAGGAGTCACCCTTTCCTATTCATCTGCTTATCACCCTCAAAGTGATGACCAAACTGAGGTAGTGAATAAGGGGCTATTTGAATTGGAAGGAGAGTTGAGATGAGTTGAGGTGGTTGTGAATAGTAGAATAATATATTTTATTAATATTATTATTATTTTATGATTTGAAAAAGTGGATTGTTTATTATTTTTTGTGTAGGAATTTGAAAAAATTCTTTTGGGATTTGAAAAAAAAATATATATATATTTTTTTTGTAAGAATTTAGAAAAGTTGTAATGATGAAGATGAGATGATTTGAGATGGTTTGATGAGAGTTTTGAAAACAAACATCCCCTAAATGTCTTGAGCATTTTCTGAGATGCTTTAAAGCTGACAAACTCAGATCATGGTTTGATTGGCTGACTTTAGCTAAATTGTGGTATAACACCACATTTCATATTTCTACCAAGTTAACCCCTTATGAAGTGGTTTATAGTAGAACTCCAATCAAATTGCAATCTTATATCCTTGTGTTATCTGCTAATTAGGCAATGGAAGAGGTGCTTAGAACAAGAGAGGAGTTGTTGGCTACTTTAAAGCTGAATTTGCAAGCGGCTCAAGAGATGATGAAGTACCAGGCTGATAAATCAAGAACAGAAAGAGAATTTCAGGTGGGAGATTGGGTGTTTCTCAGGTTACAACCCTATAGGCAACAATCTTTAATGGTTAGGAGAAATTTGAAATTATCTCCTAAGTACTATGGACCATTTCAGATACTTGAAAGGATTGGGCATGTGTCATACAAGTTGAATTTGCCTCAGACTTTGAGTTTGCATCCAGTGTTTCATGTTTCATGTTTGAAAATGAAGTTAGGCCAACTGATTTCCCCTTTGTCCACATTACCACTAGTCAATTTTGATGGAGAGTTAGCCCTAGAACCTGAGTGTATTCTACAAAGGACAACCAAGAAAGTCAATAATAGGTCATTGGTTGAGGTTCTCGTACAATGGAAGGGAGCTGCTATTGAGGAAGCTACATGGGAGGCTTATTGGAAATTGCGTGACAAATTCCATCACCTTGTGGGCAAGGTTCTCTAAAAGGGGGAGGGTATGTTATGTGCCTGAAAGTAATGGATTGCATTGACTGGAAAGTAATGGAGTGCAGTGGAAGGCTGCTGTGTTGAAGATGAAGTACAGTAGGATCGACAGTTTTGTTAGTTGTTAATACGGTGTCTTTTTCTTTTAATGAATTGGTTGAATACGGTGTCGTTCTTCTACTTGATTTGGCAGTTATGTTAGTTAAAATACGTTGTCATTTTCATATTCATTCCAGGAGATTAAACATAGTTGTGTTAATTCTTCTTGTACATTGTATCCTCATAGATGCAGTATAAAGATGTAGCCATGAGTTGGGATTGAGGCGAACTCTGATATTCAAGTGCTAATTCTCTTTTTTTTCTTCTTCTTCTCTCTCTTTCTCTCTCTCTCTCTCTTTCAGAGTTACTCTTTCTCTCTATTTCTTGATCATTTTTCTGGAGGCCTAACTCCCTCGAAGTAGTCATCACTTACAATAGAATTCATTTATTGTACAAGGGTCCATCACAAGACTCTACCTCATGAGCAATCTGTAGCTGATTATTTTACCTCTTGGAGGAAGAAAATATAACAAATTTTAAGGCTTTTAGATGGCCAAATGGTAGAAAAAATACTTTTAGATGTAAAAAAAAAACAACAAAGGAAAAAATTCTGAAATTAATGCTCAAATCCACAACCCATAGAAAGCAACAAAATATAAAGCATACCACCAAGAATATGAAAACCCAGAAGCACAAGATGTCGAATGTCTTCAACCAGCAAAACCTAAAAGCAACAACTCAAAAAAAGTCAAAAAAATAATCAGCACAGTTTTGAATGTAAAAATAATAGTAAATTAGAAAATCCTGAAAGCAATGCTCAAATTCTAAAGAGTAATTCTGGTCAGACTCAATACAAATGGAATAAACCTCCTAAGCACTTTTGCAAGGCTAACTGGGATGCATCTATTCACTCGGGGAAAGGAGCAATTGGTATTAGTGACATTGTTATCGTAAGGGATGGAGAAGGCCAAGTAATAGATTCTCTTCGAGCAAACAGAACTCCAATTGCAAATGCTCGAGTTGCAAAATCTTATGCAATGATGTTTGCAGCAAAATTATATAAGAAGATGGGTATTCGATCACTCATTTTGGAGGGGGAAAGTGAAAAACTTCTTTAAGGAGAATTCAAATTAGAGCCAAGCAGGTTTGGAATTTCGTATGGAGCCAAGCTGGTGGTCAGTTATCCATACGAAAAGAGAAGCCAATCAAGTTGCCCATACATTCGATAAGAGTTATCTCTATAGGAGGACACTATAAGAATGTAAGAAATTCCAGTATGTATTCGATCTATTGTTTCTCTTGAGATGTTGTAAGAATTATTGAGCAATAATACATCCTTTTATGAAAAAATACAAAAATTATGCAGGTCCTAAATCTAAATCAGCCAGAACACAAGGGGTGTTTCATATATATTCGTTTCGAGTTCATCTTTAAATCGGGTGCGGTTTCTTTGGGCTTTTTACACCCCCAATGGGAAGGTGCCATGTCATTAATTCATAATACTTACAGTGGGTTGCCTCACCTTATATGCTGCTCTTTGGTCTCTCTCTCTCTCTCTCTTCGACTTCACTCTCTCAAGCTCTCAACCCTTGATTTCCTCTCACCCTACAAGTCCATTCACCCCTCACCGTCCTCACCGTCGACAAAGTCATTGACTCAACTGGGCTGCGAGACAAAGTCTACGTGTACTGAACAATAAATCGAGAATTATATGCAAAAGGAAGATAAAACGGTGACTGGAAAAGAATCTCCCAAGGAAGAAAGAAGGATAAATTCCATGCTGAAAAAAGCAATCGCAGAAGAAAAACAATCTCATTCCAATGGCCTTGTATTTCCATCAAAGGATTCGCACAATATATCACTAAATATATTGAATGAGCCTCAACTCAAGTAATACACTAGAATGAGAGAATATTGGCAGAAAGAGAGTTTATGGGCAAGGGCAAGGGCACGGCACCGTGTCGAGAGAGAGAGAGAGTGGAGAAAGAGAGAACAAATGAGTGAAATTATGGGATAAGTTTCCGTGTTTCGCTCCCACCTAAATTCACTCTGCCGAACTTATTTCACCCTCATATTGGAGGGTGTAAATCCTCCAATAACACGGCGTCCGTCTGGAGGGCCTCTCATTTGTTTCATTGAGAAATATGGAGAGAGAGAGAATGGGATGAAGCAGAGCATGCAATAGAGGTTTGCTAGTACTTCTCTCTGGCCGGCCATAAAACTCAACCTCTACATCAATCACAAAAATCAATATCAATTCAGTCTCGAAGAAAAGCGAAAGCACTATTCATAAAATTGTTTAACCAAGTACTACTATAAGGGAGTGCCTTCTATCATTTGCTAATACGGTCTGTAGGAATAAAATCTGTAGGAGAAAAGAAAATCCTACGAGATCACGACACATTAAAGTCCATTATCACCTTTAAATTAAACCAGCTCTCTCTCTCTCTCTCTCTCTCTCTCTATGTTGATCATGGACCATTCCTTTATGGCACTGGCTCCTCCTGCTTCTCGTACTCTCCCATGGAGTTGAACTCATTTGGGAACTCGTTATTTCCATAGTAACCTTGATACCCATTAAGATTGTTCTCATTTTGAGCATCGACATAATACTTGCCATTCTCCAAAAACCGCGTGTCACTCATCCCTGTCTCTCAGTCTGGTACCCATTGCTGTTGTAGTAGTTGTTGGAGTAGCCATTGCCATTGTAGTTGTTGTAGCCGCCATTGGCATTGTAGTTGTTGACGTAGCCATTGCTATTGTAATTAGTTGTATACCCATTATCGTTATTGTAACTGCTGCCGTAGCCGTTGTTGTCGTAATTGTTCGGGTTGCCATTGTTACTGTACAAGTTGGTCTTCGGGTAGCCGGTCTCAAAGCTTTCACCGCTGAGTTCTTCACTTAGAAGTTCATCTTCAAACATGGTGGTGGTGGAGGGCGTCTTGGTAGGGAATTGGCTAGATCCTTGACCATAAAGGCCATGGCCATATTCACTTTCTGAATAAGTTGGTGCTGGTGTCGGTGCTACTACTGGTGATGATGCTATTTCTGGTTCTGATGTTGCTGGTGCTGGTGCGACTTCTGGTTCTGCTAATGCTGGACTAGGGGCTTCGGAAATGGAAACTTTGGGGTCTATGTAGCGTTTGAACTTGTTAAAAAACCTGCTCTCTCTGGCTTCAGCTTGGAGAGAAGAAGAGATAAGCACTAGGAGGAAGAAAAGAAAGAAGGGTTTAAAGAAGGAAGCCATTAGACAAAGGAGAAACAGGGGAAATAGTTTGGTGTGTTAATTTGTGGGTATTGAAATTTTCAGGTCCCTTTTATAGACCCTTTCTGTCGTGGCAGGATAATGACCTCTCCCCCGGGTAATTATGCGTGGATTGAGGAAAGGCAAGCACTGTGGGGTTGGAAAATGATGGCATATAGTTCACGCTGCATGTGCATTCCATGAGATTGTCTAACCAGGCAAACACCTAACCTTTGCAACAAGAACAAGAACACCCAAGCATCCATCAAAAATAAATAAATAAAAACACCCAAGCAAAGGAGCATCTCTCGGAGGGCCTAGTCAAAAGTGTGGCATTTTCTTTTTTGGATGTCTGAAATTAAGGGAAGGACCCTACCCTCAGTCCCTGGCGGTTGAGTTAGTTAGGCATCTACCAGAAGGGAAAAAGAAAAGCATAAAAAAAGAAAAGAAGCAAAAGAAAAGCTGAGAATGGAAAAACAAAGTAAATAAGGCAAATAAGAGAGGCAGAACGTGGGAGGGCTTCATAATTACGTTGGTTTCGGCATGTTCTCCTAGTCTTGGCTTCTATGCCAGGCAATACTGAAAGTCCTGTGGAAATAATGTCGTAGTGCCTTTAATTTGAGGTCAGTTCCTTCGGTACCATTTTTAACTGTTAATACCAGTCACATACATGGAGAGAAATCCGATCACGTTTGTTGACATCACGTTTTAAGTAGATGCTGTAAATTCAAGAAAAATATGTATATGCTAAGAGCCTGATGTCATATTGTGCCCGATTCTCTGAATGAAAATTTTGGATTCGAAACTCCCCACCCGTTTGTATCAAAAAATATGTATATATCTCAAACATATATATATATATATATGTGTGTATATATATATATAAATGTATATACATATATATTGCATTGGCATTAAATTATGATCTGGCCAACGAGAGACGCCATCTTTTAAGTTTCCTTCTTTCGGACGAGCCCTTATAAATTCTAAGACTAATACTATTTAAAGATCTTTACACTACACAATCCACATAATATGATTTAATTTTTAAAATTTATATTTCAAATCAAATTTTATCACGTGAATGGTGTGTGACGTAAATACTTTTAAATAGTATTATTCCAGAATCTAAATTGCCGTATGCATTAACAGTCAATGTTCAATTCATACTACGAACTTGGTTAATTATGCCGAATGGATATGATTTATGACATTTGATTTTGTACTCCAGTTAGTTAAACAGCCCCCAAAATGTAATTGATTGCTTGTTGGAGCTCAGAGGAGGTTATTCATTTTCTTAAAATGAACTTTGTGGCAAAAAGAGGTTCGCGTGGAATAGGCATGAGAAAATAGATTAAGATGAAAAAAAGAAAGAAAAATGAATACAAATATTTAATTGCTTTTTGTGAAGTAATGTTGAAGGAATTATTTTTTAAGGGTGGGCGTAATCACAGGAAGAATGGTTGCAAAAGAGAAGAGATGATTGCTTTATTTCGGTCGGTGAACATCTTGACTTGATTGGAACTGTGCTCCTGAAAAGCAGGGGAATTTGAGAACGGTACTATGTCAATAGGCTTGAGTTGCAAGGTAGACTTTGAGGTTGCGATTGGTTCTTCGAGTTAGTTCTGTTCAGATTTAGATACTTTTTAACATCAAATATTTAATTTTTAAATTTTAAATTTATCTTAATTTTAAATTTTTTTATATATAAGACTTATAATATTTTTCAACTTAACATCTATTTACATGTAGAATCCATAATTTTTTTTAATTTTTTATAAATATATATAAATTCAGCTTAAGTGGGCTCCACATAACTTACTACTGTTAATAGAGAACTCAACTCAACTTAACTCAATTTAGCTTAACATTTAAACGCAGCCAAAAGACACGTTAATGTGTGCCTATGCCTAAATTTGGCACGTTAATGGATTGGCGAGCACATTATTCTATATTTTTATGATGAATTTTACTTTTTTTTTTAAATTAAAATATGTAAAATTTGCACACCCTAAAACTATAGCTAACACTATTCTTCTCAAATATATTAAATGTTTTCTATAATTTAAAGAAATAGATATAATATGCCTACTGATAATATTTAATGATAAATCCACGTTGTTTACCATCAACATCTATCTACAACTGTGGGGTCTTTTCTTTATTATTAATTTACTAACTATTCTCAAAAGAGAAATATTTTAATCATAAACTGATTATATAAAGAGACGTGCTATGTACAGTCCCCGTTGGGGGCCTGCGTGCGCACGAAGTGGGTACTTAAGTAATTTTGTTATACTTTTGTTCAAATGTCAAAAATATCCCTCACTTCCCTTCATCTTCTTTCCTCTCTCATTTTTATCTCTTCCAGACCATAAGACAACCCAGAGTAAAAATCCAACGCCGTCAGTCACTTTTCGAGCTCCGTCCGGCACAGTCAACGTCATCTTCTCCTCCATTGGCGGCCGACCACGTAATAATCGAGCTGTTCTCAAGAATTCCAATCGTTGTTTTCTCAAAATGTTACAAATATTACCCCAACAGAAAAGGAAAAACCTCAAGTAATACAATGCATTTTACTGCTCATGAATTCCACTCCACATCATAATTTTCTCAAGTGGGTAAAAATGTTTGCCAACAAAAAGTGAAAACCTCAAGGCATATCATAACTTTCCACCATAACGATTAGAAGAAAGATCACAAAATCACAGTCAAAAACCACAAAATCACAATCAATCAAAACCCAAAAGAAAGGAAAAAGAAAATTTGCAATAAGCGTGTTATAACTCTGCACATATTTAAAAGAAAAGTGAAAAAATAATATACAAAACAAGCAAAAGAGGTAAAAGAAAAAGAGAGAGACCATGGAGCAAGGAAAGACAACCATGGCAGTGGAGGTTTTGGAAATCATTTGTTGCATAGAGAATAGAGATAGAGAGACAGAGTGCGTATGCGTGGGTGAGTTAGCACTTTTTGTAGTTGACAACTTGACACTCAGCACGTGAGAGGGAGAGCTTTGTTTATGAGATGAATGAAATGCTTCGTTTCATCTTAAATGAAATGAACCGTTTCGTTTCGTGCGCGCGAAGGCCCCAACGGAGGACTGTATCTAGAATAATTCTTATATAAAAGTAGATTGACTGATGTGGTTTGATATGATACGTCAGATTGTAAAGTTCCTTTTATTGTAAAGTAGATTTAACGGATATTATGAAATCATATCAGTTTATAAATTTACTTTTATATAATCTTTTTGTATATGCAGTAGATCTCATTCTTTTAATATTATGATATCATATTATAGAATAAGAGTATCATTCCTTATTTTTCAGAACTACCTAATGCAATCTTCTGTTAAAAAACAATGAAAAATGAAAACGGGCTCCCCTTTTTTTTCCGTTTACTTTTTTTTTTTAATTTTTTTTTGACTTAGTGATTAAGAAAATATTATTTAATAATATTATGAATTTTTTTAAAAAAAATATTTAAAAGTGTTAAAAAATGATGTGAAAAAAAAAATCTAAAACTAAAAAAATAAATAGAAACAACAATCGAAAAAAAAATCGGAATTCAAAACAGACTTTCTAGCATTTCCCAAAAACGAAACAAAACCACTTTTTTGTTTGTTTGGTTTTCGGCCTAGTAACAAATTGGGCTTTTGTTCGGTCATATAAACAATGGGTTCTATATTGAACTTGAATCGAGACATCTAGCAGCTGGCCCAATATAAGTACAGCAAATAGTGGCACTTGAAGATAGAAACAGATTAGCTTAAATTAGAATAAAGGGCGGCCCATATATAGTGTTCACGGAGCTCTATGCATATAGACTAATGAATCCATGGGACCAACATGAGCCATAAATATGGGATACGCCGGACCGGTCCAATAGTTTTTACTGTTTGATAAGTTTATTGAAGGAACTGACCTAAGCATAGCTCTCCCTCTCAAATACAAATGCCAAGAAAGAGATTCCTTGGATAAGTGAAAAAATGCATTCATTTCTCTTTTAAGGCGTTTGTTCAACTTATACTATCAGTCCTCCAACCTATCAAAATTTGTGTTTTTATTACTCTCCCTCCAAGAGAGGGAGCAGGGAAGAAAGCGTTATTCCCTATTGGCCCCCACCCTTGTATGAGGCCTTGGTACAACCTATACATGATTGGGCCATGACGATTAAGAATGGATGGTACCTATAACTAGACTCAATGTTGTAGTACTTCCACGTCCCCCTGTCCTTAGCGGAACATGATGGAAGGTCAAGGACAGGGGGAGTGGTTGGGTCTAGAGAGAGTGTGACAATAAATTACACTGAATCATTCTAAAGGGATGGGCAAGGAAAGTCAGAACTCAATTCCAAAAAAGGTCGGAGGGTATAAAACCATAACCAAGTCTTTGAAGTTTTGTATCTTGACCCAATGTTGGCTCCGTGTGCTAGCGTTAGTGCGCTTTGGGCTGGCATTGATTGGTACCATACATCATTCCCTTATAATAGCGAAACTCAACAAGGTTTGACGCGAAGCACAAAAGCACTTTAAGGCGCATTAATTAGGCTTTAACGAAAGGGAGCTCTCTAGATTCAGAAAAAAGTTCCTTCGTAATTAAGCAGCATCCTTTAAGTGAGTAGGGGTGCACCGAACCGCTGACGAATAATAGATACCCCCACCCTAGGCAGAGTTAGTGAGCCGTGTAATAGGCGACCATTTTCACGGTTCAGTGGCACTTGAGTTAGCCATCAGCGACCGATTGTGGAAAGTAGTGGGTCCTTGACGTTGCATGAGCGGTAGCTCACACTCAAAACTCCTCCGACACGAGTCCTAGTCATTGCGCTGTGGTCCATTTCTCGACTTCGCTTGCGCGATTTTGCATGCGCATATAGAAGAAAAATCTGTGATTGAGATTTCCCTTCATACAATGGCGATGCAAAGTGAAAATTTTCGTTTCATATAGTTGTGAAAAGAGTAAACTTAGCCCAAGGCCATGCTATTCAATGATATTGAAAAAATATTAGCATAACTTAACAACTAGTATTGAAAGCTAGTCGTTGACCCCTTTGTTTGTTGTGGGTCGCGCCTCACCGCAGGTACTAAATGAATGAAATGAGTGGAGACCTTCGTTCCCCTTTAAAAATGACCAAGAACTTCCTTGCCACTAGTGGCGGATAATTTTAGAGGGCATACCACTTGACAATCTATTTTGACTAAGTTAATAAGAATGATTATTTTTTTCACTTTTTTTTTTTAATTTTTTGATTTTTTTGGAAGAAACTCAGTTAGACAAGTCATTTTCTATTTAAGAAAATAAAACTTTAAAAATATTGTCAAAATGGGTTTTCAAATGGTATGCCAACTAGCATTTCTCTTTCTTCTTGGTGCTTGTACGTTTGAGAATGTTATAGGTAATAATAGAGTTTTAAAGTTTTTCATTCTAGAGCTTTTAATTGTAGACTTTTATTAAAAAGCTCTACTATTAAAAAGTTGTTTATTATTTAGTAAATATACGGCTAAAACACTTTTAAAATTAGTTATAGTAGTTTTTATGTTATCTAGCTACAAGAGTACTTTTTCAACAAAAATTTCGTTTTGGTGTTTTTTTAGAAAAAAGTGGATTTTTCAGCTATGATCAAAAATACTATTTATTCTATAAAAAAAACTTTTAGAGGTACTTAAAATTAAACACTTTATATATAAACTTCCAAACACAAAACCAAGCATGCGTATGTACTTTGTTGACTAAACAAGTACTACTTAGGATATTGATTATAAAAAATTCTATTTACAACCAACCTAGGGAACTGGCTCGGAACCGTCTCCTACGTGGCAGTGTTTTAAAATGGCATCGTGTGCATTTTGAATGAGACTCCCGAAGCTTGAACACGTTTTCTGCAAATTTTGTTTTCGCATTACCTTCACTTTCTCCCGCTTGATAGACCCTTCTCTCCATTCCCATAGTCTTCCCCAAACCCTTCTCCCCACCATATGAACCACGAATCCCACGAAACCCAAGCCGTGTCGTCTTCACTGAACCACTTTGTCTTCTCCACTAGAGCAATCCCACGAAGCCCTGTCGTCTTCACCGAACCACGAAACCATGAAGCCATCTCGTCTTCACCAAACTACTTCGTCTTCTCCATCAAATGAATCCCACGAAGCCCTGTCGTCTTTATTGAACCACGAACCCACAAAGTCCTACAATCTCCAAGCAGACATTGCACTGTAACACCCCTGCTTAGCCACTACCCAGCCCACACGAAACTGTAGCCACCCATACACAGGGCAACACCATAAGCAACTAGCCCTATGTCCTTTGACCTATACTCTTCAGCCGTCCAACATGAAGACACTGCCTCACGCATCACCGAAACACCCCTATTTTTTACCCTCGAAACAGAAGAAGCCAAAACTTGAGTCGCCACCTCTACATCAGGACATCCACCTTTCACCGCCAACCCCATCCCGTCGCCCCCACCCACACAGAAGTGTCGCCAGGCACCTTCATGCTAGCCCCAAGCCACCGTGTTCCTCTCGGTAACCCCTTCTCCCCTCACACGCGACTCTCTCATCTTTCTCTCTGTGTGTTCTCTCTCTCTCTCTCTCTCATCACCTTCTCTCTCACTGCCACAGTGCGTTGCAGCCGCTCCCAGCTGCGCCACCATAGAAATTCACCCAGGCCGCTGCCACACGTAGCCCTCTCGGTAAGAATCTGTAATACTTTCCCTCCCTGCCCAGTGGACTTTGTTTCAAACTGAAAAAAATAAGTTGTAGTTTCTCCCATAAAGCTTAGATGAAGTGGGAATATCTTTGATGAAATTACAGTTATATTTTTCGAGGATGGGTCACTAGGTTTAGCAGCTCGAGCAGGGGCTTTGGCTTCTTTTTGTTTAATTTTCCCTCCCATTTGCAGGGTTTCAATTGTTTTCATCCTTTTTTATTTATTTTTATTTTTATTTTTATTCCGGTTCCATGCCGGCGGTTGTATATAGAAGAACTGATTAGTTATATACCAAATTAAAGATCTAATGGCACTGGAGTTATATTTGTAAGGTATTTTGCTGATTTTGTTGGCCATATTAATGTTTAAAACTCAATTATTTGTTCTTTAGCCTTTCAAAATTATTATTAATTGCAGTTCATGCTTTTACCATAATATAATCCACTATCCTTAAATTCAATAATTAATCAGAAACATTTCAATTGCAACTGATTGGAGACAAGAAAAAAAAAAGTTCTCTCTCTCTCTCTCTCTCTAGTTTCCAACTGAAATAAAATACCGAAGAGTGATCATGTAAATCCTCACATGACTTTTTGTAGGAATTTCTCATAAAGATAATAAAAAAAAAAAGATGTTGGCTATATAGCTAGCTTTATTATTATCACACGTAGATAAGCTGATAGAAAAAACTGTTATGGAACTTCTAGAATACAAGGACAAGGGAAAAGTACGTACTCGAATTTGGTACAGATCGGACTTCAAAAAGAAGGAAGAAGAAGAAGAAGAAAAAAACTCGCACTTTGATGCATACATCTAATGCAGGAAATGTCGTCGAATTCGGGGGGGTTTCATCTGAGGCCTGGAAATCAGAAAATGTCCTTTTGGAATGGATGTTCTTATTATATTAGGCGATGATCAAGAAGCATAAGAAGGTGGTATCTTAGGAATTCCCTGTCTTTGCAGTTCCACCATCACGCTATCAAGAGCTGGAGGTCTTAGGCCAAGAGGGAGTGGCAACCATGGTTTTGATATAACGTCTCCAATAGCTGCATCTATGCTCTCCTTTGTCTGTCAGGCAACATATATATATATATATATATATAAACACCAAACTATTATTATCATGACATAAGACTGATCTTGAATACTCCTGAATGTACGTGCGCGCATTAATGAAGCTCAAAAAATTAAATTCGATCTTTATAACGTTACAACTTGATCAGACATATCAAGGAAAAAAAAACAAGATGAAGAAGTTCTCTTAAGAAAGTAGTTTACTCAAATTAATTAACATCAATTAGAATAGAGACATGTTGGCATGGTATAAAAATTATGCATGCAGAACATAATCATGCATGCAGCGCATAATTTATAACCACATATTGATGGAATATTATGACAACGTTCGTACGTAGAACACATGATGATGTACTCCAATTATTTATGATATATAAAATTAGATTGTATAATAAAATGACCCTTTCTTTGGTTTATATTTCATATGAAAGGGAAGGGAAAATAAAGAGCTAGAGATGACTCATGAGTAGTACCGTACCGGATGAAAGTCGAGAACGGGGTTGGGGCCCGTTTGTCCAGTCGGGACACCAATGCCGCCGGTGTCTGCTTTGTACATGGCATGAGGTGGGATGCCCGGGACAGGTGGAGAGGCAAATCTCTGCATGAATATATTATATATTTATCTCAACAACGTAAGCCGAAAACTTTAATGACAACATGAAAAAGATGCCAAATTCATAGCGCTAGCAGTACTGTCATGTTTAGAAGAATCCAAAAGCCACGGTATAGAGACACCATGAAAAGCTCCAAAAGAGTAAGGATTGAATGATTACCGATGTTGGAAGTGGCTGTGGAAAGCAAGGCGTTCCTGGGGTTAGTCCATTCGGAACCTAAACATAAAAAAAATTATAGATAGATCAGAGGGTATAGACTATAGAATTCTAGATTTTCAATTAGTTGAGGTTTTATTTTTGGTTATGTACGTTGACGACAGAGCATAGTTCTTTCACATAAACGCATGATGATCAGTTTAATTTCTTAATCTGCGCACTGAGTCCCGACAGAAAAACTAATGGAAGATACCGATAAATGAAGTGCATTAACATTATTATAGACTAATCTTCGGATGAAGTGATTAACTGAATTTTACTTTTGGTGTTTTCTGTTTAAGATCATCAGCATGAGTGCGTGCGCGTGAGAGAGAGAGGGAGAGAGAGAAAGAGAGAGAGAGAGAGAGAGAGATAGATCTAGACATACACGCTGGTGGTGAGGGTGCCAGAATGAAGGGTCTGGGGGCGGCGGCGGCGGAACAGGTGCCCATGCAGGCGGCGGCGGCGGAGATGGAGAATGGGAAAGATGTTTAGGCCACATGGGCATCGAGGTTTGATCCATGGAGGGATGACCCCAGACGTGTAAGGGTCTAAAGTGGTGCATGGGTGTTATGGGAGGAAAACCCATGGTCGGTGCTATCTGCCAAGGACTGCTACTCATCTCTGATCTCTTCCCTCCTCCTCCGGTACCGGCGACTGCTCCGTACATCTGCCGTCTCTGGCTCCAGCTTGCCGCTTCTGCTTCACGCGCCAGCAGATGTTTCCGATGTGAGCGATATTTCTGCACATAATTGAAGACGAAATGTTTGAGCACTAATCAAGCTGCATAAGATTCACATTTAATAGTATGTATTATTCTTGCCGATTTACATTTAATCTCATCGTTAGAGTTGAATAATTAATATGTGGCTTTCATGTGAAATATATATATGTATATATATATATATAGTACTTCGTGTAATATAGCTTCGAATCAAAAGAGCTAGCTCGC
The DNA here is from genome assembly GCA_029856935.1 of Cyclocarya paliurus. Taxonomy (NCBI): domain Eukaryota; kingdom Viridiplantae; phylum Streptophyta; class Magnoliopsida; order Fagales; family Juglandaceae; genus Cyclocarya; species Cyclocarya paliurus. The sequence goes on along the minus strand of CM056946.1, from coordinate 20,233,416 downwards.
AAGATCTCTGCCTCAAATTAGCTGATCTTGTGGACAGTACTGTGATATTCAAGATTTTGTTGGCAGGAATAACACAACACAGAAAAGAAAAATAATAATTTGATTAATTTATACATAATTTAGCCATTTGAAATTCAAGAATACTGGAATATATAACATATTCCGAACACAGATTATAGAAATTGTTACATGGTCCATCCAAGAGAAATTTTCAACGTGCAATATGATTACCAAAACCTACAAGCAACAATCAATCTTCAATATATATAGTCTTTTCCACATGTTATTTCGTAAGCCAATCTAAACAAAAACTCTAAAAAACCGACCCTATGGATGCGCAGACTGCATGTAGAAGTAGTTTAATTCCATAAACTAACACAAAGCTCTTTCAAATCTCTCCAAAGACTTTCCTGTTTGGAGAAGACTACTGAAAATGGAGGATAATTAGAATAAAAGAACATTTTTAAAGACAAAACAATTACATATTGCATGTGCTGGGGTGAAATTAAATATGATAAAAGGAATGAAAAAACAGGTGTGGAGAACAATTTGATGTACTTGAAGGTGGCTGGCTATGTTGTGGCGAGTGAGACAATCGATTCCCATAAGCTCTAAAATCCTCGAAGGCACTGCCTTATCCACACCTAGCTGCTCCACAGCTTGCACAAACCGTCTGTGCAGCTCTGGGGTCCAATCCACCTACACAGTTCAAGAAAAAAAAACCTACCCTTTCAATATCCCAGAAAAGAAACATCAGAGAAAAATGATGGAACTCTCTCTCAATTTTTTGGGTCCTCGCTGACTCTCTCTCTCTCTCTCTTTCTCATGTACTTTGCAAGTGCGTGAGTCCCGTGATTTCTTTGCAACTCGTGAAGTTTGTGTAGATCTAAATGAGAGAGAGAGAGAGAGAGGAGAGAGAGAGAGAGTTTTATTATGGGGCTTGTTTCCTAGTAAAGAAAGTTTCATGGTAACAACCTAGCTTAGACCTAATAGTCTAGCTAGTTATACATGCACTTAGTTTGAAACTGGTGCTAATTACCTTTACTTTGCGCTTCCCTTGAGAGTTCTTCGACTGTTTAGATGATTTTCTGCCTTTATCGGCTTCCTTTGGGGGTGGGTTCATCACAACAGATTCATCTCTTTTGCTCACAATTTCTTCTCCTCGATTACTTGAGCTAGAGTTCAAACCCGAAACTTTATCTTCCTCCTCTTTTTTGGTATTATCCTCTAATTTTTCCACAGATGTCGATGTGTTCATCTCGGATTCCTCACCCCCGCTAATGGAAAATTCAGCGAGCATTTCCGGGTCCATCTCCAAATCCGGCAACACGTCTTCGTCGTTGATCCCCACGAAAAGATCATCGAAATCGATGCTGTCCAGCAAGTTCCCATCGGAGAACTCCGGGAATTCATTGCCACAAACTGAAAAGCTCTCCATCTCTCCCTGGTTCTCATCCTTGGCGTTCCTCAAAGGTGACACAGCAAGCATGAATTCCAAATTCCTAGCTAAAAAAAAGGGATAATTCCCACTATATATGTTTGCCAAGATATATATATTATCCGCGGTGCAATTCGGCTATATATTGCATGAAACCAAAAAACCAACCGTAGTATACTCGAAGGTGTTGCAGAAATGGATATTCTGGGCGATTTTCTCTGGTGATTCGGAAGGCCGGATGGAGACGATGAACAACAAGCTGTGTTAATGGGCGAAATGGTTTTGCTGTGTAAGCGGGAGTGCAGCAAAAGAAAATGGATCTGAGCCACTACTTGTGTGGAGATCTCTGAGATTTGTTTTTATGTTTTTTGTCTGTTTAGGCTTATATATTATTATGAATAAAATTTTCGAACATCTTTTGGGTATGTGGCTGCCCTTTTTTCTGTAGATTTTGGAGGTTTGAAAGTGGTAGCTCGTGAGCTTTATTTAATTTTTGTAATGGGTTTTCAAAGAGAAGAGAGAGAGAGAACTAGTTGCAGATTGATGTCAGAGGCTAGGGCTGGAATTGGAATTGGGTTGAGACATGTCAGCTCAGATATACCTGTTGCACAGTGAAAAGAAAGTGACGATTTTTTGGCCGAGCCAAATTGACCTTGTATTCCCTCGAAAGACGTGTAAAACCATTACTGCCTGTTTTAACTAGATATAACCTCAAAGTGAAAACAAGTGAAAACGCCCTTTTTCTGTCTCTCTTTTTGGGTGGAAAATATGAGAAGTCCATGACCAAATAATTTCTTTTTCAATAATGCTGAAGCCACCAAATAAAATGTCTCGAGAATGGTCATCAATTTTTTTTTACTTAATTATTAAAATTTTAATAATATTAATTTTTTTTTTAAAATATTTAAAAGTATAAAAAAATGTATGAAAAATGATAAAAAAACAAAGCCATTTAACTTTATTGGTGACATCTCTCGTGCTATATCCAAAAGACTCTAGTTTGGATAAAATCATCCATTATTATCTCATCTCATTTAATTTTATATTAATATTTAAACATTATAAATAAAAATATTTTTAAATTTTAAATTTTAAATTTTTTTATCTAATCATTATAACTTTTTCAAATTTATAAAAAAAAAATCAACTTTTTCAAATTCTGAAACAAAAATAATAATAAAATTATATTATAACTATATTTTAACGTTAATAATATCTTTCTTTTTTTCTCTCTTTTTCCAAAATTTCATAAAATATTTTAACTCAAATTATTTTATTACTATTTACTAACCATTTCACTATTACTCATAGATCATCACATCTCAATATCCAAATGTGCACCTTCGTATGGCAAGACAATATCCTTCTATTATTTTATTATGTAACATTAAATGATTAAAAATTATTTATTATGTCTAATTTATAGATCAATCATTTGATAATGAGAAAATAATATGAATATATTAGAGAATAAATAGAATTTTAATTTTTCTTATTGAGTAAAATATTTCTCTCGGATGCAAGAGAGAGGGTCGATGGAGAAAAGTAAAAAAACTAGTAGCAAATCAAGAGAAGGATCTTTGCCTAAATTCGATAGCCCAAGTCTTAAAGATTTAGGCACATAAAATAGATTATATAATATTTAATATTGCTTAAAAAGTTTACACGAAAAGATTAATAGATGTTGTAAACTTCACTTATACGTCTAGCTATCTGATCTTTCACTTTATTCTTCTACGATCGAATAAAATCTTTGATGATCATCTCCTCTTAATTCTTCTACGACGTCCCACACGAAAGAATAAACCGCGCTGATCAATGGAATAATATCATGTAGAACTTTAAAAACGGATTTAACAGTACTGTCTTATACATAATGTATGTATGTATGTATGTATGTACGTACGTACGTATGCATGTATGGAGGAGAGCTCCGTAATTTGGATCAAACACTTTTTTGCAATCAAATAATGATTTTGCCGAACTGATTCCCTTACAACCAAATATTGCCAAATATATCTGACCACATACAATTACTAGTTTTTTCATAATTCATGCATATTGATCATGATCTATATATGAGAAAGACAGATCATACACGCACACATAAAGATCAACATGAGACCGGTTGGCACAAAACTTTTATTACTGCAATTATTTCAATAAGAAAACCTTAAAACTTCAAGCTAACATAATCAACTATATACTCTCAGCTAGCGATATTCGAGTATTCATCAAACGCTTTAGTGGAGCGTTCGAATCCACAATGTGGAGGAGTAGTTTTGCACGATTATATGGTTCAAATATAGACTTTTATCAAACAATTGATAGGCGTCGTAGTTTTGATTAGTTCTTACTTTGGCCGGTATGACACAAAATTTAAGTACTCCATGAAATCTTCTTAATTAATTGGGATGTAGCCTGTGGTATATGTTTCTCTTGTTCATTGCTATAGAGAATGCAACTCCGTTGCTGATGGTTTTGCTAAAATGGATGCTAAGGGTCATTCTGGTTCTGGGTTTTTTTTATTCGAGCTGCCTGCTTCCATTAGAGGTAATATCAGGCTAGACAAGGGGGGTCTTCCCTATATACGAAAATCTCGAAGATGTTGCTAGCGGTTTATTTATCCAAGTATGTCTTTCTTTGCATTCAGTTATTTCTTTTCTTATTCAATGTTTGTGCAGGTTTTGGTTTTTTTTTCTTAATGCCGATTTGGTTTGTGGTTGAGTTGTTTTGGTGCTGGTTTTTTTTTTAGGCCTGGGTTTTGGTTTTTTTTTTTATAGTTGTAGCCCCTAGGCTTTAGGTTGTAATTACGGTATTCTTCCACTATAAATAAGGGTTATTAATAAAATTAGGATGGGGCTGCTATGTGGGTGGCTTCCGGCTCTTCCTAATAAATAAATAAATAATAAATAAAAATAAAAAATTGGTCACCTAGCAGCTCCTTAGACATCATAAGTACCCATGAATTCGTCAAAGGTATGTAGTGTAGTCTGATAAGTCTTTCAAAATCTCTCTCTCAAATGTATAAAAAAAATAAAAGAAAAAGTACTCATGAATTCAATCCAGTACTGGTATGCAATCATTTTCATCGATCTTCTTCACAAATAAGCATTAGATCACCACAGATATATCATGTCAATTATTGAATATATATAATATTTCCCGACCAGTCTAAATCTTGTCTTTTCTAATTGCTTAATTTAGTTGTTGCATGATCACAGCTTGCAGATACCAATTGAAGTTCCTTCTTCTTGGCCGGGATTGACAGATTGTTGATGAGACATTGAGATCATATCTTTATCTTAATACAGCTTTTTTGATCAATTATTTGCTTACCATATTGCCAAGTCTCATTCCGGCCACTTGCATGCATGCCCGTCGAGTCGTCGAGCCATGATCAAGAATGCACAGACAAATACGACTTGTTTCCCTGTAAAAGAAAATTAGATAGAAAAGACAAATGAAAAGTAGGCCAAATATGCCAGGGGTATCTATTGACCAAAAAAGGAATATTATGTGTTTTCTTTTTTCTTTCTTTTTTTTAAAAGAAAAAGTAACTTGGATATATGCATGGGTCATGTTGTCCACTTCATTTATTTTGGGAAACAAGTAACCTGTGGGTTAGGATAAGATTGCGCCAGCTCCGAATCCAAGTAGTCCCTAATCCGCCACCCAAAAAGCGACGAGTGGCCATAAATGTACTTGTTGTCTGCGGGAATATATATTATTGTGGTTGACTCAAATTCTCTGTATATATATATATATATATACGTACATCTGTATTTGTATTCAGTATTTGTATTTACGTCGGTGCATTTTAATCACTTTATAGTTAGCGATGTTTAATTTATATATATGTGTAAAATATACTTCATGAGTTAAATTTGAAAGCAAATCATGTACGTAGAATATTGTATATATTTATATAAAACTAATAAATAATTTAGCCACAAACAAATTTTATAAAAATAAACCTACAAATTGATTTAATTTGATATAATACATTAGATTGTAAAATTATATTTATTATAAAGAGAAATGTTTAGGCTACCGGGATTGGGTCTCGAGAGTTTCTACTGACATCTTTTTTTTTTTCTTAAGAGAAATGTTGTATTTTTTAAAAAAAAAATCATGTTTAAGGATTGATATAAAAAAAATGTATGAAAAAAGGCATCTGGCCTTCTTGGGAGAATTTTCGGACTACACCCTTGGTGGGTGTATCATGACTCATATTATAAAATAAATCTAAGGTATTATATAAAATCATGTCAATTTTTAAGTTTATTTTTATAAAATCTTTTTGTATTTACTACACTTCTCAAAAACTATTTCATGAGTTCGAACTAGTACTGTTTTTAGGCTGTGTTTGGAAGATGAACTCAATTCAACACATCTCAATTCACTCAAATCAATCATTAATAAGACTCTAATTTTTCAATTTTTCATAAAAAAATAAAAAATAAAACTCATATCAACATATTTCATACATTTCAACCTAAAAAATTAAATTCAATATTTCAACTTAAAAAATTTAAAAACATTTCAATAGGATCTATAAATATTATTATTAATTCATAATTCAACTTAATTCATTTCAATATTCAAACGTAATCTAGTTTTTCGTTGTAATATCAAAAGTATTGTCAACTATTAATTTTGGTAATTTGCACCCCCAGTCATAATATTGTTGCCATTATTGCGATTGTTCCACTAGTCCGCCTTATAAATATAATAATTTATATAATATTTCAATTTTATCTGCCAAATCTTGACCGAGAGCACAAATCATCAAAATTTGGCAGTTTTAGAAGATCCCAGTACTTGATTGTTTTCTTACATAGCGTAACTAATTGAAAAGCAATGATATTAATTGGAGTACAAAATAATATTTAAAAAATATATGTGTGTGTCTGTGTGTTTTTTTTTTTTTTTTGCTAAAATAAAAATTTTAATCGTCAAATATTAAAAAATACAGTTTTTTCTTAAACTAAAAAAGCGCTTGTTCCAAAGAACTTTCTATAAATGTAAAAAAGATTTATAATTTTCTTGAAAACTAGCTGACAATCTATATAACGCTTTTCTCCACCCTCCATTTAATTAGTTAGTTATAACTTTAACTTCTTTCTCGTTCTTATCTAAAGAAAGAAAATTACTATCTATATAAAATTATCCAGTACTGCCAGTCATTAATGTGTTAGACACACTACAACAAAAATTACTATTTTCCCAACAAAAAAACCATTGCAAAAAGTAGAAGTGTACATAAACTGGCCGGACCAGCCGCCGTCGACGGAGACCGACCGCCGGATTCAAGAACTGGCCGAAACTGGCAAAGAACCGGTCGGCCGGTTCGGTCTACGGTTCAGACCGGTCTAAATCGAAGAACCGACCGACAGTTATAACCATATATTTTTTAAATATATTTCTTAAATATATTTTTTAAATATATGAAACGGCGTCGTTTTGTTCTTAATCCATTGGAAAAAGAAAGAAAGAATGAAGACGACGCTGTTTGGTCTAAACCAAAAGGCGTCGTTTGTTAGGGTTAGTTTGGAATCCGCCTCCCCCCGGTTTTCTCCTTCTTCGCAGCTATCCTCACTGCTCTGTGATATCTCCCAGAGTCCAGACTCCCTCTCTCTCTCCCTCTCCCTGGACCTCACGGCTCTCACGGACTCACTCTCAGAGTCTCATCTCTCAACGCCGACGACCCACACGCACCACGGCCCTCTCTCCTCTCTCGGTGCCAACGAACCACACGGCCCACTGCGCAAACCAATCAAACCAGTCAACCGACAGAACTGATACTGGCCGGTTTCACTCCTTAACACCGGTCGGTTTCGATCGGTTTCCACCTCTCAAATTAGGTGTTCGGTCTGTCTCGATTTAGTGAAAAAAATCGAACCGACATAGTCGATTTTCAGCCCTAGCAAAAAGTCAATTTTTTGCAACAATCACTTTTTGTTCTCCCTACTCTTGCAAATGTTGCTGTGGGAAAAGTACATCCAACGATATTTTTGTTGTTGTTGCAAATAATTATATTTAGCCACAAAATTTTATCATTGCAACTCAATTTATCATCGTCGCTATTATGTTCATCATAACATATAGTTTTGTTGCAAAAGATATGCTTGTTTGCAACAAAATGTACATTTATTGCAAAATATATGTTTATTTGCAATGAAATATACGTACATTAGTCCTTGCGAAAGAGTGTTTATTTGCAAATTGCAACGAAATGTACATTCGTTGCAATTAAATATGTTCATTTCTAGCGATTAAACATGTGTCTATTTGTAACAAAAAAAAATTAATTTGCAACAAATGTATTTTGCTGCAAATAATCTTACGTAAGAGGAAAAAAAAAATATAATATCACATATTAGAGATAGGATTCATCATCCATTCAAACATGTAATAAGGACTGATTCACATATTATAATAATTAAAAATGAGTCAAACATAGACAATATGCAAATAATTAATAATATTGATATTGATAAAAACATTACATGAGCAATTAAGACAATGGTTCATCTTACCCAAAAGAGTAATAAAAACGTGAAGCCTTGAGTCTAAAGCATATAACAAATTATAATACAATTAGATAATACAAAAGGCTAATTGACACAATTTTAGATAAGTACTACATGCGAGGAATCAAACCAATCGTCACATGGTAAGAGGTCAAGAGAACAATACATCAAGTGTTATGCAATGGGGGGTAATATATAAATCAAATATCAGTTTCTTTCTCATAAATTTGGCATCAACTATTAAGCATGCTATAAGAAAAACAAGCATTTGTGACGTACTATTTGCAACAATAATAACTATTTGTGACAAAAATAGACTCATTTTGTTAAGAAATAATAATTTTTCTTAAAAATAACTGGTCACAAATGAGCAGTTTTCTTGTAGTGAGTACACCAACCCATTGATCGCATTTCAATCATACAAACGACAAAGATAATTAAATTAGTTTTTGGAACAAATTAAATGAAAGATATATACTACCAAAGTCTAAGAAGGCAACTTAAAAGATCCAATGAGAAAATTTGATAATTTTTAAAAACTAATAGTACATTAAGAACAAGAGGGAAGGGTATTTACTTTTTGGATATATTATGGAATGAGAACCAGCTCCAATTCACACAGCAGCTAATCTCTACAACAAAATGAAATATGTTTTGTGACGGAAGCTTGTCGTTATTAATTGAGGAATTATTTTTTGCAACAGAAAGAAGTCGTTGCTAATAGTTATAGTAATATTATATAGTGCATATTAATAGTTATACTAAGAGATAATCTTCCTGCAAGTGTCTCCTACAACCTGCGTTTAACGGAAACCAACAAGAACTTGCCGCGTGTGCGGTAGAAGGAGATTCGGGTGAGACGCGCAACAACAGAATAAAACATCCTGAAGCAAAAAGTAAACTTCAGCATTCTCTCTCTCTCTCACTCTCGAACGAAAACACTTCAGTTTTCTCTCGGAACCCAAAATCAATCTCTCTCAAACCTCCCTCGGAACCTCACTCCATCGAAGTTCGAACCGAAGGGCGCAACCTCACTTGATCTCTAGAGAACCAAAATGGAAACTCACTCAAAAAGGAAGGGTGGACACCCTCTCTCATGCTGTCGAGGATCCTTCACTCCATCTCCGTCTCTCTCCATCCCTCTCGTCGAGGTAGTGCCGCCAGTAGATTAGGGTTTTATTTTTCTTCTCCTGATAGTAGATTAGGGATTTATTTTTTGGATTGAAATAGTTTTATTTTTTCTAATCCCTAATTTTTGGTTGATTATTGTTGTAGGTTTTGTTTTTTACAAATCGATTTCCCACAACCCTAACCCTCCCTCGACTCCATCGAAGAATGAAGGTAATTTTCTTTGCATTTTCAATCTATAACCTAGTTTATAGTGTACTCCTTTTTTTTTCACCAAGCAAATCTGTAGTATTAAAGTGACGTTGGATAGCACTCTGTTTACCAAGCAAATTTTTTTTTCCCCAAGCAAATTTGTAGTATTAAATTTATAGGTGTAAAACTGGAGCTCGAGCCTGTTTAGACCATTGTATAGCATATATTCTAAGGTTTTATTGTCTTATTCATCTAAATGTTGCTTTTATTATGTATTTGCCACCATTGCCAAAAACAGCTGTAATGTAGTACTCGACCCATCTGTAATGTGAAATTTCGGTATAGTACTTTAGTGCTTTTTTTATATTTAATGGTGGCCATAATTTGAATATAAATGGTCATAAAACCAAAGCTAGTATAACTAATGTGTAAAATGCAGTATAACAACGGTGCTAGTTCTAGGTCAAGTTCTTTGAGTTCAAGAGCAAAAGATGAAGCCAGGTTGGATATACCACTTTGCCATTGTGGGATTCCATCAAAGCTAAGGATTTCTGTCAAAGATACTAGTTTTGGCAGACAATTTTTCAATTGTCCAAACTATAAGATGGACAAATAATGCGAGTTTTTTCAATGGATTGATTTTGAAATGGAACAAAACAGTTGTTGCAAAATGACATTGGAGTTAGCTCAAAAACGGAACAACAAGATCAATCAAGAACGTGTAATGGCTGAAGAAGCAAAATTCAAAGCTATGGAAAAGAAATACAAGGAAACATTACAAGTTCTATTATTGTCATGGTTTTGTATTGTTTTGCTTTGTGCTGTAATTTTTGTCATGGTTTGAACGATAATTATGTATGTAATAGGTTTGTATTGTTTTGTATCTAATGTATAGACATGTAATGTGAGGACCCCTTAATTATCGGCAAATGAGGGATCACTATTTTGCTTCAGATATTATTTTGCATGAAAAGCTAATAGAGAAGAATCAATCAAATATTGTTAGCAAATTGAAGGTGTGTTGGATGGATTACCAAATTGCGTGCATGATAAATTTCTGATCTACATGACCATGATATGATAATAATTATAGATCAGTACCCTTTTCTTTCTAACCAAAAAGATATCCCTACGGCCATTGTTCGATTGGTTTCACTTTGGATGTTTTTGATAGCCTATCTTGTTCTGACATGTTTTTGATAACATATCTTGTTGAGATAATGTGGTACACGGATTAAAAAGACAGCCAGCTACTAGATCTAAGAACATGATCATGTCCAAGTAAATGAATGAATGGTTTAGAATTATTGGGAGTATCACAGAACTCATCAGAAACAAAACCACATTCTAATATTAAATTGGGACATATATATATATATATATATATATATATATATAGATAAGCTGATATGGACAAACCAATTGAACACTTGCATGTGGCATGCACCATCCGAAGCACCTAGATAGATACGCCAACATGGAATATTAGTGTAATTAAGCAACTAGAAAAATAGAACACGACCAAAAATATATAAATGTTGGGATCAAAATTGCATACAGATCATCAAGATAAACAAATTACATACGTGTCAATTACTTTTTAGCATATTCATAGACCATCTGGTGCTATCAAGGTTCAACTAGAGAGAGTTAAAACATTTATCTTGCAATAACAAGTGCCAATGTCTCGACTAAATGGAGCATAGGATAAGAACACAAGCAAAAAAGTACAACTGCATTACAAAGTAGCTTCGAGTAAATCCAGCCTTCATTGGATCATCATTAAATCCATCTTCGAGTAAAATCCAGCCTCAATTGTCACCTACAATTGTTCACAAGTAATTATTACCAAATCTAGCTGAAATCCACGCATACTCTAGCACTAGTTCAAATATAAATTTGTTTTTGATTTTTTTCAAAGAAACAATTCAAGTTTTAAGTTGTAACTAGCATTGAGTGCCAAAGTTTTTTTTTTATAAGTACATTAAGTGCAGAAGTTAAGAGTACCATTGATGATCATATCCATGTACATTGAAGTACATCATGTGGCTTCTTCAAGATCCACCATTTGTGATATGTTGTCATTCTCATTTCCAACATCCCTACATGAATGACAAAAAAAGCATAAAGATGAAGTTATTAGATTAAAATAGAAATAAATAATTCAACCATTTCTACTATACCTTCCAATGAAGGACAATTGTTCTTGGTATGACCCTCAATCTTACAAATGCTACAACGTCTTTTCTTCACTGATTGAGTCTCTCTCGGGTTCTTCGCTCTCAAAAATTTTGGTCTTCTTTTGGTTGGCACCCGTTGAGGATCTTGTATAATTTGTGAAAAATTTGATATTACTTGTGATCTTAACACATGGGGATCGTTGCATGACATGCCAACGCCTTCTAAATTTTCTTCTTCAATACTATCCATGAGAAGCAACTCCTTGTGTACCTTGTCCAAGGCAAGAGAAATGTGGTCCATTTTAAACCTTGATTGTGAGTCAAGTTCTGCAATATCGTAAAATTGCATCATCAGATGGCTTTTTCGCATTATCAGATCTTCTTGTGTTGAAACTCGCCCCTTGGGATTTGGAATTTCATAGATAGCTCGACTCTTAGCATTGATGGTCCATCGCTCTAGAACATACTGATGTAACAAACAATCTAACTTTGATTTCTTCATGAAAACACATAGGATATGTCTACAAAGAATACCCACGAACTCAAACATATGACATATACACATTGCCTTTCCTTCTTTACAGTCCAAAGTCACATAATAGATACGTTTGTCCTTATTCTTAGGTGCCACCTCATACATTTTACTCTCACCATCTTGCTGAACCTTTGTTGCTTTGTATCGTTGGCAATTAAATAGCTCGTCTTGAAAGATATTGAAGGACTTCCTTGTATACACTTTGGCCGCCTCCTCTTCAATTTTTCAACATGTTTTCAAAACCAGTCTAGTCGATTTTGTTCTCACATCTTTCTCTTTTTTATTAAAATAGCGTGCATCTAAAGCTTTCTCGTATTGATGCACAAAGTCACTCACCATCGTGCTGGATCAGACATAATCCTTGAAAAATTTATTCATGCTCTCGCTCCTTTGCATGGTTGACATACCGGCACAAAATGTGGTTCACAAGTAAGCTGAGACCCACTTCTCCCCGTCGGTTGTAAAGATTCTGGAGCCAATCATTTTCTACTAGATCATACTTCACTAGTACTGAAATCCATTCCTGCTCGAACTTATCAGATGTTACAGTATCATGGATACAATGATGAAACTCTTTTTGAGAGTCTAAAAACTTGTTATAGACATGTGCCAAATATTTGGAAAATTTTTGTAAAATATGCCACAAGCACAAACGGTGAGTTGTATTTGGGAGTACCTCTGCAATGACCTTGGCCATTGCTTTGTCATCATTAGTATTAATGGATGAAGGGGCACTCCCAAGCATTGCTTCCTGCCATATTCTCAGTAACCATATATAAGATTCAGCTGTCTTATTGACTAACAACGCACAACCAAACATTATGGTTTGGTGATGGTGATTAACTCATGAGAACGGCACAAATGGCATCTTATAAAAATTTGTTAGATACGTTGCATCAAATGTGACAACATCTCCAAAATATTGATAGGTAGACCTTGATCTTGCATCAGCCAAAAAATAGCTACCCATACACCCATTCTTATCGACCTGCATTGAGTACACAAATCCAAGTTGTTTATACTGTCGTTCAAGATGCATACAACCTTTGTGCTTCTCCCTCTTCAAACAATTTTTTTCTTGTAGTGCCCAAATAATTTTCGACGTCCTTTCCAATACAACCAATATTAAAATCACCACATGCTTCTTTGCTTAATACCGACATTATCTTTCTTGTCGGTACACTAGACTCATTCAAAATCTGAATGAGGTTTTTTTGCACGCGTGTCACTCCTCTATATTCACGGAGCATACTAGTGCTTCTTGGTGTGAGTAGCTCATGATTGTGTTGAGCTACGAACTTGCATATTACCCACCTTTCACCATCCTTTTTTATACATATGGTAGCATTACAACCAATCTTTGTTTTAGCGGGTTCAGAAATTTGTCTTCTTTTTGTTTGAGACTTTCACGCCTAAATCATTCCCTTGTACAAACATAGTGTACTCCAATTAATTTTTTGTCCTCTCTCGATAATTGCGTATGATTGGTTCTCATTGCAAAACTTTTTCGTCTTGTATACGCCTTGTAAAATGCTTGAACGTCCTCAACTTCATCAAATTGCTTCCCAATGAACGGTTCAAAAAGTCTACTAGTAGAAGTGGAAATGACATTGACTCCATCTCCCATATTCATTCCATCTCCATCACCATCTCCCAAATTCACGCCATCTCCCATATTCAATCCATCTCCCACATTCATATCACATTGATTATCTACGGTTTCATCTTTAATATTTTCATTTACAACTTGTGAACAGTTTCTACTCGTTAGTATCTCAACATCGTCACTATCCGAACTCTACCCAAAATCCTTCATCCCAACATAAAACAATGTAATCAATATTAAATCAATCCCTTAAAAAATCACAATATTAAATCAATCCCTTAAAAAACCACAACATACCATATGTTTTGCATCTTATTTTTTGGAAATTGGCGCTCTAACATGGATAATACTATATACTTTAGATAATATGCCACAAGCCAGTTTAATTTGATAGTTTATAGACGCAGCCACTGTTGCACATGTTGATGCATCTACTCTACTCTCAATTTCACTACTATTTTAAAAACAACCAACCACCATAAGCCTAAATGAAAGCTATCATGTGTACTTAGCATACTTATTAAGTTGATTTTGGAGTATTTTTTTACTTTCTTCTATTAATTAAAATACTAAGAATTACCAATCTATGTGATTTGGGGGCAGTAACACATGGCTATGAAATTTGGGGATTACAACATAATATAGGTATAATACAGAGAAGTCAATAGTGCAGAGAGTAGGGATGCATTTTCTATGTATCTGAAACAGTGTATAGAAACTAGAATGAAGTCACATAAGAGCATCCCCATTCGGTTCCCCATTTCTCCCCCATCCCCATAAGTTAGGAATAATTATGCAGTTTTGGAGAATAATGCATCCCCATCCGGTTCCTCATTTTACGATTTGATTTGCGGGTATGTACAGTCGGTCCCCATATATGGGGAACTACTGTACATCCCCATCTCCATTCGGCTTCGACTCGTCCCGCGAAAACCCACTTTTCGGTTGGCCCCTCCCTCGCAACATGCACGAACGCAGCACCTCTCAATCAAAGATTTTTGTAAGTTTGAACTAGAATCTTCAAAATCAAAACCGTTTCTCTCTTCCCTCAATTTCTTGTATTTTTCTTGGAATATCTCGATGGCTTCTCTATTTCTCTCTTCCCATTTGGGTTTCTCCCAACGCCACGATGAAGGTAAGCCGATTGGTATCGTTTGGGCTTTGTTTGAGGTAACTGATTCTCATTTTTGGACGTGCGATGCCATTGATTTCTCTGTAAGTATTTGGCTCTTTTCCCTGTTTGGCTGCCGAGAAAATACTAGGAATGAGGAGCTGATTTGCATTTTGTCCATTCTTTTTTCACTCTCGTTTAGATTGATGATTTTGGGCTTTGTTTGGGGAAACCGGATCTCATTTTTATTCTTGTGTTGCCTTTGATTTCTCTCTATTATTTTGGCTCTCTGATGCTGTTTGGATGCCGAGAAAACATTAGGAAGGCTTCACTGATTTGCATCGTGTCTTATTTTTTTCACTCTTATTTAGATTTATGATTTCTCCACCTGTGTTTGAGGAAATCGATTCTCAAAAACCATTCTTGCTTTGCCATTGATTTCTCTGTATTATTTTGGATTGTTCCCTCACTATTTGGCTGCCGAGAAAATACTGGGATTGCATGAAGCTGATTTGCAATTCGTTTATTTTTTTTCACTCTAGTTTAGATTTATGTTTTTGGGCTCTATTGGAGGAAACCGATTCTCATTTTTTTCTTGCTTTGCCATTGACTTCTCTGTATTATTTTGGCTCTCTTGAGTGCTTGGCTGTCGATAAACTGAAGTTACTATAATCTTGGTTTTTTTCAAGTACTCTGTTGGTTTTATTTTATAATTTGAGATGTTGATAATCTGTTTTTCATTGTTTCTCCCATTGGTTTTTAGGAGAATTTGGTAGATTTTGTCGGTATGGAATGTGTGGGGTTCTTGGTTTTGAGAAGAATTTGGTGGAGTTTGTGGTTATGGAATGCGTGGGATTTTTGGTTTTAACGAAGAATTTGGTGGAGTTTGTATTTATCGAATTTGTGGAGTTATTGGTTTGAGCAGAATGTGGTGGATTTTGTGGTTATGGAATGTGATTTATCATTGCTTGTGGTTATCCATTCATTAATTTGTTGTTTTGTTGGGTCCTTTGCTGTGTTTCAAATCTCTCGGGGGAGGGAGCTGTTATTAGGTTGTGATGATGGTGTTATAATATGGGTTAATAGAATATGTTATAGGGCCCCATCGATATTGGGGGGTAATCCTCATCCAGATTGTCATATTGCAGTTTCTGGTACTTTCCAGAAAAGGCAATGGACGTTCTGGTGGGGTTTTGCAGCCATTCGATGTGATGGCTCTTTGCTTACGCATGCTGTCAATATTTCAACCATTCTGAGCCCCATTTATTCTTTATTACTATAATTTTATGGGGAATTAAATGGGAATGCTCTTATTTAGCATTATTTTGATTTACATGCTGTTTGGTTGTTGTTTTGTGTTAATTATCATAATTAGTCAGTTATGTGCAGTTGCTTTTTTCTATGTCATTGTTTTGTGTTATTTTATGCTAAAAATGTAATGTGTAAATTAATACCCCCTCGACTGTGATGATGACAAACCGTACTGGGGATAATTGGAAAGTTATGATCATATCCTCAATGGCGGGGTAACCCGGACGGCTAACAAGTAGTGGCAACCGGTGGTGCAGCCATGAGAGAGTAGCCATATTTCGTTACATTTCACCATTCGGTTCCTGAGCCAAGGTTGAAATAACCCCAAATTTCATAATTACAAAGTCTAACATTTCAGTTTGTTTTTAGATATGGATTCACAAGATCCTAGACATATGTATTTCACCAACCTCCTAAGTCAAGATTCTCAACTAGATCCCATTTACAGTGGGCAAAATCAAAACTCTCCTATGACTGTTGATGACTTTCCACCCCTACCCCATAACGATCCTATCGGAGTTAGGAAATCAGTTAGGGGTGCGAACTTTACCCCTGAAGAAGACAAGTTACTTGTCTCCGCATGGTTTAATTGTAGACTTGATGCCGTCCATGAAACAGACCAAAAACACTCCCAGCTATGGGAAAAAATTTATGAATATTTCGAGCAATACAAAGAAACCACAAATGATCGGACAATTAAGTCTTTAATACATTGGTGGTCGGTTATTCAAAAGGCGATAAATAAATTTTGTGCGAAATTAGCCCAGATTGAAGGGTTGAATCAGAGTGGCATGACCGAGCAAGACAAGGTAAATATCCATACTACTATTTTTTTGCGAATAATTAGTTTTTTTTATTACTTGCAATTAACAAGTTTATTTTTTTGTTTTCATGCTAGTTTGACAAGGCCAATGTTATGTACCAGGAGCTGGAGAAATGCTCATTCCAGTTCGAGCATTGTTGGCACCTTTTGAAAGACCAACCTAAATGGATTTGGCGTTCCACAAAGGAGGATCCAAGGAGATGGAAGACGATGTCCCCGTCTCTGACCCCGACTCGATGTTCGGGCGCTGAGACGGTAGATTCAGAAAACACTGATGGGCCAGATAATGCTATGGATAATGAAGTGATTGAATTAGACCGACCACTGGGAAGGAAAGCTGAGAAAGGAAAACGAAAGGCCAAAGGCGTGGCAAGAGAAGAGAGCGCAAATCTCAGCAGGCTGAAGTATACACTTTTGGAGGAGTCTCGTATTCAGGAGAAAGAGTTTTATTGCCTCAAGACCGAGAAGATGGAATATGACAAGGAAAAAGAGGTAAATAAAATCCGGCAAGAGGATGAAAGACTGAAATTGGAGGTTGAAAAACTGAGGTTGGAGAAAGAGAAAGTAGAGCTCGCCAAGAAGGAAGCAGATCAGCGCATTATGATGATGGACGTTAGTGGCATGCCAGCACTGCAGCGCATATATTTCGAGGGATTGCAGAGGGAAATTATGGCGAGACGTAATGATGTTGTACATAATGACTGATACAAAATTTAGGACTTTTTCATAGTTTATTTCTTAATTTTATGTTCCAAACAATTATGTATGACAATCTTATTAATAGTAAGACATTTTAATACTTTATTTCGTGATTTAATATATTTAAATTTTCAAATTGTGGAAATTGGCCATTAAAATTTTAGAAACTATTATATAGAGCACGTTCAAATATAGTCACTACTAACAGGAATGAAATATGAAATTACCATAATTAACTCAAATATTATCACTACTACAATGGCGGAAAAAAAAAATTCATTATGCGATATGTCTACTATTGAAAAAATAATAACCATTGATATTCAATTAGATCTGCTTGGAGCTGATGATGTGCCGAGCTGTCTCTAATATGATGATGGAGCTAGATGAAGTCTATCAGATCAGTTGTATGATTGCGCGATAGTTCTGGAACTTCATCATTTAGTTGATCATACTCAATGTTCGGACCCTCACTATCATCACGTTCGTCTTCAATGATCATATTATGTAGAATAATACATGCTTTCATTATATTTTTTAGTTCATTGACTTTTCACATTCGAGAAGGTCCATGAATGATTGCAAATCGTTGTTGAAGTACCTCGAATGCACGCTCGACATCTTTTATTGCAGATTCTTGTGCTTTCACAAAGTTTTTCTTCTTATTCCCTTGCGGTGATGGAATCGTCTTCACAAATATTTGCCATTTGGGATAAATATCATCCGCAAGATAGTAGCCCATAGTGTAGTCATTGCCATTGATTGTGTAATTGACTGGAGGAGCACGCCATTGGGCAAGTTCCGTGAAAATAGAAGATCTCTCTAACACATTAATATCATTATGTGAACCGGGCATACCAAAAAATGCATGCCATATCCAGAGATCATACGAAGCAGCTGCTTCTAAAATAATAGTTGGTTCACGAATGTGGTCGGAGTACATACCTTTCCAGGCTGCAGGATAATTTTTTCACTTCCAATGCATACAGTCAATGCTTCCCAGCATTATTGGGAATCCCCGTTATTCACCAATCGCAAGCAATCGAGCAATATCATTGACATTTGGTGACCGCAAGTATTCATCTGAAAAAACACTGACTATTGTCTCAGAGAATTTTTTAAGACTCTCCATTGCGGTACTGTCACCAATACGTATGTATTCATCCATAAAATCTCCAGTAACCCCATACGCCAACATTCTAAGTGCTGCGGTTATTTTTTGCATAGAAGATAAACCAAGTCTTCCGGCATTATCTCCTCTTTGGACAAAATACAGCTCGTAAGACTCTACCTCATTTAAAATATGGAGAAATAGGGAACGGTTCATCCGAAATCTCATTCGAAATAGATTCGAGGGATATACTGGATTTTCTGCAAAATAATCGCGAAAAAGACGCTCGTGCCCTTAAATATGATCACGCCGAATGAACTTACGGTGTTGACGATTGGCACGATACCTCGATGAATGTCCTTCAACCTCGTTATTAAGAACAACATCTAACTCATCTTCAGAGGATAAGTATGTGAACAATTTGCGAAAGAATATACAAGCCATTTGATGAAGAGAGTGGGATATCAGGGAAGACTGTTGAATTTCGATTCTTTAGATCAAATGAGACTTGAGTTTGTGAGAATGTAAGTGTAAGCAGAATGTGTATTTATAGATGAAAAAGTTACCGTTACATATAGGATAAAAAATGTTACCATTTGAAAGAAGACAAAAAAAGTGTCCGTTGGAGAAAAGACTAAAAATATTATAGTTTGAGAGAAGACAAAAAAAGTGTCCGTTGAAGAAAAGATAAAAAATATTATTTTTATAATATGTATTTCGGTTTGAAAAATAATACTGTATTCGGTACTCAAAATCATATAAGTATTTAGTAGAATGTGATATTTGAAAAGAAGATAATAAGACAAAAGAGTTAGTAGTTAAGATTGTAAATGGAAGTGAGAGAAAAAATAATAAAAAAAGAATAGAAAAATATTATTAATAGAATAGAGATAGGGATGGGGAATGGGATGTAAAAGATTTTTTTAAGATGAGTAAAATTTAGGAAAAAAGTTTAAGAAATGTACTTTTTAGTTAAATTATGAAGAATTTTATGGGGAACCCAATGAGGATGCTCTAATATAGGCATAACACAGATTTTTCATTCTAGATTACAATTGAAAACTAGAGAATAACAAAACACAAACCATGATTTTGACTGGTTTGTCGTTGTGCAAACTGTGAGAAATCAAAACCAAAAATCCTACAAGAAAACACACATAACACATACCATTAGAAATTAGGGATTATAAAAAACTAGGGATTACAACAAATTTGGGGATGCATTTTATCGGGGATGGCCATGAAATTGGTACTTGAGGTCGGAGGATAGTGAACTTGCAATACAGAGTTTCGAGAACTTGCAATACAGACTTCCGGGTTCTTGATTTCGTGAGGGAGATCTAAGTAGAGAGAGGGAATGAGAGAGAGAGAGATTCTGAACTTCGTCGTCTGAGTTTAGGGATTTCATGTGGGAAATTGAATGAGAGAGAGGGAAGGAGAGAGAGAGAGAGATTTTGAAAATAGATTTCGGGTTTTCGTGAGGGAGAGGGAAGGAGAGAGATCGAAGGAGAGAGAGAGAGAGAAAATCGGCCCAAGGTGTTTAGAGAGGGAAGGAGAGAGATTGAGTAAGGTGAGAGAGAGAACTCGGGAGTTCACTGCAGCTCGAGCGGGAAGGGAGAGAGCAGAGTGAGCAGATTGTGATTCCCTGCTATGCGGCTTACACAGGTGCAGTGAAGAACACCTACGTAGCAGCTCACAATTGGTCTCCAATAAATGGCGTTTATAGGCAGCACCTACTTGAAGAGGAACTGTTATACTAATACTATATCACTATATTTTATTATATAATATAATATATCACTATAATCTATAATACAATTATAATATATTATAATATATTATCACTATAGTATATATATTATATAATATATAATATACAGTATATTAAAACCAGAAAATTGGAGTCGATAAAATTAGAAGAATTGGTTAAGGAGATAATCGGTGTGGAATCGATTTTTAAAAATATAAAACTTATTTATACCGGTTTAATCTCAAATTTTATTTAAAAAGGGACCAAACTAGAGTTGTTACGTTCCTATATTTATGCAAGTAAAAACTTTTGCTGAATAGAGTTTTCCTGTTTAAAAATTAAATGGACCGATCGTAATCCAAAAATTCAATAATATTATTTTTGTCCTCATGTATGTAGCGCGTATGTCCTCAGAAAAGTCCCGTTCTGTCCTCATGTATGTAGCGCGTGGTACATGCACATTATCATGTGCATCAAAGTGCATGGTACCTATATACTATTATGCGTACCAATTAACGTGCTATGGAGTAGAGATGTTCAACAGTCAATTAATTATTGCAAAATGATTGAATCACGAGGGAGAGAAAAAAAGGGCAATCCAGGTGGTACATGTGCATAAAAAGATTTTGTAATATCGTTTCGTTACTGTTCACACAGATAGTACTAGACAACTTTTGCTGCATCCAGCTCGGAGTACTTTCCCTCACAAATTTTTAAAATAATCTCATCTTATTTAGATTTTATCTTAATATTTTATTATTATTTAAATATAAATATTTTTAAATTTTAAATTTTCAAGATATGGACCAATTAATAATCGCCATTGGTTGACAAGCACATGATATGGGTCACCGCGTGGTACGTCCACTCCATGCGTGAGCTCCACTCACCATCACGATTATGTGATTTCGACAACCATATGACATCTGACATTAACAAAATATTAAATCTAAGAACTTAAAACAATTATCAAAATATATATAAATATATATGATGAATTGGCAATATCATAGATCATCTGCCAGTCAACATACAAAAAGATTATGCAGAAACTACGCACCAACCTCTACATATATTATTACTTCGAGTAATTCTACACAATCTCTTTAATCTCCACATATTATATTTTTTTAAATTTTAATATTTTTTTAAAATTTTTTGTAAAATTTATTCTTTTTAAACTAATTTAATTTTTTTATTCATTATTCATATATTAAATATTTAATAAAAAATAAAAATAAAAAAAGTATAGTATGTGGAGGTTGTGTGAATAGTAAGAAGTTGAATAGATTTTTTCTTATTACTTCAGCCACCACTCTGAAAGACGTACGGACGGAGCGATAACGGGAAGGTATTCATCTAAAAATTAATTAGTTATAGGATTGAAATATCTTATTTTGCCATTTTATTTATATATAATAATCATATATGCAGGTCTAGTATGTTTATTTTAATATATATATATATATATATATATATATATATATATATAAATAGTTACATGAATGAGTAGTACTACAGCCACTACCATAATTTATATATTTTGTGAAATTGGCTATTTATTTTTTTTTGAAATGAAAATAATTTCATTGACGAGGTAAAATTACACCATACAAATAAAATCATCCATAACAGAGTTTATAACCTCAAGAGGGCCATCCTCTAACTAGAGTACTTTTTCACTAACATCACTATAGCTAACTTAGCTGCTATGTGAGCAACTTTATTAGTAGACCTGTGTGCAAAAGTCAGTCGTCATGCTGGGTTGCAGTAATCCATCAACTGCTGCAGATCCTTTATCACTTGCCCAAGCCACGAGTTATATGCACATGTTTTAAGGAAATACATCATTATGTCACCGCTTTCCTCCACTTGATCATTATCAACCAATTGCACATTCAGCAGTACAATTTCTATGATTAATGACACACATATAATGTACTGGAGAGAGAGAGAGAGAGAGTACACACAAAATGAAGATAAAACTAAAATCTGTATGTTTCCTGCCTCATTAATTTCAAAATTCAAATCAGAAGAAAAGCTTGAAAAACAAAATATATATATATATATATATATATATATATATGTATGTATGTATATATATATGTATGTATGTATATATATATATATGTATGTATGCATGCATGCATGCGTGTGACAATTACATGCATGATCACTTGGCACTTGGCACGGATGTAATCTTTCTGAATCAAATGTTTTCACGCAGCTCCAACCTCCAGCAGAGACAAGTACGTCTGTACTACGTCCTTCCTCGATCCAGGCATGTCATGTCACCGATCCACTAATTAGGTAATTGAGAACAAAATCAATGGCTCCGGTTTCAAGCTATTTTTTCTTGACAATATATATATATATATATATATATATATATATATATATATATATATATTGTAATACAAGGTGAATTAATTATTAAAATCTAGATCTCCATCTTAAATATTATTTTTAAATTTATGATATATATAGGTATATAATAATATTTTCATTTAATATATAATTCTTAACTTTTGAAAGTAGGATCTCTTATTTTCATAAATAGCCACGCTGGAAGTTGGAGCTCAGACTGAGTTCAAAACTTTTCAAGCGTGATGACTAAAAAATGCTCATCATACTTGCTCAGGAGATGCCAAGAATTTTGGTCCAAGAAGAGTCCGAGCATGTCAAGCATGCTCGACATACTTGCTTGGAAAAGCTGAGCATACTGCTCTTCATACTTGCGCTCGGAAGCATCAAGCATACTCACTAGGAATCCCGAGCAACTTGCTCGGAAATTAAAAATTATTAACGACACAAGGATTGCGATTGTGGATGAGGGAGCACGTGAAGTAATCGATTTGCGGCGCCAAGATTCCACCTAGGCATAGCGTGTCAAAATAGATACTAGAGTAACATGGGTTAACTTTGTTGACATTACTTTGACTTCACCTATAAAGACCCAAGCACTATAAATAGGAGGGGGGAGGGGGACCAATGGTAATTTATGTGCAAGTGAAAAGAGAGAAGGCACAAAGTCAGAATAAAAAGAGAGAAGTACTAGCAGTGAGAAAAGAAAGAAAGAAAGCGCAAGTGAAAGGTAAGGAGTGGTCAAGAGTGAAAAGTGAAAATAAAAGGCGAGGAAGAAAAGAGAGGTGCCAAGCAAGAAAAGAAAATAGAGCATCCGTGAGAGTGAGCAAGGTAGGATAAGCAAGGAAAAGAGAAAAATAAAGGAAAAGAGGGAAACGTCTGACAATTGTTAAAAATTTCTGATCAATGTAAGTGGAAACTGTGCCAAGCGTATGAACAAGCAAGTTGATTATTTGTTTGTAATCTACTATTAAGCTATGAATCTAACTAACCATTTACTATTGGTTTTGTTTTGGATTTAGAATTGGTTGCTAAAATATTAATTGTCTTTGTGATGCTATTAATTTAGAACTGTTCGCTAATTTTTGAATAGTTGAAAATGGCTAAAATTGGCAAGCTTGTGTCAATTTTTTTGTCACTCATTAAATTGCACTTACAAAAGATGCTGCTTGAAGCATGTCTCTATAATAAGCTGTTATATGCTCATGCAAAAGACACATGTCCCCATAACAAGCTGATGGAATTATGGAGGGAAGGTTAGCTTGTTATGATTAAAAGACTCAACTTGAGATGTTTCAATCTTGAGATTGGACCATACGATACAATACGTTACATCCAATGGCCGTTGAATCCGACAACCCTATGTGATGAAGGGGGAGTTAAAGGCGCACAACCCATTGAGGGTTAAATCATGCATGCAGATTATAGAATACCATAAATAGTGAACAATTATAAATGTTTGAATTTGGGATAAGACGAGATAAAGAGAGAAGAACGAGCCCACTGATAAATATTGGGTTATTTGATATCTTCTTCATACTATATGATTATGTTATAGTCAACTTTGTATTGATAATTGCTACAATTATAAGTAGTAATTCATTTAGATTAAAATTGAATACATGTTTGTCCATTATTTCACCTTCATATTATTCAATATTTGCTCATTATAAATTGTTTATGATAATGTATTTATTTTTTCACATTACTGACACTAACTTCACTTACTGAGATGTTGAATTCACCCATTCCCTTTAATTATATTTTTAGATAGAACTATATAGCAAGACGACCATTGAAAACTTTATGAGCACAACTGTTACCATCATTGTAGATAACCATATCTATTTATCGGATAGAGGAATGCGTATTTACTCTTGGGTAGCTACTTGTCCTAGGATAATAAATGACCAATGACAAGACATATGGGGAACTCTTGGTTTCCCTCTAATCCCCCAATAATGGAGTTATACCAGCCACCAATCGCCCTTCCATAATAATTCTTACCCCTCCACTAGAAAATGAGTACCTAGATTTTTCCATGGAAGACTTGTCCCTTGAGGAAGGGGATCTAATTCAGATTTATCCATAGGAAGGGTAGAAGTATTTTCGCGGTTGTTCAAGATGAAAAATTCTATTATGTAATTATTTTATGTATAAGAAAGTTTTGTATCTTTTGTTGGTCTTTTTGCCACAAAAAACAATCTACTTTTTGATGTATGGTTCATCCTCTTATTCTATTATGATGTGCTTGCATATTCACTTCTATTAGCCACTTGTTCAAAGTGGCTATTTGGAAAACATTATGGAATATAAGTGTTGACTACTTGGCGAATAACGTAAGAAGGATAGTGCTCGCCAACTTGGCGAGGAAGCATAAGGAGGGTTGTTTGCCAACTTGGTGAACAAAGTAAGGGATAATGGTGCTCGCTAACTTGATAAACAACGTAAGGTGTAATAGTACTCTTAGTCTTGGCAAGCAAAGTAAAGGGTAATGGTGCTTGCCATCTAAGCGAGCAACTTATAGGAATAACTGCGTAAACATATGTGAGCAATGCCATAACAAAGTCCTTGCCATTAGACGAGTATCATTCATGGGTAAAATTACTTGCCTCGTGATGAGCAAAGACACAACGAAAGTGAAGTACTACTCCTACCGTGGCTAAGCATCTCGAGGACAAAATAAGAAATGTATTTGGATGTGACGAAAATGATAAGCGACAGTATAAATTTTAAGAAAATATTATTGAAATATTATTTGTTTAATTATTAATTCATTTTCTAAATAATTTAAGAAAAAATCTGAACCACGACATACATACATGTGTGTGTGTGTGTGTGTGTGTGTGTGTGTGTCAGTAGGCTAGAAATTACTTGAAGCAGACTATACTACTTACTTGAAGCCTATGAACTTGCCTTAGGTCAGAGACTAAACATGGAGAAAACTTCAATCCATTTCAGCAAAAAAACTAGTGAGGAGTCCAAAGGAATCATAACCAGTATTGCAGCGATAAGGGGCACAAACTCTTATGAAAAATACCTAAGTCTACCAGAACTCATTGGGAGATCTAGAGCTAACTCTTTCAAGTGTATTCTGGACAAGGTGCAGGCCAGCATCTCAAATTGGAAGAATAAATTCTTCTCTCAAGCAGGCAAAGAAGTACTCATCAAAGCCATCATCCAGGCCATCCCAACTTATAGATCTTTAAGCTACCAAGACAGCTTGTCCATGAACTAAATAAAATGGTAAGGAATTTCTGGTGGGGGCAGCAATCTCAGGAACAAAAAATCCACTAGGATCAAATGAATAGGGCTAAATGTCAAGGTGGTCTGGGCCTAAGGGACTTTTGCTAATTTTAACTTAGCTCTTCTAGCTAAACAAGGATGAAGAATAGTCTCCAAACCTGACTCTCTTGCTGCCCAGGTGCTTAAGGAAAAATATTTTCATAAGGGGTCATTTTTTTCTACTAAGCTATGCCAGAACACTTCTTTTCTATGGCAGAGCTTCTTACCAGCTAGATCTTTGCTTATTGAAGGACTGATTTGGAGAATAGGAGATGGTGAAACAACTGAGATATTTAATGACAAATGGCTCCCTAGACAAACCACATTTAAATCTCAAAGATCACTTGGTTTTCTACCAGCCAACACAAAAGTCTCCATTCTCATCGACATAACAACAAACTAATGGAGAGAGGACTTGGTCACAGCTATGTTCACTAAGGAGGATGCAGACATAATTAAAGCAATACCCCTTAGTCCTTACCCTAAACCTGACAGATTGTATTGGAGGTGCACCACCTCAGGACAATTTAGTATCAAGACTGCTTATCATTTGCTCACTGACTTGGAGAATAAAAAACTTGGGAAACCCTCCAACCCTAGCACATCTCAGACCCTTTGGAAAAAACTATGGAACCTCAACATCCCAAATGCAGCAAAAACCTTTCTTTGGAGAGCCTGCCTCAATGCCTTACCAACTCGAGTCAATCTAATGAAGAGAAAGGTCACTGCAGACCCTAGCTGCTGAATATGCAAGCAACAACCTGAATCCATTGAACACATTTTTTGGGATTGCCCCTCAGCAAGAGACGTTTGGGCATAGAGTATTAGGAAATTGTAAAAAGCAAGCCCCTTCTACCTTCACCTTGCGGAGTTAGTATAAGGCTTTGTGGAGTGCTTGGACTTGGAGGATCTGATGTCCATTGCAATCACCTCGTGGCTCATTTGGAAAAGGAGGAATGAATTGGTGTTCAATGGACTCTTCTCCCACCCAACTAAGATTGCCCAATAGTCAAGCCAAATGGTGGAGGAACTATTACAAATCACCCCGCAAAAGAAATCACAATCTGCCAATAGCAAACAGTACACTCACTGGGAAGCCCCACCTTAGGGATGCGGCTCTAGACAAAGTTTCATGCAAAGTAGGAGTCAGAGCAGTCATAAGGGATTGGGAGGGAAGAGTGCTAGCAACTTTAAGGATGAACCATGATTTATACCCTGACCCTTTGATAGCTGAAGCCTATGCAGCACTACAGGCATCCTTGTTTTGCAAAGTCTCTGGTTTTCAAGATTTCATCATGGAGGGGGACTCTTTGCAGGTGGTATTAGGCCTCAACTCAACATCAGAGTCCATCACATATGCAGGACAGTTGATTGTAGATACTAAAAAAACTTTAAATTCCTTTACTTTTTGGTCAGCAAGGCACACTGAGCAACTAATTGTGTTGCTCATGCCTTAAGCAAGGATGTTCTTAACATCAGTGGTTATACCACGAGTGTCACTCCCGAAAAAAAAGTAGTATTTATTGTAAGGCCTATTTGTATTCAGACTCTAGTTTAAGTTTATTAATACAGAATTTCTTACCTTAAAAAAAAAGTAGGTTAGAAATTAATATCATGTTTTCATTCAACCTATTCAAGATATTAATATGTCTGTAGGTTCAACCTATTCAAGATATTAAATGTCAGTATGCTAGAAATTCTCTATGGGTCCTCAAACCATATATATGGATGGATATTGATAGAACGGGACATATATGGCATAAAAAACAATTAATATTGTAGAAATTGACATATTCAATTGTTAGTACCACTAAAATGTCTTAATGAATGGTCCTGGTAGACGTGGAGAGACATGTTATAGGTGGGTCCGCAAAAATGCAATAATTGTTGCTGCTGTCGATTTATATTCTAAATAGCTATAGGAATCTCACTTTCACTATCAGAATTGGGTCTCTACCCAAAGGGGTCCCCCACGTACACCATCCCCACCAGTAAAACAATCCAAAACCCTAGACCTAGACCCACCTACTTAATAATTCAACCCCATATAGATCTCAAGTCTCAACCCACTTTCCCTTTTCCTTTATCTGCAATTTTTAATCTCTTCTTCTTCTTCTTCTTTGGTTTTCATTAATTGGTACGTGTTTCCTTATCCTTTTCCGAATATTGAACGACGGGATTTTTTTTATGATTGATATATATATGGGTACTGTTATATATATAAATGTGCTTAATTACTTCATCTATATCAAGTTTTATGCATAAATAATATACTGAATTCAGGATTATAACTTATAAATAATAGTACAATTAGGGTTTCATGCGTTTCCGATAAAACAATGAATAGGCCATATAGCTAAGGTTTCCTAAGAAGCCGTGTGGTCCTGAACTCAAAGTCTAAATCCTTCTAGTTTGAATTTGTCCAGTTTGGATATAAAAAATATTTCATCTCATCTTATCATTACAATTTTTTTAAAATTTCACACGAAATATAATAAATAATTCAACTTTTTTAAATCTTAAAATAATAATAATATTAAAAAATAATGTTCTAACAATATTTTATTCAACTTTCATCTCAACTCATATCATCTTAACTCAGTACTATCCAAACGGGCACCTTAATCTCCACCACAATAGTCGGATTTTGCTATGTGAGGGGCTTATATATATGCTATAATATATGGTGGGAACTAGCCATGCAATCCTTTAGCAGCTAGCAATACAAGGTATATATATATATATATATATGAGTAACGAATATAGTTATGAGTTTTATAAACACCATGTACCTCTTTTAAAAAAGAGTATGGTGTATTATTAAAAAATTTATTTTTTAAATATGGATTTCATATTTATTCTCTATTTTTTAAAAAGAGTATACAATATTTATGCATTCTATAATTAAAAATATCACTTCTCACTCCGAAACATGGAGGAGCTAGCTACTAGCGACATGTTTCATGCCGTGAGAATCGTTTAAGAAAATCCTTGGCCAATACCCAAATTTATAAACTACTACTAATTTAATTCCTATATATACAGCGAATGTTCTTGATCTCTCATCTATATTATATATATATACATATATATATAATAAGGCCGATCGAGTACATACGTACGTATGTGTTGAATGTTGGAGAGGATATTCCGACCGGTTAAATTTCACATGGGCCTAGGTCCTTACTTAAACTTGAAGCCTACTTCACTACTTAAAGCCCAGCTCAGTATCAAGAGAATTCAACCCACAACCCACAACTGACTAGATAACTATCTAATGGTGGCATAGAATCCAAACGGTTATCATTTAAATTTACTAAAAGATAAACCCCCATCTCCAGGTTTGAATTTGAATAACATATACGTCCATTATCATTTAACAACAAAACGGTTTAAAGGCTCTGTATAAAAGAAGAATCTAGATATGTAGTGGCTATCTGATTCATTGGTATTAAAGAGTTATTTCAGTCACTGATTTAAATATTGGAGGCGTTCCTTCGAAACTTCCAAACTATCTTACTCTTTAATTGCAGGTGATAGTAAGACAAAACAAATCCATAACAAATGTAGTCTTAAAAAATAACAGAACGCGGCTATACATATATTATATAGTGGAAATGATATTTTAAGATCAATAAAGCTGAATGAAAATCATGCAGCTGCGCATGCTAGCTAGCTAGCGGTGCAGATATGTGTGGAGAAGAACTTTTTGTCTCTCATGAAAGTATTTTATGAACAGATTTGTGGCAAGGAGTGTTTTGTTTGCGCATGCATGAGTACTGCATGCATGTGCCTGTAGAGAGAGACAGATGTTTGTTTTGTGTATTGTTCACGGGTCTTGCATTATATTTTTGTTCTAATTCATACTGAAGATATATAATATAGTTAAGAGATCATCGATCGAGCTAGGACCGGATAACGTACCTCGGAAGCTGATCTATATTAATTGTGGGGCTTTCGATCGACATGTGACATCTAGTAACAGGACTACATGATGCATGCATGCATGTACGACGTTGATGTTGTGCCTGCTATGGCATACATCGCACATTTATAAACAATAAGTACTACTTTATCACGAGCTAACCGTACGACGATGAGGTCAGTACTGGTCAAGGTTTTAATTTCCCTGCATGAAGGACTTGGATTAATTAACGCATCTGATCAAGGTAGCACTGCATGTGGCCAGGGATCAGAAAGTACCATATATATATATGCATAGAATAATTCTCAGTTATTGTAGACACCTCACAACTCTACATTTATAATTTTTTTATTAAGTATAAATATATTTTTTATAGGATCTAATGATTTTTTTATGAGGTATGGGATGTGAAATGTAAATAATAACTGATAAATTTTTTTTTTCATATATATATATATATATATATAAATATATCTATCTTCTAATTATGAGAGACATGCTGCATACATGATGTATTAATCCCTTTATAATATGCGGGAAAAGCTCCAAAATATTTAATGAGTGACCATACTCTGCTTTAGATAACAAGTAAGCCTCGATACACTTTTGAGTTGTGTAAATAGTGTATTCTTTTTTAAAAAATGTTGACTGAAATAGATTTGTTATATTGATAATGAGAAATGATAGTTGCAGTCATGAGTGTGTAAGCGTCGTGCAATCATTTTGAAAAAGTGAATAAATACGTGACTCATCTGAAAAAAAATATTAATTTTTTAATAGTAAATTTTACTCTTTTTTTAAAACGACTGCACGACACTTGCGCACTCTATATTGTACGTAGCATTACTAATTGATAATTAAGAAATACAAGCATTGTCTTTCATTACAAATTCCATAACAGTAGCATGCATCAGGAGGCTTCTTCTAATTACCAGACATATTCCTCTTCATGTTGTTCTATATTTATAGCTAGCATAGTCTATATTAATATTATTGTTTCATCATTTGATTAGCCATAAAATTAGCATGCATAGTTATATATGGTACTAGCTTGAAATAAAGTTTCAAGATATATAACAATATTATTTGATGTGGATACGTAATTGCCCAAATTAGTATGGAATTCTAGATTTAGTACGCACTGTACGTGGGTTTTGGTCAAGTTAGATTTTTTATTGTTAAGATATAAAATAAATGATAACATTTACCTGATCTTCTCATCAGCTTAAACTTCGGGGACAAGTGGCTATCAAATTTTTTTTCTTGTAAATAACACTCTTAAAGTTACAAATTTCGTTCACCCTCATTCCTAGTTAGATTTTTGCCCTAGTAAGGGGGTGGCTCTTAATTATAAATACATGCATAGATGTTATAAGCAAATCATTTTATTAGCTTGGCTATTTAGGATTTGAAAAATTCTACTAAGCAGCTGATAGATCTACACTACATACCTATTTTTAATTTTTATCTTTTAATTTTTTTTCCTTAATAGATGTGTAGTGTAAGGTTGCTGAGTAGAATAATTTTTAAGATTTATATGTGAAATTATCTGCATGTAATGTTTTTGAATTATGAAATGGACACTCATTTGGGCTGAAGTTCATGGGCCACTGCACATTTATTTTTATAGATGAAATGATGTACATGTAATGTTGTGGTCCATTTTATGAACTTCAACCCAAATAATTTTGTTCTTGCATATCATAATTTATCCATCTAACCCAATTTCGTTGGGCCTTGGACCCATCTATTACGCCTTGAGTCCACTTTAAGAGTTGATTTGTGGACGCTTGAATTTTAATTGGATTAAATGACTTGTTATATGGTATTACAAAACATATTACATTTGTTTTTTTTTTTTTCACAAAACTTATGACATATCTGTTCATAAGAAAATATAAAAGATGGGGTTTTTAGTCAGATTTTTAATTTTGCTTAAAAAATGGCAAACAGCCAAATCCTTATAATTAAGTTATCTTCAAACATATACATTTCGAGATGAAACTTATGTTACGGTGGAAAACATGGTCGAAGAAACATATATACTGGTCATTAACATTCGATGTTTGATCATTTGATTAAAATTGATCATATATAAATTTTGGAATATAAATATTTTTTATTGAAAGAAGACATTATATTCTTTTGTACTTCTTTTTTAATTTCCAGAATTCTTTTTTAGAATATTTTAAATCTTTTATCAAGAGTATATTTTTTCATTTTTTCTGGATCATGAGGTCTACGAAAAGGAATAAAAAATGCTT
Source organism: Cyclocarya paliurus (assembly GCA_029856935.1). Classification (NCBI taxonomy): domain Eukaryota; kingdom Viridiplantae; phylum Streptophyta; class Magnoliopsida; order Fagales; family Juglandaceae; genus Cyclocarya; species Cyclocarya paliurus. The sequence continues at coordinate 20,201,158 of CM056946.1, read as the reverse complement.
CTTATAAGATGTAAGTTTTTAAAATTGTATTTAAAGGTTGAAAATAACATCACTACCTTTGGATTAAAGATAAACATTTATTGTTGATGTATATACCCAAAGGTTAATAGTAGTATGTTTGTATTTATGGTCAAGCTGTATGTATATGACATTTGGCAGTATAAATCATGATTCGTAGTATGACAATAAAGTCATGTCTCTAAAGAACTAAATAATTTTAAAAAGGTAATTATGAATAAGACAACCTTCATAATTGAGATTTAATTTTAAAACCAAGACGAGGACTGTTAGGATTGTTTCAGTAAAGTTGCGAAAGGTTTTGAAAGACTTTGCATGAAGAATTGTTGGTCATTAGATGCTTTAAAAATAAAATGTGGCATACTTAGTATTTTACAATGTACTCCAATTGATTAGGTTGTTAAAGAAATTTGTTACATGATGGTTATAAGGAATTTGATGGTTGTACAAACTTATATAGGGCTGAACATCAATTTTACAGTTGGTATCCTTGATTGTTGCCAAAGTAACTCAAAGATATTTAACCTAAAATCTGTTAAAAGAGTGTAAGGTTATTTGCAAGAAATTAAAGAGTATTGTTACCTTTAGAAGAATTGATCGATACTCTTAAGGTAACTAGATATTCAGACACTATTTTGTATGATTGCTTTAATGATGGAAAATATCGTTATGGTTTTTTATTTTGCTATCTAGTAGAGCTATTTTATGAAGAAGTATGAAGCAGATCTCTTACTATTTCATGTGCAATAAGGGCTAAATTTGTGGCATGCTTTGAGGTCATAGTATATGATATATGACTAAGAAAATTTATTTTAAAACTTGAAATTGTCGACTTTATAACCAAGTTGCTAAGAATGTATTGTAAGAATTTCTCAAAATATTTTTCTCAAATATAATAGATATTTAATGAAAATTTACATATCTGAGTTCAAGAAGAAAATAAAAAAACTAATAACGTCCATATAATATATAAATACTACAGTTTAAAGGACATGTTGAAAATATTATGCATGTACCCATAATCTCAATATGTTAACATTATCATTGATATGCTGAGTATTTTCTTATTGGACATTGAGAGATATTTTTATAGTTGTTTCTGTTATCTTATCTTATCTTTTCATTTTATATGTATATTGAATGGTGTAGAGGAATGATGAGAAGATAATGTTTACAATGGACATAAATTGGAACCCAATGCATTATAGTATTAACCTTAATTGTCCGCATTAAAAAAAATGTTAATTTAAGTTACAAGTGTTGTAGTACATAGAAAGAATTTTGTTGGTTATATAATAGAGGACCTTCATGACTTGCATTTGTAGTTGATTTGACATTGATATTATGAAACTCATGTAATGTATTTTGAGTTATGAAAGTTTTATGAAAATGAATGTGCACAGTAAGGTTAATTCTTATAATAAACTCATGAATGAAAAATGTTGTTTTATGGGCGTATGGGTCAAGTGAGAGAATGTAAAAGTTTTATTAAAACTCAATATTCTACACCTTTATCTGTATGAGTTTAGACTACTTCAAATTATATCACTTAATGAATGAGTTATAGTGGGACACAAATATTTATAGATTTCATAATGACTATAAGTCTATTTAAGCACTGAGAGGGTTAAGGGTTCTCACCTATAACATAATTGTACATCTCGCCATCAGGAGACACTTGAATGTAAAGTTGTTATGATGATCTTTCTCTCCTAGTTAGGTTAGATTCTCTATCAAACTGTAAATACAGAGATACGTTTTCTAACTGTTATTATTTAATGTCGTAGATCATAGAAAATTGAAAATAAAAAATCCAATATTAATGTGTTTCATGTTAAAGTATTTAACAGATAATGTCCTTACATTTGATACAACAAAAACCTTTCACCAAATGATAACTAAACCATTCGATTGATCATGTGTTCATTCATCTCTCTCTCTCTAATATATATATATATATATATATCAATGAATTTGGTTAATTAATTATAATGTTCAAACATGAAACACGACACAAATTTAATTAAAATAATATAATAATTAGCACTCAAATCCTATATTATATACATATGGATTTCGCAAGGATGTAAAAGTATTAGTAGAATAGCGAATGCATCATCTCTCGTTAATATGCTTACTCTGTTAATCATTATGCTGCAATCATGGCAGACATGAAGAAGGAATCACCCATCCAAGATCAAGTTGGCACTCTTGTAATCAAGGACTACACTGATTGTGATATGGTCTAGACTTGAAGGAGAAAATCATGCCTTTTCTATTCTTTTGATTCTATAATCTTGTAATTTAATCTTGTAATCTTGAATTTACATATTTAGACTTACATTACAAGGTGTATATAAATAGACATGTAAAACTGAGGCAAAGATAGTTTTCATTTTCTCATTTTTCTTTGTGTTCTTTTTACTGTCTTTACGTGGTATCTAAAGCCACAAAGGCTAACCCCGAAATTTATCATGTCAAATACATCATCTGTTGCTTCCTTTCTCATTCCAAACCTCACTCAACTCATCTCTATTAAACTAGACAATAACAACTATCTATTATGGGATTCACGATTCCTACCAGTGTTAAGAATGATCTTGTAGGAATTATAGATGGATCTGAGCCATGAACTACCCAACTCCTTCCTTTCCAAGATGGGTCTACATCTACTTTGAATCCATATTATGTTATCTGGCATAAGAAGGACCAATACCTTCTGAGTTGGATTAATGCAACTCTAATTGAGAGTGTTCTTTTTACTGTTTTTGGTCTCAACCCCTCACGCCAAGTATGACTTTCCTTGGCATCTCGATTTGCCTTTCACTCAAGGTCTCGAGTTACTCATCTGAAGAGGCAACTTCAAACAGTCAAACAGGAATCAAAGTCTTGCACTCAATATCTTCAACTTGTCAAATCTTGGGCTGTTCAACTTGCAGCAGTTGGCAAGCCTGTGGATGATGAAGATCTGATTTCCTTCATCATTAGTGGCTTACATCCATCCTATACTCCTTTTATAACTTCATTTTCATTTGCCACTTGTACCAATCCAATAACCTTTGATGATTTTCAAGCAGAATTACTTAACTAAGAAATTTTACTTGAATCTCAGCAAAAAACTATTCTAGCTGAAATTGGTACTTTTGATCTCTATAGCAACAAATGCAACATAAATTTCAATAATCGAAAGTTCAGAAAAATACCTTCTCCAAAACTTTCCCTCCTAAGAATCCAAATTATTAGCCTTCAACTAGCACCCACAGTTAAGCTCTTACAACCAAATCTGGATCCATTTTTCAAAACAATAATCATACACCTTGTCAAATATGTGTCAAAACTAACCATCAAGTTCTTGATTGTTTTCACAGGATGGATTACTCTTTTCAAGGGCGTCATCCTCCTCACCAACTAGCTACCATGGTTACTCAAACCAATGCTTAAATTGAGGAAACTGACTCTTGGTTTGTAGATAGTGGAGCAAACCATCATATTGCCTCAATTGAAAATCTGATCCTACAGGATCCATTTCAAGGCAATGAATCTGTAGCTGTGGGCAATGGCTCTAATCTTAACATTGCAAACATTGGATCAGCTACCCTTCAAGCCAATGGTTCATCTTTTCACTTACAAAACATATTACACTATCCAAATGCCTCTGCAAATCTTCTTTCAATTCAAAAATTCTGCATTGATAATTCTTGCTATCTTTTACTCACCTCTAATCATTTTTTTGTTAAGGACATAACCACAACGAAGATCCTACTACAAGGAAGCAGTGAGAATGGACTTTATTCGATTCAACTGGGAAGAATCTCCAAAAATAAGACTAGTCAAATCACTGCTCTGCTTGGCATCAAGACCTCCAGCTCAATTTGGCATTTTAGATTAGGCCACCCTCATCTCTCTGTAACTAGAAAAGCACTGCAATGGTTTAAGATTCCTGTTATAGATTCTATTAATAAAACTCCTTTTTGCTTTTCCTGTCAACTTGCAAAACACAAGCAATTACCATTTCATAACTCCATTCGACAAAGCAATGCTCCACTTCATTTAATACATTTTGGTGTGTGGACACTGATTGAGCTGCATTATTGCATATTTTATACATTTTAAACCTATATATTTTTAATTGTTTTATTGTTTTATCATTGGTTTTAGATGAAAAAAATGATTAAGAGGCATAAATCCAAGTTATCATTTAAATTGATTAAAAGCATAGTTTATGCTTAATTTTATAACTTGTGATTTAGTTTGATAATATTCTCTCTATGCACAATACAATTTTAATATTTTATTTTTTCATCTTTTGTCTAATTTTATTTTTATTTATTTATTTTCTTTGTCTAGTTTTATTTTTTGTTTCTTTAATTATTTATTATTTATTTTGCTTGTTTAAGTTTTATTTTTATTTTTATTTTTTTCATTTACAGGTCTTCTAAACGACATGTCGTTTTTCCTGCACGGAAAAACGACCTGCCGTTTTCCACAGTGATTCAAAACTGTCGTCTGCTAAACGACAAGTCGTTTTGTCAATAGACGAAAACGACTTGTCGTTTTACTCTATAATGGAATGTCGTCCTCTGCTAAACGACATGCCGTTTTATCTATGGACAAAAATGACATGTCGTTTTAGTCATCTTCAACCTTCAGCAGTCTCCTTGCATGCGTTTGGCAGCTCCTCCATGCCACCGTTCGACGCCACCAAGCTCCTCCACCTGCTGTAGCTCAACTTCATCCACCACCCTAAGCACGTCTGCCCAGCCAACTAAACCACCCATGCACTGCACCATCGCCATGCACAGCCTCCAACAGCAGCACCACTCCACGGCTGCACCTCCACTTCCAGCAGCAACAGAAGATGCCGGAGACCAGGTCTCCACCGCCCAGTCTCGTCCAGCAGCACATGAAGCAGCCACCAACGCAGAACCTCTCAACCACTGCCCAGCCACAGACCTTTTGAGAGAGCTAGCACCTGCAGCCATGGCAGGCCCATATGGTTGAAATGAGTTTGTTAACTGAAGCTGTATGTTGGCTGGGTGGTCAAAAGGACAGATGATAGAGAGAAGCGAGAGCTGCCAGATGCGAAGAAAGAAAGCTGAGAGAAAAAAAAGAAAGAAATAAAAATAACATGCATGTGGGGAACAAGACAGACGAACATGGCAACCAGACGAAAAGAAAGAAAACAAAATTATATTAATTATATTTGAATCTTACTTTTTGGTCTGTAATGCACGATGCAAGCTTTCGACGCAAATACAAGTAGGAGACATAAGGAATCACGGACGAATGCATGCAATACAGTAAATTTTTTATGCCTATATAAGGGCTCGGAGGCAGACGAAAAACTTGGTAGATTTTAGGAGTAGGAGTAGAGTAGAGTAGAGAGACTCTTGTTTATTTTTATTTTTCAGTTTTTTTGAATAAAGCTCGAGTGAAGAGAGGGAGTCCGGGAAGGCAGTTGAGAGCCTAATGGACCAACTGTTGTTACCAAGCTTTCCTCCTTCACCTGTAGCCTCCATTTTCAGTTTTATTTTTATTTTATTTCAGTTTAAAGTTTATGATGAATTATTCCTTGCACTTTTAATTCTCGCTCATTTAAATTACTGCCATTTATTTTCCCGCACTTTTAATTTCCGTCATTTAAATTTATGTCATTTAATTTCCTGCACTTTTAATTACTGTCATTTATTTTTCTTGCACTTTTAATTTTCTGTAATTTAAATTATTGTCTTTTATCTTTTCCGCACTTTAATTTTTGCACTTTAAATTTCAGTCATTTAATTTTCAGCAATTTCAATTTATTGTTTGCACTTTAATTCCTTACTTTTCATCACTGCATCTCAAACACAAATCCAACAAAAATGAATCTGGTTCATGACCAGTAAACTTTCTTTTTCATTGTACTTCTCCATTCATTGTAGATATCATCACTTTTATTTTTATTTTCGCATTGTAAATATTTTCATCATTTTACACGAGTTTATTTTTAGCACTTTTCCTATGGAGACGATTTAGGAATTTATTCCTAATTACTACGCGACACACTCCTGCACTTGGGATAGCCTTTGGGCTGCTCATTTTCGAATGAGTCAGACACCTCCCATTCCATCACATAGTGGCTGTATGTATTATGTCCTCTTTGTAGATGACTATTCTAGATTCACATGGTTGTTTCCAATCAAACAAAAGTTTGATGTCTTTACATGTTTTGTCAAATTCAAGTGTTTCGTAGAAAATCTGTTATCCTCTAAGATCAAAATCTTACAAACATATTTTTTTTTGGGGGGCAGGGGGAGGGGAGAATACATTTCTAATCAGTTTAAGACTTTTCTTGAAAACCGTGGGATTCTACAAGAATTACTGCCCACATACTGCCCAACAAAATGGGGTGGTTGAGCACAAACATAGACATATTGTGGACTTCCAAGATTTTATTAGGTTGATGCCTTTCTCACATCAGTTTACTTGATCAATAGGCTCCCCACCCCACTCCTCAACTTCACTTTTCCCTACACCAAACTGCTGCACAGATCCTAATTATGCCTCTCTTCGAGTATTTGGATACGCTTACTTCCCTTTGCTTAAACTTTTTTTTTTTGATATATTTGGGGGAGGGGGGTTTCAAACTCCAAACCTCCATTTTGGAGGCTGAGGGTTATGCCAATAAGGCTATAGGCCTTTGGCACCCTTTGCTCAAACCTTACATCAAGCACAAGTTAGAGTTTCGAACCAAACATTGCATCTTCATTGGTTACAGTCCAAATAAAAAAGGCTAAAAGTGTCTTGACACATCAACCAATAAAGTTTTTATTTCAAGACATGTGATTTTTTATGAAGATTATTTCCTAGCTCAAGATTCAACCATTCTCTCCTCCAAACTAGACACAAGATCTTCTTCAGGTAATGCAATTCTCATTTCTCCTTCTTCATTGCCCTTTCTTTCTTCAACAACATCTACAATTTCAGACGTTCCTACTACAAAGCCTACATCAGTATCTCAGCATAATAACCCATCCTCACCTCCATCAGCCTTAGAATTCACTCCACCATCTCATCCAATGCTCACTCGAGCACAAGTTTGAACATCCAACTTTAAGTCCTTTCTTGGACATCAGTTATTCTACTCCAGCACATGCAATGGCACTCCACACATCATTGTTGCCTATTGAACCCAACACTTTTAAACAAGCTTCCAAATTTCCTGAGTGGCTTGATAGTATGAAATCTGAGTTCACTGAATTACATGCAAATAAAACCTAGAAATTATGTCCAAGACCCTTAACCCAACATGTTCTCAACTACAAATGGGTGTTTAAAATCAAGCAAAAATCAGATGGCTCTCTAGACAAATATAAGGCTAGATTTGTTGCTAAAGGATTGGCTCTTCCAATCCATCATCAATGGCCAATTCATTAGTTAGATGTCTTAAATACTTTTTTACATGGTCAACTAAATGAGGAAGTGTTCATGGAATAACCACCAGGTTTTGTCAATAATCAATTTTTTGATCATGTATTCAGGCTTCAAAAGTCTATCTATGGTCTCAAACAAGCCATCGGCTTGGTTTAATCAGTTGTCACAAGCACTAACTACTATTGGCTTCAATGAATCTCAAATGGATCACTCACTTTTTACTTTCCACTTCAACTCCATTTACATTTTTGTGCTTATGTATGTTGATGATATTATCATCACAGGAACAAATTTGAATCATATTCAACAGCTTATTCAACATCTCAACCAACGATTTGCATCGAAGGATCTTGGCCCTTTATCCTACTTCTTTGGCATTCAAGTGTATCGTGACAATGATGGTCTTCATTTAAATCAAGCCAAATACATAATGGATTTTCTCAACAAAACCAAAATAGCAGGAGCAAAACCTTATTACTCTCCCATTGTATCTAGTTCCAAACTCTCTCAAATTGATGGAGTAATTCTCAAAGATGGCACTCTGCATATAGGCAAATTGTAGGTGCTCTTCAATATTGCACCTTAACCAGACCTGAAATTGCCTTCTCGGTAAACCAATTATGCCAATTCATGCATTGCCTCACCACTATACATTGGACAACTTCTAAGAGAGTTCTTAGATATTTTAAAGGGTAATCATGGATTTTACTTCACTCAAGGATCCTTACAATTGAATGCATTTTGTGATTCAGATTACGCAGGATCCAGAGATGATCGAAGGTCCACAATAGGCTATAGTATTTACTTAGATCCTTGCCTAATATCTTGGAGTGCAAAGAAACAAGTTGTAGTCTCCAAGTCTAGCACAAAAGCAGAATATAGATCTTTGGCACTAGTCACTGCAGAATTGTAGCACTAGTCACTGCAGAACTGTATTGGTTATGAATGTTACTTCAAGATTTACATGTCCCTCTCATTACAATTCCTACAGTTTGGTGTAACAATGTTGGTGCAATAGCTCTAGCATCAAACCCAATATTTCATGCTAGAACCAAGTATATAGAGGTAGACTACCACTTCATTCATGAGAAAGTTGTCAACAGAGATTTCTCTTTCAAATACATATCCTTTGTTGATCAAACTACTAATGTGTTTACAAAAGGAACCACAGCACGCTTCCTACTATTAAGAGACAAACTTCTGGTCCATGAACTCCCCATGCACTTGAAGGGGAATGTTAACTACTATGCTGCAATCACAGTAGACATGAAGAAGGAATTTGCCATCCAAGATCAAGCTGGCACTCCTGTAATCAGGGACACACTGATTGTGATATGGTCCAGATTTGAAGGAGATAATCATGCATTTTCTATTATTTTGATTCTGTAATCTTGTAATTTAATCTTGTAATTTTTTATTTACATATTTAGACTTTACATTACAAGGTGTATATAAATAGACATGTAAAACTGAGGTATAGATAGTTTTCATCTTTCCATTATTCTCTATGCTCTTTTTACTGTCTTTACATACTCATGGTAATTGTAGATTTAGGAAAGAACCAATGATTACATCAAAGATAAAAGAAGTTTAAGGTCATTTCATTTATAATATATATATTTATATATATGAATTTGTTCTTTCTTCATCATTCACATCATATCCCAAACTTTACGAAACATTTTTGTTTTGATAGCGTGGTTAGAGTATGGGCACTTGATCTATGAAGGGAGTAATCCCTAGGGGCTGGGCCCGGGATAAGGCCTGGGCTTGGTCGGGTCGGTCCGAGAGGCCCAAGAGGAGGAGTATTGGGCAAGGTACATTGAAAAAAGGAGGGGGGTTAGGCTAGACAATTTTACACCATATCTGGCCGACCGTCAGGGAGATCCCTTGTCCCTGACCTTGCTGTCTGAAAGGCGCAGGAGGACGAACATGCCTGACCAAGATCACGCTGCATTTAATGGAATGGGAGTGGGCACGCCATGGCAGGAGACATGCTCCATTCAATGCGTTTCGGGTGTTGGCACACTACACATGCCCCCTGGGTGTCAGCGACAACCATGGTCAGGCCTGCTAGGTTTGCAGGGAAGTAGGATGTAACACCCCCACCTAATTAACCTTAGGGATTAACCCTTAAACACTTTAGATTAGATTTTAATTTTGGGTTATTGCTTACATTAAGGTTGATAGTGATGTTAGCCTTCATGACACTTAGTACCATTAAACTAAGAATTAGAGAAGTAAGCCCATTAGTGATTTTGGTGAGACTTTTTTAGACCTTAGAGCATTCATAGGCCTAGCCCTAGAAGCTTTGAACAAGCCCATAGGGAATTCAAGACTTGGTAGCTAGCCTTGGCCCAAGCTTAAGGAAGGCATATGGTCTTTGGGCCAAATTTGGTGTAGAATGGACCCATGACCCAATTAGGCCAAGTCAACCTTTTCAAGCCCATCTTAATGGATCTTAAGGTATCTTTTCAACCCTAAAAATCTGAAAATGAGACATTCTTATTCAATCACAAGAGCCCATAAGCCTTGGCCCTTCTTAAAGCCCACAAGGCCCAAAGCCATGTTTGAGTTGAGTTTATTCACCATTCAAGACCAAAAGCTGAATACTTGGTTTCCTTAAGCCAAAATCATATCCTAAGTATCCAAATTAAGTTTTGAAAATTGGTTAAGACCATTAACCATCATGCTTGAGGTTAGTGAAAATTAAGCCATGTTTTGAAACTTAATTTTGTTTAATCTTTTCTTAACCTTCTAATTCAAATTTTTTTCTTGATTAATTATTTAATTTTGTCATATTTAGACCTTACTAATACCCTAACTAAACCTTCCCACATGTAATTAAGGAAAATGACATATCAAACCCCAAATTTTGCATCAATCGGCTATGTACATTGTCCTTTGAGTACTTGGACTCTTTTGCCCTTTAGTCCAATATTTTTTATGGCTTGAACCCAAGGGTAATATGGTTCTTAAGCACCTCATGAGACCCCTTCAAACTTAGTTTGAGCCTTGGACAAAATTGGTTACACAAACCAACTCAATGACCAAACTGAGTTCACCTTGGTCTAGTTTGTGTAGGAACCGATTGGGTTGAAATTTAACCAACCATCTGCCATGGTTGAGCCACCACCCCATGCCACATTCTTCACCACCCAATCTCCAAGAGGTCCTATGACCATTATGAAAATTTTGACTCAGTTTTTCTCACCTAAAATCATCCAAAACTGAAGTCCAAAATCTACCAAATAAAACCAACTATACCTGCCGGTTTGCATGGGTGGTTTGAGTGACTTCTTGTCACTTGAACCATGCCCCACGACCTGGGAACCTCCACAGACCATGATGGCTAAATTAGGGAGGAAATCATGGTGGTTTTGTGCCATTATTCCCCCTGCACAAGATGACTCAAAACCTTGGAAGCAAGCTGAAAAAATTTCAGACTTATGTACCTCCCACGTCACCCAATCACCAAGCACCAAGGCCAACTTCCCCTCCCATCTTGAACCCTATAAATACCTTCCTCACTTACTCATTTCTTCCACACCTCAGCTCCAAGCTTCCTCTAGAGTTTTGAGAACATTTCTCCCCCTTAGTGAGCAATAGAGTGAAATCGAGTGAATTTTGGTGAGTTCTTAGATATTCTTGAGTAAGGCTGTCTTGAGTGCTTGGAAGACCACGTAACTTGTAAGTTTTCTTACTCTTAATCTTAGTTAACATGTCAAGCTTTATTTCCAAGTGTTGGTACGGAATTTGGTTGAGTTTTGAAAAGGTTACAATGCTTAGTTCAAAATCGGGTCATTAAAGGGTGGTTGTTTAAATATTTTTAAGTGAAAATTTTGCTATAGTATGTCTTAAGCATGATTTGATATGATTTATTAATATCTTATAATGATTATGGAAGGTTTGAATTGTGATTAAAAACATCCCATAATAGATTTTAAATCTGTCTTATTTTGATCAGGAAGTATGAATCGGTTTTGAATAAAGTGGAGATTAAGAATATTTTAGCCATAATTAAGTATTGGGATGACCTTGATTACCAAATAATTAGACTTAATTATGTCATTAAAGATGTTAGTGATGATTTGTGATTAAAGAAAATCTCCCGTGCATGCATTCATAGGGATCAATAGTTGAAAACACACTTAAACATGCATCAATAAGAGTGCATGCTACGGGTTGGGACTGTTTGGGCAAGTTCTACTTTATTTTTGAAAATCCAAGGGTGTAGATGGTTTTAAAATTCCAAAAATATGAAGTCCATGAATTTTGGTTAAATTTAGAGTTCGTTTGCAATTAATGAAAATTTAGGGTCTTAACAACAATTTTTGAAAGCCTAGGGATATTTTTGTAAATACCCATTTTTGAAAAAATTATAGAAGTATTAATTCTAACTTAGTATGCACTTAATTTCAACTCCTACGATGTTTTTTCAAATTATTCAGGAAGTTTGTAAGTTGGTCTCTAACTTACACCTTGATAGATTATTTATGAATTAATAATAAATGTTTAATTTATATTTCAATTATCATTTTGAGCATAAAATATCATGTTATATGATACATGAAGTGCATACTTACATGACATGCGATATTTTTCACTATTTTTGCATATTGCATCTATAAATGTCATTTTTGCATAAAAACTTGTCACATATGCACATGTCATGAAAAATATTTTTCAGATATAATATGAAAATAATTTTTGTCATAACCCCAAAGGTTAGGATGAAGAATTATCCTAGTGGAACTCATCTATCAACTCTGGAGCATTTAATTATGGAGTTCTAACTCCTGAGTTGACGAAGAATAGTCAATAGGCTTCGAATGAGTTCTTTCTAAAGAACGCCGGAGCGAAGTCAATATGTTATGACACCTAACGTTGGTGGGTGTACATGTTATGATTTTTATGATATTATGTTATATTACCAATGCATTGAGAACGAATCTATAGATAACATAGTTTCAACGTGAATTGTACTACGGTCATTGGCAGGTACTCACAGTGTATATGGAAAACTGTGACGTTACCACACGTTATGATGCTAATTATGAATTTCTAATGATGATAAAAGTTTATGATAAAATTATGTTTTCAAAAATGATGAAAAAATATTGAAGGAAAACCTGTGTCTCCATTTTTCTGAAATGTTCAGGAATCTGGATGGGAGACATGCATACTGATTTTCTTTCTGTATTTTATGCATTACATATTTATCATTTTTTATGCTTAATTTATCTTTGTGTACGATGGTTGTTGAATTTATTGAAATTTCAAGTAAATCTTACCCTTTGTGGGACCATTATCATTCTACTTGGAATAATAGAAATTGTGCAAGGTCTTGAGGAGATCAAGCTAGATGGAGCACTGGATCCAACTAATTGAGGAGGAGCAGGAGCTTGAGAGGAGACTGGATTTAATCTTGATGTTTATAACTGAAGTTTTTAATGCTTTAGATCGCATGAAGAGAATGATTTGACTTTAACTCTTAGTTGTACTAAGTTTATGCTACATTGGTATTTTTAACTTGATGATTACTAATGAGATTGTGATGTTTTTAGTTATTCTAACATAAGTTATGCTTTCACCCTTATTTTCGCTGTGATTATTATATACTGCTAATTGCATATTAGGATGCATTGCATATTAACTGACATGTATGAGAGAGTATGTAACCTTATGTTGCATGTTCTGACGCTCTAAGTCTCCGTGCCATCCCAAGAGAAGGTTGGGGGCGTCACACAGGAAGCTGTCAGGGAAACTTGATCCCAATACGGTGCTGTATACCAGCCACCATCACCTTGGCTAGGTATAAATAACCTCTCTCTCAGCCGAGAAGGGGGTTACTCACAATTTAGAATTCTTCTACTCTCATTTTCCCTAAGCACTCATTTTCTCTATTCATCTCTTATCTTAAGCTAACTTGAGCATCGGAGGTAATCAGGCCCCCGAGCCCCCCCATTCTCCATCTTAGCTGGAACCAGGTCCGAGCCCAACAACGTCTAGTTGTCCAGGCCGCTCAACACGACCCTCATACCTTACTCACTTAGGGCCTTTGGACGACTAGGCTTTTCTTTCTGAATCAGATTCACTTCCGCTGCCAACCACACTACCATATGATGTGATAGTGTGAACAAAGGCCAAGACAAGAACAGTAGTCTACGAGAGGTTGCCCAGTTACAAAGCAGACAACTGCCGGCTTGGGTAGCACTGAGAAAGTTTTATACCCCCATGATGATAGCTTGTCAAGTGAAAGAGAGTCTCTTAGCCTTTATAATAATAATATAAGGCGGCATATCGCTACTTCTTCTTCTTTGACTTCTTTGCCTTACCTTAGGCTGCTCCTTGCACTAAATTTTTATTTTTTCAAAACCATATAACCATGTGAAATGTTAACGGCCTCATGAACCCCTAATAAAAAGGATTTTCCTTGACCCCGATCGAACACCAGACTTGAAAATCTGTCAACTTGCATGTGGTAGGAAGTGACAGTACCTAATATAAATATCAAGTCTATAGACTAAATACAAAGTCAAAAAAACACAATTAGAAGTGTTTGCGCGTTGAATTCTGTTTAGAGACCAAAAGCACGCACGAAATGGTGACGAAGCTTCTAAAAACCAATTTCCCAAAATACCCAAACATTCAATTTCTGCACACGCGAGAAGCTCTATTGCAAGTTGCAACAACTATACGGCATTTTAGACTTCCACGAGGGTGTTTCTGTCAATCAGAGAACCTAAAAACCTGGTGGTTGCCTTTGGCGTCGACTCCGTCGCAGTCTTTACGTTTTCTTTGAACCCATAAGAGATCCCACTACTTCCTCTCTTCCAACCCGACCAGTAGAAATTCCAGAGAGAGAGAGAAAATGGAAGATTGCAGGCCATTAGGTTTCTTGCTGGGACTACCTTTTGCATTGGTGGCATTGATTTTATCACTGGTGGGTGCAGTTATCTGGATTTTTGGGTGAGTTTTCTCTTCTTTTTTTACCTCCTCGTTCTCCTATTATTTTTTGATTCTTTTGCAGTATGTCCCACCATGTTTCCGTTCCGTTTTTCAAATTTCTTTCCCGATTCAATATACTTTCCTTTTGATAGGGCTCAAAATCATAAGAAGACTGCCCATTAATAAAACTAACACGATTATTGATCTTTCCTTTATATATTTGTTAATTAATTCGTCTCCTGTTGGATGAAGTCTATCTGTGTACATAATTGGTGTTCCTAATCATATGATCCATTAATTGTAATGAATATAGATATTAATTTCTGGTTGTTTGTTCATAATATTCTTTGGTTTTGTAAAATATGATGAATGCATGGTTGGCAGGTCTGTGCTGAGTTGTTTGTGCCCATGTTGCATATGTTGTACTGGACTTGCGAATATGGCGGTGGGTCTTGTGAAGCTTCCTGTCAAAGTGCTTAGATGGTTCATTGAAAAGATCCCTTGTTAGACTACTTCTTCTATTCTTTTTTTCTTTCTGATTCTTAAACTTAATTCATGTTCAGATATTCATAATTTGCTAATTGATTAGTTTTTAAATTTTTCTATTTTCAATCGGGTTAACTCTATTTCGTTATGTGATTTGTGGTCAAATTTATATTTAGAGATGCATGCCGTGCGGTTTAGGAAAAAAAGTTCTTGGATATATCTCTGTGTTGATTTTCTTTCTCCTTGTTCTTGTGTTCTTTTCTTTTCGTTATCTTTATTCCAAAAAGAAAAAAAAATGGTGCATGCGCGTATCAAATCTCATCAGAACTCCATAATTAAGCATATTTGAGCGAGAGTAATATTTGAATGGATAACCCGCATTCACTATTCATATGAGCAGTTTTTATATAACATTGTTGCCCACATATTACATATATATTGAACTTTAGAGATGAATTCTTTGAATTTTGGATTGTGCTGATTGCATATATGTTTTGCATTTACATGATAAAACATATGTCAAAAAATATCTTTATTGGATTATATAAAAATATTTCCATTTTACATTACTACAATAAATTTCTTAAGAACATAAATTGTGCCAAAAGGAAAGCAGCAATCATTTTTTCGTCATTTTCACCATGATTATAAGCCTTCTTCACTTGAGCTTTTTATGCCAAAAGGAAAGCAGCAATCATTAGTTTCTGGGTGCGTGGGGGATATGTCCACGTGAGTATGTTCCCTTCTTTCGGCTTATTTTCCCAAATCGAAGCAAGTACTAGCATCTCTCTCACTCCATTCTTTGCTCTACGGCGGCGCGGGTTATAGCCACCCATCCCGCACTTCGTTTTTGTTTGGACAGGAACAGTCTCGTTTATTTTCGAGATTGAGATGATATAAGATAAATTAAAAATTAAAAATTAAATAAAATATTATTAAAATATTTTTTTAATATTATTTTTATTTTAAAATTTTAAAAAATTAATTTTTATATTTTATTTTATGTGAAAATTTGATAAAATTATAATGATTTTGATATTTCATTTTTGTTTTTTATCTTTGTCATATATCTCTGACCACTGTATCCGCTTTTCGAGCGGGTAGATTGATGTCATCAATGTCCAACCACTCCGACATCCATCAACATATTTTCTTATAAAAAAATTACATAAAATTAGTCTAAACGCTGTTAGGAGAATTACCCATAAAAGTGTTAGATGATCTACACACAAATTTTATGAAAGTAAACTTATAAATTGATGTGGATTGATGAGATAAATTATATTTTTTTACAATAAAAAAATATTTTACAATCTAACGTACTACGTCAAAATATATTAATTTATAATTTTTTTTTAATTATAAGACGTTTACCTAAATCATTTTTTATCTCTTATATATAAAGTTGAGTGAAGCCACACAGAGAGATGATACCGATGATAGTTAGCCGGTTTCAATCTATTTGCACTAATCAATCCAAAAGAAATCTAAAAACAAAATAGAAGAAAGATTCGAAGTTATACATTTATAAAATCTCTTGGAACAAATAAAAACCCAACCAATTCCCAGCAATACAATGAACCCAAAAGGGCATCAACATGGAAAAAAAAAAAAAATCGAAGGGTACAATAAGTACATATAAATTAACACTTAATTTCCCCCCAATTTCGATAAATGAAGTAGTACCGATTGATATCCAGTGTCTAACCAAACCGCCATTTTGTTTTACTCTTTCTTTGTTTTAATAATGTTTCTATTTTATGTTTGATATCTTTCTTGAGAACTTTTGGCCTTTTCAAATAATTCTCTGACTTTCTACGTATTTTGTTATACTTAATATGACATTTGTGCCACCAGGTTTTAATTTATTTGACCCGTGCCAAAGATGTCCTTAGTGAATCTAACGAGAGTTGGATTTGATTGCCAAAAAAAAAATTCATCTCATTAGCCACTCTTCATCACCCCCACACTCTATAAAAAATACCCTCACACTCTATGATAAAGTTATTAGTGTGGGGTATGAGGTCTCTAGAGTAGCCGATCTGTAGAATTACTCAATTGCAAAAAAGGTCAACTCCAAGAATTGAGATGCAAAAACGTAAAACTCATTGAACTTTTTATATAGCATGAAGACTCTGGTATTGATTATGCTTTAAACTTTTGTTTCGCACCTCTGTGAATACCCTAAGCAAACCTGCACAATAAAGATAAGAGAAGGCTTGAAGGGTATTAAACGCCTCCAATGCCTAAGCCAGATTAATTATATAATATCTTTGTGAATCCAATGCGTCAATCAACTTACCTCGATTACGAACTTCCTCCAATATATAGAAAGGGTGGGAGAGGACTCATTATGGTTTGCACAACAACCTAATCCTTTTATTCAAATTTGGTTTGGGTTCGTTGTTTGAATTTCATTCTTCTTTGACCCCAAGAGGTTATCAGGGGTGACTTTTGAATTCCCCTGTTGTTTGGGGATCAGTTGATTTTCTTATCTATTGATAGTATTGAAAGGCCTGGGATCATGGCAAGTGGCCCAGGTTGATGACCAAGGCTGTCATGGGCTTGTTCCCTTTGGCCCACAAGTCGTCGTATCGTGTGGGTAGGCTCGTTGGTGAGGATGGGTTTTGGTCCCTCTAGTTATCTCGTGAAGTCTCATCACGTGAACATGATGGGACTTTTATTCATTATGCTGCTTCTTTGCCTGGGCTTTACTCATTCTCGGCTCTATGGATGTTACATGCTTGTCAAGAGTGTGCGCTGTTTCGTCTTCACACCCTTTCCTATTCCCCTTTTCATGGTTGACACGTCTCTTGGCATTACCACACCATCATTTTGAGAGGCATTGTACTTCTTGGAATAGTTTTCCTCTTGCGTTACCAACTATGTCAATCTATTCATTTTCTCATTCAGACTTGTTCTCTACTATTGCATTTCCTCTTTGATTACCTTTTGCTTCAACCAGACCCATTACCCTCTATTCTTTGGATTTTCTTTGGTCAATGGTGTCACATAAGTCTTCCCGCTTTGTTCCTCGGGGTTCCAGATCCTCTCAACCCCGTGATTCTCCTCCTTGTGCTGAAAGAAGCCAATGGTCAGCGAAGACATCACAATCCAATTTGGACTTTGTGAGAAATCGCTATGGGGTTCCTGACTCAGTAATGTTGAGTCTGCCAGAGTCTTGTTGGGGGGTGGTTGACTTTGAGGGTTTTGTCGCTCTAATGGACTTGACTTCTTAGAGTTTGCCCCTTCTCAGCTCGTACCCAACGCGTGGATAATACTGATGGCCTATTGCGTTGCTTGGAGGCATATCTTGAAACCCATCGATGAAGATTACCCAGATCTCACAGTGAGGGAGTTCCTTTTTACCCACGGAGTTCGACGCATGGATGGAACTTGTGCAGTTTTCGATCTTGTACTGGTAACCGAGTGATGCATTTGGAGCGTCGTTATTCTCATGGCAAGGAGTGGTAGATGAAGTTCTTTTCTTGTCTCAGGTAATGATGGTTGGGAATTCCTTCGAACAAAGCTGCTCACCAGAAGTTTCCAATCCGAGCGGTGTGGGGTCCTATTCTCAATGATCGTGACTTTACAATTATCCTTTTTGATCGAAAAGAAGCTCTTCTACGCCTTGTTTACACCTGGGTGGAATAGAACGATAGTTCCACCTGGTCGAATGTTCTTCTAACTTGTGTTAATTGCATTAGAGGGGAAAGGAGGGAAACACTCTGTTGAGTTGTTTCTTACTTTGTTTTCCAGGAGTGAGTGGAGACACTCAACTTTGAGTTAGGCAAAAGGTTGCCTCAACTGTCTTAGAGGGGCGAGGAGGGAAACACTTCGTTGAGTCGTTTCCTCCATTGTTCGTTAGGTGCGAGTGGAGACACCTGACTTTGTGTTTGGCAAAAGGCTGCCTCAACTACGTTAAAGGGGCAAGCATGGAAACATTTCGTTGAGTTGTTTCCTCCTTTGTTTGTCAGGTGCAAATGGAGACACTTGGCTTTATGTTTGGAGGGAGGTTACCTCAACCGCGTTAAAAGGGCGAGGGGGGAAACACTCTGTTGAGTTGTTCCACCTTTGTTCGCCAGGAGAGATTGGAGACACTCGGCTTTATGTTAGGCAAAAGATTGTCTCGGTCCAGTTAGAGAGGCGAGGAAGGAAACACTCTATTGAGTTGTTTCTTCCTTTATTCTTCAGGAGCGAGTGGAAATACTCGACTTTGTGTTAGGTAGGAGGTTGCCTCGACCGCGTTAGAGGGGCGAGAGGGGAAACACTCTATTGAGTCGTTTCTTCCTTTGTTCGCTAGGAGTGAGTGGAAACACTTGGCTTTGTATTAGGCAGGAGGTTGCCTCAACTGCGTTAGAGGGGCGAGGGGGGAAACATTTCGTTGAGTTGTTTCCTCCTTTGTTTGCCAGGAACGATTGGAGACACTCGGCTTTATGTTAGGCAAAAGATTGCCTCGATCGCTAGGTGCAAGTGGAGACACTAGAATTTGTGTTGGGCAGGAGGTTGTCTCGACCGCGTTTGAGGGGCGAGGAGGGAAACACTTAGTTGAATTTTTTCTTCCTTTGTTAGCGAGGAGTGAGTGGAGACATTCGGCTTTGTGTTAGGCAAGAGGTTTCCTTGACTGCGTTAGAGGGTGAGGAGGGAAATACTTTGTTGAGTCGTTTCCTTTTTTGTTTGCCAGGTGCGAGTGGAGATACTCTACTTTGTGTCAGGCGGGAGGTTGCCTCAACCGCGTTAGAGGGGTGAAGAGGGAAACATTCGGTTGATTCGTTTCCTCCTTTGTTCGCTAGGTGAGATTGGAGATACTCGGCTTTTGTTTGGGGGGAGGCATTAGTGGGGCGAGAAGGGAAACCCTTTGTTAAGTCGTTTCTTCCTTTGTTTGCCAAGTGCGAGTGGAGACACTCAGCTTTGTGTTTGGCGGGGGTTGCCTCAACCGCGTTAAAGGAGAGATGAGGGAAACACTCCGTTGAGTTGTTTCCTCCTTTGTTCACTAGGTGCAAGTGGAGACACTCGGCTTTGTGCTTGGATGGAGGTTCCCTCAACCGCATTAAAAGGGAGAGGAGGGAAACACTCTGTTGAGTTGTTTCCTTTTTTTTTTTACCAGGTACTAGTGGAGACACTCTACTTTGTATTTTGTGGGAGGTTTCCTTGATCGGGTTCCCCGAGTGAGGAGGGAAACATTCTGTTGAGTTGTTTCTTCCTTTATTTGCTTGGTGCAAGTAGAGACATTCCGTTTGTGTTTGGTGGGAGGTTGCCTCGACCTCATTAAAATGGACAATGAGGAAAACACTCAGTTGAGTTTTTTCTTTATTTGTTCGTTGCTAGTGGAGACACTCGGTTTTGTGTTTGGTGGGAGGTTGCCTCGACCATGTTAAACAGGGTAAGGAGGGAAACACTTCATTGAGTTGTTCTTTTGTTTGCCAGGTGTGAGTGGATACACTTGGCTTTGTGTTTGTGGGGAGGTTGCCTTAACATCGTTAAATGAGCAAAGAGGAAAACACTTTGTTGAGTTGTTTTCTCTTTTATTCGCCAAGTGTAAGTGGAGACACTCGACTTTGTGTTTGGCTGGTGTTCATGAAAGCAAGAATTAACCTGAAAGGCATTACTTTGTAGTAGTACAACCCCCTCGTCAGTTATGAACACTATTTTTTCTTGGTTGACTTGGCTCATCTGATTTGATTATACCCAGAATAGGTGTTCATGAAACTTAACATCCGATGCATTGTGGTGGAGTCCACAATTAGGTCGATTCAAGGTAGTGAGAAGCTATCCTTTGGGTGGGCCTTATTAAGATCGGTGAAATTCATGTATATTCTCTATTTTCTATTTGACTTCTTCACAAGAATTACATTTGAAAGCCATTCAAGATAATGGGTTTCTTTGATGAATCTGGTTTCCAGAAGGCGGTCGACTTCTTTTGCGTTGGCTACGTTTTTCTCAATACTAAAACTCATTTTTCTTTGTTTAACTGGTCGTACATTTGGATTGACACGCAATCGGTGTACTATAACTTTCTCATCAATCCCTAGCATGTCTTTGTAGCTCCAGGCGAAGACATTTTGGTGCTCGATAAGGAGCTGCTTCAGTCATTGTCTTTCTTCACCTTTCATTTTGGTCCCGATCCTCACTATGGCCTCTGGGTGAGTTGGGTCCAGGGTGATTAGCTTGAGAGGCTTATCGGCCTTGCCTTGCTTCAGGGCTTCTTCATCTCTAGTTTCCACTTTGTGCACTGTGATCTTGGGTGGAAGGGGCAAAAACTGGCCCCCTGCTTCTGGGGACTCGACCATTATGATGTCCTTTTCTTCATTTTTGAGGTCTTGTACATAGCATTCTCGAGCAAGTATTTGCTTGCGCGAACTTCCCCAATGCCTGCTTTTGTGGAAATTTTCATTTTTAGGTGGTATGTGGAAGTAGGGGCGGAACCATAAAATTTAGTTTGCGGGGGCCAAGTTAAAAAAAAATATTTAGGGGGGGCTAAATACTAATTTTTATATAGTGTACTTTATAAAAACACATTCTAAAACCTAATTTTCATCAAATATTAAAAATTTTGGGGGGACTTCTCGAGCCATAAGGTAGTTCTGCCCCTGTGTGGAAGTAATAGATCTGCGAGCATTCAGGGTTAGTCTCCTAATAATGGCTTTGTAAGATGATCGAGTCTTTACCACCAAGAAATCTATCATTGTGGTGGTCGTATAAGAGCTGGACCTTGCTGATATTAGTAGGGTGATGGAGCCAATTGGCTACACCGTTTCTCCTAAAAACCCTTTTAGTGGGGCAACCACTAGATGTAGTCTACTTTGGTTGATGGGATCTTCATGAAAGCATCCCAAAAGAGGATGTCAGCTTAACTGCCATTGTTTACAAGTATCCTGCATGTGGTGTAATTGGCCACCAACATAGTCACCAACAATGTGTCACTGTGTGGGTAGACTACTCCCTTGCAGTTATCGTCACTAAAGGATATACTATAGCATTTGGCTGCAACTTCAATTGCTTCACCGGCCTTCCAACATTAAATATTTCCTTGTATCTAGCTTTGCGGAATTGGGCTGGCTTTTCTCCCAGAGGAGGTAGGGTAGCCCCTGGTGAATCCTCCGACAATACTGCGTATTTTCCAAAGGGAGCATTATTCCAATCTTGACTTCGGCGAGGGGCTCGATCATGATTCTTCCTTGGGGTTCTTCTTTTCCCTGAGCTTTCACTCCTCTAGCATCTTCGTTCTAGGTCTTGCCTCATTTCGCCTAGCCGTCTTGGGGGTGTGGAGTTCCAGGTGACTAGGCGTTAGTTCGCCGCTATCTTGCATCTCCTCAATTTTTTGTTGCAAGGTGTGACGGTCTTTCGTCCGATGCCACTACATTATGGTAGGTGCAAAATCGTTGGGTCCTTTGAACATACTTGTCATCCTAGATTGGCTCCCTTGTCTTATCTTGGATGTTCATGTTGGAGTATTGGACCCTAGAACTTACCATCCGCATAGAAACGCATGTTTCTCGCCTTCTTTTGTGTTGGTTCTTTTTCGCTCTTGAATCCTTCTCTTGGTCTCCTACCTGAGCACCTCTCTTTGCTTGAACCTCTTATTGCTCTAATTCCGATCTTCTTGGTGTGGTCAAGGCCCACAAAGTTTCCTCAGCATTGACAAAGTTGTCTGCCCTGTCAATGAACTCATGTAGAGTGGTTGGGGCTTTCCTCGCCAATTCAGCCATAAAAGGATTTCTGGTCCAAATTCCTCCCAACAGGGCTTGCTAATGTGATCTTTTCATCTTGATCATATGCCATCATACACTCTTTTGTGAAATGAGTGAGGTAAGCCTTCAAGCATTCATCCTCCTCATGTTGCTTCACAGTGAGGAAATAAGCAACAAGTCTCATTCTACTTTTACTCACCATAAACTAGGTCAAGAACTGCCTGCCTAATTACACAAAACTATCTATAGAGCCTGGCTACAACGCTTAGAACCATCCACGAGTGGCTCCTTTAAGGGTTAAAGAAAACGCCTAGCTCGTGATCTCCTCGAAAAAACCGTGTAGCGTCATATGTGCTTTAAATGTTTCTAGATGTTCAAAGGGGTCTTTGGATCCGTCGTCCATTTTGACCAACGAGAATTTGAACTACGGTGAGAGTTATACTGCCATGATCTTTGCGCTATATGGTAAGTCAATACTAGTGAGCAACTAGTCTACCGACGAAGATGAGACTATCTTTTGGGCAATTTCTTCATATTTGTCCATGAGGCTTCGTAGATCATGTTTCATTTTTAAGTTTGTCATCCTTTTTTTTGAGTGATTTGCCTATACTCTGTGAGTTCGATCAACATGGCTCGGCTCAGCGTGCTCCCCAGAGGCAACATTCTTACACTTTAAGACCTCATTTTTGCGTTAGTGAACCTCTAGTTCCGCTGTTACTCTCCTTAGTCTCTCCTCCATTTTTGTTAATCTTCCCTCCATGTTCATGGAAGTAGCTTCTTGGTCTCAGGTTGCTTGAAAGCGTGTTGTTGCAGGTATGCGAAAGGCACATTGAGACATAGGAAGAAAAAAAATTTCACAGACGACAACAACTATTGTAGACGTGTTTCGTGAATCAATTGATTTTTCTTATCTATTGATAATATAGAAAGGCCTAGGTTCATGGCGTGCAGCGCAGGTTGACGATTGGGGCTATCATGGGCTCGCTCCCTTAGATCCACAAGTCGTCGTACCGTATGGGTATGCCTGTTGGCAAGGAAGGATTTTGGTCCCTCAAGTTTATTTATTTAAAAGTTTTATAATAAGATGATTAGGAATGTTGTGTCAGATTTTGATAATTAGCTGACACCTGGCACTAATGCTGCATGAGAAGCATGCCACAACGTATGTAACGAGAGTTTGAATGCAGAGAGTTAACTACAAAAAGTTTCAAATCAAAGGATTAATACAATGCTAAAATTTAAAAACTAGGAAACTTTTTGCAAACATGTAAAAATATAAGTATTTATTTTACTTAAACTCATAATATTGATATATACAAATTCTAAGTATACAAATCTCGCACATGTCTACTATATATAAAAAAAAAAAGTGTGAAAAATTCACTTGCCTTTGTGAGTCTAAGGGTGCGTTTGGTTACACAACTCATCCCAACTCATCCCAACTCATCATTACACATTTTTCAAATCTCAATATAAAATATAATAAACAATTCAACTTTTTCAAATTTCAAAACAACTTTAATATTAAAAAATAATATTCTAACAATATTTTATCATCTCAACTCAACTTAACTCGCTTCAACATCCAAACCCACCCTAACTTTTTATAAAATGTTTGCGTAAAATTTGTAGGGCCTTGTTTGTTTTTAAGACCAAAATTTAAAATTTTGAAAATTTTGAAAACCTCTCATCCCATCATTACAACTTTTTCAAATCTCCATACAAAATAAAATAAACAATTTAATTTTTTCAAATCCTAATATAAATATAATATTAAAAAATATATTATAATAATATTTTATTCAACTTTTTAACTTTAATTTTATCTCATTTCATCTCATCTCTAAAAACAAACGAGACTTTTAGTTTGTCCATGACAAAACTCATTTTTTATACCATTTGTTGGATTTTAATTGATTGACACGTGGCACGCAGTTAGTATATCTAAAGAAGTTAGATGGAGGGAATTAATTGTAAATTAAAATTTTAAATTTTAAATTTTAAACTTGAAAATAAGGAGTATTTTGCAAATGTGAAAACTCAGATCTGATTTTGCTTTTAACCATTTTTTTTTTACCCCCAATGATTACCATGACTTTATTTATTTATTTTTTCTCACCTTGACTTTAGTTATGTTCATGAATTATAAATATTTTCAAGAAGAAATAAACCTATATTAGTATTTTAAACCGTTCATATTTAAATATGTTGTTTTAAGGAAATTCTTTATTCCTTTCCTTCATGTTCTTTTTATTTTAAATCGCCCTCGTGAAAGTGTAGCCGTTGTTTGAAACAAAACCACATTCCTTTTTAAGAAAATAGAAAGAAAAATGGCATCAAATTACCACTAGAAAGAAAAAAAAAAATTGATATCATATGGGTCTATGGGTGAAACAAGAGTTGAAGTTTTTTTTTTTTTTTTTTTAATTCATAATAAAACTAGTTCATGAAAAGGTTTTTTTAGAAATTAGTATTTTGAAAATGGTAGGTAACGATACGCTTATACTTATTTTACAAATTATTTTATAACCAACCAATATAATTTAGGGACTTCATTAAAAATAATTTCAATTTTACACCTTAAAAGACGGACACGTGGTGGACATGAGCGTGTGTGAACCAAACAAGTGCCACGTAAATTAGTATAAAGAGACATATCAGTTATCACCCCATCATAGTCATTTTTAAAAGAAAACTCCAAGGTATGATGAAGAATCCAGAAAGAGTAATTCTATGTACTGTGGGTAAACGTGGTATAATTGTTTTAAAAAAGGATGTTATTTATCATTAAATTTATAATTTGTTTTATATAAATTTAATATTTTATTTTATTTTTAAAAATAAATACGCGACAGTTACATAAATCACAGTTACAAATTAAAAATTAAAATATATGTTTAGGTATTAGGAATTAGAAATTCAAAATAGAAACTTTACATCACATATATCTTTTTAATCAATATGTAAATTGATTTACAAGTTTTCATTAAATCAAATATTTAAAATAAGTGATTCCTATAATATTCTGAAAAAAAATATGTAGTTTTCCTCGTTTCACTCCTAAGATACTGTGATAATATGCCACAATTTATCGACCGTGGCATTTTTCATCTTTTGTTTTAAAAAATTAATTGATTTAATAGTTGATAGATAATAATGTAACAAAATCCGGAAAGGAATTTGCACTCACATTTAAGTGTCACATGTACCCCCACATTTGAAAACTAAGGTGAAGGAAATCAAATTTTTTAAAAATTTATATTTGCAAGTTGATGGATAAAGACACCCTCTACAACGTTGGGGTGATAGTGACGGTTTTGCTGAAATTATAACGTGTGGTTCTCATGCACTGCTTATAACTGCACGTGGTTCACATGCACTAGATCACCGGAATCACCACTATCAGATTTTTTTAGATATGACTTTTTTGACTGAAAAGAGATAAATATGATACCTTCAAAGTCTATCAAAATTGATCCAAACTGTAATCTATCTTTTTTCGTTCTTATTTTCCTTATAATTAAATAAAACTTGTTATGTTAGAAAAGCTTGATAATTAAATTTCTTGTCAATCAAAACTCTATAATGTCAAGAGTATCCAAAATGTGTTTTCTAAACTGACTCATAATTAGAAGTACTCGAATTTAAATAGACAATTTTGAATTGAATTTCGCTTGTGATAGGATGGTGATCAACGGATATAAACAAGATAGGTTTGTATTAAAATATAATTTAAATAGTTAAATTTAGGTTTAAATTTTTGAGATAAGATGTGGTTTAAAAATGTGATGGAATAGAAAGAAAAAAACTAAAATACTCCTTTTAATGATAAATAGTTATTTTATTATCAAATTTGTGCGTATAGCATCAAATAATAAAGATTTGATTTATAATATTTAAATTTTAAAACTTATTTTTTAAATTAAATTATCTCATATAAATATTTTATTAGATGTGTTTGGACACTGATTTGAAAATATGTTTTTTCAATAATAAATGAGAAATCAATTAAATAATTAAGTGAAATTCGTTTTATTAAAAAAATAAGGGAAGGCATACAGAATCCTTATTCGTTATTGAAGAAATTTCCAAGAAAAAGAAAATGAAAAGCCAGCCAGGTAAATGTAGCTGCTGAGTCTTTTCACAAACACCGCACAACACCTCATTGCAATTTCTGGAACTTTCCACTGCATTCTCAAACCATCAAAACTATAGCACCACACAACACACATAAAGCCCACTGCCACCATTACGGAGGACGATGGCAATTGAAAAACAAAGGCACAAGATCGGAATCAATAGAAGAAAGAAAGAGCAAGTGAAAAAGTGAGGAAGAGAGAGGTACGAGGTAGACGACTGCAAAATGGGTGTGGACTACTACAAGATTCTGCAGGTTGATAAGAATGTTACGGAGGAAGATTTGAAGAAGGCTTACAGGAAGCTTGCCATGAAGTGGCATCCTGATAAGAACCCCAACAACAAGAAAGAAGCTGAAGCCAAATTCAAACAAATTGCTGAAGCATATGAGGTATTATTCTTCTACAACTCGTCTCTCTGTGTATGTGTGCGCTTTCATGTTCCACTAGCCCATATAGAATTTTTATACGTATGCTTGCCGGTTTTAAGATTATCCATCTAATTGAAGTTCTGGGTCTCGTTGGGTTTTTATTTTTGATATTCATATCTCTGCATATCATGTCTTATTTCCTGGAATTGATTGATTTTTAATTCTTCAGTTGTATTGGAATCTCAATTTGTCTGGGCAATTTTCTTCTGATGACGTCTCTGAATTGCTTTCTTTTTGTCTCAAAATTTTGATTTTTATGACAGATTTGTCCGAAATTTATTTGTTTTTGTTTTTTTTATTGATTCTTAATGGTAATTCTGGTAGGTTCTCAGCGACCCACAAAAGAGAGCTCTATATGATCAATATGGAGAAGAGGGCCTAAAGGGTCAGGTGCCACCGCCTAATGCCGGTGGCCCAGGCGGAGCTTCGTTCTTTTCGACCGGTGATGGGCCTACGACGTTTCAATTCAATCCTCGAAGTGCTGACGATATTTTCGCCGAGTTCTTCGGATTCTCGAGCCCGTTTGGAGGGATGGGAGGTCGCGGTGGAGGCATGAGAGGGTCGAGGTTCTCAAGTGGGATTTTCGGTGATGATATATTTGCATCTTTTGGGGAAGGAGGAGGAGGAGGTGGAGGAGGGTCTATGAATCAAGGTGCTCTTAGGAAAGCTCCTTCAATTGAGATCAGCTTACCATGTAGTCTTGAAGAGTTATATAAGGGGACTACCAAGAAGATGAAGATCTCTAGAGAAATTGCTGACATCAGTGGGTGAGTAGTTTCTCTTGATTAATTATCTTTATGTCTTACTTTTTTTTTTTTTTGTGAATTTAATGGGTGGGTACTGGTGGTCTGATTAATTAAGTAAATGAGATGCTCAATGTCTTGGTATTTTTTTTGGTTGCTCAAGAGAATTTAGCCGTTAATTTGAATGTTTGCTAGCATATGACTTGTTTTAGCATCACCTCTTTGCATTTGGGTCTGCAATGGAATGTGTCGCCGGGGAAAAAGAAGTGGATTTGCACTTCTTAAATGGTGATACCTACTATTTGAAGTGGCTTTAAGAGTAATTTCACGCAATAACTCAGTCAAACTTATCAAAATTTGTCTGAATTAAGGACTATAAATATATGTATATATTTATATCTATCTATCTAATAATCAGATGATAATAAAAAAACTCCTCCTTTTGGAAGGAGTTTCAGGGTGGGAAACTTAGGAATTATCCTTCTCTAGTTATTCAAACAAGTTTTGCATGGTCATGTTTTTTCCTTAATAGATTGCTCTGAAGATGATCGCAAGTATGATTTGACATTAATCTTCTAGTATGAGTCGTTTAGGCTTTATGGTGGACTCGAAGCTAGGAAGGTTATTGAGTTTATTATTTGGTTGTGAGCCAAAAACACAATTAAATTAATAGTAAGCATCTTGCTTGCTTTATGATCTCCTTTGCTGCTAAGTCATGTTTAGTCTCAGGACTTGGCATTTTCGTACGAACTCAAGAAAAGATTCCATTAACACTTGGCTTCAAAAAATAAAATAACAAGGTTATTCGCTAGTGTAACACAAAGACGTTTGTTTCCTATTCGTGTGTGGGCATGGTATGATTTCTTGAGGAAGTCGATTTTGCATAGAAAAACATTGATCTGGATTCTGAACTGTCATTGTGCTGGTAAGGTATATGAACAACTATTGGAGAGTTGTTCTTTGTGGCTGTAATGATGATATAAACATGATTAATTGTGTTCTAGTGCAAATGAAATAAATGTTGCAAGATTCTGATATGGAATTTTAAATATGTTATGATGAATCTTTCCAACTCTAAAGAATTGACATATCCTTACTAAGAACAGGATTACTGCATCTACTCCTTTTATTACTGTTCCTGAATACTTGTCCTATGGGAGCTTCAATTCTAATGAGGAGAGGTTGTGCTCATGATTCTTATTGGCTTTCAAGGGTCTTTACGTAGATAAAATAAAACACTCAATAACTCATCTGTAAAAAGTAAATAAAAATAAAAACACTCAATGCTTATTGCTCAATATATGGAGTTGTACCATCCTCAGATGCTGATTGCCTTGTCATTTGGCTTGTTGTTTTAAAATAGTTCTATTGGAATGGCGATGTAACACATTTCTTAATTCTGTTTTGCAGCAAGACCATGCCAGTGGAGGAGATCCTTACCATTAATGTGAAACCTGGTTGGAAGAAGGGCACAAAGATCACCTTCCCTGAAAAAGGGAATGAGCAGCCAAACGTTATCCCTGCAGATATTGTATTTATCGTTGATGAGAAGCCCCACAGTGTGTTTACTCGCAATGGAGACGACTTGTTTGTCACCGAGAACGTATCGTTGGCAGATGCTTTAACGGGTTACACTGTCCAGCTGACCACTCCCGATGGTAGAAACTTAACAATTCCAATCAATAATGTGATTAATCCAGATTATGAAGAGGTTTTACCTAGGGAAGGAATGCCATCGCAGAAAGACCCAACAAAAAGAGGCAACTTGCGAATTAAGTTCAACATCAAGTTCCCCAGAAGGCTTACCACGGAGCAGAAAGCTGGGATCAAGAAACTCTTGGGTCAGTGAGCAAGTAATATGCTTGGCCAAAATGCAGCAGTTCTGTGAATATAAAAGTTTTGTATCTTAGATGGTTATACTTGTTTTATTAGTGTCATGGAATTGACAGAGGTTGATGTTATTAAATACAAATGTCTAGTGTCATCTTTTCCCTGGTTTTTAGCGTCTCGTTTGTAATTTGACACGTCAATTTCCCGTTCATGTCTTCGGAATGATTGGATTTTGGTTTGGCTGCTTCTGTGATACTCTGCTTAGAAGTACTCCTGATGGGCTAAATAAACGGCTTTACAACTAAATCTTGACATGTTTAGAATGAACTTAGAGCATGCGAGTTAAGTTAACATCAAGTTTAAACTGAAGTTGACTTCCAATCAAGTCAGCTTCGCAAGAATAAAATCTCTGCCCCCAATCCTTTCTTGGGCGAGAGTCGCCCCTTTCAAGGGAAATATTTAAGCATGATGGAGGGATGGCTTTCGTGGATCTGAAGGCTTTTAATGTAGCGCTTCTAGCAAAACGGTGCTGGGAATTCTTCAGAACACTCAAATCACTTTTGTATAAGGTGTTCAAGGCGAAATACTTTGTAAATGAATATCTTTTACAGTCACGTTTGGGGAGTAATCCATCGTATGCATGGAGAAGTATAAAGCAGAGATGATAGTGAAGACTCATTTGGGTCTTAATGGGACTGCAGACCAGATCGTCTGTGGATGCAACAAGCAAGGGGTTTTCACGGTTAAATCTGCCTATCAACAAGCCTTAAGAATCCGTGGGGAGGGTTCATACAGGGATGACAAGCAGGTTTTCTGGAAGAAATTATGGAGTGTTAAGTTGCCAAATACAATCAATAATTTCGCTGGGAGAGCTTTGTAGTGAGAGTTTGACTAATAACAGCAACCAGAAGAAGAGAGGAAACACTATAAATGATTTGTGACTCTATGCAAAGGAGAAAGTGAAGATAACAGTCCTGCTATTTATCCCTACATTGGAGTAACACAGACATATATGGCTAGGAAGACTAGGATCGACTTGTAGCTGCGGAGAGGTTAAGGTAATTACGCTTCTTTGGTTTGGGAAATTATGCAAAAAGAGGATTTTAGGTATCTCCAAGTGTTATTAGCAATCTATTGGGGGATATATGATGCTGAAGTAGCATAAGAATTATTTTGACGGCTAGCTAAACAACGGAAGCTAGAGATTGACATTGAGGAAATCGCAAATAGACAACTCTGAGATTAGGGTTTTTTTAATAAAAAATCGAATGTCTTGTGAAACCCACAAACCAGGTTTAAATAGCTAAAACAAAGGCAAATTTTCAATTATGACCAAATAATAAAATATGGAATAAAATAAGTATCTTGCTAAAATCTAGTCCAAAAATCTAGAATAAAATTGTTCCTAAAAATAAATACTACCATAAAAGAAAAATGATTGAAAATGAAAAACTAACTTAAAATGGCGATTCAAAGAGGAAAATGATTGATTTTGAGATTGAAATGAGGACCACCAGGCATAGTATGGTGATCGCAACATGCGCATCGAAGACAGTTTTCCAAATTGAGGTCATATGTGCAATTTGGATATCCATAGCCAAAGTTATGGCCAAAATATTGACGCATGCACGATATCATCCCCTTTTCCCCGCCCAACCGAGGAATGCCAACCTTTCCTCGTCAAATCGAGGAATCTTCACCTTTTTCTGTGAGTCTTATGCTGATTGTCCTTCTCGAGGTAGTTGAGTGCTATTAACGTTGAGTTTGCCAACTCAACATCATCAAACTTGGATCCTCCAGCATCAGTCTCCCTGGGTTGGAAAGAACTCGACCTCGAGCTCACGCCATATTTGATAAAGCATGGACTGAGGTATTTGACGTTGAACACATCTAAAGTCTTTATATGATTGGGAAGATGTAAGTTGTACGTATTATCATTGATCTTTTGAAGAACTTCATAAGGTCCAATCTTTCTATCCTTCAACTTATTGTACTCGCCAATAGGAAAATGATCATAGGGTAGCACAACCAAAACAAAACCTCCAAAATGAAAAAATACTTGGCGACGATGATTGTCGACTTGGGCCTTGTATGTCATATTGCCCGTCTGGATTGCTTGTTTGACTTGGTCATGTACTCCTTGAAGGTGCCCTGCCATCTCCTTAGCCTTAACGTTCAGGTGACCAATATGTGTAACGACTGCCAAGTCAAGTATGCCCAACATATTATGCCCGTACACAACCTCAAATGACTTAGCTGTGTAGTCCTGTTCTTGGATCGGTTGTAAGGAAACTCGGCCTGAGAGAAGGTGAGGTCTCACTATTTTGGCTTAGAACCAGCTAAGCTCCGCAGATTGTTTCCCAAACTACAATTTACCACCTTGGTTTGTCCATTTGTTTGGGGATGATAGGCACTATTACAGTTCAACTTACTTCTCATTTTCTTCCACAAACTTTTCCAAAAATTACTCATAAAATTTGTCTCCCAATCCGAGGTGATGGACTGAAGACATGCAAGCGAACAATCTCCTTGAAGTAAAGATGGGCAATTTGTGCAGCATTTGTGGTCTTTATAAAAGCTACAAAATGGGCCATCTTAGAAAATCTGTCAACTACAACCAATATTGAATCTATAGCTCGTTAGATTCAGGGCAAACCCAAGACAAAACCCATGTTGACATCAAGCCATGGGCCCTCCGAAACATGTAGCAGGTTGTGAAGCCCAGCATTGGTGAAGGTGCCCTGCCATTTTCTCCCAATCGCCAATCCTGGCCTTGCCCTATTATTCCCGGGGCCATTTCAACTGCTTCGACCAAGCAGACGCTCGGCCCTTCAACTTAATGGAGACCAATTTCCACCTTCATACAATTAGAGACATCCTGGTGATAAAAAATACGCTCCACCTCGTGTAACCAATGGATGAAACCCTCAGCCTGCAGAGTACTAGAAAATTCCAGTAGACCAACTCTGAAGCCTAGGTTCCACCTTCCTCCTCCCTACCATAGTACTCCGAAATAGAGCACAATTGTGATATGGGTTCTAGAAACTGGAGTCAGAATATTATACATCTAACCCTCCTGGTTTGCGCCTCTAGACGTTGCAATAATTCTGCTATCTACCTTTACAAAGTTGCAATCATTGCGTCCTATACATTTATGATCGTGGTGAGGGACTTCCTTAATTGATACCTATCCATGCTGACCACGACCTCTACTACCAGCTATGAAAATTGGTGATAAATCACCCTAGGAAAACACTAAAGCTCTAATGCTAACTAATGTCGGAGCAGAATAAAAAGTATTTTGATGGCTAGCTAAACAACGGAAGCTAGAGATTGAGATCGAGAAAATCGTAAACAGAGCGAAAACTCTGAGATAAAGTTTGAGATTAGGGTTTTTTTTTAAAAAAAAAAGAAAAGAAAAGAAATTTGAATGTCTTCTAAAGACCATCAATGGGGCTTAAATAGCTAAAAAAAAGGGGGCAAAATTCCAATTATGACCAAATAATTAAATATGGAATAAGATAAGTATCTTGCTAAAATCTAGCCCAAAAATCGGGCATAAAATCGCACAAAAAAATAAATATTACCATAAAAGAAAATGACTTAAAATGGAAAAATAATTTAAAATGACAATTCGAAGGAGAAAACGGCTGATTTTGGTGTTGAAAAAGAGAAACTAGGCATAGTGTGGTGACCATGACATGCGCGTCAAATAGATCTTTCCAAATTGAGGTCAAATGCTCGATTCTAGCCAAAGTTAAATCCAAAATATTGACGTGTGCACAATATCACCCATTCTTCCTTGCCCAACCGCTAACTTTTCCTTGCCAAACCAAGGAGTCTTCATCTTTTTTCACAGGTTTTGCATTGATATGCCTTCTCGAGGTAGTGCAATGTTGTTAACGTTGAGCCTGCTAGCTCAATATCATTGGACTCAGATCTTCTTGCATCAATATTGAGGTGGATAAATCTAAGAGTGCACAGGAAAACTAGTGATCATGCTCCTTTGGAAGTGGTAGATAGCTTTTGGCCAATGTCGAGGGACATAGGACACCAATTACTTGCCTGAAAGGAGTGTATCCTGAGTTGGAAAGCACCCCCAATTGGAAAATTTAAACTTAACTTTGATGGGCTTTGTTCCAAAACCTTAAGGAAAGAGAGTATGAGAGCTATTTCGAGGAATGATGAAGGAGAAGTTATAATAGCAATGAGTATGTTGGAAGAGATAGATATTAAAGTGAACGACATTGGGGCTCTAGCTGCTTCGAGGGTTGCAGATGATGTGTAATATGGGATTCAAGAAGTTGATTCTTGAAGGGCGCACTCTTCAGATGGATCGTTATTCGATAGTTATTGTAGTCGGGATAAGCAGGCACGAACTTCCGTATAGCACCTTGGTTTTTAAGCACAAGTAGTTAAGGGGGTTGGGAGGTACGACTTGCGTCAAACTTGTGAAAGAATACTTGCTGCGCACCTACTGAACAAGGCTCTTTTAATCAAACGGAGATTACCAGTTTTGGAGATGGGACTCTTTCATCATCACAGAAGAAATTAAATCAAGACCTGATAATATCTCTAGGCAGAGACCAAAAATTACGGAAGTCTAGGCATTGCTTAAGACACTTTAGTGAAGTACTCCATGTGGAGTAGGCAGGCAAGAGAATGAAGCAGCTCAGCCAGATTTGCTCAACATGTTGACCTTGTAGCCCTATGGTGGTACTAGACTGCTGTGATTGCCTCTAAGAGTCAAATTAAGTTTTGAGTTGTAATCATTTTGCTGTTAAGGATCTTGATAATGAATGATGTTTTTCCTATTTTAAAAAAAAAAAAGACTCTGAAAGTGATGAATTTGTTGCTGGGGGCGGTGGGACAGCCATAATCCTGGGAAGAAAAGCCAATGAACAATTTCATAATATAATATATACATATACACACTGTTTACAGCCGATGTTTTCCGTTTCTGTTGATTCTTATTTGCTACAGATAAGTGTTTTTGAGACCTAGGGGATGAAAATTTACAGAGACTAGGCTGCATCAAACTAACCTTTTACTCAGTCCAACACGATTGCAAAACAGTTAATACTTTGTCGGGTCTCAATTTTCTATGATAATCTAATCTAGTGAAAACTACCGAAGCCCTCACTTAAAATTTGTTATATGGCAATATATCCATCATTCTCGGGAAATTTCTCTGTAATGTCTGTGCATACGCGGCTATTGCTTTAAGTGACATTGACAATAATTCTAAATACACATCCAAGACATGAGAAAAACTTGGAGGTTAAAATTTCAATACAGGTCAATGGTTTGCCTATGGGAAGTTTGCAGCATCATTTTTCAAACACAGCTCTCGTAAGAAATTACCTCCCAGTCAATGAAGACCAAGCTCTATGCCCTTAATGCCAAATGAAAGAAGACTCTTTAACTCATCCATTCCTAAACTGCCTATACTCATCAAATTCCAAACTGGATCGAGATAATTCTCAATCCATCAGAATACTTTCAATTGTTTGCTAGTCTTGCTATGGACAACTTCTGAAAAACCAAAGGAACACAATGCTTGTGTCGACAAAATCCAACCACAATGCTCGGCAGTGAGAAACATAGGTATCACAGCAGCAACCATACGCAGATCTGACTATGGCACCCCAATCTTTGTCAAAACAAGCTTTATTACCAGCAACAACCCGCACCATCGAGAAGCTACTGCCATCCTCATAGCAGTC
This sequence comes from Cyclocarya paliurus, assembly GCA_029856935.1. NCBI lineage: Eukaryota > Viridiplantae > Streptophyta > Magnoliopsida > Fagales > Juglandaceae > Cyclocarya > Cyclocarya paliurus. The sequence goes on along the minus strand of CM056946.1, from coordinate 20,165,733 downwards.
CAAGCGATACCAAAAGCCATAAAAGAGATAATCATCGAGGGAAATTCCCAGATAGGGCTCAGGCAATTGCACAACCTTTTCTTGCATCAGATTGGACCATACAATCAAAGCAAGGGACAAAAATTATTGTTAAAATGTTTTGAAAGCTGAACATCGGTCTTAAAATCAAATCGATGAGTGCATGGCACTGTGCAATGGGCAAGCTTTAAACCTGTATGGAAAGCATGCCCTCATAAAAATTCCTCGAGTGTACTGGATTTTCAGTGGGAAACACCCACCCAGCTTGAATCTGTAATATTATTTATAACAGTTTGTAGTTCCTTCATCAATGAATCTTGCTTAGCCAAAAGAGATTGTTTCAGCCTACATATTTTTAAGTTCCGACAGGAATCGTGGGGTGTGAAAAAGGAACAAATTTCAAGTCGGAACAGATGCATGGATAAGAAAGAATCAAGAGTCAAAACCACCTGTTGTTCGAAATTTACCGATCCCTCCTTCCAATCCCTGCTTCTGCCTCCTCCCTTGAGCCTTCCTCAACCTCATTTGAGTTATCAATGTTATAAGCTGTCTGATAATTGTGAATCATCAATGCTTACGTTTAGTAAATGTCCTTTGCACAGTAACAGTTAACTTTATAAATACAGTTGGATTAGGGGATGATTCTGAACCATTGAACCGACATCCCCCCACCCTCCCCTGAGAAAAAGGGAAAACAACGATGAAATATCACTTATACAATAAACATGTGATCTCTTTACTCACTGTACTCCGATGATGTATATCCTGCACCTTGATGTTGGTCAACATTCTGCTCTCTGTCTCCATCACCGTTTTCCTCATCATCCGAGTCACCGTTTATATATTCATCAACATCAAGATCCCCTTGCTCATCTTCTTCATTTTCATCAGCATCGTCATCATCATCATGTTCCTCTACATCTACATCGTAATAGGTTCCTTGAAGCAAGTCATCAGACCTGCCATTATATTGAGGAGCATAGTCATCCATCACCATATCATCATATTCATCTCCTGTTGCCAGACCGTTTTCATCATCATAACCGGATCTTTCAGAATTACTGGTATTTCCAGCATCCTCAACTTCCAACCTCATTGTTTCATCTTCATTCCACTCCTTCCCGACCAAGTCACTCTGTGATTTCTCAATGATGATCTCTCTGGGGTTATTTCTTTCTGCACCAACAAGAACCACCTTTGCAGATCTCTGCCTGCTTCTAATGCTTCGACGACCTCGCCCACGCCCTCCACGTCTACGTGGTCTCCCTTTCCATCCGGTTACCTGCCCAAATCTGTCACTTTTCGTGGTTGTACTTCTTTTGCCAGATTCAGCCCTGGAAGTAATGACCCTTCTCTGTGATCTCCCGCCACGAGTACGAGTGCGGCCTCTTACACGGCCACCTCGTCCACGAACATAGCTATTAAGTCCAATAACGGAGTCAACATAGTTCTCTTCATTCAGATGTTCGGCTTGACATGGTGCATGAGCTGTACCATCATCTTTTGAATTCTTGCCGGCAGCATATTTTGATTGAAGCTTCTGACAAACACAGAAAAAATGTCAGTATATTCATAAACAGAATCAAGACACAAAATTAAACAAAGAGAGCAGTCATTCATGGGACCTAGAACTACTGGCAACTCGCGGTATCAAGCCACAAAGGTTCACTTCCGTTGTAAAGGGGTGCAGACTCTGCCATGACCAAGACTCCTTTGGTGAGTCTGCATGACTTGAGCTTCATTCCAACTTCTACTGCTTTAAGAGGTACTATAACCTATAATGCTCAGCACTTGATAAATTTAAAAGAGGGGGGAAGGTTTTTGTTTGTTACCCAAGTGAAAATCCCAAGATATTTGAGGGTGTGATACCCCATACTAAATGATGAGTGTAGGTGGTGTATGAGATCCTCCACTGCTTGGGAGGGAGAAGTTCTTGTCCTTTATAACAGTTCCAATGGAGCTCTAATTGCACCATTGACTAGTCCTTTTGGAGTAGGGACCAGATGTGCCTTATGCCTCCCTTGGGGCGTTGCAAGAGGAATTAAATTTTTCACCCATAAACTAAAATCTTTTTTAACTTTGCACCCCAAACTACCAAAACGTTCACTTTGCACCCCCAAACTACCTATATTTCTCAAATTTTCACCCTCAGTTAAGATAAAACCGTTTGGATGAACTAAAATATTAATGTAGGTAGTACCTGCTTGTATCTCTCCCTAGTACCAAGATGTAATTAGGTTTCATGATCTGTTTGTATACTTTTGGTGTACTCTGTTACTATCCTTATTTCACTCAAATTTACTTTTACCTATAAAAAAAAATATTAATGTAGGGTGTAACTTGAAACTTTTGGTAGTTTAGGGTATAAAGTGAAGAACACATGGTAGTTTGTCAGTGAAAAATGTCACTCCAAATGTTTATCAGACCCCTAGACCACAATCCACCATTTATCATCTTTATCACCAAAAGACACAAGCCAGTATGAATTTGATGATTCTACTACCAAGAAGTGCCTCTGCTATTCAATCATAGAAATCTGAATTGATCTTATAACGCAGGTGCATTCACATACAGGCTCAGCATGTGAACTAGGTTTTAGAATTCCAAGTTTCAATTTATCCCGCTAAATGAGATTAGAGTAAGGGCACACACACACGCACATGTACACATATACACACACATTATCTTTTAACATGACAAAAAATATATATGAATGTATGTGTGTACACGCAAACATTCATTCCAACTTCATCTTGTGAAATCATTGTAGTGCATGTCAATGCCCATGTTTATTTTTTCATTTGAGCAGGCTTGAACTATAACTTCAAGAACAATTTATAGCATAATCAAGTTGTTCCAATTTTTGCCTGGCACAAACACCTCTCTTAACATGAGATACTTGAAAACAGGAAAAATCTTCTTTCCTCCAAACTGACTCTTACCCAATTCTTTGCCTTAAATCGTACATCCAGAAGCAAGTAGATAAAAGCCTCTCAGCCTACTAAAATTGTTACTTTAAGAACCTCCTTTATCTGGTGAAAGCCACCAGTTAATGCAGTTTACTTGTATTAGTTCATTTTGTCAATTTGATATAATTCAAGTAGTAATATGAAAGGACTACTCACTATAACCCAGGGTCCCCTGTCCTTCTGAGAGTTCATCTGCTGCTGCTGCATATATGAGATGGAGGAGTCAAATTCCAATAACCTTAGTGCCACAGCAGCCGTTGTATCTGGTATCCATGGAAGTACAGGAACTGTTTTGGGACCACTAGAATAATAATCTCTAGCAAATCCTGAAGGGTCAGAAGAATCCAAAAGATCACTTGTGCTCTCAAAGTTTGAAGACAAATAGTCTCTCTTTATGGCACCTTCCAATGAAGTCAGAATCTGAAAAAGAACACAAACACATTCTTTGTTAGGTTCTCCAAAATTATATTAAATGACTTCAATTAAAAAAGGAGGGGGGGGGGGGGGGGAGAGAGAGAGAGAGAGAGAGAGAGGGAAAAAAAGAAAAACCATGTTGGATATATCAGTATCGTCCATGCTATGATTAACAAGAGCTGTTGAATATTAGAAACACGAGCCATGAAATCTCCATATTGGTTTTATCATGAACCAGAAAAGAAAATTACTAAAATCGTGATGGAAGAAATTTCAAAGCATGGAGACTCGGGGAAGAAACAAACTATGCCCCTGTCCATGCATATTACCCCGACTGGCAAGGTTCAAGCTTTGCCTTTACTCACCATTGTCCCGGATAAGGCATTAGACAAGGGGAAGGGGAAGGGGAAGCAGGTTGGTGCACTGCAGGGAGGCATAGAACCTTTTGCCAGAGACATCTGGACCGACGACTGGTACCCTTGCTGAGAAGTTGACGGTAACAGCGTCAGAAAATGACATTTTAGCTCAGAAACAACCATCTGTTGACTTGGAGTATACAAGGAAACAGTGGGGGAAACTAAGTGCATATTGCATGAGGTCGAAATGGAAGGAGCTTTGGTTTTATTTGAGTCTAAAGGAGGGGGGAAGGAGCAACAGTTGTTAGAACTGATGGTAGAAGGGAGGGAGTACGCAAGGATGGGCAGGACAACAGATGAAGGGGAAGAACCTATCCCTCTTAACTTGTTTCACCCCAGCATGTCCGATTGGGTAATTCAAAAAGCTATGGAATTAAGCATTGTGTAGGGATCATGTGCGAGGGTTTCGAAGATGAATTCATGGTTTTACTTGGGTATAGAGGTTGGACATTCCCACCCAAGCTCAGACCCATCTCTCAATTCAGCCCAAAAAAAGAAGAAAGAATTAAAGAGGCTTACTTGGGCAATGAATGATGATGTTGGAGAGAGGAGCTCTAGCTGGAGGCGATTCAAGGGAAGGGCAAAGATGGCCTCTTTATGAAACCAAAACTTAAATCATGGAATGAAAGGGGGCTGAATGAGAGTAACAAGCGGTCTCCAAATTAGAAGTCACTTTGTCAATGGAAGGGTGATATAATTTGGTTGTAGGAGACCAAGCTGAAATTTATCACAAGAGAATTAATTCGAAGCTTTATGAAGATGTCAACATGTTGGCTGGTCTTAATTGCCATCTAAATGGACATCCAGGGGTGTTTTAGTTATGTATTATAAAAGGGTGGTGAAGAGACTAGATGAATGTGTGGGAGAGTTTACCGTGGCATGCTCCTTTAAGAACATAGATGGATTCATGTGGGCATTTGCAGGAGTACATGGCCCTAATCTTGATTTGGAAAGAAGGTTATTGTGGAAAGAGTTGGTGGGAATACCATGCAAAATATTAGGGGGGACTTCAATGTCACTCGCTTTCCAAGTGAAAGATCGGGTATGTCTCACAGTAACCCTGCTATGAGGGATTACTTTGATTTCATTTTTGAACATGATCTAATGGATATTCCATTAATTGGAGGCACGTTCACATGGTCCAACAGCCGCAAACACCCATCTTCTATATTGTTGCAATATGAGAATTACCCTGAAGGCCTCTCGAAGAAGCTAGAAGATCGATCACCCTTCTTGGCATCACCCAAGTAAGTCCCACCCGAGTGAAGAAATCATTTCATAAGGTAACGACAATCTCGCAATGAAGTAATAAATGATCAATGGACTCCCACTCTTTGCACATGCAACACCAAGCAATGACAATGAATTGACGTTTCCTTATATTGTCAAGTGCGACGATCTTTCCCGAGGAAGCTGTACATACAGAGACGTGTCTTTAAGAGTACCTTTGTCTTACATGGGAATGGATTTGTATTATGCATCTTCATGGCTTGATAGGAGCGGATGCCAGAAAATCTTTTCATCAACTTTCTCCCTCATGTGAGCAGAGTATATGAGATCATAAAACTCCAAAATTGCGTCAACTTCCCAATCATGTGCATTTTTAAAGGAAGAGACATTCCATTGAGGAGCACCATTTGATAGAACCAAAAGGCCCGACAATCGAGACTTCTTTCATTGTTGCTATACCATAGACTTCTGGATAAGCTTCCTTGAGTGTCTTGTCGCCACACCATATGTCATGCCAAAATTTGATTTTGAATTTGTCACCCACCTCAAAGCTGGTATTTCTAAAGTATGTATCTCATCCTCTTCTTATGTGCTTCCAAAGCCCACCCCATGCTTCACCGTACTTCAATTCTATGACATTTCTCCACAAGGCCCCCGCCCATTCTTGATGGTATCTCCAAAGGCTTGAATATGATCATGTCTGGCCCCATAAAATATTAGAGTGTCGTCAGCAAATAATAAGAAAGATATACTTGCCTCCCCCTCTAAGAATCCACAAAGGAGTCCACCCTCCACAACTCCTGAGATCATCTTGCTAAAGGCTTCCATTACAAAAACAAATAATAGTGGAGATAGAGAATCACCTTGTCTTAAGCCCTATGAGCTTTTAAAGAATCCCATGGGTGTGCTGTTCACCAAGACAGAGAAACAAGCAGTTTAGATAAAATGGTCGATCCATGAACACCATTTTGAACCAAAGCCACATCACTCGAGCACGTAAAGCGAAAAACTCTAATTGACACGGTCACAAGCCTTTTCCATGTCAAGTTTGTGCAAAAGCTCAGGCTCTCCTGATTTGAGTCTACTATCCAAACATTCATTGGCAATAAGCACTAAGTCAAGAATTTGCCTACCTCTAACAAAGGCTTTTTGAGGCTTTGATATTAACTTCACCGCCAAGCTCAATCTATTTGCCAAAACCTTCATTAGGATCTTGTACATCCCACTCGCCAAACTAATGGGTCGATAATCTCTTCTTCTTCTTTTTTTCTTCTTTTTTTTAAATATATATATATATATTTATTTTTTATAATTAGGTCAATAATCTTTTACCTATACCACATCAGATTTTTTGGGAATGAGAGCAATAAATGTTGCATTGAGGTTTTTTTCAAACCTTCAATTTTCATGAAGTTCATGAAAGACTACCATAATGTCATCTTTAAACGCTCCCCAAGTATGAAAAAAGGCCATGGAGAAGCCTTATGAACTTGGAGCTTTGTCACTTTACTGCTTTCTGAATCTCTATCTCTTCAAAGGGTCGCTCAAGCTGTGCTACTTCTTGTGACCTGAGAGCATCAAAGGTAAGTCCATCTAAGTTCAGTCTCCAAAAGCAAATTCTCATGGTAATTTACAATGTGGTCATTTGATCATTGGTTGGTTTGAAGTAGCCAGCCCATCCACCAACAATGTCTCAATGGCATTGTTCCTCCTATGCGAATTTGCCACCTGGTGGAAAAAATTTGGCGCATTTGTCCCCCTCCTTTAACCATAAGACTTTCGATTTTTGTTTCCAAGATATTTCCTCCTATAAAGAAACCCTTTCAAGTTCTGCATACACTTGGAATTTACGAGCTCTATCCTCTTCAGATAGTTCCCTCACCTCCTCCACACCCTCCAATCCCTCGAGTTCTTAAAACAGAGTATGTTTTTGGCCTTCCACATTTTGAAAGACCTGCTCATTCCAAGCCTTCAGATCTTTCTTCAAAACCTTTAATTTACATGCCATGACATACCTTAGGTTTCCATGAAATTGGTAAGATCACTATTTTCGAACTCTCTCAATGAATCCCTCTAATCTCAACCACATAATATCAAACTTGGAGTACCTTGGGCCTCCATGAATACCTCCAAAATCAAGGAGGATGGGAAAATGGTCTGAGCAAAGCCTAAAGAGTCTCTTCTTCTCCTATGCACGCCCGGGATTAGTTGGGACATTGTTCTCGGACACCTGGTGCCAATAAAAAAAGAGTCTCTTTTGAATAAGATTCAGGTACTGTGCTTCCCATTCAAATGATACCAAAAATCTACAATCCTTGACCACCTTGACCAAGAGGGGTGTTCTCGATTGTTCAACCAAGTGAAGGAGCCACATGCACGAGGAAGATCTAGTAAATCTTGTTCAAAGATTAAGTTTTTTTTTTCATAGAAAGACAATTTTATTCATTGAATAAAATAGGCGAAGCCCATGTACACAGGATGTATACAAAAGAAAACACGTGAGTATATTCTTTGAAGTTGAAAGCAACAAAAAAAAAATCATGAACTGAAGCTCCATTAATCACTAGAGCAGAAGACCATTGCAATAAAGAGTACACAAAAAAATTCTGAATTTCCTTCAAGGTGCGCTCCTTGTCATTAAAACACCACTCGTTCCTTTCCCACCAAATGCACCACATAAGACACAAGGGAACATCTTCCAGACAGCAGCCACTTGAGAGCAACTATATAGCCCATTCCAACATGCAAGAAGATCCACTACTCTCAAAGGCATCACCCAAGCCAACCCAACTCTACTAAAAAATTGCCGAATTGAAATTGGAGCCATCGATCTTTCACTCGGAAACTGAGTGACATTGAAGTTACCACCAATACACCAACGTAGGTCCCATATGTTGTTTAATCCAACCAACTCATCCCATAATAACTTTCTAGCACGATCTAGATTGGGACCATAAACACCTGCAAAGGCCCATTGGAATCCATCCACGACATTCTTGAACGAACAAGCTACCATGAAGTCCCCCACACAATCTTCTAACTTTTCCATCACCCTTTTATCCCACATCACTACGATGCCTCCTGAGGTTCCATTGGATGGAAAATGAAGCCAACCCACTTGACTGCATCCCCACAAACTTCTAATTGTATTTAATGAGATGAGTTCCAATTTCGCTTCTTGTCAACATACAATGCCTACTTTCTATTTCTGAAGCTGATTTCTGATTTTGAGGCGCTTTTCCATCTCATTCAGCCCCCTTACATTCCACAAAATGATTTTTGGCTTCATAAAACTACATCCGTTGCCCTTCCCTTCAATCTTGCATGGCCTGAACTCCTCTCTCTAGCTTTGTAATGAACTGTCCAGTTAAGATTTTTTAGTTCTCTAGCTCTTTTCTTTGCTGAACTGAGCTTATTTTCTGAGTGTGTTTGACCAGCCTCTATAGCTGTAAGAAGAGGGCATGAATTGGTCCTTGAAGCTATCACATATTATCCCTACACAATGTTGGATCTCCTTTGCTTTGTGTAATCTCCATCACATATTGCTGTTTCTACTTGGGTGTATAGAACTCAGTGGGAGGACTTCCTCCCAGGTTTCTTCATCACTGTTCATGAAGCTCAACTGGGATACCTTCTCCAGGTCAGATCTCAGCCCTTGCCTGTGTTCTCCCATAGCCCCATCAAACTTGTACACCACCATAGCCCATATCGCCTCTATTAAATTTTCTGCACCTGCTATATGCATTTCGCAGTGCCCTTCCTCAACTTGAACCCTTTCCAAACTCAACCCTCCTGTGTGTTTTGATGCTGCCAGAGGTGTCTCGGTATCATTAGCGCTGTCATTTTCTGCATTGAGGGCGTGTTTTACAGCCACATCGCTTGACACTGGCGTAATTGCCATCAAAGCATCCACTGCAGTGCCAGCCACCTGATCGCTGGGTTCCGGCGATGGTTTGTGTGCAGTCCCCTCCCCGAAAGTCATTGGTGCCAATGACTTTTTGTGGTTCCAGACGAAGACCTAGTTTCTAAATGTGCAAACCCATGTTTGACCCGCCAACTCCGGATCGGGTTGCTTGGGGGATGGGCTTTATTCTTCCCTTTCTCAGTCCGCAAAAAAGGCAGCCCATTTGGTTTCCTGAGACCCCACTTTGCTTGTGGGTAGATGGTGCTTATGATTTGAAAGGAATGGGTGGTGTTTTGAAGATATAGAACACTCGATGAGAGAACTTAGAGAGTTTTTCTTTAGTACTTTCTGTATTTGGGCAAAGGCTCTTGTATTGAATGGAGATAATCTTCATGATTTGCTTTTAGCCTATTCTAGTTCCTAGCTTGTATTTAGGTATTTTCTCTTGTATACTTCATGTGTACTTGGGCTATGCCTAATTACTTGTCAATAAAATATTCTTATTGCTCATAAAAAAAAAAAAGTTTCATTCCAATGTTGGACATCAGCCCTACATAAGAAAATTTCTGAATTGAAAAAACCAAAAATCCTTAACAAGCTAGTCTTTCTTCCATGGCTAACATGTAATTTTCAAATTTTTAAACACTTTTATTTGGTTTTACATTCACTTCAGTTTCACCATAGAGCAGACACATGTATATAGAATTCAGAAAGATATAATGTATTCTTTCCATTTTGCCCAAGCAGCTGCAGTATCATTAGCTCTCACACCATAATACTGGACAAGAAAAATGATAAACTTGAAGTCAAGAAAATTTAATAGATGATGATTGGAACCTCTAATGCATATCCCTTTGAGTAAGGCTAACATATAACCTGAAGAAGGTCTTCAGCTGATGATGAAGACTGCAATTTCATACCCCAAGATTCTCGATGGCTGTCAGTCCAAAAGGGTTGAAGAGCTTCTGGTGGAATTGAAACCTGCCAAGCCAAGATAAAGGTGTACAAGTCACCTAAAGATTTAGCCAAGGAGAACAAATAACCAGGCAACAAAGCTTGTCAAAATGCCATTCAGAGTAGAAAGTTTGCATTATAGAATTTATGGAAAAAACTTGGAATAAAATAAATTTCAGGGAAAAATAAAGCAAACGCCCCTTATTATATGGGCCTTATGGGTTTTAAAAACCCAGCCTCAAATTTTCAGCTTTTGAGACCTGAGTACCTTATAAAATCTGGCATCTCCTCCAGCCATTCCATTGAAGTACACCAAATATCATATAAGATTTTAATTATATCCTATGAATTTAAAAATTCTAAGAAAAAATGAAAATTTGGTCTGCTGAAGGCAAACTTCCATAGCTAGTGGTCATGGTGTCAGTGGTCCATGGCTCCTTGATGGAGATCCAAGAAGGGCCATTTGTAATGCCACTAGGATGGCTAGGAGGGTAGCATTGAGGTGCATGCATGGCTCGGGTGATGGGTCCTTGGGCACCCAAGACAAGGTCAACTAGAGGAGGATCAAGTTGTTTGCCAATTCTTTGATTTTAAGGGTTGGTTGGCAAATCCCTTGAACTTAGGGGAGGAGGCAAACCCCTTGATTTTAGGGGATTGGGCGGTTGCTAGAGGGTTGGCCGAATATCTCCTTCAAATTAGAGAGATTATCTATTTGTTAATTTGTTTGAGTTTGTTTCCTTTATTTTTTGATAAGATTGTTTCCTTAAACTTAGGAGTTTGATTTATGTTTGAGATTAAGGTTGTTAGAGGGAATAATTGGGGGAGGGCTAGCCGAACCCTAATACTATTTATTTCGGTTTTGCATTATCATTGATTATGCTATTTTGAATGAATGAGAATTTTCTCTTCCAATCTTTCGAGAATTGAGTGCTAGCCCGAGTTAGTTTTAATTTTCACCATCATACCAATCGGATCTTGGTGTTGCCTTTAGGTAACCCTAGATTCAATCACCCAACACGCCACAAACACGTGAGTGGGAGTGAGGCTTCCATCACTCTTCCATGCACCAAAATTATTTTACTAGTTTTGAAATTTTTAATTCGGCTATAACTGTAATTTTTATATATTACAGTTGTAAATTTAATGAAACCGACATCATTAGTAAGAAAAAACAGGATGGGGGTTACAATCAAAGGCAGGGAAACTTTGGTCTCAAAAACCAAAGATTAGAAAGTGGGATCTTAAAAGCCAAGGAGTGTTTGCTATACTTTCCTAAAACATATAATATACAAAAAACAAAGCCTGAAAATCGCAGACATTACCTCAACCAAAGCTAACTGCACTTTAAGCAATCTTATCTGGACAGGAGCTGAGGGTGAACAATGCAAAGTACAATGAGGGCCAAGCTTTGATTTCTCTTCGCATGTTGACACATGCTCAGAAAAATTTAAGCTTCTCCCAGATGCACTGTATGTCTTATGGCAGGAAGGACAGTGGTTGTCTTCAAAAGAATAAATATCATGACAATAATCACAAGTACCCAGCAACTGTGTACACCTTTTCTTCCCATACTTCATGGCACTTAATACCAACGAATTAAAGCATTCTTTCCACATCCATTTTTCAAAATCCTTGTATCTCTTCAAGGCATCATTCTTTTCACTCACAGTGCTTCCAAGCTCAATCACAAAAGACGTTGAGGTCTCTGAAGCATCTGAATCAGCAACACACACAGTACTTCTAGGGCTATCAATACCTATGCTGTAATCAGGGCCACGAGGCAGTTCAACAGCTTCTGTTTTGACAGAGTCTCCACTATCTCCTATGCTAACACAAAGCATCTTCTTCCTAACTGATTCCTTGAAGGACATCTCAATCTTTTGCAACATCATGTGCAAATGAGATTCTCTAACACCACGTAAATCTAAAGATGACACCAGAGTATCAAAGCCCTGCACGTAGGTAAAAAATAATGAAAACCAGCATGCATACTAAGAAGTAGATACCCATTGCTAATTTTAGAAGAATCACACTGTCAATGCTTCAGCATAAGTTGCACTTGAGAACAAGGAAAAAGATAAAATATTGAATTACTACAGTTTTGCCAAAGATAAATACTGCATGGCAGAAATGACCGAGTTTTAGTAGACCGAGATTCTAAAGAAGCAAACATCTCTTGCCTCTGATTCCATCAGATATTCTAGGGTAAGGACAGTGTAGCAAAGCTGCTACAGAAACAATGTGAAGCACAGAAAATAGATAAATTTATGAGTGTCTAAATAGACTGCTAAAGAATGTATTGGCTCATCAAAGAGAAAGTACCTCTTCAGAATCAATAAGCCTCCAATGTCCATCATAAAACTCCACAAAGATCCTGCCACAGCCAGGATCGTTTCGAGAAGCAGATGTAATAAACCGCCAGTATCGATTATGTCTGCGATCCTGACCCAGAGGCAGTGATCTATACACGCACATCTCTTCCGCCTTGAAACTGATGTAGGATTTTAGCTGTGAGCGTGACCTTTCAGCATAATATCCGGCTTGCTGATATGGAAGATTATCTGGGCCAGCACAGTAATCTTGCATTTGCAGGTTCTCTTCAGAGGGCAAACTGTAAAGATAATTTTGCTCATTCTGTACATCATTTGGTTGTTCTTGTTGGACAGCAGCGGCAACAGACATCTCATTGCTTTTGTCATTGCCAATAGGAAATGAACTTTGCCTACCTTCTGCCAAGGATGCCGTAAGGTTAGGCTCAGTCCTGTTCCCCGTAAATGATGAATAATGCATCTTCATTACAAACTCTTCCTTCATACGACGCTTATCGAGTTGTGCTTCTGCCCACATTTGCTTTTTCAGGGCATTTGCTGCTTCTAAACGTTCCTGAAAAGTATTCTCATTTCAGATCACGGACAATCAAAAGCAAATCGGGAAATTAATTATTTAAAAATAAGAACAAAAAGGAAATAATACCTCCAGAACAATGCGAATCGAGTTCCCCTCAATTGCCACACCAATTAAAGCAACAAGTGCATTAAGGCGCTCCTCGACACTGAGATCAGAGTACTCTCCTTCTATAAGTCCCTGAACCCAAGGCTCACCAGGATTGCTCTCGTCGATATCTGTATCTTCTTGACTAACAATGGCCATATTATGTCCGACTCCAGAGACATCAACAGACTGTGCAACAGAGAAACCAGCACCCTCATCCTTATTTAATCCTCTGGCTTGAATTGAAGACAAACCCTCATCAATATTCCCAAGATCTACTTGTGGATTTTCCATAATACCATCACTCGCCATCCCATTTCCCACAGGAGTTTTAGGACTGCCTTTGGTCTCTTCTTTCGAATTGTGGTTCTCTTTAACTGGATTTATTTCAGCACCAACATCATCAACCTCAGGATCCTCTCCTGCATCACTTTCTGAATCTCCATCTCTTTCAGCATCATCAGCATCTTCTCCATCTACAATCCCACTCTTAAATACCCGGATTCTTTCCCTGGCAGCAGAGAGTATTGCCTCGGCATCAGCTGGGTCCTTCCTATAGGCGGACCGTACACAATACGTTGAAGGAGCTGTCCTCTCAAAAAGTTTTGAATCCCTAGACAAGGCAGCAGCAATAGAGGCTTCGGGTGTCTTGCTTGTTGTGAGATCCCTAAGTCCAGATTTCTGACAGCAAAATTATAAGCTGATAAACAAATCAGTTAAGCACACAAACTGAAAGTGCATGCACACGTCCACCTACAGTTACCTGAATTTTTTCTGCAACTTCTAATATTGTTACACCTTGACTTCCCTCTAGAGAAAGAACATGAAATGCTGCAAATTTAACAGTTCCAGGAGTCAATCGATGCCTAGATCTGCGTGGATTAGAAAAACCCCTTTCTTGCATTATGGCAACAGCATTTTCAACTGCCGCTCCATTGCGCAATATAGAAATTGCATCTTCACCATCATTACCCTGCATTGCATCAGGTTAATAAAATGGTAAAACACTGCAAAATGTTTTAAAAAAGTAATAGGCTACCACATCTAGAAGCACTCTTTTCCAACTTCTGCCAAAGAAAAAAAAACAAAGAACTCAACAGTGATCCGAGATACGCATGCAATTACTTCCAGATTTAGAACAAGAGAAAAGAACCAAAACAAATTTGTCAACAATCATCAGTTCATGAAATCTGAAATCCATGTTTCTAATAACTTCCCTAACAGTTAATGACAGAGTTATCTCAATCCTTTGGAAATTGTATAAGTCATAGCTTCCTCAATCTTCTAGAAATTAAGATCCTCCAAATGAAAATAATGCCGTGGATCTTTAATGCTTTTAAAAAATAACATCAAAACTTTCTAAAACATGAAATTATAAAAAATAAAAAATAAAAAAAAAGAAGGAACATTGTTGAAAGAATTATTAATACACTTGCAAAAGATAAATATAAAAATTAAATAAGATAAAATAAATTAAGAAAAATTTCAAAAACCAAAAAACAATTAACAAAATTGGAAAAAAAAAAGAAAAAAAGATGGACTTGTAAGTGGCCACTAAGGGCTCAAATCGAGCCACTCAAGGGGGGCCATTACAATTAGGGGTGGGCAAAAATTTCGGTGACTCCGACTTTGGCCAACACCCACTCCGATTCTAACTCCGTCGGAGTTCAGATTCGGAGTCGGAGTTGGAGGGTAAAAATAGTCGGAGTCGAAGTTCGAAGTTGAACAAGACTCCGGACTACCAACTCCGACTCCGATAGATATACTTAATATATTTAATATTACAACATAAATAAGTGAGGCCCGTAGCCTAATGGTTGCTACTGTTTTTATTAATCTCCATGAATAGAGTTCGAGCCCCCAGTGCCTCACGAGAACAAACTTTTTTTGGCTTTTTAACTAAAACGGCACAGTACCCCAACCCCAAACTTATTTTACTCTTCCCAACGAGAACAATCTTCAATTCTTCACTTTCTTCCCCAGTCCCCCCCCCCTCCAGACTTATTTCTACCCCCAGTCCCCCCTCCTTCAGCCTTCTTCACTTTTCGATGCCGAGAGTTGAGAGAAGAATGGTGTCATAGAGATGGTGCGTGCTGTCCGACGGAGATGGTGACTGGACGTGCTGTCCAACGGCAATGGTGGCTGAACCGAGATTGATCAAATCTGTTGTCTGAGGTGAGATGGGTTTCGTTAGACTGAGAAAGCGAAGGAGATAATGTTTGGATGGGTTACGTTAGGCTGGGAAAGTGAAGGAGATCTGTTGTCTGAGGTGAGATAGGTTACGTTAGGCTGAGATGGGTTTCTTTGTTTGAATGTTGTTGTATATTGTTTGGATGTTGTTTGGAATTTATTTGGATGGTAGGAAAATGGGAAGAAAAATGGAAAAAAACCCTAACTCCAAGTTGAGCTTCGACTTCTGAGTCGGAATCCGCTTCTGATCGAAGTTAGAGTTGGAGCTCAACTTGGCCTTTGACCCTAGTCGGAGTCGGAGGTCGGAATTGGCCATTCCGACTTTGTCAAAGTCGGAACCCATCCCTAACTACGATCATGGCCTAATCTAGGCCACCCCGCCCAAGCCTAGGTTGGTGATCCCAGATGGCGCCCACCAAGGGAAGGCACTTCTTCGGCAGCCCAATCCAGGCCGTGCAAAGGCAAAGTGTTAGTTTATTTTATTTTTTCAACTTTTTTTATTTTGAGTTCTTTTAATTTATTTTAATCTTATTTAATATTTTCTTTTTAAAGTGCTTTAATAATTTTCTTTAACAATTTTCATAAAAAACTGTTATAATTGTATTTTAGAGATTTTAATGTTATTTTTTAAGATTTAGTTTCTAAATTTTATTAATTATTTTTTAAAAAATAAATTCTTGTTTTCTAAGCTTTTTGTGTTTTTATTGTTTATTTTATTGTACATGCTGGCATGGCATCCTGATTGTGCATTTTTAAAATTTTTAAATACTAACAGTACCTAATATGATGAGTGTTGTCTTGTAATAGGCCATAATATGGCAGTCAATTGCCACATCAGCGTTTTCCGTTAGGAGAGTAACAAAGTCTTGAAGGTGGGACCATTTTAAAACTTCACCATAACAATAGGTGCTAGTCTTAAACTTGTTAAACCATATGTACTGGTTTTTAATAAGTGCAACCTATGGACTTGAACAGTAATCTCCGCCAAAAAAAGACTGCTGGTTATTTCCAATGATTTTTTATAAGTAAAAGAAAATAAATAATATGGAGTAGTAGGTTATTTCCAATGATTTTCACCAGAAAACTATCTATAACTATCATTTTTCATAATTCGATCACTTATCAGAAAAAAATAATTCGATATCTTTTCATTAATTTCTTCTCTCACTTTACTATGGAATTCTTTTCTCGGTCATTTAAAAATATCAACTTTGGCATCAGTGGGTATTTCTGTGGTACGAATTGCTAGGAGAAGGGGTATTGCAATTAGTTTCCTTAGCAGGGTCAGTGTTGAGTGGCTTCTAGCAACAGGGGAAGACTTGCAACAAGCTGATAGAATGAAGGAAATTGAAAGGATTTCCTGTATTAGAAACTAAGCGTTGAACACACAATGGTGCTCTAATTCCTTTGGATGGTATTTTTTTCTCACTAAATATGGCGGGGAAATGGTCATAGTGGGTATGTTAATATCCTAGAGATTCTCGCGAAGATGGGTTCCATCTTTTGTCGGCTTAGACAATTGAGGATACCAGTTCATAGTTTTTCCTTGTCATCTAGTTTGGGGAGTAAGTTATCAGTGGAGGGTTGAAAAATTCCAAGTGCTCTGGCAAGTCCCAAGTCATATATGGAGGTGCTGGCAGAGCAAAGGTGGACTCCAATTTCAACCATCATTAAGCCACTTGGGGATATATTGAACAACGATAACAATAAGATAAGATATTTCATTTTGATAAGTAACAAGAGGGAGTCAGGATCAACATGATCCCCGACCTTGACTAATGGAATAAGTGTGTGTTGGCCACCCAAAACTTTCAAGGAAAAATGCTTTATGAGGGGGTAAAATGTTTTATCAATGCTTTTTAAAGACAAGATGTTAACAACTCTTTTACAATATGACTGAGTGTTTGATTCATTTTTATGTTTTAAAATGTCCTAGTTAACAATGAGGATTGTATAATAAAAACAATTCCCGATCGGGCTAGATCGGCACTTCTTAGGCAGCCTGATCTAGGCTGCGCAAAGGGGCCTTATTACTTTATCAAAATTTATTATTTGTAGATGACACACTAATATTTTGTGAGGCAGATCAAAACCAGTTGAGGGCACTGAAGGAACTATTACTGTGCTTCGAAGTAGTGTCAAGCTTGAAAGTGAACCCCGATAAATCAAAATTAGTGCCAGTGGGGAACGTCAGCAACACTTGGCAGTTGGCCAGCACACTTGGGTGTAAGGCAGCCTCTTCCCATGACATATTTGGGACTGCCGTTGGGTCTCCCTCACGGGCTCTATCAATTTGCGATACAATTATTGAAAAGATAGAATGAAGGTTGGCAGGGTGGAAGAGACTGTACTTGTCGAAAGGGGGCATGTTGACTCTCATTAAGAGTACTCTCTCTAACTTACCAACATTTTTTCTATCTTTGTTTCCAATTCCAGCTAGTGTGGAGGCTCGGATCAAAAAACTCTACCGCAATATTTTATGGAGCGGGATGGGGGATGAATTCAAATTTCATCTCATCGGTTGGGATAAGGTGTGTAGGCCAATCTCGTCAAGTGGGTAGGGTATAAAAAATATGAGAACATTCAATCGGGCTCTACTTGGGAAATGGCTATGGAGGTATAACTTGGAACAGAAGCCCTATGGAAATTGGTGGTTGATTGCAAATACAAGGTAGTTGGTGTACTGGAGAGGTGAATGAGGCCTATAGAGTGGGGGTTTGGAGGCACATTAGGCGAGCGTGGGGGGTGTTTAATCGACATACTAAATTATTGCTGGGTGTGGGTTCTCGGATAAAGGTTTGGAGGGACATATGGTGTGGAGATGAGGCTCTAAAGGATTCTTTTCCATTTGTTTTTCGAGGGGCACGTAATCAAGAAGCTTCAATAGCGGATCTCATGCTTCGATCATGGGACCAAGTTCAATGGAATGTTACTTTTAGCATAGTGGCGCAAGATAGGGAAGTGGATTGCTTTGAGGCTTTTTTTAGCCTACTATATTCTGTGAAGCCAAATGGACAACAAGCCGATACGCTGTGCTGGGCACCTGTGGGTAAGGGTGCATTCTCAGTTTGATCCTTCTATAAGTCCCTCACAATTACCAAATATTCAGTTCTCATGGAGGAAAATTTGGAGGAATAAGGCGCCTCCCAAAATGCTTTTCTTCACTTGTACAGCAGCCCTAGGCAAGATTTTGACAACCGATAATCTAAGGAAGTGCCGGGTCGTTATTCTAGATTGGTATTGTATGTGCAAGAAATATGACGAGATAGTGGAGCATCTCTTGTTACATTGCGAGACAGCTAAAGCCTTGTGGATGGAAGTGTTAAGCCAAGCAGAGTTAACTGGGGTAATGCCTACCACAGTGGTTGAGTTATTAGCCAGTAGGACACTTCCAGGAGGTGCCCCACAAATCAAGTTCATGTTGAAGATGATCCCGATATGCATTATGTGGTTTATATGGCAAGAGCGTAATGATCAGACATTCGAAGATAAGGAGTGGTCACTAGAGGAACTTCGATCTTTTTTTTACGTACTTTATTTCTATATACCATCTTAATAAAGATAACATCAAGCAAGATAGGTGTTATCTTTTGTATACCATCTTGTGTACTTGGGCTATATCTATCTCTATTAATAATATCGTTTACTTATCGTTTACTTATAAAAAGAAAGTTAACAATGAGGATGAGTATGCAGGACAAAGTCAGTCGAGGAGACAATGAGCCAGTGAAGCTAATTAAGGCCATTAGGATCTTTGTTTGAATATGCTGAATTTCATTCATTGATTATTTTGAGGTTTTAACAAAGTGATCAATAGTGTTTGAAGTCTGCATTCTTTTATAGAACTCTTATTACCTGGTGCTATGGAAAATGTGAAGGAGTGTTACATACAAGAATCATCACGTAGACTTTCTATATACTCAAAACAAAGCTCAATATCCCTTGATAGCAAATGCAACTTGATTCATTCAAGACCGAAAAAGGAACTAAGAACATATCAAGTACGTTCTGGGCTTTGTTTAATGCAACTTGTCTCAGCATTGCATTCTAACCAGACTCGTTTTACCATGAAGAAAAGTATCAATATTCAGAACACATTAGGCTAAATTATCAGGTATGTAGAAGAGCTCTCTTTGGAAAACTTGATCAACAACAAGATCATCAAAATCTATAATGAAATAGGAATCAAGCTAATGTAACACAAACAGGCAAATTTACCACTAATATAAGAAATGACAACAAATTGTAGCCACTTTTTAATTGATTTAAGTTTTTAATTGAAAAGAATGTCACCTCATTGTCCTCACGAAGATATGTCTGTTCAGCATTCCTTCTCTTCAGTTGTGGCCCAAAACCTGCTGATAAAGCAAATTGACGCAAAATCTCTGGCCATGTCAAGGGATTCAAGTGGCGCTGCCAGTTACATATATCAAAACCCCAAGCATATGCCTGATACAGAATCCAAGTGAAAAAAAATAGAAAACAATAAGAATTTTGTATGGGAGGGAGGGAGGGAGGGGGAGAGACCAAAAAAGTGGAACAAAGCAGCAGTTACAACCACTACTCAATAGTTTACCACTTACAACTGATTGTGTTGTGCAATAAAAAAATAGTTTACCCCTTCAATAACCAGTGGATGTCCACCTCCAGGATTAGCAGCACAATTTTGAATTGCTCCCAGCCCAGTAGAGGGTGTTCTCGCAACATCCTCTATATCTTTTATGATGGATCTGAGAAGAGCAACATGTATCTCACCCAACAACCTTGGATCCTGGGTGCAGGGAGTAGAGGGTGCTGTGAATTGATCATAAACATAATTTTGTGTGTGTGTGTGTGTGAGAGAGAGAGAGAGAGAGAGAAAGAGAGAGCTTGACCTACATAGTCATGAAAAGCTTGGACGAACTCATCCAGAGTAAATGGCCAAAGTCCAAGAACATCAACAAAAGTAATTAAGAACCTCCAAACCTTAAAAAAAAACATCTCAGTTAAATACATTTGAACAGATGAAAAATAATCTGAAGATAAAAGATACTGGACTGACAATCTACTAAAATAAGCAGGATTTTTAGCACAGGGTTTCACCTCCTTGCTGCAGAACATTAGGGCTTTGCAATATAAGCAAAAGAACACCATTTTACAATTAAAATTTTGACAACATAATGAAAGGAGATTTTATACTTGCAGAACTTGAGTAAATCACCATGCTGGTGACAAAATAATTTAAGGTGTACACGGCACAATTCATAACCTTGGAGAAGCAAACAGTAAGTGTTACTTTTGAAATTTACCATGACATGAAAAAAGGATATTGACCATCAGCAGGGTACGAAGAACAAACTATAACATGCAACTAACACTATTTTCCTTTAATACCTTTATTTTCATTAGCTGAACAAACCATAGCATGATCAACACTTCCCCCCCCCCCCCCAAAAAAAAAAAAATTAACCACAATTCCACAAGGGTATAGAAAGAGCATACCTTACTGAAACATTCCAGTCTCGATATGGATTAAAGTGGAGTAGAAGAGACAGAAGAGAGACAATGTTCAGACTCACCATAAGAAGATTTCCTATGTTGTCTTCTGAGTCAATCCAGGGTTGTACAGTGAAAGGCCTTTTCAAATTCACCAATTTGGGTGGGAACGGAGTTCGCATATCTAAAATACAGACAATGTCAGCTGCTCCAAAGATCAAAATTCAACCATACATATTAAAAAAAAAATACAAGTTTCAGGTGGTCAATATTGAAGCTAAGCAACTGAGTCTGATAGCAGAAACATTTACACAATGAGAAAGTTGACAAAATGTACAGATGCAATCACCATTATTCTACCATTAATAATTTCAACGTTCTGACCCTATGAAATATCTTGGGCTCCCTTTGGGGGCGTCTTTCAAAGCAAAGAGCATTTGGGCTGGAGTGGTAGAGAAGGTTGAGCAACGACTATTAGGCTGGAAGCGGCTATATCTATTGAAAGGGGGAGATTAACCCTCATTAAAAGCACTCTTTCCAACCTTCCCACTTACTATCTTTCTTTATTTCCATTACCCGTGGGTGTGGCAAACCGGATAGAAAAGTTGTTTAGAGCTTTCTTGTGGGGTGGCATGGGGGAGGAATCCAAACTTCACCTTGTGAGTTGGCAAAGGGTGAGCTGTCCTATTGCGATTGGGGGGTTAGGGGTGCGAAATTTGTGTGTTTTTAACAAGGCACTATTAGGGAAGTGGTTGTGGAGGTCCCAAATGGAAGGGAATTCGCTGTGGAGAGAGGTTATTGATCATAAGTATGGCTGTGCGTGGGGGGGATGGTCCTCTAAAGAGGGTAGGGGGTCTTATGGAGTAAGCTTGTGGAAATTCATAAGGAAGGGGTGGAACAACTTTGAAAAACATATTAAGTTTGAGGTGGGTGATGGAGCACGTACCCGCTATTGGTTTGATGTATGGAGTGGGGAGAGTCCTCTTTGCATGGCTTTCCCAATTGTTTTTAACTTGGCTGGAAATCAGCAAGCTCCAGTTTCAGAAGTTCTATGTCGTGCCAATGGGACGGTCACTTGGAATGTCACTTTTGCAAGAAATGCTCAGGACTGGGAACTTGAAGAGCTGGCAGTTTTTTACAGTTACTTGTATTCAGCAAAGCTAGGGGCCAATGGGGGTGACCGCGTATGTTGTGGACTCACACGAGGAAAGAACAGTTTACTGTTAAATCCTTCTACAAGGTCTTGACAGTCCTACAGCCCACCTTCTTTCCATGGAAAAGTATATGGAAGGTTTTAGTTCCATCTAAAGTTGCATTTTTTACTTGGACAGCTGCTCATGGGAAGATTTTGACGATTGATAATTTAAGAAAGCGTGGTATGATGGTTACGGAGTGGTACTACGTGTAAAAAGAGTGGGGAATCGGTAGATCACTTGCACTTACATTGTGAGGTGGCTAGGGAGCTATGGGCTGGTATCCTTAGTAGAGCTGGGTTGAATTGGCCTATGCCCAAGAGTGTGTTGGATCTATTAGTGTGCTGGAATAGATCTCATAGTAGCGTCCAACTAGCACCCGTGTGGCGGATGATTCCTTTGTGCTTAATGTGGTGTTTATGGTTGGAAAGGAATGACAGGTGCTTTAACAACAAGGAGCGTACAGCGGGAGAAATCTGGAACTTTTTTGTATTCTCTCTTCTCCAGTGGTTTTCTGCTATTGTATTGAAGGAAGGGAATGTTCATGAGTTTTTATCTTCTTTCTAGCCTACTAGAATGTAATTAGGTGTCTCACTTTGTATACTTCCTGTGTACTTGGGCACTGCCTAGTTTCATTCACATCAATAAAGATTATTAGTTATCAAAAAAAAAAAAATTCAATGTTCTGACCATCATTGCTATGGGAAAGAATGAGACATATATAGCATCAAACCCATGGTTTCACTCTTAGGTGCTGTTTGGATAGTGAATTGAGATGAGATGAGTTGAGTTGAGTTGAGATGAGATGAAAGTTGAAAGTTATATAAAATATTGTTAGAATATTATTTTTTAATATTATTATTGTTTTGGGATTTGAAATATTTAAATTGTTCATTATATTTTGTGTGAAAATTTGAAAAAGTTGTAATGATGAAATGAGATGAAACACTTCTCTTAAGCAAGGAGGAGATGCAACCTAGTCCAATGACCATTGGTTATGTTAAGATCATATTTAATGGCTATATCTTAAATTAGGAAAATGCTAAATGTACTTAAGAAAAACTTACAAAAAACTTACTTCTCCACATGTTAGTTATTGATAGACTGAAAATCATGAAATCTGAATTTCAAAAGAAAATTAACAAAATAAGTGTTGTAAATAAAAGTGTAAGTAAGACTGTAAGTATATGTAGCACTACTCCTCAAATTATGTCATTTTCCTTTTCCTTTTATTTTTTCTTGGGCCCATGGATGGATGTGCCCTATGTGTACCTTTTTTCAATAGAGTATATTTAATTCAAGACCCAAAGGGGCGCAACCCAAATACATAAGAAATATACAACAGGTAACACCCAGCTATAGGGACTAATAAAAAGAACACAACTCCATGAAGTCTAGAAAGCTATAGGAGCGGAAACTATTGCTGGCCACCATCCATAAATAAAGGATATTGAACATAATGACTCTTAATTCTAGCACCATCCTCTCCACAGTCATCAAAAGTACGGGCATTGTGTTTCCATCAAATACACCACATCAAACACAAGGGGATCATCCTCCAAATATCTATTGTTATTGTTATGCCAAAAAGCCATAAAAATCTAAATCCACCATCTGTCGGGGCATAACCCACTCAATCCCAAAAGTAAAAAATATTGATGCCCATACATCCGCAGCCATCTAATGATACGCACAAGGGTATCATCCTCCAAACAGCTAACTTTGGACAGCTCCTATAAGACTTTAATAGGCTCAACTTTCTTTCCTTCTTTTTTTTTTTTTTGGAATCCTTTTCTCCTTCTAGATTGGTGACTCTCTTACACACATTTTATGTACTTAGGTAACATCTTTTGCATTTTTTGGTGAAGTTCTACTACTAACAAAAAACAAAATATTCTTCTGCAATAATGATCTCTCTCCTTTTATTTACTTCCCTGTTTGTTGCAACTCCCTAATATCTCTAAGATTTTAACATTTTTTTACTATTCCTCTATAGATCGCATATAGCTTATTTATCTTATAGAAAATATTATATAACTTTTTATAATTGTGATCATATAATTGATTTATGTATTATGTTATGTTCCCAAAGCAGATTATCTTGATCTGAGCATATATTGCGTAAGTCTTAAGCTAAAAAAAAAAAAACTAACTTAACTTCAATGACAGAACAAGCAAACTTTTATGGTAGCGAAACAAATGGTACATAACAAGTGCTTCACCATGAAAAATTATAGGTAGACGTACAGCTACCAACCCAAACTCCAAAACTAGATAAAAGTAGAACTAGAATAGTTTCCACGATCATTACTTCTATGGAGTTTTGCTGAAACAAAACCCTAAGAATAAAGTTTTAAGTTCAACGTCTGCAGATTAAAAAAAAGGTCTTATTAAGTTAGTAATGTAAGCCAGATAATTTTAAGATCTGTAGATATATCCCATAAATACATCATCATCAAAATTGAACAGAATATAAGGGATGTCAATCATAATCTACCTCTATATGTTTCAAGATTTTGTGCAGTTTCATAGTCAAGAGAAAGTATTGAAGGCAATCCCTTGCTGGATGTGGCTAACTCCATGAGTTCCAAGCGTTCATCCTCAATGAGTTCCATTGACTCTTTAGCAATTCTACGAGCAATTGCTCTCTCATTAGCAGCTTTAAGCCTTGCAGCCTCCTTTTCCCTGCGAATCTCTTCCTTTTGTCTTAACTTCTCAACCTGAGTACATCAACAGACAACTAAATGTTTTCTTCTTCTTTTTTTTATAAGTACAACTATATATATATATATATATATATATAAATCAATAGGAGTAACTAAGTACACTAAATGTATACAAGAAAACACCTTGCTCATATTAGAAAGCCCCTAATGACCCAAAAAGCCCATGAAAAACAACCCAAAATACACCAAGCCCAACCCCAACCCCTTGTTTCCCATAGAACTAAAACTCTACCCGGAAACCCAACCCCACAAATGTTCTCTTCTTAAATCTGTCAAGAACAAAATAATAACTTTTTTTATAGGTAAAATAATAAATTATACTCTCGTGTTATATTGTAAGGATGCAGCAACAGAATCAGATTCTTAAGCTTAATAAATTATACTCTCATGTTATATTACAAGGAAGTAGCTACAACCTCAGATTCTTCAACTTACTCTGATTGATTCCTTCTGCAAAAACTTCTCCCTCCGCTCCAATTCACGCCTTTGCTCCCTTTGATATCTCTCTTCCTCTCGCTGCTTTTCTCGCAACAGCCTTTCTTCTTCCTTCCGCCTGTCACGATCATGCCTCTCCATCTCTTTCCTCATTTGCTCTTCTCTCTTAATGCAAAAGAAAATCATATTAGTTCACAATATATAAAGTTAACAGAGAAAATAAATGCATAGTAACAGACACAACCTTACGCCTCAATATATCTTGTTTTTCAAGCTCTTTCCGAATCCTTTTCTCATGGGCTTCAACTTCCCGTGCTATTCTTGCTTCCTCAGTCTGCCGAGAGGAAAATAAAGATGAATTAACTGCAGATCATAACTTAGAAAGAATGAGATCATAAATAGTGCAGAGCACAATACCTTGCGCTTCCTCTCCATCCGCGAAACATCCTCATCAAGGATGACCCTCCTGTCAGAGGACACAAATGGATTTTCCATTTGAGTTATTGGATGAGCACCAAAATGAGCATCCATGATGTTTGTGAAGGGGTTCTTTCGTGAATTATTGTCATTCTCTCCTGAAAAAGAGGGCAATAGATGACCCTGCTTCCCTTGTTGAGGCAAAAGATTTAGACCAGGCATCTGACCTTGAAAACCATAGCCAGAAGGTACATGTTCATTTCCATGCATGACCATGCGGCCAGAAGATAATGATGAAGTCCTGGCATTTGGACCATCACCAGGTGAACCATAGTGGTAAGATGGGGCAACCCTCTCATATGCATCAGTTCTGACAGTTGGCTGCTCTGGAAGAAATTGGTATTCGTGGAGAGCCCTGCCTACACCCTGAATATGAACATAGCTGGCTTTTATTTTTCTTTGTCAAAGAGAGATACTATGAGAAATATCTGAAGATGAACAGAAATAACAGCTGGCTGCTCTGAATATGGAACTGTGTGAACATACCTAGCTTTTATTATTCTAGGCCAAAGAGATATAGTAAATATAGAAAAGAAAGGGATCCGCCTTGCCAAATAAGAATGTTAAAAAGAAAAATGTGAAAGCAAGACAAAGGTACAGCTGAAAAGTTTATGGTTTAAAGATTCTCTCTGATGGGAGCTACACAAGTCAAGAAATAGAAAATCTAAACTTTTTTTTTTTTTTTTTGATAGGTAAAATATTTAGAATAGAAAATCTGAAAATTCAAAAAACACAAACAAGATCTTCTTCAGGTGAAAGCCTACCACCATCACACCTTATAAAATAGCTACATAAAAGCACGAACACCCCACAATCTTTACCCCCTCTCCCATGACCGGGTCACACATTCTACCACTCACCCACTATTAACATACCGCATGCAATATCCACTTTAACTAACCATGCATTACACAAGTTACACACACCCCTTAACTCACATTCAAATATGCACTAAACACAGCCAGAACCACAAAACCAACACTCGAGAGTTCAGAGGAAACTTCTTCACAAAACAAACACAGCAATGATTTTAAAAGAACTGCATATCTGGGAAATTGGGAATATGACCCCAACAAATCCAGTGAAGTTAAGCAAGTATTGTCTAAAGCCAAATATATATATATATATATATATATATATATATATTTTTTCTGTTGTTGCTCTACATACTTATATTGGAGCTAATTTCTCTAACAAGTTATCTCCTAAAACGATTATAGACTGTGGCACCCAAAGACATGGTCACCTATCAATACAAACTGTAGACATTCTTCCACATTTTGGTTGTCTGAGCAGTAAATTGCTGAGGACCCAAGCTATATTTCATATATCTCAAAACTCAAGACTACAGAAGAAACACAAATTTCCTAGAAAATTAATCTAAGATATTGTTGGAAAGATGAACTGTAACATGTAATCTAGCTTGAGAAGGGGGAAAGGAAAAGGGAGGGCAAAGAAATGGTTCATACACTATTGTCCTTCAATCCTTTTCCTGAAAAATTTGGCAAGAATAATGTTGTTGATATTATAAAAATGCTAAAAATATTAGTTCAATCGGCCCGATTTGTACTGTTGACCACCAATCATGAAACGATGACATTTCTATCACAAGTTGAGTCTTACTCCTAGCAGCAACAATTGGTGCTTTTTCCAGATATTCGGGTAAGTCATTACAATCACTCAAATACCATCTTCTTTATTTGGGGGGTAAATAATGCTCTCATTAAAAGAGCAGAAGGGAACAACTAAGTACACAAAAAGTATACAAAAATAGAACATGTCACCTGTAAGAGAGAACTCTAAACACCTGACCCGCCGCCACCCATCCCCCCCACCCTAGCCGGCGTGTGGTTTCTCACCACCGCCACATACTTGGTCGACGGGCCCTTTCGTCACTGCCTGTGGTAGTCTGGCGTCAGTTCTCCCTTCGGCGACAGGATTTCTCAGAGCCTCTTCGAACGCCATCTATGTAGTCTCTCTATCGGCTGTCTATGCCTCCATCGGCTATATCTGCCTCTGTCGCCAGCGTCTGTCTCTCCGTTTGTCTCTACTTCGGCATCCATCTCTGTCTCGCCTATCTCTGCGCTACCGTTGCCTCAGTCAACTATCTCTGCCTCTATCATTGGCATCTGTCTCTCCAACTGTCATTGTCTCGGAGCTACTTAATAGAGTGGGCCTCCAACGTCAGTCACTCCGGCGACCACATTGTGGGCCTCCGACGTCGGTCATCCTACGGCGACTGAAAGTTACTGGTTGTAACTCAGGGATTTGTTTTTGCAAGAAAATCAATTAACTCAGGCCTCTAACAGATCTACCTTAAGAGGATGAAGCGGGAGCAGTGGGAACAGATTTGTAGTGGGATTTGACAATGACGACGAAGCACGATGCGGCTTCGTCCCAGTTGGAAGGTGAGCGATGGTTGAAAGTGGAATAAAAAACTTGTTTTTACGAAAGAGGGAGGAAATATCTTTCATATTTCTGAACGTAGCAAAAGGATAGCTAAGTTCATGTATCTAGGGGGGCCGACAGTTTCGTGGGTGGCTAAGGGGATTAAGGATTGTTTAAAACTTAACTTCCACGAAGGTTTCTTCAGAGAGTTAAGGATAGATAATGGACTCTTTAGTATTCAACATCATGTTAAAGCAAGGGGCAGTTTTTTGCAACTCTTAGAATTCCGAAATGGAAGGAGGAAAGGTTTGTTGGTAATTCCGGAGGGCACAAATGGCATTGGATGGAAAGGCTTTCTGCAGTCCATTCTAAGTGTCACTAAATCCAAAGTCACCTCTTGAAGTGGGGGGTCTGTTGATGGAAAAACAGTAGGAAGGCATTCCTCAACCAAAGGTGCTTCATATACAGCGGTGTTGAGGTCACTAGCAGGTAGTCAAGCAGAGATCAGCTCAGCAGTAGAAAGAAACGGCAAGACACTTGTAGGAGACAAAAGACCTCAGGTGACATTGGGAGAGTTGGAGGGGGTCTTGTGGGATGTCAAATCTCAATTGAAGGGAGTTATAGATTATGTAAGAGATCTAATGATGAAAGTGGATAAGGGGCTGAACCTAGTTGTGGATTCAAGTGCGTCGACAAGTGTGTCGGAAAGTGTGCAGGCAAATGGTGTGTGTCACTGATAGGGTCGTTGGATGCTGACATCTTTGTTCATGCCAGTGTCACTATGCCTTCTGAGGGAGCTGTAGGGTCTCAGGCACCAATTGCAAATGAAGTTGGTCCTTCTATCCAGGGTTCATTTGTAGTTGAAGACGAGGGCCCCTCCAAGGTTTTGAATATTTTGGAAGAAACAGTCGAGCCTCTTTTAGAAGATGCAAACAAGGTAACAGAAGGTAGTGCTTCCCTTCTTGATGGAGGGGAGAAACCTGTAATGGTAACAAATGGAGGGGACAACAACCATGTAACTGTCGAGCAACCATTTGGTGGGAAGGAAATTATTGATTTGTTTTTGGTGCCTACTGTGGGGGGAAGGTTTAGAATTGTCGTTGGTTCCTCTTGTGGGGAAAGATTTAGAGTCGGGAGTGCAGTCGAGTACTGTGGCTAGGGATAATATTGTTCCCTTGGTTTCTCTTCCTCTGATTAATGATATAGCGGGTTCAACATCGGATTGGATTATGACTAAAGAAAACGGGTTTCTACAAACCTTAGGACTTTCATATGGAGAATAGGGAGAAGATGAAGACCAATTTAAAGCACTACTTATTGCAATCGAGGCAAGCCACAGGCTTGAAACCAAATCTAAGTTTAAGAAAAGCAGGGAGTTAAAGAATCTTTCATGGGCAATCAACTACGATGCTAAGGGAGGGCTTTGTGAAGACGTTCACGTAGTGGGATGCTCGGGTTGAGGATTAGTTTTATAGAATCTAGGGGATGGGGTCGGGGAGGTGTAACGATAGTTTTCCAATTCGGGCTTGGTGTATTTTGGATAGGTTTTCATGGGCTTTTGGGTCATTAGGGACTCTTGTATGAGCTAGGTGTTTTCTTGTATACGTTCAGTGTACTTGATTGTTCTTATTGATATATATATAATATTATTACTTATCAAAAAAAAAAAAATGTATACAAAAGGACACACCCATCTAGCAAGAAGAAGAAAATGGGCAAAACTCCTTTAAACTCGAAAGATTTAAGACTTAGCAAAATTCCTTAAACCTTATTGGTAGTTTAGAGTTCACATTGTAACTTTTCGCTGTACCAGATCCACATTGGAAATGGGAGGTAACTCAACGGTGTAAAGTGTAACTCTCCCAAGGAAAAACATAGTTTTGCACTCGCGTATTGCATCATATACTTCCTAGTTACAAAAACCAAGCATTTTACAGAGCTCGGGACAAAGCTTCAAAGTCCATAACAATACAATATGTTGGGTAACAAGGCAATACAAATTTGGCACTTCCTAAGATGTCATATATATGTGTATTAAAAACTGCCTTAAAACCAAAACCTTATGTCATAATACCACTGATGTGACTTTACCCATAAAAAGAAAAAAAAAAAACATGCCACTGCTGTGAGTCAAGTGTATCTGACCATAACAGGGGCCACAGTGCAAAAACTGCATGGTGCAATTTACATGTGGAATGAGATACATTACTCATTATTTAAAATAGTGCCTGTATCTTAAATGACATGAAAAATCATATCCAAAACAATCATGTACAGCCTGCGCTCCAAAACTCTCTTTTATGAAATTCTGTAAGATTCATGCTTTGATGGCCACCACAAATCTTCTTTTTTTTCTTGGTGCTTCCATTGCACGTGCTCAGTACATGAGGAAAAAAACAACTATATTCTTGGAATCAGTAAAATTTAAGATATCACATGTGGTAAAATTTAATAATTTTTTTTGCTAGGTTGGTAAAATTTAATAATTGAAAATATATATATTTTGATAACTAATAATTGAAAATATATATAAACTTGAATTGGTGCAATTAAATCCTTTATATTAACAAAATTCTTGATGCAAGTTTGGAAATCCCAATATCTACATTACATCATAAAGCTTCTATGAAGATAAACACTATTGCTGTTCTCTGAATTGTAACACATACCCTCGTGTGTCTGAAGTTTGAATGTAAAACCACATCCCCAGCCTTATACAAAGACAGTTTCATTATAACTGGAACTCATTGGTGACAAACATTAGTACTTGCACTTTCAAATATCAAAGACAAAAGGAAGCCCAGACCATAGCTTAACATGCACAAAAGGTCCTTAAATTTTACAATTTTACAGGAAATAAATTATCCATGTCTTACAGCCACAGCATAATGCATCAATAATGCACACTGGGCACCCACCAAAGTAGACAAGGATACAAACATTTAAATTAGCATACTCAAAAGTACAGTCTAACCTTTATTGATTTAGCATCAGGCTGCTCATATAACTTAGGCTCAAATGGCCGTCCAGACAGCTTCTGAGGCCCCACTGTTGCCAATCCTAAAACCATTTTAAAAGGTTATCACGATTTGACCACATTAGAGTATCCTTGTCAGTTAAAAGCTATATGATATGACCACTACGCTTCCATGCACAAGCTCAAAAAAGTTAAGCTCATATTTGATGCAAGAAAATGAAAAAAAATATTCCAAGACTTGAAGAGTGAAAACAGTAATAATCATGCACATAAGGCGTTAAAATGGGAAGTATATGCAGCGAGAAGCATGTAAGAAGAAAAATAGAAACCTCTACGATCAAACCCCATGCCCACCCCCTCTACGCCCTGCTCTTCCTAAAGCCAGAATAGCTTATGTAAACATGAAGTCGCCCTATGAAGAACTCTAGAAAGTAGCCATTTCTTACGTGATTTTTTTTTTTTTTGGATAAATTACACGATATTTTTTTTTTATAAGTTAAATTACACGATATTTTCCTAAGCAAAAACAGCATTAATGTTTTTTCATCAATGCTAGCATTTAAAGATGCTATCGAAAAACAAGAAGTCAATCAAGCCGAGAAAAAATTACCTATAGGCGCACCAAATGCATCTGGTGGCAAGGGATCAAACTCCATCCCAAGAATAGGCCCATCCTCCCTCAGAGGCTCCCCCAACTGCGCCTCCACAAAAGCAATAGCTCGAAGCTCTTGTATTGACTGCTGCGGCTCATAGAACCTACTCATTGCCCCCATATCACTTCCAATCCTAGCAACGCCGACCCCCGGTCGCCCAACAACTCGCCGGGATTCCACAAACTTACTCGATACCAAACCCAACCCCGATGCGCGCTCATTTCCGGCCTCTCCCATCACCATTTCCTCCCCAACCGGAGAGTCCTTCGGTTGCCTCTTCACTGGTGGCCCCTTCCGGTCCTTCAACCTCCTATGACAGAACCACATCTGCAATTGACGATCCGAGAGCCCCAATCTCGTCGACAGCTCCGCTCGCAATGCCTCCGATGGGTATGCATCCACTAAACCAAACCAAAATTCCAAGGAAACTCGTACTAAATTCTTTTTCAAAAAATAAAAGAAGAGAAAATCCACACAGAAATGAAAGTCACCTGCTAAAAATCAGCTCAAGAAAAAAAAAAGAGGACAAACCAGCATAGGTCTTTTCTAGAATCTCCAACTGAGAAGCGGTCTTCATTTTGCGCTTCGTCTTGTTCTCGCCCTCCGGCGGCTTCTTCTTCTCTCCCTCCGAACCAGCAGCCTCCATTGACGAAGATCAACCTCGCCACCAATCTAAACCAAGAAAACCCTAAGAATCCAACCTCACCATAGCAAAAACCCAAAAATGTAAAAACAAAAATTTCTCTTACTGAGTAAAACTAAGAGCTCGAAAGAAGGGAAATCCCACTAAAACCATGCATTGCAAAATATGGGTTCAGAGAGCGTGGAGTAGCTGCGAGTAAAAAGTGGGTGGGAGAGGGAGAGAGTTTGGTGTGTTTGAAGAGGGGATGAAGACGAAGAAGAATCGAAGGGCGTGACGGAAATGTGCGGTGAGATTTAGGGAATAACAAAAGATAATGATTATAATAAATATAAAAACAATAACAATAATGACAGAGGAAGAAGAAGAAAATACGAAAAAGAAGAAAGGACTGGGAATTTTGATGGAATGAGGAGCAACAACAAAAACTAGCAGTACTTCTACTGCTACGAACAAACGAACGAGCAGTCATTATCTCTCTAATCGCACCCATATTTCCGAATTTCTCTTTTTGTGTATTTTGTTTTGGAATTAATAATCGCAAAAAGAGAGAGAGAGGGAGATAGAATAATAAATATTTGGGTGTTTTGTCAGATAGAGATGATATGCTTTTTTGAAATTTGAGAGAGAGAGATAGATCTTAATGAAAGAGAGTGCTGAGTGCGTGTATTATATGTATATATATATATATATATATATATATATATGTGTGCGCAAAGGGAACGAGCGAAAGAACTAGGGTGTCTTTTGATTGTGGCTCTGAAGTGGAACTGTGCAGTGTGCGCTGTGAATTGGGATTTAGGCCCATTTGATACCGAACGATTTTATCACGTCATACTTTATCTAATAATTATAATTTTTTAAATTTTTATATAAAATATAATAAATAATTTAATTTTTTAAAATTTTAAAATAATAATATTCTAATTATAAAGAATATGTTTTACACCACCAACTATTAGAACGACTTGCAAAGAACAATCTGACGTCAATGGTTGTTCAGGATAAACTCTGATGCCTAAGTTAGAGAAGTAGTCTCAATATATAATATATCAATAATACTTAGGAAAAAATTTGTCACATTTATGTACCATTTATAGATATGCAAGGACGTCTCTATGGAGTCGATAACCCTTTGTTCTCTGTATTTATCTATAATTATCCCTTAACTAAGGAGGAGATGATAACTGCTCTGATTTATATGGGTTATCCATCTCAAGATAATTGTCTTCTGATAAATATGATTTTTATGTGATTTTTATTATTCTTTTATTTATGAAAAATGTCAGTTTTTCTTCAATACTATTGATTTTATTTTATTTCTATATATATTTTTTTATTTTCTTGGATTTGAAAGAATGAAAAAATTTAGTGCAAAAGAATAACATTTTAATATAAAAGAAGTGACTGCGAATCCAAACAGACGAGAGGCGATGAAATTTGAAGAGGCACAAGGAGATTTTGGCAAGAAGACTTGGTGACAAAGTTTCGGGTAGTTAGATTGACCAACCAGTGTAACCGACCAACTTAAAAGACTAACCTAAACAACATCATGGGCAACAACTTATAAAAGGTTTGAAAGTAATTTTGATCAAGAAAAAGAAAAAGAAATCACAGAATGAATCTACAAGAAATTCAAATTTGGAATACACTAGGAGACAGCCTGGATATGTTTGAGTGTTTTAATTATAACTTTCTATTCACATATCCGATGGAAAATTTCTGAATGGGTTGGAAAGTTATCTTAAAGGGCTACAACTTTGTCTCCAATAAAGATTTCTAAATTCTGAATCCTGGAGAGCATACAAGGCTGCCAAAATTAGTCCTAAAAGTTAGGTAATTTTTTAGGCGAAAATTATGAAAACATTAGGGTTTCTTTTCTACACTATATAAGCATATCATTAGCACAAAATTAGAAGAGAGTTTGAGTTTTAAAGTCCAATATTCTAGCGTTTATTCTTTAAGTTTCTTTGAAGGAGGCGAATTTGGAGAACAGAAGCAACAACCGCATGCTTCATCAATCGACTCCAATGAAGAATACTAGTTTTATTCCTTTTTTTTTCAATTTCATTATGAACTAATTTTATTTTCTAAAATTTTGATATAGTCTAGCATTGAACACATAATTTATATTCTAAGTTTCGTATTTTCAATATTTCCATGATTGAGTATTTATTCCTTATTCTTAATGCTTACAATTTTCTAACTAATTATTGTTTGATTTATTGAATCACATGAGACCGAGAGATGATTTATGATCAAAACTCTAGGATTAAGCACTATTAGTTGAGCAAAAGTAGAGATAATTTATCGCGATTAGTGTATTTTCAAGAAAATTTCAATGAATTTAAAGAGTCTTCAATTAGTTAAATTCACATAGAGATATGGAGTTATTAATTGGAGATATTTTTAGTATTGTTTGAGAGAAAATATTGAATAGTTAAAGAATTTTTATTATCAACTTGGGATAATTGGAATTATATAATAAGGAAGAACAAATTGTGTGAGATTTATTAGGTGAAATCAAATGCTCTAGATCTATTCTTATTATCTTTAAAATCTTAATTTTAATGCTATTTTCTTCAGTTTAATTTAGATAATCTATTTTTCAAATTTCGATTTTCTAAATAGTAATTAATTTAGTAAATTTCAATACTCAATAGCATAAGTAATTCTTGTAGGTTCAACATCTATTTTCTTTTAAAACATTTTACTACTTGTTACGATTCTGTGCATTTGCAGATATTTTTATGCGAACAAGATTTTGACACTGTTGTCGAGAATTAGTTCTTTGTTATTGATATTGATACTGGTTAGATTGTTACTACTTTGGACTTTTGTTTTAAAAAATTGGTTTAAATTAGATCTCAGTTTGGTTTTTCTTTTCATGAATCAGAAGTGCATGCCCCGATCTAAATTATTAGAGCACACATTTTTTGATCCCGAGATTGAAAGAACCTTACGTCGGATTAATAAATAGAAGAAGAAAGAGGTTGCCGCATCTAAATTTAAAATGGCTGACCAGGAGCACAAGGCGTTAAGGGACTATGCGATGCCCTCTGTCAATGGGTCGACATCTAGTATAAGGCAGCCAGTTATACAAGTCAATAACTTCGAGATCAAGCTGGCCATCAATTAAATGATTCAACAAACTATCTAGTTTTGGGGCTGTCACAAGAGGATCCTAATGTTCATATTGCAAATTTCTTATAAATTTGTGATACTTTCAAACATAACGGAGTGGCAGATGATGCAATTCAATTGAGACTTTTCCCTTCTTACTTAGGGAAAAAGCAAAAACTTGGTTGAACTCTTTGCCACTTGGCATCATCACCACCTAGGAGGAGTTGGCACAAAAATTCTTAGCAAAATATTTCCCTCCGGTCAAGACAGAGAAGTTAAAGAATGATATTACTACCTTCACTCAAATTGAGAGTGAATCATTATATGAGGCATGGGAGATATACAAGGATTTGTTGTGCAAATGTCCACATCACGACCTCCCAACCTGGCTTCAAGTACAGACATTTTACAATGGTTTGGGACCCACAAATTGATCTATAGTTGATGCGGCCGGGGAAGGAGCATTAATGAGTAAGACCCATGAAATCGCATATAAACTTCTGAAAGAATTGGCGTCCAACAACTATCAAATGTCTACAGAGAAAGCAATGCCAAGAAAGATGGCTGGAGTTTCTAAACTTGATTATATTACCACATTGGCAGCACAAATGACAAATCTATCACAACAACTAGGTAAGATGAATGTTATTCCTATTGAAACTAATGTTGTTTGTGATCATTGCGCAGGGAATTATTCAAGTGTAGATTGCCAAGTGAGGAATCCTTTTACCCAACTGAGTTATGAACCAGCTCATTACATTACGTGTCCAATTTCCAACTTCAAAACAATCATTATTCAAATACGTTCAATTCCAGATGGAGAAATGACTCTAACTTTTCATGAAGCAATAATCAAGCGCTGGCTAGACCCCCTCAACAGTTTCCACAGCAAGAGAAGAAACCGAAACTTGAGGATATGTTTATGCAGTATATGTAAAAGACCGATATGGTGATTCAAAACAACTCGGCTTCAATCCACAATCTTAAGGCACAAATTGGTCAGCTTTCAAACATGTTTATCGAAAGGACAGTAGGGACTTTACCGAGCAACACTGTGATAAAACCGAAGGAACATGTCAAAGCCATACCGAGCGAGATGCAGAAACTACAAAAAACATGAAATTTGAGATGAAGGAAGCCGAGTCCAAGGTGAAAAAAGCAGAGTACGATGCAACCGACCAGTAAGTTGAAAAGACTAAGGAGAATAAAGGGGCTGCAAAACCTAAGAAATCCATAGAGTTTATATCTGAAACTTATTCTCCTTCAATTTATAAACCACCAATTCATTTCCCGCAAAGATTAAAAAAAATAAAATTGATAATCAGTTCTCTAAATTTTTGAGTATATTTAAGCAATTGCATATTAATATTCCTCTCATTGAAGTTTTAGAGCAAATGTCTAAATATGTAAAATTTTTAAAGGATATATTATTAAACAAGCGGAAGTTGGAAGAGCATGAGATTGAAATGCTGATCAAGGAAAGTAATGTAATTTTACAATAGAAGCTGCCACCTAAGTTGAAAGATCCGGAGAATTTCACTATCCCTTGCACTATAGGAAATTCTCATTTTGATAAAGTTTTATGTGACTTAGGGGCAAATATTAATCTAATGCCTTTCTCTGTTTTCAGGAAACTAGGTCTTGGAGAAGTAAAGCCGACTACTATCTCTCTACAGTTGGCAAACAAATCTATTAAATACCCGAGAGGACTCATTGAGGACATACTGGTAAAAGTTGATAAGTTCATCTTCCTAGCCGACTTCATTGTGCTTGATTTGGAGGAAGACGAGGAGATCCCTTTGATACTGGGTTGACCTTTCCTTATGACAGGGAGAACCTTAATTGATGTCCAGCAAGAGAAACTCATTTTGAGGGTTGGCGAGGAGCATGTCACTTTTGACGTATTTAAATATATGGAATTTCCTTACGAGGTACATTTTTGTTTTCAAATAAGCGACCGAGACGTGGTCATGACCAATGAGACTTATGGATCTGAATTTCCAAAACTACCACTTGAGGTATGTCTTACTCACTCTACATCTATTGAATCCGAAGATGAACAGGTTAGGGAGTGTGAGAGATATTTGGAAGCTACACCATCCTTTCCTCCTTCAATAAAACTAAAAGTTGAAGAACTAAACTCATCTCAGCCAACATCTCCAAGTAAGGAACTACTCAAGTTTGAACTCAAACCGCTTCCATCAAATTTAACGTACTCTTTCTTAGGCTAGGGCTACACTTTTCCTGTAACGACCCGATCCTATATTATTAGGTATAATTACGGATATTTTATTGAGTTCGATAATGGGATTATTTTTTCGGTTAATATTTTTATGGATGAAATAGGATTAAATTTTTAACATGAGATATATTTTAAGATAGGTTTCTAAATAGTGTTTATTATTATTTTTATTTCTTCCCCTATTCCGTACGTGTATTCCTATATTGTTAGATTTCCCGTTTGAATAAAATTCTTAGATAAAACCATTATCCCGTTTAGTATTAGTAATCTTGTCCGATTGGATCCTATCACCATTCATGCCTCAATCCTCTCGGTCTATGTTTCTTATTGTCATCCATTTAGTTTCCTAGTTGATAGTTTCTCAATTGGAAACAAACTCTCAACTCCAACCTCCTATAATCCACGATACCTCCCTTCCCCCTGCCTATAAAACTACCCGAGACCCTCCAGTAATAATCACAATATGAAAAGCAAGCCCCTCGTCGAGTTGTTTTCCCCACACACAGCAAACCTCACGATATCTCCACTACCAACCCACACTCAGCTCCTTTAACACAGCACAAGAACCCCAAACGGAAGATACCCAACATGCCGAGACCCTCCATAATTCTGCCCCTTCCATTGCTCAACCACCATGTGATAGCCACTGCATGAACCACTGCACCACCTTGCCGAAGCCAAGCAAACCACGTCACAGCTCCTCCCTCTGACCACCTCGTTGCCCAACTAGAGAAAACACTACACGACTGCCCTTGGAGAGCCAACAAGCCGCTGCCATCCTCCCCTATTTTAGCCCCTCAAAACAGCCTCCTTCTTCCTTACTATGGCAAGTCTTTGTGAAATAACTCCGATGAGAAGAAAAAATAAGGCGTTAAAAGGACCCTCCTGACCTAACCCTAGACACTCTAAGATCCTTTTTCAAATCAAACCTGCTCCCATTTCGAGTCAAGAGATAGATAAATAAACACATCCCATTGCATTGATCGGGGACGTTCTTAGTGACTGATAGTAATTTCAGAACTCACCGTAGAGCCAAGGTTCCACCTTGTCAACCGTCGCTCCTCGCCGGAAACATCCACACCACACGGTCGCAGCTCAGTTACACTATGCCCCGGACCACCATACGTAAGTCCATCTCCCTCACGCCGTGATTTTCACTCTCTGTTCTCCCTCTATCACCCACGGTATTCAGTCTCTCTCTCTCATCATGTTATCTCTCTCTCATCACTCTCTCTCTCTCAGTTGCATACACGCCCAGCTCGCCGGAGTGCCACCGCGCTTGCCACCGTCAAGTGCAACCCAGCCTCACGCCTAACTCTCGGTAAGCCTTGCACTCCCTCTACGTAATTGCATGGTTTCAAATGAAAGAAAACATGTACGTAACAATATGACAATTTTGCCCTTTGAGTTAGTTTGTAATGTAATGAGCCTAAGCAGGCGTATTAGGATCTTACTTAGAGTTAGGTTATTTTAAATTATCATGGAGATAAACATGTATGTTATTAGACTGTATTCGAGTTCTAAATCATTTTGGGCTTGATAATATTTTTATTAGAGTGACTGTTATATTACTTAAGTGGGATAGACTTGTTTCTTAAATAGACTTGTATTGAATTAAAATTAGGGTAAGTGAATATCAGTTATTTGTTAATGAGTTTAGGGAAATGATGGGATTTTAAGGATTATGAGAATTTTAAGTATTGAAGAATTAAAATAGGTTAATTTTAGCATTTCAGAGTTAAATATTTTAATACGTGTTCGATTAGAATATTTACGAATATTACACGCTCATTGTATAGGTGACCGATTATGTGCTGAAAATAGTGGTCTAGCGCTGCAAGGTAAGTAACATGATCATACCCTTACATGTATGTACGGTAAAAGACATGTCTTTTATAAAAATATTATGCATGTATGTCTTCCATTGGAAGCCCCTTTTTACGTATCAAAGTCATGATAAAAGTATGAAAATTCATGATTTTATGAAAAGAGTTATGCATCAAAAGATTTATGAAAATACATGACTGTATGTGAGAGTTATGCATTAAAATATTTATGAAAAGCCATGCATGATTTTATATAATTTATGCATCAAAATATTTATGAAAAATCATGATTTTATGTTAGGAGTATGTATCACGACATATTATGAAAGAATGCGATTTCTTTTGAAATCTATGATATAATATGATAAGATATGACAAGTATGTATGTGATTTCTTTTGAAATCTATGATATGACAAGTATACAATTATGATTATAATGAATATAAATGATAAGATATGTAACAGCCTATGTTATGATATGAAGATGGTACCTATGTTATGGGCATATTGCATTGCTAGGTCGTACATGCTGGTAGTGCACCCAATATGTTTTCTTTATGTATGGATTCCATAACCCGCGGCCACGGGCAGAATCAGAATCTATTTAAATTCACTAACCCTAACTCACGGGGTCAACAGTAGGTATCGGCCTATGACAAGTGAAAGATAAGTTCATGTTATTAACATATGTACTTATGAGTATGCACGTTTTTCAAGAAACCTTATGTTTATTATGTTTACTGTATGATGTGTTGCTTATTGAGTATTCAGCCCATTTTAGTTTGTTTTCATGTTTTTAAACCACTCCAAGTGATGACATTTATGAGGATGAGACTGCAGGACAGGACTTGACTCCGGGAGGCGAGGTAGAGGCCTAGACAGATTATGCTATGATTAGTTTTATGGTTTAAAGTTTAAATAAATTATTTTGATAAGCACATGGAACTTTCATATTTTTTAAATAAGTGCTTCTGCAGACTCTATTTTGGATTTTAAGTATTTATTAAAATTTATTTTATTTATAGAAACTTTCGCATCTGGTGCGTTGTTAAAAAGATAAGTTTTTTAAGTTCAAGTTTAGTAGTAGTACATTGGCTCCCTGAAAATTCTAAAAATGTCTTTGTTGGGGAGTGGGGTGTTACAGTTGGTATTAGAGCCAGGTTGAAAGATTCTATAGACTTTTCAAAATATAGAGAGGAAAATATTTTCAAAGAAATTTTTTTTTTTAAAAAAAAGAGCATAGAAATTTTGAAAAATAGAAAAAGGAAGGAAATGAATGTCTAGGCCAAGGTCTCCCCAAGGCAAGTTCTGCCCTGTAGTAAGTATGTTATAAATTTATTTTCTTTTAGTAGTTGAATGCATTTTGATTGACATTGTTAAAACATGCATGTTAGAATGGCACCCCGTGGAAGAAGACCATGCGCATCCCACTCTGTGAACAATACCGTACAAGATGATAATTCAAAAATACTCGCTACTGCAGCGACACGTTTCTTTCAAAGGATGGTCAATGGTGATATGGTGGTAGGTAGAGAACCCCACAAGTAGGATGCACATTAGAACAGTTCTCCCGCCAGCACCCACCTACTTTCAATGGCAGATCAAATGCCATGGATGCAGAGAGCTGGATCGAATGATTGGAGCAGATCTTCGAGGCACTTTATTGCACAGACGATCAGAAGGTGACTTATGCTGCTTTCAACTTAACAGGCGCAGCAAACAAGTGGTGGAAGTCGACACGAGCACTCTTGCAAATGGAACTAGGAGATGGAGTCCCTATCACATGGGAGTGTTTTAAGAAGATATTTTTGGAGCGTTTCTTTCCTTAAACTCTTTGCGAGTCTAGACTCGACACTGGTGGCTAACTGTTGCGGGGTCGTGGGGTCTATTAACCTCCACACTAGTTTGTTTGCACTGCGAGTTAGACTCGACACTGGTGACTAACTATTGGGGGGTCGTGGGGTCTTTTGGCCTCTATGCCCATTTGTTTGCACTGTGAGTTAAATTCGACACTGGTGGCTAACTGTTGCTGGGTTGTGAGGTCTTTTGACTTTCACGCCCGTTTGTTTGCACCGTGAGTTAAACTCGACACTAGTGGCTAACTATTGCAAGGTCATGGGGTTTTTTGGCCTCTACGCCAATTTGTTTGCACCGTGAGTTAGACTCGACATTGGTGGCTAACTGTTGCAAGGTCGTGGGGGTCTTTTGGCCTCCATGCCTGTTTGTTTGCACCTCGAGTTAGACTCGACATTGGTGGCTAACGATTGGGGGTCATGGAATTTTTTAACCTCCACGTCCGTTTGTTTGCACCATGAGTTAAACTCGACACTGGTGGCTAACTGTAGGGGGTTGTAGGGTCTTTTGACCTCTACTCCTGTTTGTTTGTACTGCGAGTTAGACTCGACACTAGTATCTGACTGTTGGGGGGTGGTGGGGTCTTTTGACCTCCACGCCTGTTTGTTTGCATCGCGAGTTAAACACAACACTAGTGGCTAATTGTTGGGGGTGGTGGGATCTTTTGGCCTCCACGCCCATTTGTTTGCACCTTGAGTTAGACTTGACATTGGTGGCTAACGGTTAGGGGGTCGTGGGGTCTTTTAACCTCCACTTCTGTTTGTTTGTACCGCGAGTTAGACTCGACACTGGTTGCTAATTGTTGGGGAGTCATGGAGTCTTTTGAAATGTACATTCTTGAAAAGATGAAAAATAAATGCTTAAAAATAACTTCCTAGGGATAAGACCTCTTCAAGTGTTCAGAATTCCATGGGTGTTGCAACTCCTTTACCTAACTGTCCTTGAGCCAGTAGGGGCCAGGCTGGTTGCAGGCTACAACTATGTAAGGGCCTTCCTATCGTGGGCCAAGCTTTCCCTCGCCCTGGGTTGTCACGCCTATCTCCCTAAGCATGAAATCGCTGACTCTAAAAGATCTGGGCTTGACCCGTTAGTTGAAGTAGAGCTCAGCCTTCCTTTTGTTGAGGATATTCTGGATTTCCGCCTTCTCTCTCACCTCCTCTAATAGGTTGTGATGCTCTTTAAGCATTTCGTTGTTGTTTGCTAGTTTGAAGTGGCTGGTTCGGGGTGTGGGCAAGCCAACTTCCACTGGGGCAACCACTTCCTCTTGAAGGCCAAAGTAAATGGTGTCTCCCCCTGTAGGCCCATAAGACCTCCTGGGAGTTCTTCCACCCATTCTCCTTTCTTGTCAACGAGTTTCTTCTTTAACGTTCCCAACAAGGATTTGTTCGTTGATTCTGCTTGTCCGTATTTGCCTATGGGTGCTCTAGTGACGAGTATTTTAATTGTATGCCCAACTCTTGGCACCATTCTCTATAATAGTCTTAGTCGAATTGCTTCCCATTGTCAGAGACTATGTTGTTGGGGATGCCAAACCTACACACGATATTCTTTCACAGGAACTTAGTCATGACATTTGCTGTGATGGTTGCGAGGGGATCTACTTCTGCCCATTTCGTGAAATAGTCTACTATCACGATTATGTGCTTTACACTTCCCTTCCCTGGTGGGAAGGGGCTGACCAAGTCGACTCCCCATTGAATGAAGGGCCACGGGGCAATGATAGAGAGTAGTTTTTTTGGCAGACAGTATGGGATCGGGGCGTAGACTTTGCATTGGGTACACTCTTTTTGCTAAAACTTTAGCATCTCTTAAAGGTTGCCAATGCCTTCCTGCTTGAGTGATTTTCGTAGATGCCTTCATGTATCTCCGCTAGGACATATTGTGATTCCTCAAGTGAGATGCACCTTAGTAAGGGAGCCAAAAAACCTTTCTTAGACAAGACTCCATCAATTCTAATGAACCGCGCCTCATTCATTCTCACTTTCCTTGCTGCCTTCTTCCCTTCTGGAAGCTTTCTAACTTCTAAGTGCTCCAACATCTCTCTAGACTCTAGCCTTGAGGGGCCTACATGATTCACATGGTTTCCAATTGCTGAGACTTCAATCACCTTTTTCTATACTTCCCACGACAACTCTACAACATCCTGTGCAAAGGCGACCTTGGCTAGCCTATTGACTATTATGTTATCTACCCTCGGGACCTGTTCTAGTTTGAAGCAAGTAAACTGGTCGTAGATCGCTAATACTTGGGTTAAGTACTTTTTAAAATTTTCCCCTTTCGTGGCGTAGGCTCGTCGCTTGGTTCATGACTATCTGGGAGTTGGCTTTTGTTTCGACCTCATTAGCGCCAAGAATCTTGGCAATTGAAAGTCTAGCTATTAGGGCCTCGTACTCTGCTTCATTATTAGTAGTCTTGAAAGTGAGTGTGGCTGTATAGTAATGTTCCTGTCCTGTCTCCCCAATGATATAAATCCCGATACCTCCTCCCTTTTGGCAGGCTATGTAACACACTGCTCCCCAACAAAAACATTTTAGAATTTTTGAGGAGCCAGTGTGCTACTACTGAACTTGACTAAAACTTTTCCTTTTAATAATGAGCCAGATGCAAAAGATTCCATAAATAAAACAAATTTTATTAAATACTTAAAATCCAAAATAGAGTCTGCGGAAGCACTTATTGAAAAAAATTAGAAAGTCTCATGTGCTTATTAGAATAATTATTTAACCTTTAAACCATAAAAACTAATCATATCATGATTTGTCTAGGCCTCTGCCTCGCCTCCTAGAGTCAAGTCCTGTCCTGCAGTCTCATACTCATAAATGTCATCACTTAGGGTGGTTTAAAAATATAAAACAAACTAAAATGAGTCGAATACTCAATAAGCAACACATCATATAGTAAACATAATAAACATAAGGTTTTCTTGAAAAACATGCATACTCATAAATACATACGTAAATAACATGAATATGAACATGAACTTATCTTTCACTTGTCATAGGCCGTTACCCACTGTTGACCCCCATGAGTTAGGGTTAGCGAATCTAAATAGATTCCGATTCCGCCCGTGGCCATGGGTTGTGGAATCCATACATAAGGAAGACATACTGGGTGCAC
This sequence comes from Cyclocarya paliurus, assembly GCA_029856935.1. Taxonomy (NCBI): domain Eukaryota; kingdom Viridiplantae; phylum Streptophyta; class Magnoliopsida; order Fagales; family Juglandaceae; genus Cyclocarya; species Cyclocarya paliurus. The sequence goes on along the minus strand of CM056946.1, from coordinate 20,121,521 downwards.
TACCAGCATGTACACCTGGCAATGCAATATGCCCATAACATAGGTACCATCTTCATATCATAACATAGGCCGTTACGTATCTTATCATTTATATTTCATCATAATCATAGTTGCATACTTGTCATATCATATATTTCAAAAGAAATCACATACATACTTGTAATATCTTGTCATATCATATCATAGATTTCAAATGAAATTGCACTCTTTCATAACATGTCGTGATGCATGACTTCTCACATAAAATTATGATTTTTCATAAATATTTTAATGCATAAATCTTCACATAAAATTATGGATGGCTTTTCATAAATTATTTTAATGCATAACTCTCACATAAAATCATAACTTTTCATAAATCTTTTGATGCATAACTCCTTTCATAAAATCATGAATTTTCATAAATAACTTGATGCATAATTATTTATATAAAATCATGGATTTTCATATTTTTATAATGTCCTGGGTATGTAAAAAGGGACTTCCAATGGAGGGCATACATGCATAATATTTTTATAAAAGACATGTCGTTTACCGTACATATGTGTAAGGGTATGATCATATTACTTACCTTGAAGCGCTAATCCACTATTTTCGGCAAGTACTCGATCACCTATACAATGAGCGTGTAATATCTGTAAATATTCCAATCGTACATGTATTCAAAAAAATTTAACCCTGAAGCGCTAAAATTATCCTATTTTAATTCTTCAATACTTAAAATTCTCATAATCCCTAAAATACCATTATTTCCCTAAACTCATCAACAAATAACTGATATTCTCTTACCCTAATTTTAATTCAATACAAGTCTATTTAAGAAGCAAGCCTATCCTACTTAAGTAATATACTGTCACTCTAATAAAAATATTATCAAGCCTAAAAATGATTTAGAACCCGAAAACAGTCTAATAACATATATGTTTATCTTCATGATAATTTAAAAACAACCCAACCCAACCCAGAGGTGACAAACATGCATGTAGAGGAAGTGGGTACGATGGAGCCGTGTATGCAGTGATGGCGGCGAACTAAACCGTGTGTAGAGAAGTCTGCCATGGTGAGGAGTCTGGGTGGGGCCAGCAACCATAGTTTGATAACTATCAACAAGAAAACAAAGGGAAGAGACGTGCATGGTGTGGATAGTGGAGTCTGAAAATTGATCTCAAGGGATTGGATTTTGGTGCAAGGTTTGGGCCCACGGTTTCAATAGTGAAGGAAATTTATAAAAGCCTTTTCCCTGAATTGGACCTTGACACAAATAAAAGGAAATCCAACTTGTTTAAAAAAATTATCTCGGCCCATAAAAAGAAAATCCTATGTTATTCCTAAAAATTTAGGATCGGGTCGTTACAGGCTAACCCATCGACAAACACCATCCAGGGTTGGGTGGGAGGTGCTACTTCAACATTTGTTGGGAAATTGGTGAACTTAGCGACAAAGTTTGCTAATGCTGACCTTTAATTGCACTCCTAGGCATGTAGTGAACGTCAAATTTGTTGAGCTCTATCGATCATGCGACTAGTTTTCTTGAGTTATCCGGCTTATGCAGTATCTTCCCAAGGGGGTGCTCCATCAGTACCTTTATTTGGTGGGCTTGGAAGTATGGTTGCAACCTCTTGGCGGCTGTTACTAGTTGCAAATGCTAGCATTTCCATTTGCAAATACCTAGCATCAGCGCTTGACTCGTGTAGTAGATTGGAGCCAGTCTTGTGCCCTTATCTTTGCATAATACTGCTGAGACGGCATGGGGGGTGATGAGTGCACGAAAGTGCACTCTAAATACCCTATTATTGGATTAAAATGCTAAAATGTGAATAGAAATAATTAGATATAATTTATATTATTGAATTTAATATCTATTCACACTAAGATATATTTAAGCATGATTTTATAATATTTTAAATCTCAAATATTGCATTATTGGTTGGTGAGAGATAATTTGCAATTGGGCTTAACACTAAACATTTTTGAAACTTTATTATTCAGCTTTTACATTTGGTTTTACTTTGATGGCAGCCGCATGAAGTAAAATGCATGGCAACATATATATAGGTGGAAAGAATTGGAGCAGTCGTATATCACTTTGGGTTACACTTACATAGGCTCAACTTCAATTGACTCATACATGCGACAAGTGGTTTTTACTTTTTGGGTTTTACGGAATATGTTTTTCTTTTATGGTTTTACATGTGGGGGGGGGGGGGGGGTGCACGACACAAGAGGTGGGCCCACACAATTGAAGCCACACCTTCATGTATCACACAACACCTCATATATATTTTGAAGAGAAGAACCAGAGCGCCGAGGGAGAGGACTGAGACTGAAGAAATTGGAGGACGGACTGAAGAACGAATAGACATAATTTCCTCCAGGGCTGCCGTTTCTTTTATTTTCCTCTTGAGATTTTTGTTATCCTTTATATTTATGGGTAACTAAATTCTCAAGTAGGGCTAGGGATGAACTTGCACATTAGATGGTATTTTTAATTTATGTATTTGATTTTCAATTACTAAAACTCTTTTGTTTTATCATTCTTAATTCATTGTTGATGTTTTCTTCTCTGAATAATAATAGAATTTATTCTATGTATGGATTCAGTCATGCTTTTTCTATTGAATGGATTAGTTCTTTGATTATGTTTGGATTAATTATTTATCTATATTAATTTAATTCTTTGCTTCAATATCGTTCCCTGAGTATATTATCATCGTTTTTTCTTAATAGTGATAATAATATATGTATTTTAAAAGTGGTGAATGATTTTTCAAAGGGTTACATTTGGTTTAATTTTGGTTTATAAATTTTTACCTTCCGATTGGGAATTTTGGGAATTGAGTTCCCAAAATAATAAAAATACCGAATTTGTGCAAGAGATTCCTGACGCTCTACTGTTTGTTAAATTTGAGTAATTTTTTCGTTAATCATTTTGTTTCACTTTAATTTGCATTTAAAATTAATTTTTGTTCTCCATTAATCATTTAATATTTTTCTTTAGTTTCTTTATTTTTTCTACTATTTTTTAAATTTGTCTCTCTGTGAAATCGACACCTCAAAGCTGTGCTACAACTACCGCGTTATTCGTTAGGCGTAATCAGGGGGACACTGCAAAGTACATGTATAGGATGTCCCCTGGGTTGGGTTGTTTTAGCAGGGGGATTGGCTAGGTCTTGCATGCTTATGTTATTGAGAATGAGGCGGCGCCCTTGGTCTCGTTGATTGGAATACCTTTCTCGTCTTTCATCCTGATGACCCTGCCCGGTCTTCTTGTTTTTGGGTTTCGACTTGACATCCTGCTTCCTTGGCTCTAGGAGAGCCTGTAACGTGTCTTCAGCATTTATGAAATCGTCTGCTCTATCCATAAACTCCCTCAGGGTGGAAGGGGTTTCCCTTGCCAATTTAGCCATGAACAGGCTTCGCGGCCAGATGCCCCCATGAGAGTAGCCAACGTGATCTTTTCATCTTGGTTGTATGTGGTCAGTCTCTTCTTGTTGAAATGGGCCAGATACGTTTTCAAGCTCTCTCCTTCTTTTTGCTTGATGGTCAGCAGGTAATGGCTGGTCTGCGGTGCCTCCTGCTTGCTATAAATTATGTAAGGAACTGTTTGGCCAGCTCCTTAAAGCTGCCGATAGATCCTGGGTGCAACATCCTAAACCAGACTTATTCCTTTCAATGTTAATGGGAAAGAATGGCATGCCGCCTCCCCGGAAAAGCCGTGGAGGGTCATCTGTGCTTTGAAGTTTTCAATGTGATCCACAGGGTCTCGTGACCCATCATATAAGTCAATCTCAAGAACCTTAAACCTTGGTGAGAGGGGAATCGCCATCACTTCTTCGCTATAAGGGAGGTTAGTGTGGGTGAGTAGCTGTTCTACCGAAGAAGATCCTCCCATCCTTCTTGCCATCTCTTCATATTTTTCAACAAGGATGCGTACTTCGTCATGTAGCCTTTTCTTTTTCCAGATCTTTCATTTTCACACCTCTCACACTGTGTGTGTCTCCTTCTACTCGCCCATTATGGACATGTGGTACAATGGCGCTCTGCTGCTTCAATTCTTCATTCTCCTTTTATAACTGCTCCATTACCGTCACAGCCTTTCTCAGCTTCTGTTTGGCCTCTGCCAGCCTCACTTCTATCTCCGCTGCATTCATCTCTTGATCACGGGTTGCTTGGCGTGGTAGTTGGCATGTAATAGTCTGCTAGAAATTCAATGGTGAAATTTCTATTGGCTTTAGGAATCTCGTGAAAACCCCATAAGTTTTCACGAATCGACCAATCACATAGGTTTTAGTCTGTCAGCATAGTTAGAGCTATCTATCACTCACTATGGTGCCAAAAATGTGACTTTATTTATTTGAGATAGTTAGAGGTGTTAGTCTGAGATATGGTTTGCATTGTTAGACTTAGTTGATTATTTAGGATTTTATGATGCAATAAGTCTATTTTCATATTTTTGGACGAAACGCCTGTTCGAAATTGTGAAATTATTTTTAGGGGCACTTCAGGGTTGAATTTCGATAAACGATTTTCATTGTAGGTTAATATGAATATTTAGAATTTTTCAGTACTAAGTTTATTATGCACTTTTTTGGAGTAAATAGTAACCTAAATATGCGCATCAAGTGTAGTGTTTTCAAAATTATAGTATGGAATGTCCAAATTAGGTTATTTTATTTGGACACTTGGCAAGATCTTAACCTTACATAGTGAATAGTATTAGACACTTGGCACCATAAGAAATGTTTGATGGATTTTAAGGAATCAAGGTATGAGATTATGCCACCTAAGCAAAAATCTTAATCCATCCGATCAATGAAATTGTACCAAACCAAAGAAGATTTACATCCTAGTAAAACCCTATGTGGTTGGAATCCAAAAGCATAGTTGAAACTGAAATTCTAAATGATTTTTATCCAAACCCTAAAGTTGACCTCCAAACCTAACTGAATCGGTTTCTAGCATTATGTTTAATGGCTTGATTAAATTTCTTCCCCATGCTATTAATCCTTTAAATTTATGTTATGACATCACTATTCAACCTTTTTAACCTTGGATATTTGATTGAGTTAAGAGAAATTGAATTTGAGTTTGATAACAACCCAAACCCTCTTAAAACTTGAAATTGAAGCCTAATCGGTTTACGCCCCATTAAAGCCCATGAATTTGGCCACCTTAGCATTGCTTCTTAGTTAAGTAATTGCACCCCCACATAGCTAATTAGATTTTCTCAAAGAGGGCCTAGATGGTACTTGAAGTAAAGGGCTACAAGGCCACCTCACTCTTTCCATTCTATGCTCCATATAGAGGAAATATCTTGGGCTAATTTTTGTATAATATATTGGATCGAAAAAACCAACACTCAAGCTTCATTTCAGCCTTATCATCTTCCATAATTTGTGTAAAAAGCCCTCCAACCCACTTTCCATGCAAATAAACTCTTCTTTAAACTTTTCTTTGAAAGAACACAAAAGACACTCTCGGACATCTTTTTTGAGCTCTTTTGCACTCCTAATTCAAAGTTCTTGTAAGTGTTTTCTCACAAAATTTTCTTAATGAAAATTGTTTCTTTTTAGTCTAGTTTACGTATATATCTTATTTGTTCCAATTGGAGATTATCTGATTGGTCAAAAGTTGTTTAAACCCTAGATCTGGGTGATAAACTCGAGAGTGTGTTACATTTTAGAGTTTTTAACCAAGCTAATAGATATATTTTGGTTTGAAATTTTTAAGGAGTACTGTTAACATGTGTATATGATTATTGGTTGAGGATTTTGTTGCATGATTGAAGGTTTTGATGAAAGATTTTCTTAGATCTAGAAACTTAGGCTATGTTTGGCTAACCAGCTACTCTCAGATACTCTTGAAAGTTTTCGTACGAATGAGAGTACTCTTCCATCCAAACGAACACTTCTCAATAAATTGAAACACTTCCATAGAGGTAGTCTACTGTTTCAAACACAGGTCTCAACGGAAACATTTCTCTTGGACAACATCCTGTCGTCCTTTGTGGTGGTTGGGTCTGCTAGAGGTGGTCGCCAGTGTGAGGTGGTGGAGGTGCGGTGGCCTGGGTGGCCGCATACGGCGGCACATGGGGAGAGAAACAACCAAAATTCATTTCAGTTGGGTTACCTCAGGGATAGAGATAGTTGCGCGTGGGGGAGATCGGTGGTGGCTGGCTTGGTCGCCAGCGTGAGGGGGAGTCGCCGGTGGTGGCGGTGAGCCTGTGTGGCTGCGTACGACGGTGCAAGTGGAGAGAAATGATAGAAACCCATTTCGGTTGGGTTGCCGCAGGGGAGATCGATGGCCGCACGTGGGGGAGATCGGTGGTGGCTGGGGGAGTCGCCGGCGTGAGAGGGAGTTGCCGGTGGTGGCAGTGAGGTTGGGCAGCGCATGGCGGCGCTTGGGCTGCGTTGAAACCATTTCGGCTGTGGGTGAGAATCGGACAGAGGAGAGAGAGAGAGAGAGAGAGGACAAAAAATACTATTATATATAAAAATAAAATAAAATCACTATAATTTTTGTCACTATTATATATATAAAAAAATGCATTATAATATTTATTATTATATATAAATTAAAAATAAAATCACTATAATATTTATCACTATTATATATAAAAATAAAATAAAATTAGTATAATCTTTATCACTATTATAAAATTACAATCTTAAAATCACTATAATATTTATCACTATTATAAAATCACTATAATATTTATGGGACCCACTTATTTTTCAACTTCCTATCAAAAAGTCAAGAACTCAACATATTTCATACATCCAAACAACTCAAAACACTTTTAATGGGACCCACAAGCTCACTCCAATCTTTACTCACAACTATTCACAACACTTCTCAATACTTCTCGCTATCCAAACACAACCTTAGAAATCGAAAAAGGAAAAATAATTTTTGTTTTAAGAAAGTTTGGATCTTTTGTGATTTAAACCAATTCCAATGACTTTGATAATTTTATTGGAAGATCCTAAGCTCTTATATACATGTTAGAATATTAGTTTGAAGATATTTGATGTTATATTCAAATATATGAATTTTTATACAAGGAAATATTCGGATAGGTCAAAGAATTGATGTCCTTAGCTAAATCCATGTTTTGGCTGACTTTTAACCTGTGATCTTGAGTTTAAAGCATTAGGACACCTTTTAAAATAGTGTGATGTTTTGGTTTGAAGATCACATCTTTATAAGTCATAGATCAAAAGGTTGATCAAAACTAGTTTAGAAACAAAAATATGTTTTTGAACTTAGAAAGAAACCAAAAATTTCAAGTATTGTTTTAAGTGATTTTGATGATTTTGTTCATGATTCAAAACATGATTATTCTTAGGAATATGTTATGAGTATATTAGAAAAAAAAATTTGGTTTAATCTTGAGTTTTGAAATTTGAAAGAATTGCAATAAAAATAAAGGGAAATAACTTATGTAAGTTTTGGCCCCTATAGAGTTTTCATGGTTTTGTTTTGTTTTAAATTTTTCTGAATTGATATTTGATTTAAGAAAAAATTTACATGTCTCATGTAAATTTTGGTGATTTTTGGAGTTAGGATGCAAAATCCTAAAGTTAGGGGTAAAATAGTCATTTTGACAAATGTAGAGGGTAAAATGATAATTTTTACTCTAAATTAATATTTTTTTCTATTTCTAATTGTTAGTGATTAAGTTCTAACTTTTAGGAATCACTAATTTCAGTTCTTCATGATCACATTTGAGTTTTACTTAAAACTGCGAAAATCGAGGTAAGTTAGTTTTTAACTTAGTAGTAGTTTACTGTGTATGGGTGATAAGTAAAGGACCTACAGTGTATGTATATATGTTATCGTATATGCCGTGTCATGCCACGTCATTACACATTCAACTGTTACACATAATTTATTTTGTCATAAATTATTCATCTATTACACAATATATTTTGTCACGCATTATTACATGTTGCAAGTATGTCATGTTATGTTATTCTATTTGTTACATGTATGCCATGTCATGTAATGTTTACTGTTGCAAGTATGCAATATTATGAAATATTGTCTGTTACATGTTATGTCATGTTATGAAATATTTCTCTCAAGTAAGTCATGTCTTTTGAATTTTGTTCACGTCACGTTATGCTACGTTAAGGCTTCTGTCCTTTTGTATTCAAGTCACGTTTTGTCTCAAATGCAGATTTTGTATTTCGAGAATAGTCATGTCAAGTTATTTGTGTCTATCACGACACTTAGCGCTAAGAAGTGGTAATATCCTAGTAAAACTCTTTTGTTCACGCTGGAGTGTTTAAATAGGTGTGAAATTTTTTGGGATGACGAATTACAATTAACAGATTGCGAATCAGGCCTAACTAGCTAGTTACTGAAGCGTGCTAGGTGATTGAGCTGCATTATTGCATATTTTATACATTTAAAATCAATGTATTCTTAATTATTTTATTATTTTATCGTTGATTTTAGATGGAAAAATGATCAAGAGGCAATAAATCCAAGTTATGAATTAAATTGATTAAAAGCATAGTTTATGCTTATATTTTATAACTTGTGATTTAATTTGATTTTATTGTCTTACATGCACAACACATTTTTAATATTCTAGTTTAGTTTTTGTTTAATTTTTAATTAATTAATTATTTTCTTTTTCTAATTTTTTTTTTATTATTCTGTTTGCTTTAGTTTATTTTATTTTATTTTTCTGCACAGGTCCTAAACGACATGTCGTTTAGCACAGAGTTAATTTCGGTCGTCTGGCCTAAACGACGTGCCGTTTAGTCCGCAAACCGAACGACACGTCGTTCCCTTCATCTCCTACCTCCCGCACTGCGCTTTGAGCTACAGTGCCGTCGTGCACAGAAGCTCTTCCGCCGGCCACCAGCAGCTCCAGACGACGCCGGCGATCAGTTCTCCACCACCATGCATGGCCAAATACACGTCCAACTCCACGAAGCACCACCGCATGCACCGGCAACTCCAACCTCCATTTCCGAAACACGGACAGACTCGATGCACTCTTCCACGCCACCCTGCATCACTGATGACCGCCAGAAAATGCCGGAGACCAAGGCTCCGCCACGACCAAAGCCCCCATGCACACCGAAACCTTCTCCTGTGCACACTGCCGAGAACGACCGAAGGCACCTCGACTACTCTCTCCACGCCTCGCAGTTCACTTGGAGCAGTTCGCACTTCACGCACAGCAGGACCCACGAGCAACGCACGGACTCAAGCAGTCTGGAACGAAGCACGGAAGAGGCTCGGACGGAACGCAGCAACGGAAGATGGAAGATGAAAAAAAATAAAGAAAAGAAAAGAAGTGGAGTTCGGTGCAGTGCATATGGTTCGGTGCAGCAAAGAAAAAGAAGAAGAAGAAGAAGAAGAAGAAGCAGTTTATTCGGTGTGCAGTCGGTTTCGGTTGTAAGTAAGAATAAAAAAAAAAAAAAAAAAGGAAAGGAAACAAAACATGCATGTGTAGTTTCGGCCGAAAGCAGTGAAAGAAAATAAAGAAGAAGGAGAACTCACACCGAAACCCAGCTACTTTACACATGCAGACATTGAACAAGAAATAAAGCTGGTCGGCTGGCTTGCTTTTGAAGCTGGACACACGATAAAAAGAATGATACGAGGGGAACAGATGCACATGGGACAGCACGGACGCATGTAGCACAGTGCAGTTTTGAAGCCTATATAAAGGCTTGTAAGCAATCGAAGAATGGAGCCAGCAGATGTTAGAGTTAGAGTGTCAGTGAGTCTAGAGTTAGAGTGTCAGTGAGTTGTCAGATGTTAGAATATTTTTAGTGTGAAGTTAGAGTTAAAATTCAGAAAAAATAGTGAGTGAATTTTTGCAGTCAGTTTTTATTTTCTTCTGAGTTCAATTTTTAATTTCATGTGATTTATTCATCAGTTAGTTTTAATGTATGGCTCAGTAAATTTTATTTTTGTGAGTCTTTATTTTCAGTTTTGAGTTTGTTTAGTGAGTAAATTTTCAGTCCTTTTTTATAAATGTTGAGAGTCCATTTTATTTTTGAGAGGTTACATTAATTGGAAGTTCAGATTTTTGGGTTGGAGAACACAGTCTCCATTTCCAAATATCGAGTTTATTCCGTACAATTTTTTTTTATTTAATTTCGAATTACTGTCATTTAATTTTCTCGCACTTTTAGTTTCCTGCAATTTAAATTTATGTCATTTAATTTCCTCGCACTTTTAATTTCCTGCAATTTAAATTTATGTCATTTAATTTTCTCGCACTTTTAATTTCCTGCACTCTAAATTACTGCCATTTAATTTTCTCGCACTTTTAATTTCCTTCAATTTAAATTACTGTCATTTACATTTCTCACAATTTTAATTTCTTGCAATTTAAATTACCGTCATTTAATTTTCTCGCACTTTTAATTTCCTGTAATTTTAATTACTGTCATTTAATTTTCCTGCACCTTTAATTTTTGCAATTTACTTTTATGTCATTTAAATTTTATTGTCCATTTACATTTCAGTTATTTAATTTCTAGCAATTTTAATTTATTGTCTTGTATTTTAATTTTTTTTTTACTTTTCATCATCCACTCAAAATCAACAAACATGAATCTAGTCCATGACTAGTAAATTTTCATTTCCATTGCACTCTCACATTCATTGCACATATCATCATTTTTATTTTTATTCTCTCATTGTAACCATTTCCACCATTTTACACGAGTTTGATTTTTAAGCACTTTTCCTGTGGAGACGATTTAGGAATTTATTCCTAATTACTACGCGACACGCTCCTACACTTGGGATAGCCTTTGGGCTGCTCATTTTCGAACGAGTCACTAGGCATTAATGCTGATTGAGCCATATTTTATTTCACGTGTGTCCACATCAATTGTGGCACAAACAGTTCATGGGTCACAACAATTGTGATGCATGACGTATGAGGTCACAGTAATTGTGGCATATATACTACGTGAGATATTGTAATTGTGACACGTAGAATACGTAGGGTCACAGGAATTATGGAGCACGGATTAACACACTCATAGTTGGTCCATATAGCATGTGTTGTGATGTGGTAATTGGCAGGGACACATGGCTCTAGAGGACCTATGTAGCACCCACATAGTCACTTTATTAATCATGTATTTCACTTTCATGTCATGTTTCAAGTCATGTGAAGTTTTAAGTTCACATTCTTGTTATATTTCAAGTTTATGTCACGTTAAGTCAAGTCTTAGATCAAGCAACTGCAAGGCAAGGGATGGAATATTCGGTGGTCTAGGCAGTGGGGTTGGTTACACACGCAGCAGAGGGTGAGGCGAACAAGCATTAAAGTAGGAGAATCAGAAGGAGCGGGACAATCTAGAGCAAAAATTGGAGAATCAGAAAGAGATTTTCAGTGTTCATCTATGTCATTCTTTTGGTTTCTACATTTCATTAGCAAAATGCTTTTTCAATACATTATGCTCGAGTAGTCTTTTATACCTAAGCACAGAAACACTTTGATTGGGCTGAGTTTTGATGGGATTCATTTCTCATTTCATTCGAATTGCTGTATCTATGGATTTGCAAACAATCTTTACATGAGTTTTAAAGTAGGTTTTCGAGTTGATTTCTGTTTCATTCTTGACACAAAGGCACAATGAATTCTTAGATTATACAAAAAACCTACTTCGATAGAGTCCATTTCAAATAAATTGTTTATTAATTGAGTAGAGGCTTTAGCATGATTGATTGAGCTGCATTATTGCATATTTTATGCATTTAAAATCAATATATTTTTAATTATTTTATTATTTTATCATTGATTTTAGATGAAAAAATGGTTAAAAGGAATAAATCTAAGTTGTGATTTAATTTGATTAATAGCATAATTTATGCTTATTTTTTTAATACTTGTGATTTAATTTGATATTGTTTCTTCACATACACAACACACTTTTAATATTTTAATCTAGTTTTATTTTATCTTTACTTAATTATTTATTTTCTTTTTTCTAGTTTTATTTTTATTATTCTGCCTATTTGATTTGATTTGATTTTTATTTTTATTTTTCAGTGCAGACTAAACGACATGGCGTTTGGTCGGCAAATCAAAACGACATGTCGTTTATGATTTGTTTGAATTCGGCTGTCTAAGAAAACGACTGGTCGTTTAGTACTCAGACAAAAACGACTTGTCGTTTTGCCGTCGAAATTATAAGCCCCTGTCTGCTAAACGACTTGTCGTTTAGTCAATAGATGAAGTTTTCGTCATCTTCAACCTCCGTCCATCCTCTTCCAGTGCACAAACTCCATGCATGCAGCACCTCCACCACTACAACTCAGGAACTACTGCAAAGAACAACCACCATCCACTGTGCCCAAGCACCTCAAGCCACCATGAGCAACTCTCCACATCCGAAACCACTGTCGCACGTACTCTCCTCCAGCTTACGTACAACCATGCATACGTTCAGACAACCACTTGCCACTGCACCCAGCCGTGCCCAGCCATCATCGAGAGGCCTCTGTCCTACTAGAAACAGAGCATCATTCCACTTTCTCCATGCACAGCCTCCCGACAGCACTACCATCCACCTTTGTTTTCATACGTCCGAAACAGAGCAATCCAAGCTCCACTACACTGCATGATGCCCATGACTCCATCTCCAGCTCTCTCTCAGAGTTCTCCATTCCAAGGCCAGCTAGTTGACGAACACAGAAGACAACAAACGAAGACACGGCATGGAATAATAATAAGTGCACGCAAGTTGGGAGAGAAACACATGCACTTGCACTTGAAACTTTCGGCTAGTTAGGCGTCCACACAGCAGAGAAAAAAATAAATAAAAGCAACCCGTAGTTGGCCAACTCACACGCAACAACACGAAAGAAAGCGATGTAGTGCACCAAAGTGGAGAATAAAAAAAATGGACGTTAATCGGTGGATGCAAGCTGAAGAGAAAAGAAAAAAAAAAGAGAGGGACACCGATCAGTGGACGCCAAAAGAAATGAAAAAAAAAGGAAGAAAAAGAATATAACATGCATGCGGGACACCGAAACACATGGGCAACGAACAAAGGAGAGACGGCTGGACAATAATGAAGTTCGGTGTTGGGCTGAAGTTAAGAAGAAAATTATTTGTTTAAGCCGTGCATATTTTTAACTCACAAAGTTCGGCCAGATGAAATAAAGAAATGGAAGTGGACTACACGGCAACTAATTCTTGTTGGTTTTTGAAGCCTATAAAAGGGCTTGAAACGAAGGGAAAAGCGCATTAGACTTTGGAGAGGAAGAGAGTTTCGGACTGCAGTGAGTTTCAGAACTCACAGTTCGATTTTTGAGAGCTTTTTCTTTTTCAAATGGATAGCTAAGTCCTTAAGTAAAGTTAGGGATGAACTTGCACAATTGAGGGTGTTTTTAATTTATTTTTGATTCATGTGATTTTTCTTTATTAATGCAAATTCTTGTTTATCATTCACTAATTATTTATGGTATTTTCTTATCTCCAAATAATCAAGGAATTGATTCCCTTCATAAATTCAGTCATGCTTTTTCTATAGAATGGTTAAGATCCTTGATTATGTTTGGATTAATTCATTGTTTAAAAAGTACTAGACAAAAACCATATGTTCTAAAAATGACAAAAAAAAAACCAGACAAATGAGAACCATTCAACAAACTATATTAACGACATAAAGACGGGATTCCACTCTTGTCAAGTCTAACCATGCCCCTTACAAGTTGCGGCAAAACATTAGACCCTCCATATGTTCTATTAATTCCGGACTCACCTTGGCGAGCAAAGAAATCAGCAACACGGTTTCCCTCTCGAAAGATATGAGAACTTAAATAGCTCATGCCTTCAAGGCTTTCTAGCAGCTCCTCCCAATAGTCCCAGAGATACCACAAATTACAGTCCTTAGAGTTCAACCAGCGCACAAGTAAGGAAGAATCACTCTCAATTTCCACATGATAAAAACCAAACTCTTTGCAAAAGCCACTCCTTTGGTAAGGGCCCTTAGCTCAGCAACATTATTAGTACCAAACCCCAGATGTTCCAAAAAAGCAGCCTTAACATTACCAAAATGATCTCTAATCATCCCACCCCCTCCACAAGAACCCGGGTTTCCCTTACAACTCCCATCAACGTTCAATTTCACCCAACCTGCCACTGGTTTCCTCCACACCACTGCACGAGGGCACCGAACGATAACCTGTTGGCACGTTAATAGCTTGAAGGATATCACAATCACTCGGAGAAAGACTCCTGTGCTTAGAAACATTCTCTGAAATACTACTTAGCCAAGACTTCACTGCAAGCCAAATAGACTCAGCTGATTCAAAAATCGATTCCATTCTAGCCTTACACCTACAGACCCAAAACCTCCAAGTTATCAGGCATGGAAGTAGACCAACCAAAACACCACGCTGTGAAGAGCGCCTAGCGCAATTAAACCACGAACATACGCGTGAGCGCCATGAAGAAGAGTCCATACACCAAACTCCTAAGGCCACCGATGCCCTATGCCAAACAGACTTAGCAATATCTCCAGCACTTAGAACATGATACAAAGACTCAGAGCACCCTGACAAGCAACAATCACACCAGGAAACAATGGGGATACTCGTTGACATAATGAGAGCATCCACTGGGAGGCACTGGAACCATGCCTTCCAAACACAAACCGATACTCTCCTTGGAAGAAGTTTATGCTAGAGCCAATCTGCCCAGGGAAGTTCCACACCACGAACCCGAATGATATCCCACGCAGAAGATGTAGAGAAATTACCATCCTGACTTGGTTCCCAAATATAAACATCAGGCCCCTCCTTCCCCGCCACAACAAAATGAAACACCTCCCAGGCTCTAGTTTCCCCAAGCAAATCCACTAGAGTGTGCTCATCTCAATTATTGCCAACCCAGACGTCCTTGACCTGAAGACTCGAATTAACAATATTCTAAATAGAGACACTAAGTGGCCCACTCGATAGCCAACGTTCATGCCAAAAAGATATTTTACCTTCCTTGACCCTCACCTTCGCATGCTCATAAGTCTCTGGAAACACCTGCATAATTGATTTCCAAAAGCGTGAACCATTTGCACTTGAAGTCATTGTACTAAGATGCCCCTCTTTTACGTACTTAGCTTGAAAACACCTAGTCCAAAGATTATCTAAGGATAAAAGACACCATGCAAATTTCATATGCAACAAGCGTTGCACTTCCATAAAATCCCGAAGACCAAGACCTCCTTCCCGAATGGGCTTACACATTGCAGACCAAGACCTCCACTTTTTCTTCGATTTGCCATTGTACTCACCCCAAAAGAAAGTTGAAAGAATGGAATTAATCTTGAGAAGAATAACTTTGGGAACATTCAAAACCGCCAAAAGATGGGTTGCCATGCAAGACAAAACATGTCTAAGTAAAGTAAGACGTCCACCTTGTGACAATCTTAAGCTTCCACCCCGCAACCTTGTTTTGTATTTTGGTCACCAAAGGCTCCAAAGCTCTTGCTGTAAGACGCCTTGTCACCAATGGCACCCCTAAATAAGTACTTGGAAAAACTCCCTCCACAAATCCAGTCATTCTCAGGAGGCTACGTTTCCTTGACAAATTGATCCTCTTAGACAAAAATAGAGCCGACTTATCCTTATTGATAACTTGTCCCGACCAGCTCGCATAAGTATCCAGCGACCGTAAGAGCATTTTAATGGATCTCTTCTTTCCATTTGCAAAAATAAGGAGATCATCAGCATAAAGGAGATGGGAGATCAAAGGGGCCCCTCTAGGATGAGAAAAAGAGCCAATTCTACCATCCTCAAAATTTTGTCGCAATATACGAGAAAGATTTTCCTGCATAATAATAAACAAATAAGGAGAAAGTGGATCTCCTTGACGTAAACCACGAGAAGGTTTAAAAAAACCTTTATACGTTCCATTCATCATGATAAAAAACCAGGGTGACCCAACACAAGCCTCCACCAATTCACAAAATCGATCCGAGAAACCAAACCCCTTTAAGACCTCACATAAAAAAGACCAATCAACTCTATCATAGGCCTTAGCCATATCAATCTTTAGCATTACATTTCCACCATTGCTATTTTGATGAAGAGAATTTACCATTTCTTGTGCTAAGGTAATATTCTCAAAAATACTGCGCTTTGGAACAAAAGCACCTTGCTTCCAAGAAATCATGCGAGGTAGAAAACTAGCCAACCGGTTCACAAGGATCTTAGAAAAAATTTTATAGGCCACAGAACACAGGCTAATCTGCCTGAACTTGTCAAAACTCTGAGGATCCTACACTTTAGGAATGAGAACAATGTAAGAAGCTGCATAAAATCTAGGTAAGGGGTTACTGTTAAAAAAATCGCTAGCAGCTTCAATCACGTCCGTCTTAATGATCTCCCAACATGCAAGGTAGAAACCAGAACCAAAACCATCTGGCCCTGGATTACTATACTTAGGAATAGACAAAACTGCCTTCCAAACCTCCTCTTCCATTGGATCTTGAGAAAGAGCAAGATTTTCTTCCTCATTCACCACCGACGTTAAAAGACCATTCAAATTAGGTTGTATAGAAGGACCTTCCCCCATAAGGAAATTATGAAAAAAGGTAACTGCCTCATTATGAACCATTTCAGAAGAATCCAAGACAACCCCATTAGGTAGAGTCATTTTTGAAATGGTTGAAACTTTCCGGCGTTGATTCACAAAAGCATGATAAAACTTTGTATTACGATCGCCTTCCTCAAGCCATTTTTGTTTTGCTTGTTGAGCCAACCTAATCTCTTCCCTACTTTCCCACACCTCCAATTTCGCCTTGGTCCGTAAATATTCATGTTCCAAATCAGAATGAAAACCATCTTGAAGTTGGAACTCAAGAAGTTCCTGCTGCTCCTCTAAGGCTTTAATAGCTTGATCGACACGGCCAAAGACCTCCTTATTCCACGCTTTCAATCTCATTTTAAGCTTCTTCAGTTTTGTAGCCAACCGGATTAAACCAGTCCCATTGACTTCTTCGTTCCAAACATCCTTCACACACTTCTTAAAATTCCCATGTGTACACCACATATTTTGAAAGCAGAATGGAGAAGGACCATAAGGAGATACCTCTTTATCAAATCTAATCAACATAGGACAATGATCAGAGGACTTACGTTTAAGATATTCAAGATGAATTATTGGGAAGCTTTGGAGCAAGGACGTATTCAAAAGAGCCCGGTCTAATCGCGCCCAACTCCTCAACATACCCGTATGTCCATTACACCACGACATTTTGGAGCCATTGAAACTCATCTCCACAAACCCACAATTATGGATGCATGAATTAAAATCCGCCATAGCCGTTAAAGGCCTTGGATTACCTCCTACCCGCTCACTATCTTCACGGATAGAATTAAAATCTCCCACAACAAGCCAAGGAGCCTCATCCATTTGCGTCACCTCAATATCCTGCCAAAGATCTCTTTTTTCCACTAGAGTTCACTTAGCATAAATAAAAGACATATAGAGATGCTTATCATCCTTCGAAAATAAACCATGAATAAATTGATTAGACATGGTTTGCATTTCAAAAGTCAAGTCCGCACTCCAAAACACCCATAATTTCCCCCCCATAGCCTCATTAGAAACCTCTGCTGCAAAAGGTTCAGAAATAGCCAAAATGGAAGGCCCAAAATCCTTAATCAACCGCTTGAGTCTTCTCTTCGACGTGCCTAAACCACTCACATTCCATACCACAATGTTACCAATCATAAATTAAGTAACCCGTTGAGACTGACACAGCGCCTGATTAACAGATTTCTTCACACATGAAGTTGGGACATTTACATCTGACTCGGAACCATAACCTTTCTCTTTGGCCAGCTTTTGAACTGGCTCATTTTCTTCCTGGTCCGAGTGATAAGCGCCTTTTTCCAACACCGCTGAAAAATTATTTTCCATATTCAGAATATTAGACACCAAATCCTAATGGCTTGCATCTATCTGACGATCAAACGAGAGAATTTCCTACATGGCCATATCCTGGTCCTGGGAGCCCTCAAACTTGGCAACATGGGGGCCCTCAACAATTCGATTATCAAATGTGAAAATTTCTAGTGTAGCTATATCCCCATCAACCTCTAAGTTATTTTCCACTGGCACACTCCGAACCTGATCACCAGTATCCTTCTGCATTTCAGGAGGCACGTCTTGTCCCAAAACCCACCCCTCCTCACACTGCACTTGATTGACACCAACATCCTCCTTCCCTTTGTCCATCGAAATAGCCTCCACAGCCATACTCTTCGCACCCGATCCACCAGCGTTCACTACCACTTCTTTGCTAAGACCCTCGATAGGCTCTTGGTTTTGACTAGTCAGGCTCTCATCACCTTGGTGATTTTCCATCTCCTCACTTGACGTCGATTGTATAACACACCATTCATCTTTTTTTTTTTTTTTTTTTATCCTGCCGTTGAATCTTCGGAGCCGCATGAGACTCACATTGTGGCTTTTTCACTCCTACACGACAGACACCTTCCGTATGACCTTGACGACGGCAATGTTTACAATAGGAAGTCTTCTTCTCATAACACACCTCTTGCCATATTTTCTTTTGAGCTGAGACTACTATAGGAAAACCCTGGACTGGTTCCTCAAACAAATCAATCTCCACACATAACCTAGCACCAGACGCACGTGTCTTATTCATTGTCGCATTATCAGTACCCAGGAACCTGCCGAATCTAGAAGCCAAAATCTGTAAGCAATCAATCCGGTACAAGTGCATCGGGAGGCCTGGAAGGAATATCCATTGGGGAGCCGACATGGGTTCCTTCGCAAGATCAAACTCCTTCGTCTAGTGAAACAACCGAAACGAGCACCCGGCAATAACATGCCCTTCTCTGGCCCAAGCATGGATAAGGTCTCGTTCAGAATTCAACTTGATAAATACGTGATGCGCATTCATGAAACTAATGGTAGGGACCTCCAGCAAACCCCACATTTTAACCATTGCAAGATTGATAACATCAATAGATGGATGTGAACATAAGAACTTCAAAGCCAGGGCAAAATGAAAATCCTCTGCAGTCTTAGCCATCTCTGCCTCAGTGAAAAAAAATCCCGATTGTCCATCTATATCGACAGGGAAACGCATAGGCGGTTTAAAAGTAGAAGAGGCAGAAGGCTTTGACACTGCCTGGGCATAAGAAAAAGCCGTATCATGGTTCCCCGCTGGTGTAGAAGACACCAGAGGTGCGGTTGCCGCCGCCATACAGCAACCTTAGGTAGGAAAGCGATAGGGAAATCAGAAAAAGGAAACCCTGAAAATACTTAGCTTTTTAGAAAAAAAAGGTTACTAATAGTCACCTTCTTATATAGTGTAAACAAGTTGTTTAAATAATTTGTTTAGTTATGTGGTTTTTTTTTTTTTTTTTTTACTTTTGTTAAAATTGTTTTGCTTTTGTGTTTTGGCTTTTGATTGAAAGCTTAGCAAAAGATTTAATAAAAAGTTGAAATAGATTTTTTTTTTTTTTGAAAATTTTGAAAAACATTAAACAAACAAGGCCTAGTTTTTCTTATAGACTCCCAAAAAATTGGGAGTAACATCTTATTAGTCCCTAAAAATTTAATATATGCTAGCTATAATATAGTTCCCTAAAAATCCTAAATCCTCAAATTGTCTCTGTACAAAACCTTATAAATTCTCCAAGGTCCCAAAAATTCAAAATTATCCCCCTAACTCCTACGAATTTAGAAAATAAACCCAAAGAAATTTCTCTCAACAATTCAATAATTTATGTACCCAGATTTTTTCTAAAACTAATTAAAACATTTAGCACCAAATCTTAAAAAACAAAATAAAATATATATATTTTTCAAACTCAAGATCATTTGGTCCAAAAGTGTCTAAAAGCTAAAACTATGATGCCTCGACTCTCACATACGGAAACATGGGAATCGTGACATCGAGATAATGACAACATGGGTCACGCATCTCAACTATAAGTGCCAAATGTGTGTACATGCAGAAAGTGTACAACAAAAAAATACAGCGGATAAATTAAAAGCTAATCATCTAAGTACCAGAATTTTAAATACAAATTTACCAAAATAAAAGTAGTACAGAAAGGAGTTATACAGTTATCCTAAAAATATAATACAAACCAAATATATAGCCAAAAAGTGGGAGAAAAATCTCAATAAATGAGCAAGTGATCCCAAATCACTTATCCGGCGGAGCCAAATCCTCAAGCTCAACATCAGCATCTGTATCAAAATCTGCGATACCATAAATGGTATCGCAGGATAAGGAATACCATATGAGATGTGAATCTCAGTAAGTAACAATCCAAACAACTCATAAGATACAAAATATACTAATGCATCCAACAAACATGTGTGCACATGACGAAACATGAATGTGACCCAAAACTCTCATTTCTCTAAAAAATGATTATTTTCCAACGCACACAAAAAATCCCATTTGACCCGAAACACGCCATGAATAATATCCATTATTTTCCCAAAAAATGACCCAAACATAAACCAACAATTTTCCCAAAAAATGGTACTCGTAACCATTAAATCATAAACCATCATATTTTTAGAAAATGGCCTAACATAATCATTTATTGGACACTATAGGTGGGAATCACTAGCGGGATTTTATTACCATTCTTACTTACCACCATTCCTACCGCGTGCACCATAGGTGAGAATCACAGGTTGGACTACCACCATCCCTACAACTCGCGTTGTAGGCTAGAATCGCAGGCGAAACTACCACCATCCCTGCTTACCACTATCCCTACTGTGTGCACCATAGATAGAAATCATAGGCGGGACTCTACCACCATTCATTCTTACCACCATCCCTACAGTTTATTTCCACACAAGGGCTACCTATCAGAGCACCGTAGGTGGGAATTTGTAACGCCCGTCCTTGAGGTGGGTCTTTTTACAAAATATTTTAGAAAATATGACGGGAATTACCGTCCGATTTAAAACATTTTACTATCCTTCCCAGGGTGCAAGACTCTACGTTATAAAATAAAATGTGCTTTTATAATAAAAGAGGTTTGCGAGTTGAAAGAGTGGAAAATATAAATCTTTAAAATAAAAAGGACCTTTCGTACATTTAAAACCCTCATGCCTAGACTTCCGTGCTCTTCTCCTTTGGCCGTGTCCCTCCTGAGCATACTACTCATTCAGTTCCTGTGGGGGGAGGGCACACATAAAAATTAAAATGAGTTGAATACTCAGTAAGCATTACTTCATGCGGTTAAAATATAACAACATAGGTTTTCAGTCATGCATTCATCATTCCATACATACTATACGTACATGCATACATGATTTCATTTGCAAACATTAGTGGACCGGGGTTTTCATCTTTAAACATGCTTTTCTTTCTTTAAAACGTTCCCTCGTCACTGCCTTCATTTCCTAAAGAATGCCATGCATTCATACATTCTTTTCTTTTCACTTTCATAGGCCAATGCACACTGTTACCCCCCGCGTGTTAGGGTTAGCGGCCCTATGGCCAATGGATTTGCCCGTGGCCACGGGTTGAAATCCCATTCCGTCAGGGATGTAGCACTGGGTGCACTACCATATACTACTACCTGGCATTGCAATTTGCCCATTCATTCGTTTGGGTACCCTATTCATTCATTCATGTGGCTGTTACGTAGCTTCATACATTCATGCATGCTCATGCCTTTCTTTCTTTCTTTTTTTACGTTCATTCATTCATGACAGCTCTAGAGAGCTGCAACTTTCATTCATTTCATGTGCATGAGCATGCCTTTCATTCTTTTCATTTCTTTCATTCGTTTCATGCTTTCATGAGAAAACGTCTTTTCATGAGAAAACATTCTTTTCGTGAGAAAACATTCATTTCGTGAGAAAATGTCATTTGGGGCAAAAGCCCGAAAACCGTCTTTTCATGCATTGTCTTTTCTTTAAAAATACATACAATAGATACTATGTATAGTCATCCATTTACATGCGTACAATTAATACTTTAGGGTGCGTGAACAGGGCCTGCCAACGATGGTCGTACATACTTATACTTTAAAACGTTACTTTTCGTGCCTTTCTTTTTCGTAAAATGTCTGCCCTTAGAAAGGGAGAGCATTTCTTTTCTTCGTTTTCCAAAAAGGAAGAGCCTTTCATTTTCTTTTTATTATCTTTAGAAAACTCTAGAAGAGTATGAACGTAATACTTACCTGGACACCATGCTACTTTCATACCATACAGTCCATAGAGATATGCTTTACTTAGAACACTCTTCTTCTATCTCGTGCTCTTTCATGTCTTTTACTATGATAAAACCTTTGGAGACACATTACGGTCTCTACTTCCTTCAACCTTGACGTTCTACTTCGAGTGCTTACTCACTAGGGTGAACCCATGATTCACCTTAGGATTCAAACACTACGACCTTTGTCCCGTTCTTCTTATTAACCACATTCCAACGCATAACTTAGACCTACTAAGTCACGCATCCCATTCTTAGACAGTACATTCATTACTACCTTTATGTATCTTAGCTCACTCTACTTCTCATGACCATCTATACACACCACATGGCTCTAAGCCACTTCGAGGCTTAAACACCGTGTAACCATGCTTAGGACAGATTACCCATTACATATGGTGAATCCGTCCGGCACATGTGTCTAACCAGATTACACATGTACCTTACCCCTTTATCATCAAGGACCAACATACCTTACATTGGTCATCGGGTCGTATGGATAAGCGCTATACTCCGATACCATCCTTCTCTTACTCGGCTAGCACGACTCATCATGCTAGCCGTACCTCATGACAGTTCATCCCAACACTTAACACGATGGGATTTCATTCATAACTACACTTTACGTCACGACATTTAGCTCAAGACTGTTCCCAAACTACACCGTGACCTTGTCACGTCACCTTACATACATCCTAGGTCATCACAGCGCAATTCCATGATCGGCCACGTCACTTCACGACGTTGCCCAATCATGCTTCCACTGCACTGCTCTGATACTTTTTAGACACTTCGCACTTATTCCTGACCATAAGCTGACTCAATCAAAATTGAGCAGCCCAAAAGCTATCCCAAGTGCAGGAGCGTGTCGCGTAATAATTAGGAATAAATTCCTAAATCGTCTCCACAGGGAAAGTGCTTAAAAATCAAACTCGTGTAAAATGGTGGAAATAATTACAATGAGAGAATAAAAATAAAAATGATGATATGTACAATGAATGTGGGAGTGCAATGGAAATGAAAATTTACTAGTCATAGACTAGATTCATGTTTGTTGGTTTTGAGTGGATGATGAAAGGTAAGAAATTAAAATGCAAGACAGTAAATTAAAATTGCTGAAAATTAAATAACTGAAATGTAAAGGGACAATAAAATTTAAATGACATAAAAGTAAATTGCAAAAATTAAATGTGCAGGAAAATTAAATGACAGTAATTTAAATTGCAGGAAATTAAAAGTGCGAGGAAATTAAATGGCATAAATTTAGATTGCAAGAAATTAAAAGTGCGAGGAAATTAAATGGCAGTAATTTAAATTGCAAGAAATTAAAAGTGCGAGGAAATTAAATGGCAGTAATTTAAATTGCAGGAAATTAAAAGTGCGAGAAAATTAAATGAAAGTAATTTAAATTGCAGGAAATTAAAAGTGCGAGGAAATTAAATGACATAAATTTAAATTGCAGTAAATTAAAAGTGCAAGGAAATTAAATGGCAATAATTCGAAATTAAATAAAAACAAGAATTGTAAGGAATAAACTTGATGTTTGGAAATGGAGACTGCGTTCTCCAACCCAAAAATCTGAACTTCCAGTTTAAGTAAACTCTCAAAAGTAAAATGACTCTCAACATTTATCAAAGAGGACTAAAAATTTACTCACTAAACAAACTCAAAACTGGAAATAAAAACTTACAAAAATAAAATTTACTGAGCCATAAATTGAAACTAACTGATGAATAAATTACACAAAATTAAAAACTGAACTTAGAAAAAATAAAAACTGACTACAAAAACTGACTCACTATTTTTATTCTGAACTCTAACTCTAATTTCACACTAAAATCTCTCTAACTTCTGACTGACTCTAACTCTAACTACTGACTACTGACTCCCTCCAAGTCCTTATATAGGCTCCCAAATAACATGTTGCCTGCAAATTCCTTTTGTCCGTGAGTTCGGCAGTTTTTTTTCCTTTTTTCTTTTTATTTCCCTTCCAGCTGCGTCTTGTCTCCCATTAGCTTTTGCCGTGCACTTTTATTTGTTTTTTTCTTCATTTGTTTTCAGTCGGCCACTGATCCATCATCTATTCCTTCTCTTTCTTTCTTTTGTGTCTCGTGTCTGTACAAATGAAAAGGACCCAGCTGTTTGCGTGAGTGTAGCCTTTCTTCTTTCGGTGTTACTGCGTTTCGTTTGCCCCGCGTGCGTCCGCACTCACATATATATATATTTTTTTCTTCTTTTCTTTTCTTGCTTTCCTGCATCTTCTACCTCTGGCATGCTGCAACGTTTACTGAGAGAGAGAGAAAACTGAAACCGAGACATAGAGAGAGCAGCCGAGTTGCAGTGGTGTCTTCGGTCGTTCTCGGCAGTGTTGCACAGGAGAAGGTTTCGGTATGCATGGAGGCTTCGGACGTGGCGCTGGGCTTCACTGGGCGGTGGAGACTTGATCTCCGGCGTCTTCTGTTGCCGTTGGAAGTGGAGGTGCGTCGCTGCAAGATGTCCATGGTGATGGTGCAGCGAAGCCAAAGGTTGAAGATGACACGACGTGGGGTTGCCGGCCGTGAGGTTTCTGGACAAGGCGAGGCGGTTCATGGCCATGTTCATGGTGCTTCTGTGGTCGTGCGAAGTGTATAGGACGGCTCACGGTGGTGGCTCGAAGCTGGCGGAACTGTAGCTTGAAGTGCAGGTCGCGAGGTTGAAGACGAGGCAAACGACATGTCGTTTTTGTCAACGACATGTCGTCGACCTCAGACGGCAGACTCAACTCACGTGCAAAACGACATGTCGTTTGGTTGCAGACTAAACGACATGTCGTTTAGCCTGCGCAGAAAATCAAAAAATAAAAAATGAAAATGAAAATAAAACAAAAATAAAATAAAATAAGACAGATAAAATAAATAATAATTACATAAAACTAGAAAAAGAAAATAAATAATTAAATAAAAATTAAACAAAAACTAAACTAAAATATTAAAAGTGTGTTGTGCATGTGAGGAAATAAAATCAAATAAAATCACAAGTTATAAAAATAAGCATAAACTATGCTTTTAATCAACTTAAATCACAACTTGGATTTATTGCCTCTTGATCATTTTTCCATTTAAAATCAATGATAAAATAATAGAATAATTAAAAATATATTGATTTTAAATGTATAAAATATGCAATAATGCAGCTCAATCATAAGCTAGTCACATGGCGACACCCGCCGCCTTGGACTACAACCATACTTCACAGCCACTTCGGGACACTGTGCCAGATTTCCCGACACCATATATCAAATTCTTCCCCCATCAACTACGCAACCATCCTTATCTTTGCGACATGCCGTATGGTGTATCGCTGCACCTCATGGAGTACACTCCACGCATACTACAGTCACAGTACTACGCCACATCATTGCTACGGCACACATGCCATATGGTGTATCGTTCCACCACATGGAGTACACTCCACGTGTACTCCAGTCACAGCACTACGTCACATCATTGCTACGGCACACATGCTGTACGGTGCATCGTTCCACCTTATGGAGTACACTCCACATGTACTCCATTCGCAACACTATGCCACATCACCAATACGGCACACACGCCGTACGATGCATCATCCCACCACATGGAGTACACTCCACATGTACTCCACTCACAGCACTACGCCACATCATCGCTACGGCACACAAGCCGTATGGTGCATTGTTCCACTACATGGAGTACACTCCACATGTACTCCATTCATAGTACTCCGCCACATCACCAATACGGCACACACGCCGTACGGTGCATTGTTCCACTACATGGAGTACACTCCACGTGTACTCCATCCACAACACTTCGCCACATCACCACTACGGTACACACGCCGTATGGTGCATCGTTCCACCACATTGAGTATAGCCCGCGTATACTCCATTCACGACACTATGCCACGTCACTTCTACCGCACATATACCACAAACATAATAATCTATTCTCACAAATGCAACACATGACTATCAACCCCTGGGAGCTATATTCACCAAGACTGTCTCAACAATCTTTCTCAAGGAATTGGGAAAAATATCTTTGAACATAGATGTGTGTATATAGACTGTGTGTTCTTCATTACTAGGCAGGATTTGTCTCAGAATTTTTCAACTTTAAGATTAGTCATTGCTGATTCTAACTACCTCAAAGCCCAAGGGACTAGCAATTTTCACGCCAACTCTGTTTAAAGGTTGAATACTCAACCCCCAAAGTTTGGGTAACTGTTTCTAGCCCTTTTCTTAGGAAAGCTTCATACGCTTCATCCTTCATTACACATTTTTTTTAGACAGATTTAAAACAGTGGGGAATCGAACCTAGGACCGTGCGCCTAATCCACACATTCCCAAGTTCGCCCTTACCACTGAGGCAAATCCGTAATGGTTTTTTTTTTTTTTAATAAAAGGCTCGGTAGTCCTGCGGTTTACTTCTCCTGTGTTAAATCAGTGGACAGTAATAAAGAACACTGTAAGTATGTGCAAAATTTCCTTTAAGATCTTCCCTTCATTATATATAAGTCATGCCAAGTCTATCTCAATAAATATAGCATCCCGGTGTTTCAAATCACACATCAAACAAAATATGATGCATCAGGAATTATGTTCTATGCTCAGGGTTGAAAATAAATCTTCATAAAATAATTCTGCTCAACTACACCACCAAGATACTCAAATTTCACAAAATGATAGAATAGAGTATGTGTCAATCATGTGTATATCAGTGCATATCGCATTAAGGCAAAATATTGTTTATCACATGCACACACGTTTTTTTTTTTATGAAACAAAAATAGAAAATAAATGACTCATTCAAAAGCGGTTTTTCTAAGACTCAATATCCCTAAAGTAATACCGCCAAACAAATGGGATAACAGGCAAGATAACTACTCTGCCAAGCGGACACTTGCGATCATTGTGCAATCGCGTGTCGGTATCATTTCATCATGCCAAGAAATCTTGGACGCTGACATGGTATTTTTTTTTTTTTATAGAGCTGCCTAGTGGGGAGACAAATGCAAGTTCGCTTTTACATAATGCAATTCCCTCCCCCAAACTGAACAATGTAGTGTTCTCACTGCTTAACAAACAAGAAAATCAATGTAAAGAGAAAACAACGCAAAAAGGAAAAAAGAATGAGTAAATAAACAACCACACAACACAAGAAATAAATATAAATAAATAAATAAACAAATAAATAGCACTTAAAAATCACAATGTGTTTGTACAAGAAGAGTTTCACCTGGATCATGAGGAAAATGATCTTTCCTACTGGCTAAATTAGGTTTTCTATAATCAATGTACATCCTCCAGCTAGTGACCATTCTAGTTGGAATCAACTCATTTTTCTCATTTTTGACAACGGTTAAATCATATTTTTTTGAAACCACTTAAGTTGGACTTACTAGTGCTTCGTTGTTTGAGATGGGATAGATGATACCTATTGCCAGCAGCTTGAGCACTTCCTCTTTGACAACTTCCTTCATGATAGGATTGAGCCTACGTTGAGCATCACAAACCGATCTAGCATCAGAGAAGGGAAAAGTCGAACAAATAGATTCTGTAGGTGTCAAACCCTCTACAGCATTCAAATCACTTGTGTTATCAAAATGTGTTGGCATCTTGCAAGCATTAAAAATATTCAATTCAAGTGCCATGTTCCCAAAAGTAAGCTTCAGAACTCCACTTCTGCAATTAATCAAAGCATTTGACGTAGCTAGAAATGGTCTTCCAAGGATGACAGGAGCTTGGTAAATAGTGGATGCCGGCTGCTGCATATCAAGAACTACAAAATCCACTGGGTAGTAAAATTTGTCCACTGGACTAGCACATCCTCAACAATACCCCTCGGCACCTTGATTGATCTATCAGCCAACTGTAGCATGATGGATGTCTTTTTCAGCTCTCCCAGTCCCAGCTGCTCATATAATGAGAACGGAAGCAAGTTCACACTGCTCCCTAAGTGAAGTAGAGCTCTCCCAATGCGTGACTCACCGATCATAATGGAAATGTTGGGAGACCCGGGATCACCGTACTTTTGAGGAGTCTCGTTCATTATCAATGCACTGACTTGCTGTGTTAAGAAGGCTTTCTTTTTAACATTCAGTTTTCTCTTCACTGTGCATAAGTTCTTCAAAAATTTTGCATATGAAGGGACCTGCTGTATAGCATCCAAAAGTGGAATATTAATCTTCACTTGCTTGAAGATTTCATAGATCTCAGTGTGGTATTTGTTCTTTTGGCCAGATGATAAGCTTTGAGGATAGGGAACCACAGGTTGGTACCCCTTACTTGATTCAGCCTCTGCAATC
The DNA here is from genome assembly GCA_029856935.1 of Cyclocarya paliurus. NCBI lineage: Eukaryota > Viridiplantae > Streptophyta > Magnoliopsida > Fagales > Juglandaceae > Cyclocarya > Cyclocarya paliurus. Next base: position 20,092,968 of record CM056946.1, on the reverse strand, counting down.
ACAGGCTCTTTCGACTCTGGTCTCTCCACCTCTGGTTCTTTTTCAGCTTCTTCAGGCTCCATCACATCTTCAAGTGTAGGAGCAACTTCCGGTTTATCCATAGTTATCTCCGGTTGGGGGACTTCCTTTCCACTTCTCAAAGTAAGAATATCATTTGCTGTCTCAATAACATCCCCTGAGACATTATGTACCTGTTGTGGTTGTTATTGGTACACTTGAGGGTTGGGTTGAGGCTGTGCTGGAAACTTCCCTTTCTCCAGAGTGCTCAGTGTTATGTTTATCTTATTTATGGTGCCTCGCAATTCATTTATGGCCTGAGTGTTTTGATTGTTTGTGGTGGCCTGGAGCTGCATGAATTACTGAAGTGTATTGGCCATCTGTGCCATACTATCATCTAGAGACTTTTTTGCAGGTGGTTGTAGCTGAGAACTCTGTGCAACTACATGAGGCTGAGATCCTGGAAGTGTTGCAAAAGGATAGCTCTGAGGATTTTGATATGGTTGCTGCTGGGGTTGGGGAACAATCTGATGGAATGATTGCTGGGGTTGAGGAACAATCTGATGAAATGGCTACTGGGGCTGAGGAACAGCCTGATGAAATGGTTGGTGGGAAGATGAAGGGGATCTGCCAGGCTGATAATTTCTCCATGAGAAATTTGGATGATTCCTCCACCCAGGATTATATGTATTTGAGAAAGGTTGATTTTGTGTTCTGTTGATCCAGTTAGCTGATTGCATCTGTTCTGGCTCATTCTCCTGAATTACGGGCATGATTGGACAGTCTTGAGTCTTGTGATTTGAATCAGCGCATAAAGAGCATGCCTCTACAACTTTTACGGCCTTCACTTTTTCCGTCTCTATGACCTCCAATCTTCTGGTTAATGTAGCTATTCGGGCTTGAACATCAGTGTCCTCTTTTATCTCATATTTGCCTCCACCAGTAATAGGCCTCAATGGTTGTGCGGTCAATGAAACTCGATCAGTCCGAGTGTTCCATTGTAGGGCACTTTCGGCAAGATAGTCGAAAAATGATAGTGCTTCGTCAGGTTCTTTGCTAAAGAACTCTCCGTTGCACATGGTTTGGACAAACTGCTTGCATTCTGGAGTGAGATCGATGTAAAAATAATTCACCAGTCTCCAAGATTCAAAACCGTGATGTGGGCAAATGTTCATCAAATCCTTAAACATTTCCCAGCTAATATGGAAAGTTTCGTCAGGCTTTTGGTTGAACTGACTGATTTTCTCTTGTAATAACTAAGTTCTCTGAAAAGGGAAGAATTTCTTTAGAAATTCACGCTGCATATCAGACCAGCTAGAAATAGAATTAGGCCTCAAAGAGTTAAACCAAATTTTTGCTTTGTCCTTTAGAGAGAACGGAAATAATCGAAGCCTAATGTATTCATCAGTATTGGTCCTGTTGATGAAAGTAGTGCAAGCCAACTCAAAATCTATCAGATGCTGGTAAGGACTTTCAGAATCCATCCCGTGGAACTGAGGTATTACTGACATCATGCCATGTTTTATGGAAAAATTAGGTGCATCATTAGGTAACACAATGCATGAAGGTGTAGTGGTGCGAGTGGGTTGCAAATATTCTTTAAGAGTGCGTGGTACAGGCGCAGCCATGACTTGTTCGGTTTCAGAATTGTCGCTTGTAGAGGAGATAAGAAGGGTGTCTGTCTCTAAGCAGTGTAAACTACTATTGGTGCTTGATGCAACTCTACACAATCTATTTGAACTGTCTCTCTCCCAATACATGAAACATCAGTCCAAAATAGAAAAGAGAAGATCCAAGCAAGTAATAGGTGAAAAATGTTTTTTTTTTAATTTTTGTTTTTTTTAGAAAAAATAAAAAAATAAATAAAGATAAAGATGAAAATTACGAGTTTAAATTTACGACAAGCATCTTTCCCCGGCAACAGCGCCAAAAACTTGACTCACTCAAAATTGAGCAGCCCAAAAGCTATCCCAAGTGCCTGGCGTATCGCGTAGTAATTAGGAATAAATTCCTAAATCGTCTCCACAGGAAAAGTGCTTAAAAATCAAACTCGTGTAAAATGCTGGAAATAGTTACAATGAGAGAATAAAAATAAAAATGATGATATGTACAATGAATGTGGGAGTGCAATGGAAATGAAAATTTACTAGTCATGGACTAGATTCATGTTTGTTGGTTTTGAGTGGATGATGAAAGGTAAGAAATTAAAATGTAAGACAGTAAATTAAAATTGCTGGAAATTAAATAACTGAAATATAAAAGGACAATAAAATTTAAATGACATAAAAGTAAATTGCAAAAATTAAATGTGCAGGAAAATTAAATGACAGTAATTTAAATTGCAGAAAATTAAAAGTGCGAGAAAATTAAATGACATAAATTTAGATTTCAAGAAATTAAAAGTGCGAGGAAATTAAATGGTACTAATTTAAATTGCAAGAAATTAAAAGTGCAAAGAAATTAAATGACAGTAATTTAAATTGCAGGAAATTAAAAGTGCGAGGAAATTAAATGAAAGTAATTTAAATTGCAGGAAATTAAAATCGTGAGGAAATTAAATGACATAAATTTAAATTGCAGGAAATTAAAAGTGAAAGGAAATTAAATGGCAATAATTTGAAATTAAATAAAAACAGGAATTGTAAGGAATAAACTTGATGTTTGGAAATGAAGACTGCGTTCTCCAACCCAAAAATCTGAACATCCAATTAAAGTAAACTCTCAAAAATAAAATAGACTCTCAACATTTATCAAAGAGGACTAAAAATTTACTCACTAAACAAACTCAAAACTGGAAATAAAAACTTACAAAAATAAAATTTATTGAGCCATAAATTGAAACTGACTAATGAATAAATTACACAAAATTAAAAACTGAACTCAGAAAAAATAAAAATTGACTACAAAAACTCACTCACTATTTTTATTCTGAACTCTAACTCTAATTTCACACTAAAATCTCTCTAACTTCTGACTGACTCTAACTCTAACTCTAACTACTGACTACTGACTCCCTCCAAGTCCTTATATAGGCTCCCAAATAACATGTTGCCTGCAAATTCCTTTTGTCCGTGAGTTCGGCAGTTTTTTTTCCTTTTTTCTTTTTATTTCCCTTCCAGCTGCGTCTTGTCTCCCATTAGCTTTTGCCGTGCACTTTTATTTGTTTTTTTCTTCATTTGTTTTCAGTCGGCCACTGATCCATCATCTATTCCTTCTCTTTCTTTCTTTTGTGTCTCGTGTCTGTCCAAATGAAAAGGACCTAGCTGTTCGCCTGAGTGTAGCCTTTCTTCTTTCGGTGTTACTACGTTTCGTTTGCCCTGCGTGCGTCCGCACTCACATATATATATATAATTTTTTTTTCTTCTTTTTTTTTCTTGCTTTCCTGCATCTTCTACTTTTGGCATGCTGCAACGTTTACTGAGAGAGAGAGAGAAAACTGAAATCGAGATGTAGAGAGAGCAGCCGAGTTGCAGTGGTGTCTTCGGTCGTTCTCGGCAGTGTTGCACAGGAGAAGGTTTCGGTATGCATGGAGGCTTCGGACGTGGCGCTGGGCTTCACTGGGAGGTGGAGAATTGATCTCCGGCGTCTTCTGTTGCTGCTAGAAGTGGAGGTGCATCGCTGCAAGATGTCTATGGTGATGGTGCAGCGAAGCCGAAGGTTGAAGATGACACGACGTGAGGTTGCCGGCCGTGAGGTTTCTGGACAAGGCGAGGCGGTTCATGGCCATGTTCATGGTGCTTCTGTGGTCGTGCGGAGTGTATAGGACGGCTCACGGTGGTCGCTCGAAGCTGGCGGAACTGTAGCTTGAAGTGTAGGTCGCGAGGTTGAAGACGAGGTAAACGACATGTCGTTTTTGTCAAACGACATGTCGTCGACCTCAGACGACAGACTCAACTCACGTGCAGAACAACATGTCGTTTTTGTCAAACAACATGTCGTCGACCTCAGACGGCAGATTCAATTCTACTGAAAAACGACATGTCGTTTAGCCTGCGCAGAAAATAAAAAAATAAATAAAAAAAATAAAAAATAAAAATAAAAATAAAATAAAATAAAATAAAACAAAAATAAAATAAAATAAGACATATAAAATAAATAATAATTACATAAAACTAGAAAAAGAAAATAAATAATTAAATAAAAATTAAACAAAAACTAAACTAAAATATTAAAAGTGTGTTGTGCATGTGAGGAAATAAAATCAAATAAAATCACAAGTTATAAAAATAAGCATAAACTATGCTTTTAATCAACTTAAATCACAACTTGGATTTATTGCCTCTTGATCATTTTTCCATTTAAAATCAATGATAAAATAATAGAATAATTAAAAATATATTGATTTTAAATGTATAAAATATGCAATAATGTAGCTCAATCATAAGCTAGTCACATGGCGACACCCGCCGCCTTGGACTACAGCCATACTTCACAGCCATTTCGGGACACTGTGCCAGATTTCCCGACACCATACATCAAATTCTTCCCCCATCAACTACGCAACCATCCTTATCTTTGCAACATGCCGTATGGTGTATCGCTGCACCTCATGGAGTACACTCCACGCATATTCCAGTCACAGTACTACGCCACATCATTGCTACGGCACACACGCCATATGGTGTATCGTTCCACCACATGGAGTACACTCCACGTGTACTCCAATCACAGCACTACGTCACATCACCGCTACGGCACACATGTTGTACGGTGCATCGTTCCATCTCATGGAGTACACTCCACGTGTACTCCATTCGCAGCACTATGCCACATCACCAATATGGCACACACGCCGTACGATGCATCATCCCACCACATGGAGTACACTCCACATGTACTCCACTCACAGCACTACGCCACATCATCGCTACGGCACATAAGCCGTACGGTGCATCGTTCCACTACATGGAGTACACTCCACATGTACTCCATTCATAGTACTCCGCCACATCACCAATACGGCACACACGCCGTACGGTGCATTGTTCCACTACATGGAGTACACTCCACGTGTACTCCATCCACAGTACTTCCCCACATCACCACTACGGTACACACGCCGTATGGTGCATCGTTCCACCACATTGAGTATAGCCCGCGTATACTCCATTCACGACACTACGCCACGTCACTTCTACCACACATATACCACAACCACACTTCACAGCACAGTCCACAACACTACACAGCACACTTCCCAACTATGCCCAACACTTCACCATAGCAAGTCACATCACCATACTATACAACGAACCCTATAATACCAGTAGCACAGTCCACAACCTAGTCAACTAGCTAACATCTAATATAAATAGTGAGGGATAGAGAGTTATACCATCGACGGCACAACCCGTGCATCGCTCGTTGACCGTCACAATGATAACGCCGGAGTAACGTATGGGGTGGCTACACCGCGTATAGTGACTGTTTAGGCATTTGGATAGCTAGGTGTGGTTTTGGAATGGCCTAAGGTGACCTTGATGATGATGGCAATGAGCGTATCACGACAAATCTAGTCGTGTACAGTGGCGGTCAGTCACCCGTAGTGACTGTCCATCACGTGCAGTGACTATCCACCACGTAAAGTGGTGGTTTGGACCTAGGGCTTGGCTAAGGGAAACTGCCGGAAGGGGTGGCCACACGCTGTGGGTGGCGGCGTACGGCGGCGGATCGGGCTTAACCCGTGCGTGAGAGAGAGAGACACCGGGAGGTGGAGGAGGGGCTTACCGGTCATGAGTCTACGGGAGGAGGAGAGGGGAGACCTGGGGAGTCTCATGGTGGTGTCTGGTGGCCGAGATGGCCGCTCACGGTGGCGCTAGGGGGCTGCACAGTGAACCCGTGCATGGGTTTGCTTGTGCTCGTGCATGGGAGAGGTCGGCGGGGAGATGGAGGCCAAGCTTGTTGGAGGAGGCTGGTCGGTGGCAGAGGAAGCTGTCGTGGGAGTGGTGGCACCGGAGAACGGCTCACAGCGGCGCTGGGAGCACTAAGCCCATTCGAGTTGTGCATGGCCGAGGGAGAGGAGGGGCGAGTGTGGGGGAGCAAGGCCAGTATGGGTTAGCTCACCGGAGGGAGAGGAGGCCGGTCAGAGGGGCCGTGAGACTCACCGGCGCATGACAGTGCTGGGCTGGGGCTGGAGCCATTGGGGCGAGAGAGAGGCTGCATACGGGGCAAGCCGAGAGGGAGAAGGGAGGAGAGAGAGAGGGCTGGGGAAAAAGTGGGGGAGAGAGAGAGAGGGCTGGGGTTTTATCCTAAAACCTGACGTCTGGAGATCTATAAAATGGTCTACGATGACCCTTAAATACTAATTTGAAAATGCGTAAAAGCTAACTTAATTAAAAGTACTGAGAGGAATTAAGATAGAATATTATTTAAAATAATATTCCTTCATCATTTATAAAATGGTGAAGTCTTATTTAAAATATTTAAAGGAATAAAATCATTAAATTAATATAAAGATTCCATCATTATTTAAATCACATAATATTTTAAATAACTGGAATCATTTATATAAAATGATTCCCTACAATTATAATATTTTTGGAGCTCTTCAAAGATATTATAATTGAGTTATTTAAAATATTCTTTAGTTAAATAATAATAGGAATCTTCCATTTAAAATACGTATAACTTTAAAACACAAAACTAGTTTTATAAATTACATAGTATCTTTTAAAACACGCCATAGGGGTCTGGCACGCATAACGAGACTCTTAGACACTAGAGAGGAACGAACAGGCTATCTCATCTGACATAATTGCTTACGTCAGAAGGAAGGAAGAAGTAGGGTATTACAGAATCACAGGCGAGACTCTACGACCATCCCTACTTACCAGCATCCTTACAACTTGTACTATAGGTGAGAATCACAGGCGAGACTCTACCACTGTCCCTGCTTACCACCATCCTTACAATCCCTTTTTCCTCTCTCTCAAACCGTTCAATCCATTCATTTCAAACATACCCAAAATCATTTCTCACATGAAAACACAGTTTTCATTTGCAACACATGAGCATGCATGAAATGATGCAATAAATGCCATGATGCAAAACACAACATAAATGCACGCAAACATAATTCAATTTAATAAACAACTAATCCTCACATCCAACCGACCCCCATACTCCTCGGACTCAATGTCCGGCACAACCAACTAGCTTGTAAAAGATTTGTTAGTGTAAAAATATATTTAAATCTCAAGAAATTCTTTGGAAAATTACTTACAGTGTTAAAATATAATTTTCGAAGGATTAAAGAGGTGCAAGAGGTGGCGGCACAACAACGTAACAATGTATTTTGGACTATGGCCATGGGTCTAAAAAACCCAACTTTTGAATGGGGACAAACGAAGACTTGGGTTGGCTAGGGAAGGGCTTAGAGGTGCTAGGGAGGCTAGTGGTGGTGGTTGTTGGCCGTGGGTGGCGACGTGGGCGACAATTGGAGGCCAAAATACCCAAATCGAAAAATGAGCTAGAGGGGCTTCAACGATGGTGGATCGGGGCTGAGGAAGGGTTGGTTAAGTAACTGATGGGCCAATAGTGGCTAACGGCGGTGCTGGAATGAAAAAAGGGTTGTAGTTTGGATTCCCTCGTGGCGGTTAATGACGACACGAGAGGGGCTGAGATTGGAAGGGGAGGGACGTTGACTGGAGGGGAAGAGAATGAGAGGGGTAGTGGAGGCCATGGACGGCGCAAGGCGGCACACTGGGCAGATGAAAAAAAATGAATGGGAGAAAGGGGAAGAGGTGTCACGCATGGGGGGAAGAAGTAGAGGAGAAAGAGGGAGAAAAAGAAAGAGAAGAAATAAAAGAAAAAGTGGGAAAAAGAAAAAAGGAAAAAGAAAAAGTGAGGGAAAGAAATGAGATCCAATCCTCACAACTTGGGTCATTAAATTGATCCAACGAAAAGAATTTCAAAATAGTAAGTTGAATAAAATAATTTAAATGCAGTGACTAGTTATAATAAAATAATAATAAAAATTCAACAATACAATAATTTTAAAACTCACAAACAAACTAATTTAAATTAAAGAGAAATTAAAATGCAAAACAATAATTCATATTAAGAAAGCATATCATAATAAATTTCACAACTTAAAAATTATAAAATAAATTTAGCGAGAACTCTGATAAATTTAAAACAAGAGAACTAATATTTAAATTAATTAAAATAATACATCAATTAAATACACTAAAATACGGGTTATCACAAAAACACACACACGTATATAGATTCAATTCATCCTCATTTTAGTACCTTTAAAGTCAGTTTGGATATTAGGAATATCTAAAAATATTTGTGAATAGTAATAAAATAGTTTTTACATAGTAATAAAATAATACGATAATAGTAATAAATAGTAATGAAATGATTTGAAAATATATGAGATCAGTTGTCTTCACAACCGTAACCTTACCCAATATTCTTTAGCTTTCTATATATCCTTTTTATAATACTTTTTACCTTCTGAATTATATGTACTATACTTCTTATGCTACTGTATATTAGAAATTATAATAATAAAATAAGAATTCTTTTTATCATTATTTTTAATATTACCCTCATAATATTTTTTTGATGTAATCTATTTAATAATATAATAGCCAAGTTTTAATGGCTGACATGTCGATCTTTCTGCACAATTCGGCTTAAGTGTGTCAAGTTGCAATCGGTTTGCATAGTTTCCGCAATATTCGGCTTAAGTGTGTAAATTTGTAGTCGGTTTGCAAAGTTTCAAACTGTGCAATGATTTAGGCCTTCCAAATCTCATTGGCTGGCTTTCAAACTGTGCAAATCTCATTGGTTGGCTTTCAAACCGTGCAATGATTTAAGCCTTCCAAATCTCATTGGCGGGCTTCCAATATTATTTTGCATATTATTCTATCTTAACATCAATCTGTGATGAAGAATTTAACTTAAATCTCATACATGTAATGTTGTTGACAATATTAAAAATGCCAATATTATTTTACATTTGGACATACTCTCTTTACAAACTGTCAAGCGGTGCATGCAATCCTCAAATGGCAACCTAAAAATGGTTAATCGAATGGCAAGCACCAACCGCCAACTCAAAAAGAAACCGAATAAAACTCTTCACAATTACAAGCAGTTCTCAAAAAGTCTTTAGGAAGTTGTCTGTGCATTCAAAAACAAACCGAAGAGAACTCTTCACAATTAAAAGCAGTTTGCTGTGGTGATTCTTCACCAACAAAGAAAGTTCTTTCTTTCACTTTATTTGAGATATAACTTTCTTCTTCGCTCTCTCTATTATCTCATATAAAGTGAAGCCACGCCACTGTTGTTTCTGCATTCAACTGTTTCCTCGGTTGTGGATGTGCTGAAGTTCAAAGTAAAATTAACAGGTGAGTCCAAACTGCCTTCGTGTGTTTATGATATATATTCTATCCATGCATTACACATGTTTGTTCATAGTCTTAAGAAATGAATTAAAAAATGTGTGTCTGTGTGCAAACATATTCTATACAATATGTTATGTTTGTTCATAGTCTTAAGACATGAATTCAAAAATGTGTCTGTATGCAAACATATTCTATGCAATATGTTATGAATCTGTATAAAGACAATTTAGTATTGGGAAACAAATTAAGGTCTCTAGCATGTAACAAAACACAAATCCCAAAAATAGATTGAAATCAAAATTTAAGAAAAACCCAATGAACCCAACACTAATATCGCTCATCGAAGCAAGCCACCATGGTTTTAGTGGAAATAGTTCAGAATTCAATCAAACCCAGATTCAAAACATACATGTGCACAAACATATAGATATACTTTATAGTAGAGAGAGAGAGAGAGAGAGAGAGAGAGAGAGAGAGTAAACCTGGAGGAAATAAATTAAGGTCTCTAGAATCTACCAAAGGCTCTCTCTGCATTGGCTGTTGTGATTGCTTTAGATTGGTTCGTTTCTTCTTCCTATAGATTGCTTTCTACACAGTCACAGGTCCCACACAGTCATACTAGCCCAAAAATTCCAACATGCCATGCACAGTAGCCTCAAACGCATTACAAGTTTTATAGGGGGAAAAAAGAGAGTTCTTAGACAGCACAGGCAGTAGATACTCACATTACCTAAGGGAAGAAAGTTATTCATCGCAAAACCCAATAATTGCCCAACCTAGCCCAAATGCATGACTTGCCTTATAATCAACAGAACATAGAACATGCAAAGTCATAACTTGAGTTTTATCAAAGACTTGCAAAGTCTGTCCATGTGAGTGATTCAAATTAAATGAATGAAATTTTAAGCCTTTTAGCAAGCCAAAGCCAAGCACACCACCTTAAAAATAATAAATGATGTTAAATATAAGTCCACATCAATTCTACTAAAAAAGAAATTATATTATAGGTCATAGAGTAGAATACTCACCAGACTCTCAAACTCACATTTGCCTAACCAACAAAAGCCAATGCATATCAATAGCCAACAAGTAGTAAATATCAAAAGGGAAAAGATGGATTAAAACTAAAAGGTGCAGAATATGTTTAATCATGACCCAATTAAATATCCATATATAAAGGATCATATCCAACTACAATGGTTATGGTTATCCTTCACAAACTGCATATAGGATATAGAGCAAAAGCACCATTGTACCATTTCTGAAACAACATTAGTATAACCAACACTTTAGTAAACCCTAAATCAGATTTCCAAATCTGTAAAAAACCCTAAATCCGATTTATTAAAACACAATAAAATTATAAACCCTAAAACAATAGTAACCCAAAAAACACAATAAAATAGAGCAATAAACACAATAAAATGCATGACATGCCTCATAATCAACAGAACATATAACATGCCAAGTAATAATTCTAAATTAGATTTATTAAAACACAATAAACACAATAAATTGCAATCAGATTTATCAAACACTCCAAAACTATAAAATATAAACCCTAAATCAGTTTTCCAACCCCAAAAAAGCTCACACAACAAAAAGAAAGAAGCATAAAAGACCCTTCTTTCAAGAGGGGGGTAGAAAAAAGAAATAAAGCAGCCAAATAAATCAGTAATAATTAACTACTTTGGTAAAACCCCCAAGATATCACAACTTAAAGGTTAAAAATAGGCCTTAAGAAAAATCAAGCTAATGCATCTCTCTTGGCTAAAAGCCCATATCCAACTTTCTGTACCTATTTACAAAAGAAAATTATGCATCCAATAAAGGAGCCTCATGCAATGAATTTTGAAACATCAAACCGTGATATACAACATTCTGATTCTTAAAGCTTTGCTAAAATCAATAAACAAATCCTTCGCCTCTTTCCAGTAGCACAACTCTCATATAATAGCATAAACTATGAAACTCAGAGTGGTATACGAAAAGGAATAATAAAGCAATAAAGGGGGCAATTTTAATTCAAGTATCATGATCCTTTGGAATCCAACTAAAATTTCATCCTTTTTGAACAATAAATGTTAATTTTACTAAGGGTATAAATTAAAATTTTATATTTATAATGCATTCTAGATCTCAAAACCCTCACCAAGAATTGCTGTAAATGTGGTACCTTGCAATGAAACAAAAAAAACCCAATGCAACCAAGCTAGGCCAACCATTAAAAAATGAAACACTTATGATACTTTTCTTAAACAACATTTCCTGAGGAGTGAGCCAACTAATATAGTAATCTACTTATTTCTTGAACACCATAATTAGTAGACGAGAATATAAGATCCAATGATCCATCCAAATAAAAGTCTGAGAGAAGTCAAACATACCAAAGCTATGACGCTTTGGAATGAGAACGAAACCGTAGTAAAGCCAAACATACTAATTTTTCCCACCATTAGCTCGGAATATTTTTTGGGTCTGTTGGTCGGAGTCCCAGCCATCGGGATCGTCTTCCCGAGAAGCTTCATCTATGGTGGTTGTGAGGTTTTCTACTACGCGACCTAGAGAAGGGAGGGGTGAGGAGAGAGAGGGGCTGTGAGATAGTGTCGGTGAGAGGAAGAGTAGGAAGGGTCGTAAGGGAGAGAAGGGAGTGAAGAAAAGAGAGAAGGGGTCTGAGACTATGAAGTGTGTGGCGCGTGAGAGAGAGAGAGGGGTAATGGATGAAGTGATTCGGGGAAGTTGGAGATTGAACAGAACCGTAGGCAACGAAGGTATGGGCTTAAGTGGGCCAGAAGGGAATAAAGAAGAACTGGACTGCTACAAGTGGACATGGCTAATGAAGTAAAATATTAAATGATAATGAAATAATTATGTAATAAACTCAAAAAACAATTATAAAAACACAATAAATCCAAAATAAAAAATATTACATATTAATTATATCTATTTTACATTGCTTTAAATTGAACAGTCGTATATATATATATATATATATATATATGTATTACATTTTTAATATTATAAATTGATCATGAAATATTTATTAGTAAAGTGAATTCTTTTATATATGAATACTCCATTTTATATATATTTGATATACATTTATCAGTTTATAGTAACTATTTAGAGTTATAAAATTCAGTATAAATAGTTGTCTGTGCATTGCACGGGTTATAGGCTCGTATTATCAAATGATTAATCTATAAAAAAAGTATAAAAGTTAGTTTTCAATCATTAAGGGGATGCTTGGATGAGATAAGATGAAAATTTTGTGAATAGTAATAAGATAGTTTGTGAATAGTAGTGAGATAGTTTAAATTAAGTATTTATTGGGGTTTTGAAAAATGGGAGAGAAAAAGTTGAATAAAAAATATTATAAATTTAAAATATTGTTAGAATATAATTTTTAATAGTATTTTTATTTTGAGAATTTGAAAAAGTAGAATTATATTTTGTTTTTTATTTGAAAAGTTCGGGAAAGTTGTAATGATTAGTTTGAAAGTGTTTATATTTGAATGATTTTTGGGAAGGAAATGAGATGAGATAAAATAAGATGGAATGAGATGATATTTTTTTCCAAACATCTGCTAAATATCACGTGAAAGAATGGTAACTAGGATAAAAAGATATCCTCTAGTACGTAGTTAGTCTTACCACCTCTAAAAAACAAATCATTTCTTAGTTTCATGATCAGTTGAAACATGTAGGGTAATGATAGTGATAATGGTGAAGGAAGTGATAGGCCTGTTATGTTAGCGTTTCGGGGTGTTTCTGTATTAGTAGCTAGCAGTAGTTGTTAACAAGTAGGTCGTGCAGTCTACAAAGTGGATGGGAGCAGGTTGGTGGATCGGCTTGTTTAGTTCCTTACCTAAACTTCCCAACTGAATGGGAGTGCTATCTACAATATCTGGGGGAATAAATAAGAAAGAAGACATTTGGTATTATTGATAAAGAACTACTGCATATAAAAATAGATCATTGTTACTATTTCGGCAGGTCGTTGGAGGATTCGAGAGTGTCAAGGACACATCAGAACCTTGGTCACCGTTGTCCATCTTGCTGGAGGGAAGCACTGATCAGTTGTTTATAGAGACTGGTTCCAGTCTGTGCGGGGAAGAAGAAGGTGGACAAAATGAAAATGGTCAAGAGAATTCGAACAATTCTTGGCTGAACGACATTTTCATTCAATCAACTGAGGAGAAAAGCGACCAAAAAGACATTGTTGTTTTGGCCGCAATTGGAGAACCAAACGTTCCAACCAACGACTCCGTTTTGAGAACATTGGAAGTTTCCCGTAAGAAGCAATACAATGTCATTTCAGCCAAACCAAACAATGCCGTTTCATCTGGAACGGGCTTACTCCAAATGGCTTGAATTCTGGCCAGGCCTCTAACCCATTTCACAGAAGCCCGTGGGCTCATAGAGAATTGGGCTCAAGCTCAAACCCAAGCTTTTAGCCCACAAGCTGCCCCATCACCGCAAGCTATGCGCCGAGCCAAAGATAGGACCGCCAATCAAGCCGTTAACCTAGCCGTTGAAAACTGGTTTTCTTCTCTTGCACCCGATTTGAACAGGCTAACTCGGTTTTCTGAATCGGTTTGGGCCAGTTTTGGTATTTTGGGTCGTTCGGGGTCATTTCAAGCCCGATTTGGTCTGTTAAAAAATCGTTGTGCACAAACTTTTGTGCCAAATCATTACAGAGCACCTGTTGGTCGAGATTATCTCCAGAAATTCCTTGAAAATGGAGAAACATCAAGGAAAGTTCGTAGAAATACTCAATCGGGGCATCACTTCCATTTATTCTCCTTATTATAATATAATTGAAGAATTTCGAGGCTACCACCTTGGATTAAATCCAATGATTATCATTACTATTGAGTTTGTAATAATTTTAATTCTTTATAGTTGAACTATTGTATTTAATTTATTTACAATATAACACATTTATATTTCTACATTTTTGTTGTTAATTTTTTAAGATTTATTATTTATGGCACTTAAAAAAAGTATTGATTTCTTGGGATAGAAAAGCTGAATGGAAGAAATTTTCAAGCCTGGAAAAGGCATATAACTTTCTTCTAAGTTTCTAACCCATGAAAAGACCTTATACACATTGACAACACTAAAGCCATCAAAAAGTGTAAAAAATGAGCTAAATGGATGTGGGAGTAGTGTACAAAGTAAAGATAAATAGAAAGAACACAATGCAATGGCAAAAGTTTTAATTTTGCGTTGTATGAATGATGCCGTTGAAGGCTATGGATGCCATTGAGGAGAATCAAGGTTTAAGGTCGGATATTTATATACAGTTATTATTGGATAAGTAGAACTAAACTTACATCAAATAAAATGATGACATTGGCAATCATGTATTTCAAATGGAATTGATTACAAAAGAATTATATGATGTTGGTTATCCTCTCATTGATAAAATGCAAGTTACAATCATACTAAATAGTCTTCCTTCATCTTGGGATCACATTGTTAATTCTTTAACACATAGTGGAAATGAAATAACAATGACATCGCTTCCAGTATTTTTGTTGATGGCTAAGGATAAACGTCCTACATAGAACAAGATGAAACCAAAACAATTAAAGAAAAAGAAATGGTTGAAAAAGTACCAAGTGAATCATATACTGGAAACTATTTTAAATGTGGAAAGAATGGGCATTACAAATCACAATGTTCTAATAAGGGAAAAACAGAAGAAAACAAGGAAATTGTGATGACAGTCACAGAAGTAATGCTCGTGGAACCAGCGATAGATTCATGGTGGGTTGACTCTACAGCAAGAAGACATATATGCAGAAACAGAGATATATTTGTCAAACTTGAAGAGAAACAAACAGTAGGGCACAAAATGTATATGGACAACAACACATATTGCGATGTCTTGGTACAAGCTACATGTAAATTTAAAGTTAATGGTTTTGTTATTTGATTTAGTGATGTATTATATATATCTAATATTCGTAGGAATTTAGTATCAGTGCTTGTGCTAGATAAAAAAGGCTATACAGTTAAATTAAAGTCTAAAATCATTGTAATAAGTAAGGGTGATGTATAAGTGAAATTCGTGAAAGATCACAATATGTATGTACTGAGCATTGATATTAATAAAGTATCTATTTCTGATTATTTAAATGTGCCTACTGATTGTGCATATTTATGCCATATAAATAAAAGTATAAAGATCAGATTGTATAAAAGTGGATTAATACTAAAAATAAACTTAGTTAATTTTGATATATGTGAACCATGTATCAAAGAAAAAATGAGTAGTAAATCTTTTTTCAAAAGTTGGAAATCCATAGATTGACTTGAAATTGTACATTGTGATGTTTATGGACCTTTTAAAATAAAAATTCATTAAGGAATATAGTACTTTATTACTTTCACTTATGACTATTCAAGATATGAGTATATCTATTTACTAAAACATAAATTTGAGACAATTGAAAATTTTAAAGAATATAAAGTAGAAGTAGAAACCCACTTGGGTAGACCCATTAAAGGTTTGAATAGTGATAGAGGAGGTGAATTTGAAGTTTTGGATGATTTCTGTAAATTAAATGGTATAAGACATATGTATACTTTGCCATATAAGCCTCAACAAAATGACATTACAGAAACAAGAAATATAACTCTATTAGATATGATGAGATTGATGATGACATATGCTTATTTATCAATAAATATTTAATATATATATATATTAAATAGAGTTGAAATGGAAACAAAACCTCTTACACTTTATGAGATATGGATGGGACGTAAATCAGTCCTAAGTAAACACAAAATATAGAGTTGTACGGCACAAATGCTTATCCCAAGGCCACTAAGGTATAAATTGAAAAGTAAAACCTGAAAATGCAGGTTTATTGGGTATGTAGGAAACATAAGTGGCTACAGATTTTATTATTCTAATAAAGGATTGATTGAAAGTAGAGATGTCATTTTCTAGAAAAATATAAATCTTATTACTCTAGTTGATCAGATAGATTTAGTAAATGATCTAGAGAATCAACAGATCTCCATAGGGTATGACAATGAAAAATTTGAAATTATTCATGTACAAAATAATAAAAATAAAAGAAAATCCGATAGAAATCAATCTTTTGGTATTGATGTTGGAGATAACGGGAATAAAAGAACTAGACGACCATTAGTGTTATTTCAAGATCATTATGCTCTAAATACCAGTTTGAAAAGTTTAAAAAATGATCCTGAAAATTTTTCTAAGACAAGCAATAGTATCATTCAGATAAATGCCTTGAGGCCATGAAAGATGAGATATAATTGATAAATAAAAATAATGTTTGGGAGTTAACAGATTTTCCAAAAGATAGAAAAGTTATTGATTGCAAATGGGTTCTCAGAAGAAAATTTAAAGTTGAAGGTAGTTTGGAAATGTACAAAGCAAGGTTAGTGGCCAAGGGATATACCTAACAACTAGGTGTAGATTTTGTTAATACATATTCACATGCGGCGAAGTTCACGTCTATAAGGATTATCATGTCTATTATTGTCAGGATGAATTCGAAATTACATCAGTTAGATGTAAAGACAACTTTTCTTAATGGTGAATTAAAAGAGGATATCTTTATGATTCAATCAGAAAGATTCCAAATTAAAGGACATGAAAAAAAAGTCTACAGGTTTAAGAAGTCACTATATGAACTTAAGCAATCTTCAAGATAGTGGTACTTGAAGTTTCACCAAACTCTTTTGGAAATGCGATACAAAATGAGTTCACTAAATTATTGTGGCGCCCCCGACTTTCATGTACGGACCAGCACGGAAATCGAGACACCCGGGATGATGACAACCGGTCACGCATCCCAACGACAAGTGTCAAGTGTGTGCAACAAATAAACAGTGCACAGTTAAAAACACAGCGGAAGGTAATAAAGTCTACTAGTACCAGAATTTTAATTAATACAGAAATCTAAAATACAAATACATTAAAAACAAAGCCAAGTCCCAGAAAATAAAATACAAGTCTGAAATAAAAGCTACAACTCGAGTGATCCCAGATCACTCCTCCGGCGGAGCCAGATCCTCAGGCTCGGCATCTGCATCATCAACAAAGTCTGCAGTACCATAAAATGGTACCGCAGGTAAGTTATAACCTAACCAAGTCCAGAGATATAACCATATCTAAACAACTAACCAAGCATGCCCATGATGTAAATGAAATAGTGCAATGCACGCCAAAAATCTCATTGGCTCAAAAATCATTTCCAGTAAAATAATTTCCACCATTTTCCTAGAAAATGGCACACAAAAATCATTATCCATCATTTTCCCAGAAAATGATACACAAAAACAACTCATGCTATTTTCCCAGAAAACAGCTCTTTTTCCATTTATCCAATTAACCATATGCACCATGGTCTCCCCTATGGACCATCCGCACGTCCTGGCTACTTTACGAGAGATGCCCAGTTCCGTACCTGGTGCGTTCGTGGCCAGGTCATCCTCTAGCCCCCGCCAGCAGAAGGGCCACGGAGTCGGCACGTCCAACGTCCGATCTCGTTGTCGCCCGGCGACAACCCAGGGGACGTCACTCAGTATCTTACGCTCCCGAGTGACCAGAGGAGCTCCACCGAGATAATGCCCCATCTCGACTTGGAGTCGTGATACACACGCACCCATAAATCCAATTCTCATGAAAACCCAGTTTTCAAAATAATCACATGAACATGAATGCAATACACGAAAACCCAGTTTTCAATTTACAAATATGCCATGTGTGCAAAAATGCAATGAATCAACATAATCAATGATCAACTCCCAAAATCACAATACAACCAAATCCAGAATATCCAACAATTGATCAATCCACAAATAATTCAATTTCCAACAATTAATAAATCCACAAATAATCCAATCTCCAATTCACGACCAGATCACAATAATCACACACAACAATTACTCCGATCAATCCAACCACCCCCGAACTCCTCGGACTCAGTCCGGAACCAACCAGGATACATATATATAAAATAAAGCAGTTAATTGCAAAAATATAATTAAATCTCAAAAGAATTGTTTAGGAAATACTTACAGCGCTTTAAAAGTATTTACGGAGGATCCGAGGGACTGGAAAACACCAAAACAGCAAATGTCACAGTGTAAAAACACTGTGGTCGAAACACAGTGAAATTGGAATTTCACACGGGTTCAAACGAAGACTTGAAAATGGTAGGGTAGGACCTATGGGAGGTGGGGAATCTAATGGTGGTGGTGGTTGGCCGAGAATAGTGGCGGAAACAGGCGGTTTTAGGCCGGAATGTTCGAATCGGGTTTTGGTTTCGTACGACCGGCTCCGGCGACGGATCGGGGCCGGGTTTGGGTGGAAAAGCTTGGTATTGGGCCGGTGATGATGTGGTAGAAATTTGGTGGCCAATGGCGGCCGGACGGCGGCGGAATGGGGAAAAACCCACCGCGGGTTCGATCGGTTCACGGCGTCTAACGGTGGCTCGGGGCGGTCTGAGATTTGATGGGGGAGGTCGCCGGTGGCTGAGGGACCGAACGGTGCCGGCGGTGTCGACCACCGCCGGCCGGCGGCGGCACTGCACGGTGATAGGCCGAACGACGAGAGAGAGAGGAGAGAGAGAGAAGGGGCTGGTCGCGTGCGGGGAGAGAGAGAGGAAGAAGAAAAAAGAAAGAAAAAGAAAAAGAAGAGAAAAAGAAAATGAGGAGGGAAAAAGTGAGATCCAGACTTTTCAACTTGGGTTTCGAAAGTGATCCAACGAAAACGATGTTAAAACCACTAAATAAATAAAATAATCCAAACGTAGTGAAATATTCAAATAAAACAATAACTATTTTTAAAACAGTTAAAATAAATAAATCAATTTAACTCAAAATTAACTAACATAAAATATTAAACTCTGACAAAAACCTCCTTTAAAATAAAGAGGAATTAAATTACAGATCACTAATTAAAATTAATCAAACGCAGTGAAATGCTTTAATAAAACAATAGTAATTTTAAAACCTACAAACAAACCAATTTAAATTAAAGATCAATTTAAATCTAAAACAATAATTAACAATAAGAAAGCCCAATAAATAATTTTTCACAATTTAAAATATTCTAAAATAATATTCTAAAACTTCAAAAATAATAATTAATAAAAATAGGAAAGTCCAATAAAATAATAAAATAAAACCTCTAAAATATTAAAACAAGAGAATTACACAATAAATAATTAAAATAAACCTTCATTAAAAATACACTAAAATCCGGGATGTTACAATTATTGTATATACATATGGAAAAATGATAATAAAATGATAATATCTTAATGATATATTACTGGCAAGTAATTGTCTAGATATGATGAATGAAACAAAAGAATTCTTAAAATCTAAATTTGAAATGAAAGATATGAATGAAGCCACCTATGTTCTTGGTATACGAATTTCTAGATATAGAAATTCAAAGATGTTCAATTTAGATCAGAAAAATATCTAGAAAAAATACTTAAAAGATTTGGTATGGAAAATTATAAATCCTTAAGTACACATGTTTGCAAAGGTTATACTTAAAGTATGTGCCTAAAAGATGAGGAGGAAATAAGTGAAATGCTTAAAGTTCCTAATGCTCAATCAATGGAAAGTCTCATGTATGCAATGACAAGTACGAGACAAGACATTTGTCATGCAGTAGGATTGGTAAGTATATATAAATCTAATTTAGGTAAGGAACATTGGCAAGCAGTGAAGGGTATATTAATGTATTTACAAGGTACCAAAAATGTGAAATTGTGCTTTGGGATTAGTGATCTACAATTAATCGGCTATAGTGATGTTGATTTTGGAAGTGATATAGATGATATAAAATCTACAAATGGATATATATTTCTATTTAGTGAAACAACGGTTTCTTGGTTGAGTAAGAAACAGGGCTGTGTTTCTAAGTCTACTATGGAAGCAAAATATATTGCTTATAGTATTGCAATGAGTAATGCGGTGTGGATTAAACACTTTATTGAAAGGTTGAATTTTAATATATCCATAGAACCAATCAATGTGTTTTGTGATAATCAATCGCCATCTCATTGATAAAAAAGTGGAACACAGATTTTCAGGAGAAAACACATTAATGTGCATTATCACTATATTTTAGATATAGTGGAAAGATGTGAGGTCAATGTTAAGATTATTTTCTCTAGTGAGATTGTAGCAGATCCAATGACCAAATGATTATCTTTGGAGAAATTCACAGAACATTGACTAGAATGGGGTTGAGAAAAACCTAGGTGAAGTAACATCATGGTCGACATACAAAACTCTAAAATTATGGGGACACCTAAAAAAATGGAGTTATGGTAATACCCAAATGAAAATTTTGGTAATTTATAAAGACATTAATAAGGTGATTAAGGAAAACATCAGGAATGACTTTAGGGTGAGTACTTAATAAAATTTCAGTGCAGGTTGATTAACCAAATAATTGGTTGATTATTTGTAAAGTTGCTGATAAGGTGATTAGGAAAAATGTCAGGGATAGCCCATAGAGGAAGTACTTAACGAAAATTTAGCGCAGGTCGATGTGTGTTATGTATTCAGTTGCAGTCATCAATTATGATAGGAATATTGATTCATTCATGGAGAATTAATGTCATTTAGTAAATTTTTAATGAAATGAAGTCATCCTTTATATGTGGTAAGTGGGAGCGCATATGGTGGAAGATGCGGTCAGATAAGATAATGATAAAGGCGTGCACACAAAGAGACTTTTCATGCTCTGAAGCCGATCTGTAAGAATATGCAGATGAGAGTTGAGTAGTAGAAAAATTATATTGGTACCAAGGTAAAATACTCAACTGGATCATCATCGTTTTGTGTGATCAAGTAGGAGATGTAATTCTAAGGGGCGTGATCACCAAACGTTATATCCATTGGAATGACACATTCTCCATGGTGATGGTTCTCGTGAGGGGTGATGGTTGAAGAAGTGTCAAGAGACACAACATTTTGATTAAGTCAAAAGGTTGTGTCACTTGTTAATGGTTGTGCCATTTGCCAACCATTATCTTACCAATGGTTGTTCCCCTTGCCAACTAGTGCCTTATGGCCTATAAATAGAAGTCATTGGTGTACAATGATGACACTTAATTCCCCTTTGTCCTTCATTAACTTGTGGGACAAATACCTTTACGGGGAGTGTTACCATATTGTCGAATTTTCATTCAATTTTCGTCCATTTTTGTTCTTCATTTTTCTACACTATTACCTAGTTTCAGTCGTTGCACCACTGTGGGATAGCCCATTGCCATGACAACTCTTCTATCGGTAACCACCAGCAAGCTCCTCATGGCAACAACCTCTCTCCCTACGGCATCACAACACCTCCACCGAAAAGGATCGCACTAGACCAGCATCACATTGATGGGAACGCAACTGCTACATGCTCCTCCAAGTCTAGCAACCAAACCGAAAGAGACCACCACTATAATAATCCTCATCCTCAAGCCACCGTAAGCCTGCATCGTGACCCACACTACCCAGCCATTATCACAAAGAAACAACCCTCCCTCCACCATAGGAACAACCAACAAGTCATGCACGATCACCCTTGTCTCACTACAATAAAATAGAGCAAACACTCCCACTGCGTAAGGCTCCTCCACAAGCTGCCCAACCACCACGAGCATGGCACCGTTCAGCCATTGCCACCACTGCCTCGAGCCACTTTTACTCACCAGAAAGCAAGCCTCCCATTTCGCTCTAGCTACTATTGTTGTTCCTTTGTGTCACAAGAGGTAAACTCCCTCGCCACCGTCGCTCACCCACGCCAAAAGTTCACGGTCAAAGCCATGACCCATTGTCTCTCGAGTGATCGATTACGTGCCAAAAATATTGGATTAGCTGTATGAGGTAAGTAGATTGATCATAAAATTAGGAGTAGCACATGTTAGCTAGTTAGATATATTGTTATTAAAGTGAGTCTTGGAAGTCAAAATTTATGTACCATGCATGTCATTCATCATAATTCATGACCATATTTAATTCAACATTTTATATTTAGGTATATATTATGGATGTCATGCATCTCACATTATATAAGACACGTAAGTTTCTATAAGATCAAGTATAAGATAAATATCAGATGAATCAAATGGTCATTCAGATGCATGGTACCAATGCAATCAGTGTGGATGTGCAAGCCAGAGCTCAAGCGTGGTCCACCACAGGATATTACTATTAGATTGAATCAGTAGGTCCCCTTGTGGCCATAGAATGTGGGACCGATGTACAACATTGCACACATGATTAAGTGTATTGGCCAGCTAGATAAGTCAGATAATTCAAGACAGGTCATTCATGTTATAATAAGCATATGTATGAATAATCATAATTTTAAATTCTCAGTATGAAATGTTTTATAAAAAACCTTGTGTTTATTATGTTTAAGTTGTGATGGATTTCTTAATGAGTTTTCGACTCATTTTAATTTGTTTTATGTTTTAGAACCATCCTAGGTCAGAAATTTATGAAGGTGGAGCTGCAGGACGGGACTTAACCTAGGGAGCCGTGGCAGAGGCCTAGATCATGCACAGAGTTTTTTAAGTTATGATGTTGATAATAACAAAGTTTGAGAAATTTTAATAATTGCTTCCACATACTCTCTTTATGATTTCAATATTTTAATACAGAATGACTTTATTTATTGGAGGAGATAAAATGTTACAAGCCCAAAGTGGTTTCTAAGCCCAATCTAAGGTTGAGGGTTTCATCAGGAGGGAAGAAAGAGAATAGGGAGAAGGGGATAAAAGCTGAGGAAGAACAGAGTGTCAGGAGGAAAGGGGGAGATGTGACATAAATGAGAGGGGATGTGACATAGAGGAACATAGGGCAGAAG
Source organism: Cyclocarya paliurus (assembly GCA_029856935.1). Lineage (NCBI taxonomy): Eukaryota > Viridiplantae > Streptophyta > Magnoliopsida > Fagales > Juglandaceae > Cyclocarya > Cyclocarya paliurus. The sequence continues at coordinate 20,069,730 of CM056946.1, read as the reverse complement.
ATAAAAGGGAGGGAACTAGACGATTTCGGGGGTCCAAACTTCAACTTTCTCGGGGGAGGTTCTTCAACCATACGACCAGAGCACTAACGACAGAGTCTCTTCCAGAAAATAGATCTATGATCTCCATTGTACAGTGAGGATGAAAGACCATGATAGAATCTAAAACAATTATATTAGAGTAGATTCTTCCCTCTCCAAATCCCTATGGACGTAGACATTATGCTGGACCATGTAACTCGTTTGTCTCCGTCCTTTTTATTTTTATTGCATTTATTTCCTGTTCACTGCCATGGATGTATGCACGGGCATCGTACAACTGCACCATACTACCGTTAGAGGCTCCAAACCACATAGATCAAGGCCCGAATCGCCAAAACGGGCCGGAAATGATTCTTTCTCCCATTATGACCTGTTGTGCTATTTTTAGGCATTAACATTTTTCATAAGGAATCTTTTTATACCTGATGTTAAGAATAAGAAAGTAAATTTAAAGTCAAGGTTATAAATTGTAGCACACTAGTTCCCGAGATTTGACGTCGTTCTTAACCTTGAGGGAATGAGGTCATGTTACATAAAATAATACCACATTGATTATTTTCATTCATTTTAATGGTCCGATGTTAGTGGAAAGTAAGTGCATGTTGAAAAGAGCGAAGTCCCTCTCTCTCTAACTCAAGAAAAACCGAGACCCTCTCTCTCTAGAACACACTCCTCTTGAAGCCGAACGGGGGGGAGCTTCGGCTCCTCTCCCCCTCCCTCCCTCTTCCTCTAGCAGCTGTTTTTGTGTTTTTTTGTATTTTTCTTTGTGTTTTTCAGGGCCTCTACGGTGAACCTCCGATCTAGGACATCCCGGCGAGCTTAGGACAGAACGCGCCACGCCATGGTGTTGCCCAGCTGCCGATCTTCAAAACCACCGATCGCGGCGTCAAACGGAGCGGCGAGTGGCCCGCACGCGCGGGTCGAAGCTCTCGGACTTCTCGGGCGCGTGGCTTCCACGCGCCACCAGGGACCACTCTGACGTCGCCACGCGCGGCCTTTCTGGAATCCGCGAGCCCGGTACTTCCAAGATCGCTCACCGGTTCCCGCCCAGTACTGGCGCGTGGGCTACACGCGCCATGGCAGCCTCTCTTTGTGTCCTGCTTATGCAGTTGCTGCTTGTGTAGTCCTCGTGTTTTTGTAGTGTGTTTGAAATCCTGTTTTTTTTGTATTCTCTGTATGTAATGTTTTTTTATATTAATAAAAAAAAAAACCAAAAAGAAGTCCCCCCTCCGCGTTGTCGGATGGTGGGGTTTGGTGAACCCTACCCTGCTTTGTCGGGGTATGGGGGATTTGTAACCTCTGTCGTGTACAGAGGTGGTATGTCTCTAAGACGTTGGTCTTTAGAGATTTACCGTCTGGACTAGACCATGTCAAACACGTATGTGTTCTGGGGAGCTTTAACCGTTTGTAATTGGCTTGTTTTTCAAGTCAAAGTTGTAATGTCCTTTTTAATGAAGGGTGATCCACTTCTTTTCAAAAAAAAAAAAAAAAAAAGTGCATGTTGTAGCAGGTAGATTAGGGTGCGGATGTATAATGCAAAATGGGATTCAGGGATATAAAATTTTCTTTTTTACTAAACCAATTTGATACATACATACTGGCCGAAGATTATCTAGCTAGTACTAGAAAGGTAACAAAGATCAATCATAGAACAGTTTCACAGGCAATCGCCTGAACCAGTCAGAAACTATATGTAGCATTGTAGCAGGGAAAAAAAAAGAAAAAGAATTCCAACCTTAAAAGAACATAAAGAAATTTTCATAAATGTGCCATTGTAAAAGCCGAAAGGAAAGATAAAAAAGAAGCAAGATGAAGAGATATTAATTATTCGCGAGAGAGAGGGAATCCGATTCCATGACGCTTGCTGGGGAATGCAATGAACAACAAACTGCAAACCACGCCAATCCCAGTAGGCAATGCGACAAGAAGTTCCTTAAACTCCTCAGACGGTGCCGGATAGAAGCACTTAACAACGTTTTTATCAAACAATGCCACTGCAGCAAAAACCAGTATCGACAAGAATGCATGGAAAAAATCAATAAACCTTAGCCTGTACTTCTCTGCCTCCTCGGGTCCGAGTGTCACTAACCCATCAATCACCCACAAGCCTTGAAATGTTGCCACACCATGTCGAACTTTGCCTCTCGCATCCCTGAAGCTGTCGGTGAAGCACAAGATAAAGCACGAGAAGCAACAGCCTGCAAGGAGGCAGAGAGTCCTGACCTGGCTTGTGATGGTGTGGCACTGGCCTTGTTGTGTGAATATTGGTGACATGAATTGGAACGAGAGGACCGTTCCCGTGGGGAGAAGATTGGCCAAATGTGCTGACATTTTGAAGGTCTTCCTCATGGCCTTTTGTGCTGGAGTTTTGGGGTTTATGAGGGGTAAAACTGGTGCATTTTCCAGAAGTGGTTGCTGTGTTTCTAGGAAAGCCACGAGATCAGATTCTTGGTTTTGTACGTTCTCCGACACCATTGATCGACCAAACTAATTCTCTTTTTCTTTGATCTGTTTATAGTTTATAGGATGTTTTTTCACAACTCTCTATTGAAGAAAAGAAATGCCATGAATGGAGCTGGGATAAAAACCAGAGAGAAACTCAAAATTAGTGCAGATTTGTTTTTCCGTTAAGTGCCAAGACAAACGGGTAAAAGTTGATGGCCTTTTCTTAAAAACTCCCATTTTTTTTTTCAATGTGAGAAGGCTATAGTAACTGTTGTGGAATTAATTCGCAATGTTAATTTTATTAAGGAGGATTTAGTTAATTTGCTTTTATTAGGGAGGTTCCACCGGCAATGTATTTATTTAATTACATGTGGCTTAAAATAATTAATATTGTTTGGTAAGGTTGAATGAAGGAGAACTTTAGATGATGGCTTCTTGTTTCGACATTTTCCTACGTTTGAGGAGTGCTATACAAATATTAATGACATGCACATGAGAAACTTATAAAAGAGATTTGTATAGGCCAAGACCAAAAATGGGAACTCTTCCCTTAATTCACAAACCATCTCTCTCTTTTTCCCTTTGCTTCACAAATTATCAAATTAAAGTTTATATCCTAGACTACTTAATTTTTAAATTTTCGACCTTGTTAAGGTTTGACTATTAATCAAATTATGTCATGAGAGCAATTTATGGAATCTATTAATAGACAGACCTTAATTGAGGTCCAAATTGAAAACTAAAAAATTTAATAATATATATAGATCGCAAATTAATAGTTTTGGTAACTTGAAGTACAAAGTGAAAAATGTGCCGTAAAATAAACTAATTAATGAAGGATTAGGACTGAAATAGGGATATGCAGGAAAGACATATCATATATATATATATATATATATTGATAGGAAAACAACAATATCATTAATAAAGGGGATTACAAACATTTTTCAAACCAAATGGCCTGATAAAGAAAATCTGGAATACAATCCCACCACATTTCGACATTTGCAACATTCCAGGCATACCGGGCTAAACAGTGAGCCGCCGTATTACCTTATCTATAGATGTGAGTAAAAGAGCAAGATCTAAAAATGTTTTTTAGATCTTGCTCTTTCCTGGAAAGGTGGAGCTCTCCCTCTCTGCTGTTCTTTGAATAGAGAGCCTCTCTCTTGGACGTTGCTCCGAAGAGAGTGTTCCGTTTGAGTGATCTCCTAAGCAAATTACAGAGTGACGGTATGGCTGAAGAGTTATCAAACCTTTACGAAGGTTTAAGTCTCACGGAGGAAGAAAAGCAGGAAATTATCGTTCCAAATGAGGAAGTTTTAACTTCCATAGAAAAAAGCAGAAACTGCATGGCTGCCTTTATTGTTGCGGAAAAGGAAACAAATAGAGGAGCGTTCCGGAATACCATGAGTAAGGCATGGAAAGTAGAGGGACTGGTCTCCTTTAAAAATCTTGGTTTCAACAAGTTCTTGATTGAGTTTCAGAACCACCAGGATAAAGAACGTGTTCTCTCGGGCAGGCCCTGGTCGTTTGACAGAACACTGGTTTGTTTATTTGACTGTGTGGGATGTGTGGCACCCAAAGACATCGAATTCAAGGAGGAACCGTTTTGGGTACAGTTACACGACCTGCCCTTTGCGGGAATGAACAAAGCCATGGGTGAAAAGGTGGGGGCAGCAGCGGGAACTGTGGTTTCAGTGGATGTAGATGAAAGTGGCATGGCCTGGGGCCATTTTCTCAGAGTTAGAGTTTTAGTAGATATCAGTAAGCCTATTTCTCGGGGCAGCTTTATTAAATTGGAAGGGAAACGCTTCTGGATCCCTTTCAAGCATGAGAGACTCCCTCTTTTCTGCTTCCAGTGTGGTGCCATCAAACACACAGGTTCATCTTGTCCAATTCCTTGCTCAGGGATTAAAGGATGTGGAGAAACAATAGCACAGTATGGAGCCTGGCTTAGAGCTAGCTCACAGCTGAAGAATTCACCAGTCTATGGCAAGAAGGATGAAAACCTCGAAAACACAGGGAGTTGGCGCCAAAACAGAAGTGAGGAAAGTAGGAACGAGGAGGATTCGATGGGACAGAATGTCAAATGCAAATCAAAAGTTGGCGTTCCACATGCTGACTTTGGGAGTTCTGACAACTACCAACTCCAGAGACCTTTTCACGAAGAGGACAGGAGGGGCAGAATAGAAGTGCAATCAGACACCCCTTCTCAGGTAAACTCTGATCACCTTGGTACTTTACACCTGGCAGATGTACGATCTAAGGAGTCCCTAGCGTCAAAAGAAGCCTTTTCACTCCATGACACTCTGCATGTAAACACTAGTCAAGATTCACCAAGGCCAACTAGAGTTATGGCCCAAGACAGCCCACCTTCTCAGAACTCTCCTATTAAATTTAAGGCTGGTAGTGCTAAGAAATCAAAATGGAAGAGGAGGGCGAGAGAACTGGGGCCTGGAGAAACCCATAGTCCTCCTGACTTGGTTATGCATGAACCTAGTGGCCTAAAACAAAGGAAAAGGCCTAATGCAGAAAATCAAGGCATCATTATGACAAGAAAGAGAACTAAACAAGCTCATCTGGCAGTGGCTGGGATCCAGCCCTGCCAATCTCCATGATACTCCTAGCTTGGAACTGCCGGGGGCTTGGGAACCCTCGGATAGTTCGTGAACTTCACCTCCTGGTGAAGGAAAAGGGCCCGGACATTGTCTTCCTTAGTGAAACAAAATGTAGAAGGAAGAAAATCGATCTTATATTTGACAAATTAAACTTTGATCACTGCTTCTCTGTTGACAGTATTGGCAGAAGTGGGGGTATTGCCATGTTTTGGAAGAAGGACCTAGAGGCGGATTTAGACTCCTACTCACATCATCATATCTCTATTTCAGGCTCTTCTAACCTCTTGGGGAAGAATTGGATGGTGACTGGTTTTTATGGACATTCTATCACTGCCAAAAGAAGTGACAGTTGGGATTTACTTAGGCTAATTCATTCCAGAGTTAATAAACCATGGCTGTGTATGGGGGATTTTAATGAGATTATGTTTCAAGATGAGTACTTTGGTTCCAATACATGCCCTTTTAAACAGATGGAAGAATTCAGACTAGCCTTATCAGATTGTGGCCTTATGGACCTAGGTCATCGAGGCTCTAAATTTACCTGGAATAATGGAAGGGAGGGTCCTGATTTTACCAAGTGCCGCCTGGATAGAGCCTTAGTTAATGAGGAATGGTTTGGTCTCTTTGATTCTAACCAAGTCTTAGTTCTACCAGGACAATTTTCTGATCACTATCCCTTATGCATTTCTTGTGTAAACTCTGAACATGTTATAGTCCCTAAGCAGAGGATCTTTAGATATGAAGTGGCATGGGGCAAGAAAGAAGGGTGCAGTGAACTAATTAAAGCAACTTGGCTAGAGCAAATTCCTCAGGGCTCAAAACTCACTTCTACTTGGAAGGGTTTGTCATCATGCAGAGAGAAACTTATGAGCTGGAGTAAGCAGGAATTTAGACAGCAGAAAAGACTCCTGACCCAAAAGAGAGAACAACTTAGACTATTACAAAATTTGAATTTGGGCCAGCATGGTAGACAAATCAGTGCACTCCAGAAAGAGATAGATGTTTACCTTGAAGAAGAAGATCTGAGATGGAGGCAAAGAGCCAAACAAAGATGGCTCAAAGATGGGGATCGAAATACTAAATATTTCCATAGATGTGCCTCTCATAGAAAAGTGGTGAATAGAATTAAACAAATCAGAGATGAAGATGGGAATGTGACTTCTGATCAAGGAGAAATAGCAAGCATCTTTCAGAAATATTACCAAACTCTCTTTTCTACCTCTAATCCAAGGAATATTGAATCTGCCCTCAATTCCCTACCTCACTCAGTCAGTGCAGAAATGAAATTGAAACTGCTAAGCCCTTTACTGAACAAGAAATTGAAACTGCTATTAAGAACATGAATCCTCTCGGATCCCCTAGCCCAGATGGCTTCCCGGCAGCCTTTTACCATCATCATTGGCCTGTCATTGGAAAGGAAGTAACAACAGCAGTACTGGAAGCTTTGAATACGAGAAAGGGTTTTGAAGACATCAATCATACATTCATATCTCTGATCCCCAAGAAGAAGTGCCCTCTATCTACTCTAGACTACAGACCTATCAGCCTTTGCAACGTGTTCTATAAGATCATATCAAAAGCCATAGCTAACAGACTCAAGGTTATCCTGCCTAGCCTTATCTCACCAACTCAGAGTGCATTTGTACCAGAAAGGCTTATTTCAGACAATGTAATTGTTGCATACGAGCTGCTGCACTCCATGCAAGCTAGGCTAAAAGGTAAGCATAATGGCTATATGGCACTCAAGCTGGATATGAGCAAAGCATACGACCGAGTGGAGTGGGATTTTTTGAGTAAAGTAATGAGAAAAATGGGATTTGATAGTGGATGGATTGAGCTGGTTATGCAGTGTGTCACCACAGTCACTTATTCTATTCTAGTGAATGGCAAACCCCAAGGAAAATTCACCCCAACAAGAGGCATTAGGCAAGGAGATCCTCTATCTCCTTACCTATTCATTATATGTTCTAAATTCCTCAGTCAGAGTTTAAATCAAGCTGAAGTGCAGGGAGTTATTTCTGGGATCCCAGCTGCCCGAGGCTCATTCCAAGTGAATCACCTCCTGTTTGCAGATGATAGCCTGGTCTTCTGTAAGTCAAACCCGGATGAATGGTGCAGACTGCAACAAGTGCTATCCAGCTATGAACAAGTCTCGGGACAAAGACTTAACATTGAGAAAACCTCCATATTTTTCAGCAGCAATACTAACTTGGAAGTCCAACAAGAAATTTTGCAACACTCAGGTATAAAAGCTTCTGGATCTTTTGATAAATACCTGGGACTTCCATCTCATGTGGGTAGAAACAGAACTAAGGCCTTCCACTCTATTCTAGATAGAATCAAATCCAAGATAGTTAACTGGAAGAGCAATTTGTTATCTCAAGCTGGCAAGGAGACCCTTCTAAAATCAGTGCTGCAATCTATCCCTACCTATAGTATGGGAGTCTTTAAGCTCCCAAAAACCATCCTTAAAAGTCTAAATCAGTTGCTGCAATCCTTCTGGTGGGGGCAAAACAATAGTAGATCGAAAACTCATTGGTTGAGCTGGCAGACTTTAGGGAAACCAAAGCAGCAGGGAGGACTGGGTTTTAGGGACTTTGAACACTTCAACCTAGCTTTATTGGCTAAACAAGGGTGGAGAATTATTCAAAACCCCTTGTCCCTTGCAGCCCAAGTCCTTAAAGCAAAATATTTCCCTTCATCTGATTTCTTAGCAGCAACAGTAAGAGGCCAAGACTCTTTTGTGTGGAAAAGCTTCACTTTGGCCAGACCAGTTCTTACAGCAGGACTGCTATGGAGAGTTGGAAATGGTAGGAAAATTAAGATATGGAAGGATCCGTGGCTCCCCTGTCCATCTACATTCAAAGTGCAATCTTCTCCTCATATCCTTGATGCTGAAGCCCCAGTCTCTGAGCTCATTAACCCAACCACCATGCAGTGGGATCTTCCTCTCATATATGCCATCTTCTCAGAATCAGAGGCAGCTTTAATTAGACAGATCCCACTAAGCCCATGCAGGAGACAAGATATGTTGACTTGGAGATGTGCAAGCAACGGAAAGTTCTCTATGAGGAGTGCCTATTATCTTCAAGCCTCACTTACAGAAGAAAGAGTGGGACAACCTTCCAACCAGAAATCCAATTCGAGGTTCTGGAACTCAGTCTGGGGTATCCATGCACCTCAAGCTACTAAGTCCTTTCTGTGGAGAGCTGCTAGTGAGTCTCTAGCTACCAACCTGAATCTGAATAAAAGGAAAATGGTAGATTCACCTTTATGCCCCATCTGCTTCCTTAAACTTGAATCCGTATCCCATGCTATCTGGTCTTGTGGTGCTGCCCAAGATGTATGGGCAATGAGCTCAATAAGAATCCAGAAGCTTAGTGTGCTTGAAGACTCATTCCAAGACATCCTGGCTCCTATATTGACTCATTTATCCCCTAAGGAGCTCATTGAATTTGCAGTTACAGCTAAAGCTATCTGGCATAGAAGGAACTCTTGGTTATTTGAACAACAATTCCGACCACCCTCTCAAGTGTCAAAGCTGGTACAAGCCGAGTTGGCATCTATCAACATGTGGCTCGAGAAGGGTATGAAGCAGATCATAGTCAAAGAACCTATCACTAGCAGGTGGTCTGCTCCTCCACTTGGCTATTACAAAGCTAATTGGGATGCTGCTATTGACAAAGACAAGCTGAGGTTGGGAATTGGGGTGATTGTTAGGAACTCAGAAGGCTCGGTTATGGCTTCCCTGTGCTCTTCTATGGATCTACACCCTGATCCTCTTCTTGGTGAAGCCATAGTAGCTCGAAGGGCTTCCTTATTCTGTGCTGAGTTGGGGCTTAAACAGATTATTCTTGAAGGTGATTCACTTTCGGTGGTGAAGGCAATCCAGCACAATGAAGAGAGCTGGAGTAGCACTGGTCTGGTCATTAAAGATACTAAAATGATGCTCTCCAATTTCCTTTCCTGGTCTATCCTGCATGTTCAGAGGGAAGCTAATGTATTTGCCCATCTATTGGCAAAATTCGGTCTTAGTTGTCATGAAGACTGTATTCTCATTGAGGACTATCCTCCCTGTATCCAGCATTTGCTACAATGAATGAAATATCCACTTTCAAAAAAAAAAAAAAAAAACTTGAGATCTTTGCAATTTCCTCAAATAACACACCAAGTATAGAGTCTGTCATAGTATTTTTGTTGTAAAGCTTCAACAATTCGTAAATAGTCACTTTCAATTATTAGCTGTGAGATCCCCATACTAGCGCAAAACTGAAGCCCTCGGAAAATAGCTAGTAGCTCGATAGTTTCAGGTTCTTCCACTACCTGTTCCGCCATACTGGCTGCCATAACCACTTGGCTCTTCTCATCTCTTAGGATAATTCCTATACCTGTCTTATGCAGTCCACCAAAAGTAGCTCCATCTACATTAAGTTTAAGAAACTCCAAAGGAGGTGGTTTCCAGTGAAAAACTTGGTTAAGAGCTGCCCTTGGGATTGATTTAACTTCCTGATGTCTACTCATAAGAGTTAAAGCCATTTCGGCTGCTTGTCTAGGACTCACTTGCACTTTTTCAAATTCCATCTTATTTCTTCTGTACCAGAATCCCCAAGCTAGTGAGAAGAATAGTGCTAAATTTACTTTATATCTTCCCTCAACAATATGTAAAGCCAATTCAATTAGAGAAGTCTCAGTACGAATTAGAGAAGGTAAATGTTGTTGCCATACCTCTGCCAGATATTTGCAAGAAATGAGGGCATGGTGAAGATTCTCAACTGGATGGGAACAGAAACTACACGTCCCTTCTGGAATGGCGTGCTTTTTCATCAGATTCTCCTTTGTTGGAAGACATTCTTTACAGGCTCTCCATGCAAACACTCTTATTTTATTAGGGACCTTTAATTTCCATAATGATTTCCATAAAGCTAGTTGTCTTGTTGCATTTGAGGATTCTGCTATTGAGGTTGTCTTCTGATCTGATATGGTTCTGTAACAGCTTCTTACTGTGAATTTACCATTACTTTCATGCATCCAACTCCATTTATCTGCACTGGCTCCTGGGAGTATCACAACCTTCAGGATGTCTGCTGCCACCTGTGGATTGAATAGTGTTCTAATTTTATTCACATTCCACCCTCCTGTGTTTTCATCGATAATAGATACAACTAGGTGTTCTCGATTATCCATCCACATTGAAATTCCTTCATCTTCTAGAGATTTGTGACCTGGAATCCATTTCTCAGACCATAAACGAGCTGATTTCCCATCCCCAATTCGCCATCTACATCCTTCTTTCAACCATTTCTTTGCTTCCCAAATACCCCTCCAAGTGTATGAAGGGTTGTGACCCAATTTAGCTTCAAAAAAAGAGGAGTTTGAGAAATATTTTACCTTGAGAAGTCTATGCAGCAGTGAGTTCTCATTTTGCAAAATTCTCCACCCTTGCTTTGCTAGAAGAGCAAGGTTGAAATTCCGCAATTCTCTGAAACCCATTCCTCCTCTTGATTTCCTCTCACACATTTTTTTCCAGCTTATCCAGTGAATTCTTCGTTCATTCTTTTTTTGGCCCCACCAGAAGTTTGACATTAAGCTTTCAAGTTCTGTACAAAAGTTTGTGGGGAATAGAAAACACTGCATAGAATATGTTGGGATGGAAAGAGCAACAACTTTTAATAAGATCTCCTTACCCCCTTGTGACAAAAGCTTTCCTTTCCAGCATTGTAGTTTTTGCCACACTTTCTGTTTGATTGCTTGAAATGCTCTATTTTTTTATCTGCCCACTATTGGAGGAAGTCCCAGGTATTGTTCATATTGTTGAATTTCGCTATTGCCCCATAATTGGACAATCTCTTCTCTGGTTTCCCTTCTCACATTACCACTAAAAACCATAGCTATTTTTTCTTTATTTATTCTCTATCCCGATACTCTTTCATACTTGTCCAGAACTGCTTGTACGCGCCTGTTTTCCGCCACTTCTGCCTTGCAAAAAATAACACTATCATCTGCGAATAGCAAGTGGTTAATGTTTGGAGCAGCTCTACATATTTGGATGCCAGATATCTCTTTTCTCACCCCTGCTTCCTTTAGTAGAGCTATCAAACCTTCTGTGCAAAAAAGAAAAAGATAAGGGGACAAAAGGTCCCCTTGTCTCAAACCCCTACTCGGTCTAATAGGCCCTATTGGTTCCCCATTTATTAACACAGAGAATGAGACAGTTTTGACACAATGCATGATCAGGTCAATCAAAGGCCTTTGAAATCCCATCACTTCCATCACAGTTTTAATGAAACCCCACTCAACCCTATCATAGGCCTTGCTCATATCCAACTTCAGAGACATAAATCCCTTTTTTCCTTTTCTCTTATTCTTTAGAAAGTGCACTAACTCATAAGCAATCAACACATTATCCGTAATTAAACGGCCTGGCACAAAAGCACTTTGACTTTCCTCAATAATACTAGGTAAAACTGATTTCAATCTGTTGGAAATAACTTTGGTAATTAACTTATAGAGCACATTGCACAGACTAATCGGTCTATAATCAGCCACTGTCTCAGGAACTTTCTTTTTGGGAATAAGAGTGATAAAAGTGTGATTAAGAGAAGTTGGGAATTCACCTTTATTTAAAGCTTCCAGAACTGCTGAACTGACTTGTTTGCCCACTACATGCCAGTACTTTTGGAAAAAAATAGGGGACATCCCGTCAGGTCCCGGAGCTTTTGATGGGTGCATCTGCTTCAAAGCTGCCACAACTTCTTCTTCTGAATAAGGTTTACTCAGTGTCTCATTCATAGAGCTTGTCACCCTATTTGCTAAAGAACCCAGAAATTCAATAGGCTCACTCGGGTTTGGACTCTCAAATAGTTTATCAAAATACTTGAGAATTACCCTATCTCTCTGGTCTCCCCTCTGCCATATTCCATTTTCATCCTTAATCTTTACCAACATTTTCTTTTTTTTTCTTTGAGATGCCTTCATATGAAAGTAACTTGAATTCTGGTCCCCTTCCTTTAGCCACAGTGCTTTGGATCTTTGCCTCCACATAACCTCCTCTCTTTCCATCCATTTATGAACCTCTTCGCATGCTAGCTTTTGTGCTTCAGTATTAGCCCCCATAGGATTTTGCTCATGTAAATCCTTCATCTGTTGTCTCGCCAAAGTTAGCTGTTTTTGTACATTACCAAAAACGCTCTTGTTCCATCCCGCTAATTGATTCCCACAAGTCTCTATTAAATTCATCACATGTCCCATATTGCCGGGAGTGTCACTTCTACCCCAAGTAATCTTAATAATATCCTCACAATCCTTCTCACCAACCCACATGGCTTCAAACCGAAATAGTTTTTTTCTTCTTTGAAAATCTTCCTCTCCTTCAGTGTTTGCCCAAATAGGTACGTGATCAGAATATGCTGCCAATCCATGAGTCACACTAGTATTGGGATATCTGCTCTCCCAAGCTTCATTTGCTAAAAATCTATCCAGTCTTTCACTAACACATTGATTCCCTTCCCTCTTATTACACCATGTGAACATCTGTCCTCTGAATCCCAAGTCTTTTAATCCACAGTCTTCCACCACATCTCTAAACTCTGTAATTTGTCTGTTTGGTCTCATCTTACCTCCCCATTTTTCATGAGGGTGTAGTATTTCGTTAAGATCACCCATAACCAACCAAGCCTCCCCATTCACCCTACACAAAGTTCGCATTAAATTCCATGTTTTATATTTCAAACCAGTCTCTGGTTCCCCATACATGCCCGTCAAAAACCAAGAGCCTCTTCTACTATCCTCTTCAATCATAGCATCAACATGACAGTAAGAGTAATTGATAATAGATAAATTAATATCATTACCCCATAACAAAGCAATTCCTCCCTTTCTACCAGAACAATCAACAGCTAAACAGTTTTGAAAACCCATTTTGTACTTACAGATTTCAAATTCACGCACAAAAAGCCGAGTCTCCTGCAGGAACAAAATGTCGGGTTCTTCCCTCTTCACCAAGTTGCAGAGGGTTCGAATGCCATGTGGGTTCCCAAGCCCACGGGCATTCCAACTGATGATTTTCATGGTTTCCGGCGGGGCTGACTAGCAGCCACCACCGATTTATCGTAATTAATTGAATCATTTGAAAACTCATTTTTTTCTAAAGTTCCCCTCTTAGTGCTTCGACCATTTGCTGCTACTTCTCTATTTTCCCCTTTTGTGGCCGAAGATCCCCTCAAGTCAGCCTTGGATTCTAGCCGAGATATCCTTTTCCACCTTCTGCTATTGCGGCCATCCGGTTGATTAATCATCTCTTGGTCAAGTGCGTGGGACCCTTGAATATTATTATGTGCCCAAGCCGGTTCACAAAGCTCCAGTCGACCAAGATTTAAATTATGAGATTTCGCCCCATTCGGTAGTGCGCATGCAGTGCTGCTTTTGGTCATCATTTGGTCTCCTTGACCATTCGGTTTTGCTTTCATGATGTTGTTTTCCACTTGTTTTCTTTCCACAGTAGCTGAGCATGGCCCACTCCTTCTCTCCAGCCTCGAAATTGTCTCCTCTTGAAACAACTGTGTTTCTATTGCTACAGTTTCTTCTTCTTCTGCCCGTGCTGCTGCTGCTACTGCTCCAATGCATTTCAGCTGTTGTTCCTCGGCCAAGTTTCATTTTTCTCTATTCCAGTCGAGTCTCTTCTTCTTCTGCCCAAGCTGCATTTCAGCCGAGGCATCCTCATTTGCTTTTCCTGTTTCTGCCAAGAGTTCCTTCTCCCTGCTTTGCATTTCTTCCATTGCTGTGAACATCAATTCTCCTTCTCCATTCTTCCGGTTGTGATTTATTTTCCTGGATTCCAGCTCGTTAGCTTCCGTGACTTTTTTTCTATCAGCAAAACTCTATCATCTATCTCCACCGTCTGTCCATTAGTCCTTCGATTAGTTGGTCTCGTTGTAGGATTACTACTGCCAGATACAGTCCTACAAGCTGTATGTGTTGAATGCGGATCATACTATTGAGTTAGCTCTTCTTCAGCTGCTTCTGTTTCCGTCTGCCTCCTCCAGTTATTCACTACCTTGGTGGAGGTTGTCTCATACATTTGCTCAGTGCGTAACCAGACCCTTCTGTTCCTCTGATCTGCTCGTAACCAAGGGCCATACTGGAAATGAGTTTCTGTCGTTCGTTTACAGCTTATTCCTTCATGGATTAGACGACCACATGTGAAGCAAAATCTGGGAAGTTGTTCATATTTTATCGGGCTCCAGTGCCTTATCCCCTGAAGAGTGATGGTTCGTCCTCTTGCAAGAGGTTTCTTAAGATCTAAAAGCACTTGAACCCGCAAACATCTTCCCCATCCCACATCATCTTCATCTACTTCAACATCCATTACTGTCCCCAATGTTCCACCTAGTTGTTCTCCACACCCCTTATTCATACCAAACAGAGGCAAATTATGAAACTGTACCCAAAAGGATGCTTGATCGAACTTCAGTTCTTGTATTGGGGTGATTCCATCAAATGGTATGAGTACCATTAAATGGTTATCAAAGTTCCACGGTCTACCATTCTCTACTTTTTGTTTATCCGCATGAGTTGCAAATACAAACACAAATAAATTGCTGCCTACCTCTTTCACCGATTCTGGTTTGCTGATGCGCCAGATCCTTGCCATTGTTTCTTCAACAATTTTCTTCCCCACCCAACGATCACACCATATTCTTCCTATCAGACTTCTAGTGCTCTTACATTGGATGCTCGGTTCCGATACACCATCTATAGCAATATCCTTATCCTCTTCCTCATTCAGTCGAAGGTTTCCCCACATGGACTGCATTTCCTCCATGGGACTTACTCACCACCCCTATTCTCTCAAGCCAGAGCTAGAGAGAAAAACGAGAGGAGACTTTTAACATATATATTTTTAAATAGAGTAAATCTTTTCATCAACCGGTTTACATATACATTCTACCCCACGCACCTAACGTGCCAAATCGGTTTCACAAGTTAAGCATAAAAACACTTAAACCAGCCCTAGATCCTTTCCTCTCTTTCACGTATTTTTGTCTCTTTGTGTGTAGAGAACTTGAAAAAAATAAATTCAAAATGAAGTCAACCCAACACTTGGTTTCAAAGCAGCAAATAATTTATGGTGAGAGAGGGGGCTCGGTGAGAGAGAGCTTGAGGAGAGAGAGAGAGGTTCCAGAGAGAGGGAGGGAGGGAGAGAGAGACAGAGATCAGAGATAGAGAGAGCTCGATGAGAGAAAGGGGGTTCGGTGAGAGAGATAAAGGGGAGAGAGATTAGAGAGTATCAGTTTGGACAATGGGAGAGGGAGAGATCAGAGACGTGTATGGGAAAATGGGATAAAGGGGGAAAAGGCTGGGAAAAAAAAAAGAAGAAAAGAAGAAAAAACTGACTTTTTTTTTAGAAAAACCTTATGCCATTTCATTATAAATGAGAAGAGATACAAAGGAGGAGATTCCTCTAATGTAATTAAATCTGAAATGGTAAGAACATCTTTTGCAAGTAAGTGGGCTATATAGTTGCCATTTCTCCTAATATGAGAAACCTCCCACTTTGCAAAACAATTAAGATAAGATCTTGTTTCCCTAATAAACATGCTTGAGCTGCTCCAAATCTCCTTATCTTCTTGCAAGGCCTTTGTTACTTGCAGTGCATCACCCTCAATAACTATTTAGTGCAAACCGAGGTCCAATCCCAATTTTGCTGCTTGTAGAGCTCCATATACTTCAGCTAATAGGGATCAGGATTAAGTTGTTTCCTCTGCCTCAAGGTGGCAATGATCTGACCAAAATAGTCTCTAATGACAACTCCTATACCAATCACTCCCTTGGTCTTATCCACTGCCCCATCCAATTGATTTTAAACCAATTTGATGGGGGAGCCTTCCACACAGTAAGAGAGCAGACTTGTTTTGTTCTCTCTAACAATGGAATTTGGATGAATAAATTCCTTGTTAAAAATGAAAGAGTTCCTTATCCACTACAGTTTCCTTGCCACCACTACAAACTCTAGCAAATCTTCTGCATTTAAAGCCATGGCTAAGGACTCGAAAAAAAAAACAGCATAGGGGCTTGAGGAAGAGTACATTTCTGAAGTCATTCAGAGCATTGACTCCATACATCCTTTGCAGCCTCACAACTCCACAATGCATGAAGGACACTCTCTTCTTTCGTGCATCAAATGGGGCATAATGGATCACTAACTACTCTCATTTTATAAAGGTTGGTTTGGGTAGGTAGAACCTCCTGCCAGGCTCTCTATAGGAATACTTTGTCACTAGGTGTTACATGAAGTTGCCAAATTTTATTCCACACAGCCTCAAAACTTGTTGCTTGTTGAAGCTTAGCCTTGGGTTGCCACCTCCCTTGATTTCTCCATGTGGTATGCACTCCTTACTGAGAAAGATCCATCATTGGTTCCATGCCATATAATTCTGTCCATAGTATTCATAGAGCTAATATGAGTTTTCAAGATCAAATTAGCCTCCCCTTCCTCAAAGGTGTGTAGTACCAGATATGTCGTCCACTGCTTAGTCTCAAGATTTATTAGTTATGCAACAGTAGCATTTCTATCTACCATCTTGACTAGACTTGAGACCTTGCTGGGATTAGAGTGGACTATCCACTTGTCTTTCCAAATGAGGATGTTAGAGCCAATACCACCTTCCAGAAAGAGCTAGCTTCTACAAAATACTTGGTTGCAAGGAGACTTCTCCACACAAAAGAGGGTTTAGATCCTACTTTAACTGTTTGGAATGTCGAGTTAGAAAAATACTTTGCCTTTAAAACTCTAGCAGCAAGAGAGTTAGGGTCTTAAATCAATCTCTAACATTGCTTGGACAACATTGCCTTGTTGAAACATTCAAGCTCCCTAAAGCCCAAACCCCTAACTGACTTGGCCTGCCCAATTCTTTTCCAGGATATCTAGTGAATTTTGTGCTCCTTTTCATGTTGACCCCACAAAAAATTCTGGGTGGCTCTGTTTATGGACTATAATAAGGTTGTAGGTAGCTTAAAAATACTTATTGTATAGGTTGGTAGGGCTTGGATCAAAGCTTTGAGGTATATTTCTTTCCTTGCCTAAGATAGAGTTTTAACTCTATAGTTGTTGAGCCTCACTCTGATGTTATCCAAAATGCGTTTGAAGCTTTTGACTCTATCTCGACCCACCACAGATAGCAGTCCTAAGTACTCTTCATAGGTCATGGCTGTCCTCATACCAGCAATAGATAGAAGGAGGAAAAAAAAAAAAAACTGACATGAGTGCAGTGTAAAGGCCGTTGTATAGTAATACTAAGATATAAGACAAGTCGTTAAATCAAAGGATAGTGGATAACAAAAGTTTGAGAAGATGCTTGGAAACATGAGTTTTGCCCAAGCCCAAAATCCAGAGATTAGAGCGTATCAGTTTGGACGACAACAAATCAAATGGATGACCGAACCGATACGAAGTAAGCTCGAGAGATGGAATAAAATTAAGAAAAAGCAAATCAAGTACTACGTAAGTACTTCGATTCTCTCTGGGTATGATCCATTGATTGTGCTTGAGAGTTAAAAAGGCCACAAAAAAGTCCTACATTTTTCGAGAAGGAATCATTTAGAAGCATCGATCTCCTCACCTCGCACACGACACTTCGAATAATAATCTCGTACCTATGGCGACCGTGGAAAAGGCAACACTATGGTCAAATGTGAATCTGCTACATTTTGGATAATCGCGCCCTTCACTCGTCGGTAAATGAATGGAACACGCCTTTGCTTTTGGAGCGAGATCAACCACTGTTCATCCATATCCGAATTTCCAAAGACATCTGAATTTGCATTCGGGCATAAACTTGGGTGCGTATATATGTACGCATTCGGGTATAAATATAGATGCCGTTATCTAAATCCAGATATGCATTTACATCTATATATGCAGTTATTCGGATTGGGCCATCCACTGTAAGGTAGCCGGCCTCTACCAACTGTCCAAGGGGCGACCCACGAGAGCCACCAAGATCGAACCGCCTAAAAGGGTGGTTGACGGTGGCCACCCTAGTGGGTGGGTTTTTTCTCATTTTTATTTTTATTTCAATATAGTTATATATAACATATTTCATTAAAAAGAAACGAAATATCTTTTTAAAAAATGGATAACATGTTAAGAGAAAATCTATTTAACACACTCTTTGTTTAACACATCCAACACATCATTGATGTGAAAGCTTTCTACATCAATTATACTAAACATTGATTGATATTTTAGAATTTTTAAAATTAAAATAAGTCTCACTATAAATGGTGTATTAACACACACCTACTTATATATAATAAAATTCGCCTGTTAATACCCATTATTCACTAGATTCGTCATCTACCTCGGTGTATGGCGCGAACACTAGATTTGGTTATTTGCCTCTCACTGGGCGGACAAGTTATTTGGCCGTATGTTTTTTTTTTTTGATAGGAAAACAACAATAACATTAATAAAGAGGATTATAGACATTTTTAAAACCAAATGGCCTGAGAAAGAAAGTCTGAAATACAATCCCACCACATTTCAACATTTGCAACATTCCATGCATAACGGGCTAAACAATGAGCCGCTGTATTACCTTCTCTATAGATATGAATGAAAGAGCAAGAGCTAAAACAATCTGAGATCTTTGCAATTTCTCCAAATAACACACCAAGAATAGAATATGTCATAGTATTTTGCTGTAGAGCTTCAACAATCCTTAAACAGTCACTTTCAACTATTAACTGTGAGATCCCCATACTAGCGTAAAACTGAAGCCCTCGGAAAATAGCTAGTAGCTCGATAGCTTCGGGTTCTTCCACTGCCTGCTCTGCCATACTAGCTGCCATAACCACTTAGCCCTTCTCATCTCTTAGGATAACTCCTATACCCGCCCTGTGCAGTCCACCAAAAGTAGCTCCATCTACATTAAGTTTTAGAAACTCCATGGGAGGTGGTTTCCAATGAAAAAAATTGTTTAAGAGTTGCCCTTGGAATTGATTTTACTTCCTTATGCCTACTCATAAGGATTAAAGTAGTTTCTGCTACCTGTCTAGGACTCACTTGCAGCTTCTCAAACTCCATCTTATTTCTTCTGTACCAGAATCCCCAAGCTAGCGCAAGAAAAGTGCCAAATTTTCCTTGTGTCTCCCCTCAACAATGTGTAAAGCCACTTCTAATAGACAAATCCCAGTTTAAATTAGAGAAGGAAAATATTGTTGCCATACCTTTACCAGATATTTGCAAGAAATAAGGGCATGATGAAGATCCTCAACTAGATGGGAACAGAAACTGCATTTCCCTTCTGAAATGGCTTGCTTTTTCATCAAATTCTCTTTAGTAGGGAGACCTTCTTTACGAGCTCGCCATGCAAACACTTTAATTTTATTAGGGATCTTTAATTTCCACAATGATTTCCACAAAGCTTGTTGTCTCTTAGCATTTAAGGGTTCTGTCATTGAGTTTGTCTTCTGATCTGATATGGATCTGTAACAGCTCCTCACTGTAAACCTACCATTTCTTTCATGCGTCCAACTCCTTTTATCTGCACTGTCTCCTAAGAGTATCACGACTTTTAAGATGTCTGCTGCCACTTGTGGATTGAATAGGGTTCTAATCTTATCAACGTTCCATCATCTTGTGTTTTCATCAATGATGGATGCAACTAGGGATTCTCAATTGTCCATCCTAATTGAAACTCCCTACTCTTCTAGAGATTTCTGACTTGGAATCAACTTCTCAGTCCATAAAAGAGTTGATTTCCCATCCTCAATCTGCCATCTACATCCTTCTTTCAACCACTTTTTTGCCTCCCAAATTCCCCTCCAAGTGTATGAAGGGTTGTGACCCAAATCAGTTTCAAAAAAAGAGGTGTTTGAGAAATATTTTACCTTGAGGAGTCTATGCAACATTGAGTTTTCATTTTGCAAAATTCTCCACCCTTGCTTTGCTAGAAGAGCATGGTTGAAATTCCGCAATTCTTTGAAGCCCATTCCTCCTCTTGATTTCCTCTCACACATTTTTTTTCCAGCATATCCAGTGAATTCTTCGTTCATTCTTTTTTTGGCCCTACCAGAAATTTGACATCAAGCTTTCAAGTTCAGTACAAAAACTTGTAGGAAGGAGAAAACATTGCATAGAGAATGTTGGAATGGAAAGGGCAACAGCTTTTAATAAGATCTCCTTACCCCCTTGTGACAAAAGCTTTCCTTTCCAGCACTGTAGTTTTTGCCACACTTCTGTTTGATTGCTTGAAAAGCTCTATTTTTTGATCGGCCCACCACTGGAGGAAGTCTAAGGTAATGCTCATATTGTTGGATTTCACTATTGCCCCACAATTGGACAATCTCTTCTTTGGTTGCCATTCCCACATTACCACTGAAGACTATGGCTTTTTTTTCTTAATTAATTCTCTGCCCCGATACCCTTTCATACTTGTCCAGCACAGCTTATACGCGTCGGTTTTCCTCCACTTCTGCCATACAAAAAATAACACTGTCATATGCAAATAGAAGGTGGTTAATGTTTGGTGCACCTCTACATATTTGGACACCGGATATCTCCTTTCTCACCCCTGCTTCTTTTAGTAGAGCCATCAACCCCTTTGTGCAAAAGAGGAAAAGATAAGGGGACAAAGGATCCCCTTGTCGCAATCCCCTACTTGGTCTAATAGGCCCTTTTGCTTCCCCATTTATTAACATGGAGAAGGAGACCGTTTTAACACAATACATGATCAAGTCAATAAAAGCCTTTTCGAAACCCATCACTTCCATCATAGTTTTAATAAATCCTCACTCAACCCGATCATAAGCCTTACTCATATCCAACTTCAGGGACATGTATCC
The DNA here is from genome assembly GCA_029856935.1 of Cyclocarya paliurus. Classification (NCBI taxonomy): domain Eukaryota; kingdom Viridiplantae; phylum Streptophyta; class Magnoliopsida; order Fagales; family Juglandaceae; genus Cyclocarya; species Cyclocarya paliurus. The sequence goes on along the minus strand of CM056946.1, from coordinate 20,048,782 downwards.
CTTCTTTCCTTTTCTCTTATGTTTTAGAAAGTGCACTAATTCATAGGCAATCAGCACATTATCCGTAATTAAACGGCCTGGTACAAAAGCACTTTGACTCTCCTCAATAATACAAGGTAATACTGATTTCAATCTATTAGAAATGACCTTTGTAATTAACTTATAGAGCACATTGCACAAACTAATAGGCCTATAATCAGCCACTATCTCAGGAGACTTCTTTTTGGGAATAAGAGTGAAAAAGGTGTGATTTAGAGGAGTTGGGAATTCACCTTTATTTAAAGCTTCCAGAACTGTTGAACTGACTTGTTTGCCCACCACATGCTAGTACTTTTGAAAGAAAATAGGGGACATCCCGTCAGGACCCAGAGCTTTTGATGGGTGCATCTGTTTCAAAGTTGCCACAACTTCTTCTTCTGTATAAACTTTTCTCAGCATCTCATTCATAGAGCTTGTCACCCTATTTGCTAAAGACCCCAGAAACTCAGTAGAAGCACTCAGGTTTGGACTCTCGAACAACTTATCAAAATATCTGAGGATGACCTTGTCTCTTTGGTCTCCCCCCTACCATATTCCATTCTCATCCTTAATCTTTAGCTGTATTTGGCTATATGTCTGATATCCAAATTTCTAGTGCATTTATTCAATCTGCATGCATAGCCATACACTAGGATGATTGCTGTTGAAATATACTTAAATCATTAAATTTCTTTTTCCATAGCTTAAGGTTTTGAAATTAGTGGTTTTTTTTTTTTATAACAAGGAAACTATTTTATTCATCATCAAAGTAATTACATCATAGAATCCCACCAAATTATCAAATCCTCGAGATTCCATGCAAATCTTGCCAAATTATGGGTTGCTTCAATAGCCATACGCCCACTGTGTTGGATAGTACACTTCAGAAGCATTTGCATCATGTTCTTGATCTCATAAGCCAGATTTCCCCATAGGACATTGAGGTGCCATCTCTAGTAAATTCCTGCACCACAAGAAGTGAGTCACTCTCTACTTGCAGCTCAGCTATACCCAAGGAAATGCACATATGTAAACCTCGTAGAATAGCAATAAGTTCAATTTCTATAGGATCCTGCACTTTATGTTATGGTTTGTTAGCAAAGAAAATAACCTTCCCATGATCATCTCTTAAAACCATCCCCACACCAAATCTGCATTGATCATGAAAAAGAGCTTCATTTATATTCAATTTCAGAATCTGGCCTGCAGGTGGTGGCAGCCAATAGCAATGAGCTTTCATCCGTTTTTTCTATTCTTCTACAGTAGGTGAAAGAACATTATCTTAATAAAGTTTCTGGCTTCTCCTATACCACATACCCAAAGCCATCAGAAATAACTTCTCTATCTCCCTAATATTTCCTCTACTCAGTACGGTTAATGTAATTTGAACAAAATCCATCCTGATGGGCTTAACAACCGCCTGATCACTTAAGCACGGCTTACTACCAATAAACACCAACAACAAAACAAGAACACAACAGCAATTTGTACCAAGGGGCAAAAAATCCACTATTACCAACAAAAATAAAAACGATCACAAAAATGCATACCAAAAACCAATAAACAAAAATAGTCACTCTTCGCCGACAATAAACAATCTCTCAGGTAAACATCCACACAAATACACTAACTCTTACATCCACATCAAAATGGAAAAATGCCAACAAAAAATCACAGCATGGGACGAAATCCTTTAAGGCCACCGAAAACAAAAAATGATCACCGAGCATAGCTACCAGAATTTCATTTTTTTGCAGGTTACCTCCATCACGGTTGACTTGAAGACTCCTAAGACAACCAAAAGGTCGACCCACCAAAGGTCGAGCCTCGGTCACAGTGAAGCCAATTGTTAGCTAGCAAAAAGGAAGTGAAGATACCCACACGCACTAACTAGCATGGATTCTCAGCGAGGTAAGGAAAAACAAAAGCAAGTAAGCACCCACGAGCCAATAGGGTAAAAGGCAGGTACAGAGAATGCAAATGATTTAATTTTTCACGTGCCCGCACAAAGAAAACTAGCGGAGTAACTAGAAGGGATATTTGAGCCCCCAAAATTTTAGCTAAGAGATAAAGTCAAGAAGGGACTCAGACTGCTAAGAAGAAGGGATTAGACTCCTAATAAGAGATAGACTTAAACTCCTAAAAGGAAAAAGGTTTCACAAGGTAAATTGAACCCAATCACTCCAATGAAATAACCTCTATATATAGCCTAAAAGAGGTAACAAAAAGAAAACTTGATTTTTTTCCTACTTTATATACTTATTCTCATATTGCTATACTGACTTTGGCATCGGAGACTCCATAGGGCAACCAGTGCCGCCCCTTCATTTGTTGCAGGTGATCCAAGTGGTTGGTGGTGTGAAACACGTCCTTAATAGTGAGATAGAGAGGGTTTGAGGAGATAGGGCTCGGTGAGAGAGAGCTTGCGGAGAGAAAGAGTGTTTCCGGAGGGAAGGAGAGAGAGAGATAGAGAGAACGATGAGAGAGAGAGATAGAGAGATCGATGAGATAGAGAGATATTTTGCTGTTAAAATATACTTAAATCATTAAATTTCTTTCTCCTTAGCTTAAGTTTTTGAAATTAGTTGTGTTTTTTTTTCTTTTTTTTTTTTTTTATTTTATAACAAGGAAACTATTTTATTCATCATCAAAGCGATTACATCATAGAATTAGACCAAATAATTTGTGAAATGCAATTAGGAAAAGAATCCCACCAAATTATCAAATCCTCTAAATTCCATGCAAATCTTGCCAAATTATGGGGCTCCTTAATTCGCCATATGCCCTCTATGTTGGATAGTACACGTAGGAAGCATTTGCATCATGTTCTTGATCTCATAAGCCTAATTTCCCCATAGGGACATTGAGGTGCCATCTCTAGTCAATTCCTGCACGACAAGAAGTGAGTCACTCTCTACTTGTAGCTCAGCTATACCTAAGGGAATGCACATATGTAAACCCCTCAAACTAGTAATAAGTTCAATTTCTATAGAATCCTGCACTTCATGTTCTGGTTTGCCAGCAGAGAAAATAACATTCCTATGTTCATCTCTTAAAACCATCCCTACACCTAATCTACATTAATCATGAAAAAGAGCTCCATCTATATTCACTTTTAGAACCCCTGCAGGTGGTCGCAGCCAACAACAATGAGCTTTCAACCCTTCTTTTATGTTCTTCTGCAGCAGTTTTATGCTCCTGATGTAATGATAATGCATGATCAACAACTTGCTTCGGTGAAAGAGCATTATCCTCATAAAGTTTCTGGTTTCTCCTATGCCACATACCCAAAGCCATCAGAAACAACTTCTCTATCTCCCCAATATTTACTCTACTCAATACAATTAATGCAATTTGAACAAAATCCATCTTGACATTAGTTTCTTTTGAGAAACTGAAATGGTTATACCAGAAATCCTTGATAAAAGGACTATATAAAAGTGCATGTCTTATATTCTCCTTCTCATTACACCATTGACACTTTGCCTCCTCAAGTACCTTTTTGTTCCTTTAGTTTTGAAGTGTTGGGAGTCCATTTTTGCACACCCTCTAAGCAAACACTTTCACTCTATTTGGTACGTTCATCTTCTATATCTTCTTACATACATTCCTCTCCACTTCAGCATTTGAAGCCTCACCAGTCTGCCTAACATGGCCTAGCATGAAAAGCCCCACTCTTTTCATGCTCCCATACACGACAACATCATATTGAGCACCTCAGCTGCCTCTCTAGGTGGTAAGATTCTTCTAACTTTCTCAATGTCCCACTATTTTATATTTTCATCAATCATAATTGTCACTGTTGAATTCATCTGTGTTTAGTTACATTAGCTGGAGCTTGCATCAGTCTATGATTTGGTAGCCAAAAATCTATTCAAATATTGATTGATTTCTCATCCCCTGCTCTCTATCTACACCCTTGAAATAGACTATTCTTAGCCTCCCATATGCCTCTCCAAGCATAAGAAGGTGCTACACCTAATGTAGAATCACTGAAGCTAGTATTTGGGAAATACCTAGCCTTAAAAATTTTGTGTAGTAGTGTAGTATAATCTTTTAAACTCCTCCATCCCTGCTTTGCTAAGAGAGCCAAGTTGAAAATTTGTAAGTTTTTAAAACCCATCCCTCCATTTGACTTAGATTCACAAATATTTTTCCAACTCACCCATCTTATCTTATTCTCTTCCTTCTTTTGACCCCACCAAAATTTAGCCATCATGCTTTCCAACTCAGAACATAATGAAGTAGGAAGTTTAAAGCAGTTCATTGTGTAAGTTGGGATAGAAAGTGTCACTGCCTTAATAAGCATTTCCTTACCCCTTGAGATAACAGCTTCTCCTTCCAACCTTGGAGTTTATTCCATGCTTTGTTTTTCAGTTCAGAAAATGCTTGGTATTTCCCTCTACCAATCATAGGTGGAAGTCCAAAGTACTTTTTATACTGCTGGTAGTGCTAGACTCCCCAAAATTGCATTATCTCCTCTTGTTGATTAATAGGAACATTCTTGCGAAACACCATGGAGGTCTTATTGCAATTTACTTTCTATCCAGAGGCTTTTTCATAAATCAATGAAGAATATTCAAGTTGGTCTGTAAATTGGCCCAACAAAATATCACACTGTCATCTAGAAGTAATAAGTGGTTTAGCTTTGGTGCTCCCTTACAAACATGAATCCCATCAATCTGGTTGTGCCTTTCAACTTGATTAAGGAATGAGATCAAACCCTCAATGCATAACAGAAAGAGGTATGGAGAGATAGGATCTGTTTGTCTCAGCCCTCGAGTTGGATATAAAGGTCCCTTAGGCTCAGCATTCACCAATATTGAAAAGGTCACTGACTTTACACACTGCATCACCGACCTCAACCATTTCTCTCCAAACCCCATCTTAATCATCATTATCTCTAGAAAGCCACATTCTATTCTGCCATATGCCTACTCATCTCTAGCTTCAATGTCATGAAGCCTTTCTTCACATATCTTTTTCTCCTCAGAAAATGGACCAACTCATAGGCAACCAGAACATTCAGTGATCATTCTTCTAGGCAAAAAAGCACTTTGTGAAGGGGAAATCAAGCCTGGTAAGATGCATTTGAGTCTGTTTGCAAGTATCTTGGAAACCAACTTGTAAATAACATTACAAAGGATTATTGGCCTATCATCATAAACAAATTTAGGCTTCTTCTTTTTCGGAATCAAAGTAATATAAATGGGATTTAATTTAGTAGGAAACTAACTTGTAATGCCCGTCCTTGTGGTGAGACTTTTACAAAATGATTTTAGAAAAGAAAACGGGAATTACCGTTCTATTTAAAACTTTTTCCTTGGGTGCAAGACTCTACATTATAAAATAAAATGTGCTTCGTCCTTCTAGTGAGACTTTTACAAAATGATTTTAGAAAAGAAGACGAGAATTACCGTTTGATTTAAAACTTTTTATGTGGGTGCAAGACTCTACGTTATAAAATCAAATGTGCTTGGAGAATAAAAGAGGTTTACAGCGGAAAAACATAAATCTTAAGATAAAAAGGCCTACGTACATTTAAACTCTCATGCCTAGACTACCATGCTCTTCCCCTTGGGCCGTGTCGGTCCTGATGCGTTCTGCTCATTTAGTTTCTATGGGGGGAGGGGCACACATAAAAATTCAAATGAGTTGAATACTTTGTAGCATTACTTCATATAGTTAAAATATAACAACATATGTTTGCAGTCATGCATTTATCACTCCATACATACTATACATACATGCACACATGCATTCCTTTGAAAACATCACTGGATGGGGTTTATCTTTAAAAGGGTTTTCTTTTGTAAAACACTCCCCGTTAGTGCCTTCATTTCTTAAAGAGTGCGATGCATTCATACAGGGGTTTTTCCTTAAAAAGGGTTTTCTTTTCGTAAAACATTCCCCCATCAGTGCCTTCATTTCTTGAAGAGTGCGATGCATTCATACACTCTTTCTTATCACTTTCTTTAGCCATTGCACACTGTTACGTCCCGTGTGCTGGGGTTAGCGGTCTTTTAGACCTAGATTCACCCATGGCCACGGGTTGGAATCCCTTGTCATTCATATGGCTGTTACGTATTTTCATACATTTAAGCATTAAATCCTTTCTTTCAGTTCAGTCCTTTCCTTTTCAGTCCTTTTCATTTAACAGTTCATTCATGGGAAAACATCATTTAAAATCATGAGCTTAAATTTCATCTTTCAGTACTTAAAGCATCAATTAAAGCATGAGGCATAGGCCTCAACATTTCTTTCCGTAGAAAAATACACACAATATATACTATGTATAGTCATCCATTCATATGCATACAATTAATACTTTGGTTGCATAAAAAAGGGCAGTCAAACAGGGCCATACATACTTATATTTTAAAACATTATGCTTAATATGTTTTCGTAAAACATCTTTCATGTTGTTTTGTAAAGCATCGTAAAGGAAAAACATTTCATTTTCTTCATTTTCATATCTTTTAGAAAATTCTAGAAGGGTATGAACATAATACTTACCTGGACTCCATGTTACTTTCATACCATGCAGTCCATTCATGTGCGTGTCAGATGGCAACCTACATGCATACACATAACTTTAGTGTTATTCTCTATCTAGTGCATAAGTAAAAACTTAGAAATAGAACTACATTTCAGTTGAAACACTCTCCTTCTATCCCGTGTTCTTATGTGTCCCTTACTATGATAAAACCTTCAGGGCTCGACTTACGGTCACTACCTCTTCCAGTTTCAACCTTCTATTTCGAGTGCTTATCCACTAAAGTGAACCCATGATTCACCTTAGGATTAAGAAACTAAGACCTTTGTCTTACTCTTCTTATTGACCACATTCCAATGCATGACTCAGACCGATTAAGTCATGCATCCCAATCCTAGACAATACATCCATCCCTACTTTTATGTATCTTAGCTCACTCTAAATCCTCATTCCCATCCATACACGCCACACAGCTTTAAGCCAACTCTGAGGCTTAAAAACCGTGTAACTATGCTTAGGACAGATTACCTATTACATATGGTGAGTCCGTCCGGCACATGTGTCTAACCAGATTACACACGTACCTTACCCCTTTCTCACTTAAGACCAACATATAGTCCGTTGATCACTTGCTTGTATGGACAAGCACCATACTCCGATACCAACCTTCTCTTAACCTAGCTAACACGACTTTTCATGCTACCCATCCCTTTAGATAGTTCATCCCAACACTTAACACGACAAGACTCCATTCATAACTACTCTTCATGTCATGTCATATAGCTCGAGACTACTCCCAAGCTACACCATGGCCTTGTCACATCACCTAACATTCCGCTACGTCATTCTTATGCTAACTCCTAACTCATCATGAGTACGGTCCCTCACGTACTCCTGTCATATCATGACATCTCATCACATTCCCGCTACGTCATTCTTACACTAACTCCTAAACTATCACAAGCACGACTTCATGTTTAACCATGTCACTTCGTGACATTCTCCAGTCATGCTTCCACTGCACTACTCTGATACTTTCCTGTCACTTCACACATACTCCTAGCCATAAATCAATTACACGGTGACACTTGTCACCTCAGACTACAGGCCACATTGCAGCTACTTTGAGACACTATTCCACAGTTCCTGACGCTATTCATCATGCTCTACTTCGAGACTACAGGCCACATTACAGCAACCATCCTTATCTTCATGATACGCCACACGGTGTATCTCTTCGCCTCATAGAGTACACTCCACGTGTACTCCTTCAAATACGCTATGCCATATCACCACTATGGCATACACGCCATATGGTACATCACTCCACCACATGGAATACAGTCCACGTGTACTCCCTACACACATGCTACGCCACATAGAGTACACTCCACGTGTACCCTTCCCATCCCACATTACGTCACATTACTACTACAGCACACACTTCTCACCCACACTTAACGGTACATCACACTACACAAATATGCCCAACACTTCACTACACAGTGAACTCCACAATACTAATATCGTAGTTCACAACCTAATCAACCAATTAACATCTAACATAAATAATGAGGGATAGAGGGTTATACCATCGTCTGGGTTAACCCATGCGTCGCTCTCTGACTGTCACAGTTGATGGCACCGGAAGGGTTGTACGTGGTGGTTAAATCATGTATGGTGGCTGTTTGAGCGTTTGGATAGCTAGGTGTGGTCTTGGAAGGGCTCATAGTGGCGGCAAGGGCCGTAACATGGCAGATATAGCCGTGTACAATGACGGTTAGCCCCGCATAGTGGCTGTTTGGGCCGTGGGACTCACATAGAGAAACCAGAGGGAAGGCTTGGCTGGTCGTGGCTAGCCATAGAGAGCTTAGGGGGTGGAAGCGGCATGGTGGCAAATGGGGACCGTGCATGAAGGAGAGTCTATGAGAGAGAGAAGGCATGTGTGAGGGGTAGATCAGAGCTATGGTTGGCTGGGGTAGGGCGATGGTGCCTTGAGGAGACTCGAGATGGTGGCTGGACACCGTGGGTGGTGACGTACGACGATTGAGGTGGAGAAACCCGTGCGTGCAAGGGAGGGGCCACCAACTTCGGGTCAAGGGGAGGTCAGGCAGTACTTGTGGTGGTGCTCGGTGGCCTGGATGGCCGCGTATGGCAGTGCTAGGAGCTGCGCACAGTGAACCCGTGCGTAAGGAGGCGCGGGTGTGCATGTGAGAGGGTGGCTACAAGATGGAGGCTGGGTTCGGTGGTGGAAGCTTGCCGGTGTGAGAGGAGGTTGTTGGTGGTGGCAGTGAGGCTGGGCAGCACACAGCGGCGCCGGGGTGGGTTGAGGACGAATCGACTGAGGGAAAGGGGGCGTACGCGTGAGGGAGAGGGAAGAAAGAGAGAGGGAAGGAAAAAGTGAGGGAGAAAGATAGAGGGCTGGGGTTTTAATCCAAACCCTTCATCTTGGGGTCTTCAAGACAATCTAATGGTGAGTTTTAAATACTGATTTGAAAATGCGTAAATATTAACTTAATTAAAAGCACTGAGAGGAATTAAGATAGAATATAATTTAAACTAAACTTTAGTTTATAAAATAATATTCCTTCATCATTAATAAAATGATGAAATCTTATTTAAAATATTTAAAAGGATAAAACTGTATAATTAATTTAGAGTTCTCAACATAATTTAAATCCCATAATATTATAAATAACTGAAATCATTTTAATAAAATGATTTCATACAATTATAATATTTTTGAAGCTCTTTAAAAATATTATAATTATCTTATTTAAAATCAATCTTAGTCAAATAATACTGAAAATACCCCATATAAATATTTCTAGGACATTTAAAATATTCAAGGGCTTTAAAACACTAGAATTACTTTAGAAATTACATAATACCTTTAAAAACAGGCTATCGAGATTCCACACACATAACGAGACTCGCAGTCACTAGAGAGAAGCGGCAGACTGTCGCATCGGACGGAATTTCTTACGTCAAAAAGAAGGAGCGGGATGTCACATGACCACTATTATGAGCCTGTAAAATTGCATCTAAAACATCTTTTCCTACTACAAACCAGTATTTTTGATAGAATAAATGGGCCATACCATCAAGCCCTGGGGCCTTTTGTACCATTCATCTCTTTCAAAGCCACTTCAACCTCTTTTGTTGTAAACACCTGGTCAAGTATTTCTTGCATATATGTAGTAAGTCTTCCAGCAAGCCCTTCTATGAACTTCATATTACCAGTCTCATCAGAAGCCTTGAAGAGATTTTTGAAATAATCAAGAATTATAGCAACCCTCCATTCCTCCACTTGCCACCTCCTTTATGAATTTCTAACACCTTTAATAAGTTCTTTTTCTTTCTTTGTGTTGCTTTGTTGTGAAAGAACCTGGTATTTTTGTCCCCTTCTACCAACCACATTGCCTTTCATCTTTGCCTCCACATAACTTTCCGTCTTTCTAACCACTTATGCACCTCTGCTCTAGCTTCTCGAAGATCCTTCCTATTGTGACACAATGGATTTGAATTATGGAGTAACTACAGCTAGAACTTAGCCTTACTTAAATTCTTCTGCACATGAACAAAACTACTCTTATTCCACACTTCCATCTTCTCTCCACATCTCTGAATTTTTCTCATCACAGTGCTCATCTCTTTGGTACCCATAACACCCTTCCAAGCCTCTTCAATAACGCTTTTACAATCTATTGCATCCACCTACATTGCCTCAAATCTAAACAATCTTCTCCCTGTCTTTTGTTTCATATAATCTTGTATCTTCAATATAATAGACATATGATTAGAATGAGCAACTTCTCCATGAAGTACACCTGACTCACTAAAAAATGAGCAGCACAAAGGCAATCCCAAGTGCAGGAGCGTGTCGTGTAATAATTAGGAATAAATTCCTAGATCGTCTCCTCAGGAAAAGTGCTTAAAAATCAAACTCGTGTAAAATGGTGGAAATAGTTACAATGAGAGAATAAAAATAAAAGTGATGATATGTTCAATGAATGTGGGAGTGCAATGGAAATGAAAATTTACTAGTCATGGACTAGATTCATGTTTGTTGGTTTTGAGTGGATGATGAAAAGTACGAAATTAAAATACAAGACAGTAAATTAAAATTGCTGAAAAATAAATAACTGAAATGTAAAGGAAAAATAAAATAAAATAACATAAAAGTAAATTGCAAAAATTAAAGGTGTAGGAAAATTAAATGATAGTAATTTAAATTGTAGGAAATTAAAAGTGCGAGGAAATTAAATGACATAAATTTAAATTACAGGAAATTAAAAGTGCGAGAAAATTAAATGACAGTAATTTAAATTGCAGGAAATTAAAAGTGCGAGGAAATTAAATGACATAAATTCAAAATTAAATAAGAACAGGAATTGTAAGGAATAAACTTGATGTTTGGAAATGGAGACTGCGTTCTCCAACCCAAAAATCTGAACGTCCAATTAAAATAAACTCTCAAAAATAAAATGGACTCTCAATATTTATCAAAGAGGACTGAAAATTTACTCACTAAACAAACTCAAAACTGGAAATGAAGACTAACAAAAATAAAGTTTACTGAGCCATAAACTAAAACGGACTAAAACTGATGAATGAATTACACGTAACTAAAAACTTAACAAAAAATAAAGACTGACTACAAACTCACTGACTGTTTTATTCTCTACTGATGACTCTAGATTCTCACTCTAACATTTAACTCTTACTTGACACTAAATTCTATTCTAACTCTTGACAAACTTCTCCGTCCATTTACCAGCTCTTATATAGGCTTCAAAAGCCTCTGCGTTGCATACGCCCATGCTATCCATGTGAGTTGCTTTCGGTGTCCAACTTCGTGTGTTCCGTGCCTTAGTGCGTCCCAGGTCCCTTGTCTTCAAGTCCAAACAAAATGGCCTACTACATGTTGCTCATTTTTGGCAGAAAGACAAGTTTTTGTGTCCTCTAACCAAAAGTCCCTTCTCCACCGAATACATCCAGCTTTCTCTCTTCTTTTTATTATTATTATTTTTTTTCTTCATTTATTTCTCTAGTTCGGCCAAAATCACGTACGCACGCATGAAGATGGACGCTGCTTTGTGAGTTGGCAAGTTGGTAGCTCATTTCTTCTTTTCCTTTCTGTGTGAAACTTCCCGTGCCTTTCTCTCTTTTCTATTTCCATTTTATTTTTTTTTTGCTTTCCTCCCTTACTAACTGAGAGAGATGGAGCTGAGAGGTAGAGAAAGTTGCAATCGTGGAGGGCAACAGAGTGGCTATGCATGGGGGCTTCAGTCGTGGTGTTGGGCTTCACTGGGTGGTGGAGACTTGATCTCCGACATCTTCTGTTACTGCTGGCAGCCAGTGGAGGTGCAGCAAGCTGGGAAGAAGTTTTACTCTGTTTTCACCTCTTAAAACAGAGGATGGTGCTTCCGCATGTGTAGGTGGCTGAGGAGGAGCTTCAGACGGTGGCTGGTGCTCTGGTTCGAACGTATGCATGGAGTCTTACGATGGTGCTTGGCCGAGCTGTCTCAACAATCTTTGAGGATAGGGAACCACAGGTTGGTACCTCTTACTTGATTCAGCCTCTGCAATCACAGGCTCTTTCGACTCTGGTCTCTCCACCTCTAGTTCTTTTTCAGCTTCTTTAGGCTCCATTACATCTTTAGGTGTAGGAGCAGCTTCTGGTTTATCCATAGTCATCTCTGGTTGGGGGACTTCCTTTCCACTTTTCAAAGTAAGAACGGCATTTGTTGTCTCAATAACATCCCTGAGACATTATGTACTTGTTGTGGTTGTTGCCGGTACACTTGAGGATTGGGTTGAGGCTGTGCTGGAAACTTCCCCTTCTCCAGAGTGCTCAGTGTTATGTTCATCTTATTTATGGTGCCTTGCAATTCACTTATGGCCTAAGTGTTTTGATTGTTTGTGGTGGCCTGGATCTGCATGAATTGCTGAAGTGTATTGGCCATTTGTGTCATACTGTCATCTAGAGACTTTTTTGTAGGTGGTTGTGGTTGAGAACTTTATGAAGCTACATGAGGCTGAGATCCTGGAGGTGTTGCAAAAGGATAACTCTGAGGAGTCTGATATGGTTGCTGTTGGGGCTGGGGAACAATCTGATGAAATGGCTGCTGGGGCTGAGTAACAATCTGATGAAATGGTTGGTGAGAAGATGGAGGGGATCGGCCAGGCTAATCATTTCTCCATGAGAAATTTGGATGATTCCTCCACCCAAAATTATATGTATTTGAGAAAGGTTGATTTTGTGCTCTATTGACCCAATTAGCTGATTGCATCTATTCAGGTTCATTCTCCTGAATTACGGGCATGATTGGGCAATCCTAAGTCTTGTGGTTTGAATCTGCGCATAAAGAGCACGCCTCTACAGCTTTTACGGCCTTTACTTTTTCCGTCTCCATGATCTCAAATCTTCTGGTTAATGCAGCTATTCGGGCTTGAACATCAATATCCTCCTTTATCTCATATTGCCTCCACCAGTAATAGCCCTCAATGATTGTGCAGTCAATGAAACTCGATCAGTCCGAGTGTTCCATTGTAAGGCACTCTCAGCAAGATAGTCGAAAAATGATAGTGCTTCATCAGGCTCTTTGCTAAAGAACTCTCTGTTGCACATGGTTTGGACAAATTGCTTGCATTCTGGAGTGAGACCGGTGTAAAAATAATTCACCAGTCTCCAGGATTCGAAACCGTGATGTGGGCAGATGTTCATCAAATCCTTAAACCTTTCCCAGCTGATATGGAAAGTTTCGTCAGGCTTTTGGTTGAACTAACTGATTTTCTCTTATAATAACTGAGTTCTTTGAAAAGGAAAGAATTTCTTTAGAAATTCACGCTGCATATCAGACCAGCTAGAAATAGAATTAGGCCTCAAAGAGTTAAACTAAATTTTTGCTTTGTCCTTTAGAGAGAACGGAAATAATCAAAGCCTAATGTATTCATCAGTATTGGTCCTATTAATGAAAGTAGTGCAAGTCAACTCAAAATCTGTCAAATGTTGGTAAGGACTCTCAGAATCCATCCCGTGGAACTGAGGTATTACTGACATCATGCCATGTTTTATGGAAAAATTAGGTGCATCGTTAGGTAACACAATGCATGAAGGTGTAGTGGTGCGAGTGGGTTGCAAATATTCTTTAAGAGTGCGTGGTGCAGGTGCAGCCATAGCTTGTTCGGTTTCAGAATTGTCGCTTGTAGAGGAGACAAGAAGGGTGTCTGTCTCTAAGCTGTGTAAACTACAATCGGTGCTTGATGCAACTCTACCCAATCTATTTGAACTGTCTCTCACCCAATATATGAAACATCAGTCCAAAATAGAAAAGAGAAGATTCAAGCAACTGAGTAATAGGTGAAAATGTTTTCTTTTTTTTGCAATAAGCAGAACAACAAATAAAATAAAATCACGAGTTTAAATTTACGACAAGTATCTTTCCCAGGCAACGGCGCCAAAAACTTGACTCACTCAAAAATGAGCAGCACAAAGGCTATCTCAAGTGCAGGAGCGGGTCATGTAATAATTAGGAATAAATTCCTAAATCGTCTCCTCAGGAAAAGTGCTTAAAAATCAAACTCGTGTAAAATGGTGGAAATAATTACAATGAGAGAATAAAAATAAAAGTGATGATATGTACAATGAATGTGGGAGTGCAATGGAAATGAAAATTTACTAGTCATGGACTAGATTCATGTTTGTTGGTTTTGAGTGGATGATGAAAAGTAAGAAATTAAAATGCAAGATAGTAAATTGAAATTGCTGAAAATTCAATAACTGAAATGTAAAGGAAAAATAAAATTAAATGACATAAAAGTAAATTGCAAAAATTAAAGGTGCAGGAAAATTAAATGACATAAATTTAAATTGCAGGAAATTAAAAGTGCGAGAAAATTAAATGACAGTAATTTAAATTGCAGGAAATTAAAAGTGCGAGGAATTAAATGAAAAATTTGAAATTAAATAAGAACATAAATTGTAAGAAATAAACTTGATGTTTGAAAATGGAGATTGCGTTCTCCAACCCAAAAATCTGAACTTTCAATTAAAATAAACTCTCAAAAATAAAATGGACTCTCAACATTTATCAAAGAGGACTGAAAATTTACTCACTAAACAAACTCAAAACTGGAAATGAAAACTAACAAAAATAAAGTTTACTGAGCCATAAACTAAAACGAACTAAAACTGATGAATGAATTACACGTAACTAAAAATTTAACAAAAAATAAAGATTGACTACAAACTAACTAACTGTTTTATTCTCTACTAATGACTCTAGATTCTCACTCTAACATCTAACTCTTACTTGACACTAAATTCTATTCTAACTCTTGACAAACTTCTCCGTCCATTTACAAGCTCTTATAAAGGCTTCAAAAGCCTCTGCGTTGCATACGCCCGTGCTATCCATGTGAGTTGCTTTCGGCGTCCAACTTTGTGTGTTTCGTGCCTTAGTGAGTCCCAGGTCCCTTGTCTTCAAGTCCAAACAAAATGGCCTACTACATGTTGCTCATTTTCGGTAGAAAGACAAGTTTTTGTGTCCTCTAACCAAAAGTCCCTTCTCCACCAAATACATCCAGCTTTCTCTCTTCTTTTTATTATTATTTTTTTTCTTCATTTATTTCTCTGGTTCGGCCAAACTCACGTACGCACGCATGAAGATGGACGCTGCTTTGTGAGTTGGCAAGTTGGCAGCTCATTTCTTCTTTTCCTTTCCATGTGAAACTTCCGTGCCTTTCTCTCTTTTCTATTTTTTTTTTTTTTTTTTGCATTCCTCCATTACTAATTGAGAGAGATGGAGCCGAGAGGTAGAGAAAGTTGCAACTGTGGAGGGCAACGGAGTGGCTGTGCATGGGGGCTTCAGTTGTGGCGTTGGGCTTCACTGTGCATGGAGACTTGATCTTCGACGTCTTCTGTTGATGCTGGCAGCCAGTGGAGGTGCAGCGGACTGTGAAGGAGTTTTACTCTATTTTCACCTCTTAAAACAGAGGATGGTGCTTCCGCATGTGTAGGTGGCTGAGGAGGAGCTTCAGATGGTGGCTGGTGCTCTGGTTCGAACGTATGCATGGAGTCTTAAGGTGGTGCTTGGCAGCATGGTTGGTCTTGGCGAGGCCGAAGTGACTGGGAACGGCGGAGCAGTTGGAGAAATGGAACCGAGAGGTAAAAATGGAGGTAGTGGCCGAGTTGGTGGCTTCGGAGGAGGAAGTTGTTGCGCTGAAGGAGACTGGGCAAGGCTGGATAGTTCAGTGCTGCTGCGGAGGAGCAGTGCAACGTAAAGGAGCTACGTGCATGTGGTGCATGGCCGAAGCGGAGACGACGTGAGGTTGAAGATGACGAAAACGACGTGTCATTTTTGTCCATAGATAAAATGGCTCGTCGTTTAGCAGAGGTCGGCATTCAATTACAGAGTAAAACGACAAGTCGTTTTCGTCCATTGACAAAACGACCTGTCGTTTAGAAGACGACAGTTTTGCACCCCTGTGGAAAACGACAGGTCATTTTTCTGTGTAGGGAAACGACATGTCATTTAGAAGACCTGTAAATGAAAAAAAATAAAAATAAAGTTAAACAAGCAAAATAAATAATAAATAATTAAAGAAACAAAAATAAAACTAGACAAAGAAAAGAAAATAAATAAATAAATACAAATAAAATAAAACTAGACTAAATATTAAAAATGTGTTGTGCATGGAGGAAATATTACAAAATTAAATCGCAAGTTATAAAATTAAACATAAACTATGCTTTTAATCAATTTAAATCAGAACTTGGATTTATGCCTCTTAATCAATTTTTCTATCTAAAACCAATAATATAACAATAAAACAATTAAAATTATATTGGTTTTAAATGTATACAAAATGCAATAATGCAGCTCAATCAACACCTGCCATAGAATAGAGAGAATGTCATTTCAATTTTTCAAAAAATCTGTCCAATTTCTCACTAATACATTGATTTGGCTCCCTCTTATTACACCAAGTGAATGGATTACCACTAAATTCCAAATCATTCAATTCACACTCCTCCACAATATCTCTAAAAGCCTTCATTTGTCTATCTGATCTGGCCCTCCCTCGACATTTTTCATTATTACTCAGAATTTTATTAAAGTCCCCTATCAATAACCATCCTTGATCACTTGGCACTTTAAGAGATCTAATAAGAACCCATGATTCATGTCGCCTATTGGCATTAGGCTAACCATTCAAACCAATAAGAAACCAAGGTTACACTTCTCCATCTTCCTCTTTAACTTGAACATGTATATGAGACTTAGAAAAACTCAGTATATCAACATGTATATCCTTCTTCCAGAAAAGAGCAATGCCACCACTTCTTCCTTCACTACTCACTACCAAACAATTCTCAAAACCCATTCTAAACTTCAACTTCTCCATAACTTTAGCATGAAGTCTTGTTTCTTGTAGGAACATGACCTTGGGAACTTCCTTTCTAACTAAGTCTCAAAGGACACGAATTCCCTATGGGTTCCCAAGCCCACAAGAATTCCAGCTTAAGAAAATCATTGATTCCAATAGGGTTGGTAAACAGCCTTTGCTGATCCCAAAGGTTATTACCCTCCCTCTCAATCTCCTTTACATTATCACCACTAACAACCATAAGATACTTTAAGAGAGTTCTACCCATTTTAGTACCATATTGTTTCAAGGTGAAACAATAATCTTCCTCCATAGCATGTTTCTTACTTGCACTTTCTAGTTGGGAAACAGAACTATTACTTGATGCTCTAGCTCATTTTCTTCCATGTACTGCATGTCTGTCTCCCTTGCTTGAGTTTGGGAAGTTGATGGGCCTATGTTTCATGGACTGGATTGCCAACAGAAAACCCAAAACTTTGTTGGCCCTCAAGGCTCAGTACCCCCTTTACTTTCCATGTGAGCTATAGTATCCTTCTGTATCTCATGGTCTATATTAGGAAAATCAGGATCAATAAAATCCTCCCTTATAGTTGTTATTGATTGATTCTTTCCTTGTATGCAGAGTCCTTCTCTAGAGACCTCCATTGTCACCTTTCCTTTATGATGCATATCATCCTCTTTATCACCCCATGAGCATCAGCCTAAACTCTTGTGTCGATCATCATTGTGAATTAAAGTCAGACGTACGTTACTCTTCGGAGTCTCAATTACCTCAGCACCACCCGTCGCCACCTCATTTTGGTCTATCTCCGAGTGTCCACCCTTAGCCATCATATTGAAACTTCCTTTTTGGTAGTCACAGTTTCTTCTACCTCCTTGTTCTACATGGAGCCAAGTTCCAAATTGCTTCTGAGCTTCATTAGATTGAGACTATTGTTGACAATTCTCACCATCATGTATGATTCTGCCACACAAAAAATTGAACCTTGGTAGATTTTCGTATTGCAATGGAACCCATGTCTTTGTGCCATGCAAAGTAATCACCCTTCCTCTCGCAAGCGGCTTCTTCAAATCTAGCAGAACTTTAACCCTCAGAAAGTCGCTCCACCTCACGTCATCTTCATCAACTTCAACATCTTTCATAATCCCTAACATGCTTCCCAACGTTTCTCCACATTCCCGACTCATCCCAGTGGCAAATACTGGAATTGCTTCCATAGAGCCGCTGTGTCAAACTTCATGTCATTTAGAGGAGTAAAACCGTCAAAATGATTTATCACAATCATTTGTTCATCAAAAAACCAGGTCTGCCAATCTCCACTCTATGTTTATCTGCATGTTTTGTAAACATAATGATAAACACATTTTTCCCTACTTCCTTCAAGTTGGCTTGGTTGGTTAAATGCCAAACCTTTTCCATCATTGCCTCCACTATATTCTTCCTGACCTGACGTTCAGACCAAATCTCGCCTATCAAACTCCTATCCCTTTTCCATTGAACCTCGAGAATTGCTGCACCCTCAATTTCAATGGTGACATCTTCATCCTCACTCAATTTGAGGTTCCCCCACAATTCCTGTAAATTCTCCATGAGAAACCAACCACCTCTATTGTGACATAGAGACTGAAGACATCACCCCTATTCTCTTGAGAGAGGCTTGGAGAGGAGACTTGCCCAAAACACTTTTTAACATGGTTGTGGTTTAACATGGTATCACAGTCAGATTTTAAGTTCTAACCTTGACTTCACAATTTACTTCATTTAATTAAATATTTCACATATTAGATTCACTTATTGAAAATAAATTTGAACCATATGTGACAAGAGTGTTACAACATAATTAAATTATTAAACTCAGTTATTCCCAAAAGCTTAAGCATTTAATTTAGGGAATCCATTAACTCAAGGTTTTGAAGTTTGAAAAAGAACTAATTTAGGGAATCCAATGAAGCAAAAGTGGACATGAACTATAAAGTATAAACTAGTGAAATTGAACAAGCAACCATACTTGTCTACATGTGTGGCGCCCCCAACTTCCATGCACGGACATGCACGAAATCGAGACACCCGAGATGATGACAACATAGTCACGCACCCCAACGACACGTGCCGAGTGTGTGAAATGCAACACGTGTACAAAAATAATACGCAGCGGAATGGTTAAGTCAGATAACTAAGTACCAGAATTTAATACAATACAAAAATAGTACTGAAATCCACAAGTCAACATAATACAATTTTGTTGTTCGTAAAACGACATCAAATAAAATATAAATATCAAATAAAACATAGCCAAATGTCCCTACTCCTCAGGCGGAGCCGTATCCTCGGGCTCAACCTCCTCAAAACCTGCATCAAAATCTGCAGTACCAATAAATGGTACCACAGGTAAGTAAAACTCAAAAATACTCCAAGATAACAAATATATAAATACAACAGCCACTATGTATGCACATGATGACCAAAACACCAAACCTGAGAAAAAACACCATTTCTTGAAAATCACAGTTTTCCACGCACGCCAAAAATCACCATTTGGCACAATTTAAAACACAGGAATAAATACATTAATTCCAATTTTAATCCGTATGTACCATGGCCTCCCCTAGGGACCATCCACATACCCTGGCTTCTTTATTCACTCCACGGGTAACGGCCGTGCGAGTAATAAACATGAGCGATGCCCAGTTCCGCGCCCACCGCGTACATAGCCAAGCATCCTCTGATCTCCGCCAGCCCGAGAGATCACGGAGTCGGATCGAGAGCACTACCATCCCGTCCAAGTCCCGAGCAACAGCTCCAGGGGACGACACTCAGTATTTTCCGCTCCCGAGTGCCCAGAGGAGCTCCACCGAGATAATAACTCATCTCGGCTTGGGGGTGATACGCACACACCCGAAAAGCCTTTTTTACAATTACACACCCACGCATGCGTACACAATGCCATGAAACAGACCAATTACCAACAACCAACAGTTATCAATAATTTCCAATAACCAACACAGTATATCCAGATAACCAAAACATAGTTTATAAAACAGGTTATTGTAAAAATATATTTAAATCTTAAAAGTATTTTGGAGAAATACTTACAGCGTTTTAAAATAATTTATGGAGGATTACAGAGGAACTGGAAGCACCAAAACAGCAACTGTCACAGTGTAAAAACACTGTGGTCGAAACACAGTGAAATTCAAATTTCACACGGGTTCAAACGAAGTCTTGAAATTGATAGGGTAGGGCCTATGGAAGGTGGGGAATCTAATGGTGGTGGCTTTTGGCCGTGGATGGAGGCGGAAATGGGTGGTTTAAGGCCGAGAATTTTGAATCCGATTTTGAGTTCGTATGGCCGGCTCCGGCGACAGATCGGGGCCGGGTTTGGGTGGAAAAGCTTGGTAATGGGCCGGTGAAGAAGTGGTGAAGAAATGGTGGCCGGAGGTGGTCGGACGGCGGTGGAACGGCGAGAAAACCACCGTGGGTTCAAACGACAACTGGCGGCTAACGGCGGCGAGGTTCGACCGGAAATTGATGGGGCAAGGTCGCCGATGGCTGAGGGACTGAACGGCACCGGCGGTGTCGACCACCGCCAGCCGACGGCGGCGCTGCACGGTGAAAGGCCAAACGACGTGAGAGACAGGAGAGAGAGGGAAAGGCCGGGTTGCGCGCGGGGAGAGAAAAACCGGAAGAAGAAAAAAGAAAAAGAGAAAAAGAAAAAGAGGAAGAAGAAAAAGGAGATCCAGTCTTTTCAACTTGGGTTTCGAAAGTGATCCAACGAAAAAGATTTTAAAACTGAAAACTAAATAAAATAATCCAAACGCAGTAAAATATTTAAATAAAACAATAATTATTTTTAAAACAGTTAAAATAAATAAATCAATTTAACTCAAAATTAACTAAAGTAAAATATTAAACTCTGAAAAAAACATCCTTTAAAATAAAGAGGAATTAAATTGCAGATCACTAATTAAAATTAAACAAACGCAGTGAAATGCCTTAATAAAACAATAGAAATTTTAAAACCCACAAACAAACCAATTTAAATTAAAAATCAATTTAAATCCAAAATAATAATTAACAAAAAGAAAACCCAATAAAATAATTTTCACAATTTAGAATATTATAAAAATAATATTCTAAAACTCCAAAAATTCTAAAATAAGAGAATCAATTTCTAAATTAATTAAAATAATCATTCATTAAAAAATATACTAAAATCCGGGATGTTACAACATGTCCCTAAAGTGGTTCTCACAACGTTGAATAGGCTTTTGAGCTCTTTTTGTTTTTGGGTGATTCGGAGGGTAAAGGTAAGAGGAAATGGGTGGCTTGGAAAAATATTTGTAAACCCATTGAAGAATGTGGGGTGGGTATTCAGGATTTTGGGGATATCCAAATGGCTCTTAATATGAAGCTTGCTTGGAGATTGATTTCAGGGCATTCGTTGTGGGCGGATTTCTTTAGAGGCAAGTATGTTAGAGGTAATCATTTACCTCTGGTGGATTTGTCCAAGGGTACTCAATTTTGGAAGGCTATTGTTAACAGTATGTCAGATGTCTTACATAATTCTAAGTGGCTAGTGAGAGATGGAAACATCTCTTTTTGGAATGATAACTGGGATGAGGGTGGTCCCCTTCATGACCAGTACCCGGTGACTGAGAAGTCTTTGTTGAAGATAAAAGAGTGTCATATTAAGAATGGGTGGGATATTCCACTGTTGGAAAGGCTTGTGGGTTTCTAAAAAGCTAATGATTTGGTTCATTTCTTGGCTAGGCGCAAAGAGGGGCAGGATGTTCTTATTTGGAAGAGTGAAAATGATGGTAATTTTAATACTAAAAGTGCTTGAGACTATATCAGGGTTCAAGCGCCTTCTTTACCTTGGGTCAATGAATTTGGCATGCTAACCTCCCTAAGAAAATCTCCATTATGATGTGGAAAGCTACCAATAATTGTTTTAAGTGTGGATGAGAATATGGTATCTAAATGTAATTGTTGCTCTATAGGTCATCTGGAGGATCTTAATCACATTCTTTGTACGAGTGATTTTGCTAGACAAATATGGCTTATGGTAGCGGTTCAATTAGGTGTGCATATGGGTCTTTTCCGCACCTGGTAGGAGCAAGTTAATTTCTGGTTTCATCGTGCTGGGCATTCCTCTCACATTCGGATAGTCTTTGATCTCCATCCATCCATTGTTTTGTGGAAGCTATGAGATAGACGTTGCAAAGCCGTAAGGTTGATACGGTTGAGTCGGTTTGACATGTTATTAAATTCTGGATCCGTCTTGTTATGCAAATGTCTATGAAATCTTTGAGGCTTCCTAAGTAGAATGTTGCTATTTTAAAGAGGTTGGATATTCTGATTTTAACTCCTAAAGCTAAGAAGGTTACTCTAGTGTAGTGGATTCGGCCTTAGCAAGATTGGGTGAAGCTTAATACTAATGGCAATAGTTTGGGTAATCTAGGTCTGGCTGGTGCCGGGGGTGTTATTCAGGATGCTAATGCTAAGTTATGTGTGGCTTACTCTATGTTCTTAGGCCAGTGCTCTAATAATTTTTCCGAAATGAGAAGTTTATTGGAAGGAGTTAGGAGGTGTTGTTGGCTTGGCTTTTATCAGGTTCATATTGAGACAAACTCTCAACTTCTAGTCAACTGGGTTACTAGGGGTATTTGTAATATTTGTATCTTGAGGATTTTTGGGATGAGATCCAAACTTGCCTTCTTTGTATGGACTATAAAATTACTTATATCTATCGTGAAAGTAATGTTATGGCTCATTTTCTTGCTAAGCAGGGTGCGAGGGGTTTAAATACGGAATGGATTGATAATAGAGATACTTTATCTAGTCAGTTAAGAGGCCTTCTTCGCATGGACATAATTGGTTTTTCTTATTTGAGGTTATCAAAGTGAGGTACGTGATTTTTGCTCCTTGTCTCTTGGTTTTTTTTTTCTTATATATGTGATTTCTTGTAGGTTGGTTTCTTAGGGTTGTTCTTTCTATTTGGTTGGTAACTTTTTGGCTTTCTTAATTTATGGTTGGGTCATTTGATTTTTGATACTTGAGTTTTGGTCTTTAAGCTTATTTGTAACCTTCAAGTGTCTTGTTGCAACCACAGTTTTTCTCCACCAGAATTGAGGGTTATTAATAAAATTAGGGTACCATCCTCTTCTTAAAATAAATAAATAACTTACTTCTATATGCATTTTATTTTGTGAAATGTTATTTTTTATTTTAGATTTTGTCATTTAAAATTATGTAGATTAATATATAAATGGTATCTATTTAAATAGTAGACACATCAAATTATTTAAAACATATAACATCAAATAGTTGTATGTATGACTACTGGAGATAACAAAATCTAAGTAGCATTACTCTTTTCTTAAGGCCCCTTACATTATACAATGACACAACAACGTTCGAGTTTAGCTTACTAGATACAATATATCTGGCTTATTATTTCAATTTCATATTAATGTAACCGCCCTAGAATTTAACAAGTACTATTTCTGAGTGACGTTGCTGCAAATTGATAGGGTTGGATATATATGGAAAAGTTGTGAAAAACCATGGTTGTGCATACGAGTTCCCAGCCCAAAATCAGACATACATTTTACAGTTTTTTTTTTTTAAGTAATATCATTCCATTCATTAAAAGGCCATACAAGTTGACTTAAAAAGTCAATTACAACCGTTAATAGCTTCCCAGCACACTCTCGTGGCCGACAAGTCTAGTCTTGAGGACAAATCCCTAAAGACCTAAGTTTAAAGGATAGCCCACCTCTATCTACAACAGAGGTAACAGTACCCACGTAACGAACTCCATACCCGACTAATCGGAGTACGGAGGAGTAGCCTCGCCATCTCTGCCTACGCGGAGGGGGCAAGAAACTCCATTTGGACCCCAGTCCGAATGGGGTTATATTTTTGGGTTTTTTATTTTCTAGAAACTAAACACTGGACAGAAAATAAAATACAATGTGAAACACTGTAAATCGGAAAATCAGTGCACAAAAAGTTGATGGAGGGAAAACCGACGGTCGAGCTACGAAGATCCGGAGATGCCTGTTCGAGAACGGCCGCGCGTTGCATCGCCAGAGTGTTCCTTGGTGGCGCGTGAGGTCCACGCGCAGGCGAGCTCCGACTTCTTCAACCCGCGCGTGCGGGCTACGCGTCGCTCTGGTGGTGGCCGCATTCGGAGGATTTGCAGATCGGCGGTAGGGGAAGCTCCTGGTGGGGCGCGTGTGAGAAGGTGGTAACTGGATAAGCTCGAATCGAGAAGCCCCCCTTATTCGGCAGGAAACTGAAATAAGACAAAATCTAGACAACAGAAGCCGTCTGAGACACAGGGCTGACGTTAGAGAGGGAGGAGAGGGAAGGGAAGAGGAAGCCGAAGCTCCCCTTCCCCCCAGCTGTGATCGGACGAGAGCTTCTAGTGAGAGAAAGTCTAGTTTCTAGCAACATACATTTTACAGTTGGTTGGGTTCTTTCGATCTCTCCTGGCCCACCCGCAGTCTCAGTTGCTTTGGTAACACAAATTAATCAACCAATTTCAACTCATTTTATCTCATATAATCTTTATAATTTTTTTAAATTCTTACATAAAATATAATAAACAATTTAATTTTTTCAAATTATAAAACAAAAATAATATTAAAAAATAATATTATAACAATAGTTGATTCAATTTTTAATAAAACATCTCATCGAATTGAAACTACATAACCAAACGAAGCCTTAATTTATAACTCACCTTAACAATTACCTTAAGCTTAGTTCTCGAGCCAATATTAATAGATAGTGTAAAACGACATTCTAGAAAAATAAAACAATATAGCCCAACACTTGCGGAAAGAAACCAAACATTATGATAATTATTAAGTACTCATAGAATATTAATATATATTACTATCATGCTATCATATTATGCAATGTCTTGAAATTGTTTATATAAAATAGAGTAGTGATACATGTACAACTCTTTATACATACCTATTTTAAAATGAAAGCATTTATATAAAATGATGTTATTTTTATAAATTACTTTACAAAAATGGATCTGATTTAAAATATAGTTGTAAAAAAGGTTGTAAAAAAGGTTGTATGTCTATCATTTTCTTAGGGGTGGCAATTCGTGTTCATGTTATGTCAAGTCATAAATATTCAACTATATGACTCAACTCTTACCCGACCCGTTAAACTAAATGTGTCAGATTTTCAAACTCTAATACGACCCATTTAAATAATGGATCATGTCGTGTTGTGTCGTGTCACCCATTTAATAATTAATTAAAAATTGGTTAACATGACATGATTCATTTCAACCCGTTTTATGTAAATAGGTTAAACTAATCCGCATAATCCTTTTGATCTAATTAACATAATTTTATATAAAAATTATCTATATTTAGTAGTAGCCACAATATCTAAAAAAAAATCAAACTACACACTAACAAAAAATATCATTATTTTTTATATTTTAGCTTAAAATAAAAGCAATATTACAATCCCGATATTAACAAATATGAGTATATGTTTAAAATTACAATCACAACAATAAAAAATTAATAAGCATGTTGAGAAATATCAATATTACAATCCAACAATAATAAAATTATGATTGTGAGTAAAAATCTAAACATGTTGGTTTCGTGTTAAAGGGGTTGACCCGTTTATAAATCATTTATTAATGGATCAATCTGTTTTGACTTGAACCCGTTCAAATCATACCCAAACTGACTAGCTAATTTTATATCGTGTTAGATTGACGGGACGTGTCACGTATTGTCACAACTATATTTTCCTATAAAATAAGTTTTAATGGTCCACACAAAATCTTAGGTAGATTCGAGTGTCACGTGCCTGTAATTCAGTATTACCTAATAATTAATGAGATGGAGTATGTGTTACGGAATCAAACATGAAGGTATGACCTCTATTATGTTTTGTGGTCCCAAGGCTTGTTTTCATTGCAGGGTAGAGACCATTGGGTCAATGGCTTATCCTCAACAAGGTCTTAGTAAGAAAAACAAGTGGATCTGCATTCGATACAAACATGATATTATATATATATATATATATATATATATACAAACATGATATATGGTTTGTCTGTACCAGTCTCTATCTCTGTCTGTCTCATAATTTGATTGCCAAATACAATTTTGTTGGTTAATTTCCAATTGAGACACCCTTTTTGTTTTGTTTTTTTTGTTTTTGGATAGAAATCTGTGGTTTGACTTGTAATTTATGAGTTTCTTTACTTGCGTTTATGACCAAGCAGGTTCTATGTATATAAGTCATTTGGTTGTTAAGGTAGCATCTGTTTTCTGCAAAAATAAAGCACAAAACGTTGATTTCTTCACAATATGACGAAACATACTTGTAAAGTACTGATCCTCCATGCAGTTCACTGATATTTATAACCTTACATGTAGTTTTACGCGGTTGGACACTTAACAATGCTTCGTCTGCCTTTTTCACTTCACTCTCTCCATGAGCTCTCTCTCGATCCCCAGGCCACGCCATGAACTTACCAATATCATGCATTTGGGTTTATATGAGGAGAAATATTTTAACTATAAATTTTTTTATAAAAATAAATTTATAAACAGTTTAATAGATGTGATTTGACATGGTATATTAATAAATTATAGAGAGATTTTTATTATAAAATAAGTAGTGTATCATATAAAATCATATCAGTTCGTGAATTTATTTTTATATAATCTTTTTATCACAGTAACACTACTCTTATACGATATTGTGTCATTAATTGGTTATATTTGATTTCTAAATTTATTTATATATATGAGAAATTCTAAGTATATATATAATGTACTCTACATTTGTATAATTTGTTTTTATATGTACATGTACATATGAACATCACAAATTAATAATGTATAATTTGTTTTGTCTTTATAAGAGTATTAATATGTGGAAAAGTTATTTCGCTCCAAATAATTATTATTATTTTGCTGTAAATAGCTATTTGCGGCCAACAATATTAACTTGCCACCGCAAACTGAAAAAAGTACAAAAAAATGTCGCCACAAATTTTGTTCATGTGAGTTACTTTTCATTTAGATCTCCAACTAAGTCAAACTCATCTCAATTTATTATTACAATTTTTTCAAATTCTAATATAAAATATAATAAACAATTCAACTTTTTTAAATCTCAAAACAATTTTAATATTAAAAAATAATATTTTGATAATATTTTATCATCTCAACTCAACTCAACTACTTAGTTTAACATCCAAACGTCTTTTGTGACTCAATATATATTTCCTACGGATGCATGGCAATACAAACTCTTCACAAAAGAATATGTCTTTTTAGCTGCAAATAGCCCCTTTTTTATAAGTATTCATGATGTGGATGATCCAATTTAAAATTTTAAAAATAATGATATATGTACAATTATTTTTATAATTTCTTATACAATCACGTTTTAAATTTAAATTATTTCTATAAAATTAAACGATAGTTTTATAATAATTAAGGTATTTTATAAAATACCTCTTATTTAAAATATGATTGTACATGTATTATTTTCCTAAATTTATAATATAGGTTAGAAATATTGTCGTTAATGGTATACTTTTTGGTGACGTTGCTTTCAATTGATGCATCATGTATTTATTTGTTTGTATCCCAAGCGGACCGGCCTATGTGATTGATACGCGAACTTGGATGACCAATTATCTTACACCATCTTTAATTTCATCTTCCTCTTCCAATCCAATCCACTCACTTTAGGTAAGCCACCCTACCTATATGAATGGATATATATGTCCTCAATACAGTTGATTTATATGAATTTTCGGTCCTCTGTTCATTTAAGGATTGATTGATTGAAATGATGCATCATCCTCGACCACTAACATGCTATACATTGTTTTTTTCTTTCTATGGCCGCATTAGGCGTTTAAATTTCTACCTATTGAAAAAGAAACATCGTTCAATATATAGTAGTGTTTTTTTTTTTTTTTTTTTTTTAATTTAAGAGTGGATCTAAGAGTAATGAGTTACATGTAACTTTTTTTCGAATTTTATTTTAAATGGAACGCGGTTTTGTAAAATTCAATAAAAAAGAGTTTAATATTTATATGAGGTGAAATTATCATAAAAGATTCTATTTATAAGTCGGTGCAGATAACACTTATATAATATAATTTGATTTGAAACATAAAAATATAAATTTTATAAATTAAGTCTCACTATTTAAATGATATGGATGACGTGTTCTGCAATCTGCACACCAATTTAATAATAGAATTACTTATGATCATATAGATTTTGTTGTGAAATGAGTTGTAAATATTTGTGTGAATATCGTTAATCGTGGATCCTAAACGCCTAACTTTTCTTTCAAATTTTTATGCTTTTATTTTAATTTCAAATTTGTGAAGAAAACATCGTACTCTTGGGATCCATTTTCGTGGGAAACTTCTATATATTAAAAACAAAACTCAGACTTTTAAATGATCAACAAGTTGATCTTTATATTTTATTAGCAAGAGATTGGGTGGTACTACTCCTAGATCTTGATAAGAGACTTAAAATTAAATAACTCGACTTGATATTAGTTTTGATTTATTAATTTCGTGGCAATTAAGGAAACAAGAACCAAAGGCCCAGCCCAGAACAAGTAGAGTCTTCAACCCGGCCCATGGATAGGCTCCTTTGAACGCAACTTGCAAGAAGGAACGTGCTGCAGAGGATGAGACTCATCGACCTGGAGATCCCTCGAATAGTGTCCAGCTTTTGAGTGCTTGTCTGTGTAGTGGGCGTAAAGCACGAGGGACCCTCAATCCTCTGACAGGAGGGGCATCAATAGACCGCCAAAGATGCTAGCAGGGTGGGGGAAATCGGAAAATCATGTCACATTAATGGCATCACTACCTGAGCTACACGCCATATTAATGACGCAATCACAGAGCCACACTGCATTAAACGACTCTGACAAAAGAAATAGTACCAAGGACACAGATAATATGGGGGCAAACACGATTTGTCCCCCACACTCATGGTATCAATAGCAAGTCTTAGATACGAGAAATCTCTCTTTGATCCCTAGACTATCTCACTTATTTACAAACTTTCAAGAGAATTTACTGACTTTGGTATTAGAGACTCCCCAACCCCAAGGCCGCCCTTTCCCAGTTGCCTTCTTCTCTCTATTTTTGCAGGCCCAAGTTTTGAAGACCTGAGCTGCTAGAACCTAGTCCAAAGGCATGCGAAACACGACATTAATAGTGGCGCTATCTATGGGATACCTATAGATCTTATGTGTATTCGTATGCATGCAACAATCCATTCCAGACAACTCAGAAGAGACACAGAGGAGGCCATGGAGGTAAGGTTGAAAACCAAGGAAGAATGGGTGATGAAGCTGAACGACGAGGAGCAAACGCGTCACAAGCATAACAAGGAATTCAAAAACCTCAATGGGTGCAGAATGAGGAAGCAGAGCCTAGCGGTAGAGATCACATGGGTTCCCGGAACACACATGCTAGAACAATTAGGGAAGAGGAGCGACAAAACTTGCAGGATGAGCTCTACAGTCTCAAAGTATAAGGAGATTGCAAGAAAGATGAGTACATCGTCATCGGTGGACCAACTACTCACGAGCACTGGTTTTCCCTACATGGAGTAGTGATGGTTGTGCCCTTACCACCAAAGTTCAAGGTCCCAGCCATGGAAATGTACAATGAAGGAAGGGACCCCCTTGAGTACCTGAAAATTTCAAGGCTCACATGACGCTGCATGGCTTCCCAGGCGAGGTGGCATGCCGAGCATTCCCATTTACCCTGAAAGGGCCAGCACAAGTATGGTTTGGGTCTCTGGTGCCTGGATTCGTAGACAGTTTTGGGGAGCTAGCTAGACTATTTTTGACTCAGTTCATGTTAAGTCGGAGAAGGTGGTGCCCAACAACATACCTCCTCACCATCAAGCAGGGGGAGGAGGAGAGCCTAAAGTCCTACCTTACTCGGTTCAACAAGGAGCACATGACCACTGATGACCAAGACGAGAAAATATCCTTGGCGGCGCTTCTAGGAGGGGTCTGGCTACGATCCCAGTTTATGGCTATACTGGCAATGAGGACCCCGTGACGCTGTGGGAGTTTATGGATTAGGAAGACAACT
This sequence comes from Cyclocarya paliurus, assembly GCA_029856935.1. NCBI lineage: Eukaryota > Viridiplantae > Streptophyta > Magnoliopsida > Fagales > Juglandaceae > Cyclocarya > Cyclocarya paliurus. Next base: position 20,018,719 of record CM056946.1, on the reverse strand, counting down.
TCATCAACACCGAGAACACTCTTCAAGCCCTGACGGAGTCGAGAAAGAAGGACCTGGAGCGAGCAGAGAGGAAGGCGAGGGCCCCGACTAAGGCTAAGGCCACGAAAAGCTGACGAAGAGTTCCCAAGACAAGAGGAGGGAGGAAGCTCTGACGAGGGGACCGAGACCTCAGTTCAATAGGCCTACATTCACCATCCACGAGCCCGACACCTTCGTTGGCTGCAAAGAGGATAACCGGAGTATTGCACACCGCTAGTGCACATACTATAGGTCCACCTAGCATAACACCAATGATTGTTTCTTCCAGCAAGGGAGAAGGGAGAATGCAGAGCAGGCAAGGCAACACTATCCCTTAGGCTAGAGATTGGAGTAGGAAAGAAGGGAAAGGTTGAGGGAAATGAGCATGGACCGAGTCTACTGGCGTAGGGAAGACAATCCCTAGCGATGACCACTAGCGCGTGGGCCACAACAAGATTATCCCCGTTCGCCACCATAGGGGGGACCTCCACTCAGGGAAATTCGAGCCATTGCAGGAGGATTCGTGGGTGGGGGCGCCTAATCCTCAAGCAGCAAAGCACATGCTAGAAGGGCCCGGTACTCGGCCAAGTACGATCCCTACAAGTATCGAAGGGGTGAGCCAAACCTTGGTTATCTCCTTCACAAAGGCTGATGAGGAGGGGGTCCTGTACCCCTAGGATGATGCACTAGTGGTGACTATGTTGGTCTCCTACTTCACCACCCACAGAATTCTCATTGACAACGAGCATGCAGACATCCTATTCTGGGAGGCCTTCACCATGATGGGAATAAATGATGGTTCGCTACATCCGTCCCCCATGCAATTAAAGGGCTTCTCCAAGAGTATGGCTCAACCTGTGGGAACCATCACATTATCAGTCCTTGCAGGCAGTACCCCTTGCATGACCTCAGTCATGGTCGACTTCCTACTAGTTCAAACCTCGTCGTCATACAACGCAATCATTGGGAGGCCCACCCTCAATAGCTCGCGGGCCATCACGTTGACCTACCACCTCAAGATGAAATTCTTGACCCCAGCGGAGTGGGAGAAATTCGAGGCAAATAGGTCTTGGCAAGATAATTCTACATTCAAGAGCTGAAGCAGAAGGATGGTGGGATTACCACGAACGGCACCTCTAGAAGAGAGTAGACCATGCACCACTTGGAGAGCCCTGTTAGGCCTTAGTATGCGACTTGCCCTACCGAGCTCGAGGAGGAGTGAGAGGGTGCATGGCCCCAGAGGGTGCAGAACAAATGAAAGCTCCTGGGCCGAAGGCTCCATTTCCCTTCATTTTGTAATGTATTGTTTAATTATTGTAAATTCCAGCTATTTAATGAAAAGTGTGATTTTCCAAGACAGTACAACACCTCTACTTCGAACTTTCAACAAAACACCGACAAGACAATCTGCGATTAATGAAATCTACAACGACAAATTATCACTAAATTAATGCTTACCTTCCCTGCGATATCAACCCGTGGGAGCGGGTACAGTCCCAAACTATCTGAGCAACGTACTTCCCGCGTGGTCAAAGGGAAAAGCTAGGCCGAAGGCCACTCTATCTCTCCCCCGATGGAGAGCGGGTCCTACCCCCCAACGACCTGAATAACTTACCCCAATCCCAATCACAATGAAGAGCAGACCAACCATATCGTTGTCTGAATAAGTTACCACCCCCGCAAGATACCAAAGGGAAAGGTAGGCCAAAACATTTCCTTATCCCTCCTACAACAGAGTGAGGGTCAGCCCTTGGCGGCCCGAAGACAAAGACTTACCTTCCTTGCAAGCATCAACATGCGGGAGTGGGTCCAGTCTCAAACTGGCCGAACAACATACCTCCAACAGGACCAAAGGGGAGAACTAGGCCGAAGGCTGTTCTAGTCCTCTCACAATGGAGAGCATGTCATGCCCCCCTAGCGGCCCGAACAACTTACCCAGACACCTATAGCGATGAAAAGTGGACCAGCTATATCGTTGTCCAAACTTACCTCCCCCGCGGGATACCAAAGTGAAAGGTAGGCATAAAGGTTGCCTTATCCCTCCTATGGCATAATGTGGGTCAGTCCTCAGCTATCCGAAGACAAAAAACTTACCTTACTCATAAGCGTCAATAGGTGGGAACGGGTCCAATTGTAGACTGCCTGAAAACTTACCTCCCCGCTGGACTTAAATGGATAAGTCACACCAAAGGTTGCTCTACCCCTCCACGGAGGACTCTGAATCCAGCCTCGACTACAGTCTAAATACTTACCCCAGACTCTGTTGCGAGCAAAGAGTGGGTTTAGCTCCAGCCTAACCCAAATCCTACATTTCCTTGCGATGTCAACGAGCGGAAGCAAGTTCAGTCTCAAACTGTCTGGACGAACTACCTCCCTATGGAGTAACAGGGATGAGTCAAGCTAGAGGCCACTCAGACCCTTCCACGGAGGAGAGCGGGTCTAGCCTTTAGGCTGCACAAATACTTACCCCGACTCCCATCACAATAAAGAACAAGTCGGCCCTCAGCTACCCAAATAAATTACCTCCTCGGGGGTTAAAGAGACATGTCGGCCTAAGGTGTCCTCACCTCTCCCGAGTGGAGAGCGAGCTAGGTCCTTCGACTGCTCAAATATTGCACCAAAGAATACAAACATCAGCAACATGGTAGGAAACAACGAGCACATCGCGACATAGGCTAGGAGGCCTAGGTTTGCAAAATTAACTCTTGCCCTTAAGGACAAAATTATGATACAATCCTTATCTTCCAACCAGGGATCAAATACGAAATGCCAATGGAAAAGGGCAAGTCCAATTCCAAAGGGGCGGGTTTGACTTGAGGCATCCTGACCTCTCCCTAATGGAGTGTGGGCCTAGTCTTTCAACTACTCGACATGAACAACATCTCCAAAGTGGAAAAGTCAAAGCAAGGGGCTACACGGCATCAACGAGCGGGAGCGGGTTTAGATTCAAACCACTCGAACAAATTACCTCCCTACGGGGTAACAAGGACTAGTTAAGCCAGAGACCGCTCAGACCCTCCTGCGGAGAAGAGCGGGCCCAGCCTCTAGGCTGCCCAAATACTTACCCCGAATCCCATCACAATAAAGAACAAGCCGGCCCTCAGCTACCCAAATAAATTACCTCCTCGGGGGTTAAAGAGACATGTCGGCCTAAGGTGTCCTCACCTCTCCCGAGTGGAGAGTGAGCTAGGTCCTTCGACTGCTCGAATACTGCACCAAAGAATACAGACATCAGCAACATGGTAGGAAACAACGAGCACATCGCGACATAGGCTAGGAGGCCTAGGTTTGCAAAATTAACTCTTGCCCTTAAGGACAAAATTATGATACAATCCTTATCTTCCAACCAGGGATCAAATACGAAATGCCAATGGAAAAGGGCAGGTCCAATTCCAAACAGCCCAAATAGGTTACCTTCTAGCCAGAGGCCGCCTTGTTTCCCAGGGGCATAGACACGACTACATGCCCAAGTAAAGCACGATGGCATCAAATGGAAGAATACAAGGATTAGGCGAGACAAAACACAATCCAAAGACGGATAGTGAAAAGCAAAAATTGGCATGGGGAGAAGCTAGAGAGATATTGGCCTCGTCAAACAAAATCACTAAAAGCTTCAGAAGAATGACTACATAACAAAGGTGAACAAAAATAGTACGGGTAGGAAAGCCGTCGACCTGCGAGGTCACCAAGAAGAGGTTGGGCGTTGGCGGGTGATAATAGCTTAGTTTTGCACATTTATCTCATTAGTAGATAGATTTATCACATTTACTTTAGGTTAATTCATGCATATTATAGGTTGTTTTATAATAATATTATTTTCTTAAGTTTGTGCTTAAAATGAGTCTTCATGCATAAATATATTTTTGTAGGGTTTGAGAGTAATTTGGATTAAGATTAAGATAAAGAAATCACAGAAGGAATCCACAAGAAATCCAAGTTCTAAATGCGCTAGGAGATAGCTTGGACATACTTTAATATTTCAATCATAACTTTCTACTCACATATCCGATTAATGCGATTCTTAATCGATTGGAAAGCTATCACATATTCTAAGTCTTGAAGTGCATATGAGGCTACCAATAAAAGTCTTAAAAGTTAGGCGATGTTTTAGGTGGGAATCATGAAAATGTTAGGGTTTCTTTTCTACCCTATATAAGCATATCATTAGCATGAAATTGAGAAGAGGGAGGCCAGGAAAAACTCTAGTTTATTGTTTTATTTTCTTTTATTTATGGATTTCTAACCACCTTGCTAAGGTGTAGGGTAATGCCCAACCATCTTTTGGTATGTTCTTAACTATTTGTTATTTTTATGTTTAAGTTTTGATATTTTCGGATTAATTTACTATTCTAGAAAAGAGATTTATTCTATATAATTCTTTGATTTATCACAGACTACGGGCACGTTGAATGCTTAGAATTCCTTGCACATAAATTTTCTAGATCTATTTTGCCTCACATCAATCCAATTCATGAAACTATCTTTGAAAAGTAATATCTGCTTTAATTGCTAAATCATCCGACTAAGATCATCCTTCGTATGAAGTTTAGTTGAGTTATAAAATAGATTGTTGATACTATCATTAGATGCATTGTGTGTGAATCCCAAAGCCTTAGTGTTTTAAGATATTGATATTTTTCTCCATAGTTTTGACCTTTTTTTTCAGCAACTCAATGAACCCTTTATAATTTTTCTATTAAGTTTTCTTGTTCTATTTTATTTTCTTGCTTTGGATTGCAATCCTACACCCTTCCCTGTGGATTCGATCTCGGACTCACCGAGTTATTACTTCTTGACAATCCTACAGTTGGGAGCATTATTAAAGTCCTAACAAGTTTTTAACGCCGTTGCAGGGGAAGGCGGCATGGTTGAAGCAACCCACTTTTGTTGGGAGGTTTGTTGAGTTGTGAATTTCTTGACAATTTCAGTAATATCTCTCCAACCCTTTTCTTTCTTTTTCTTAGTTTTTTTTTCTGTTTACATTTATATCTCTTGTTTAGTTTTAGATTTATTTTAAACTTGTTTGCTGCATTAGTACATGAGCTCTTGGGTTCGTGATAGAGATAATCATTTGATTAGGATTGAATATCATTGTTTGTTATACAATTTGTCTGATTCATCCAATCTTTCTCACACACTTGATACCATGTCGATCCATAAGAGTGTCCATGATGAGGGGAACAATACCAACATTCTAGAATATAAAGATCTTCGTCCCATTAGGACTCTTAGAGATTATTTGTAGCCCACTAGGAGTAGTGTCCCATCATACATTGTCTTTCATCCTAGTGCATATAATTTTAATCTTAAACCCGATATGATTCCATTATTTCCTAGATTCCATGGCTTAGAATCTAAAAATCCTTATATACACATTAAGGAGTTTGAAGAGGTATGTACTACCTTTCACGACCAGACTTGTAGTGATGAGACCATTAGGCTTAAGTTGTTTCCTTTCTCTCTTAAAGAGAAGGCAAAAACTTGGCTTAACAATTTGAGACCTAGATCAATTGGTACTTGGCAAGAGATGCAAACTGAGTGTCTAAAGAAATTTTTTTCAATCCATAGGACTAATGCTTTCAAGAGACAAATGATGATTTTTTCACAAAAAGAGAGTGAAATATTTTACCAACATTGGGAAAGTTTTAAAGATTTGCTTAATTCTTGTCCACATAATGGCTATAAAACTTGGCATATAATCAATTTTTTCTATGACAGTTTAAGTCTCAAAATGCGCCAATTTCTAGAGATGAAATGGAGAGGTTTTAAACAAAGACCCCGAAGAGGCTTTCGAATATTTTGATCTCTTAGCTGAGAATGCACAATCTTGGGATACCATTGATACTTTGGATACGCCCACCAAACCCTCTGGAAGTTGTAGATACCAACTTAAGGAGGATGATGAGCTTAGAGCTAGGGTAGCAAGTTTGACTAGGAAACTTGAGGCCATGGAATTTAGGAAAGCTAATGAAGTTACTACTGTGCCTAAAGTTAATGAGTTTTGTAGTATTTGTGAGACTATGGGACACCTAACAAATGAATGTCCTACACTTCCAGCTTTTAAAGGTGTTACATGATCAAGCAAATGCAATAAACATGGTAAAGAAGTCATATTCCTCCCCCTATTCAGAGACTTACAATCCTGGATGGAGGAATCATCCAAACTTTGCTTGGAGGAATGATAATGTAGCTACAACTCCTACTCAAGGTCCTCCCAATTTTATGCCTTACAATGCTCCACCACCAAAGAAAAATCTTGAGGATGCATTGCACCAAGTTTCCACAAGTTTGCAACAATTTATGCAAACACAAGCAACCATCAATAATCAAAATTCCCAAGCCATCAATGACATTAGGAACACACTTACTGAGTTAACCACTTCTTTGAGCAATCAAGAAAAAGAAAATTTTCCTACCCAAGCACAACCCAATCCACAAGGTCAGTTTAGTTTAGGTGAATCTAGTGCCAATAGTGAAACATTTAAGCATATTAAGTCTATCACTACTCTTCAAAGTGGGAAGGTCATTGACAAACCATCTCACAAAACAACCAAAAAAGTTTTCAAAATCAAAGAGTAGCGATGAACCTAATGAGCCCAAGAGTTATGAGGTTGTTTGCCCTGTCCTTGCCCCTTTTCCCTAAAGATTGGTTCATCATCAAAAAGTGAATCACAATGCTGAAATTTTTGAAGTGTTCAAACAAGTTAAAGTACACGTTCCACTTTTGGATGCCATAAAGTAAATTCCTTCATATGCCAAAATTTTAAAGATTTATGTACTATTAAGCGCAAGCTTAATGTTTAGAAGAAGGTATTTTTTACTGAACAAGTGAGTGCAATTATTCAAAACAAAGCACCTCTTAAATACAAAGATCCACGATCTCCTACTATTTCATTCATGATTGGTAATTCTAAAATAGAGCAAGCTTTGCTTGATCTTGGATCTAGTGTGAATCTTTTGCCATATTCTATATATGAATAGTTAGGTCTTGGGGAATTGAAACAAAGCACCTCTTGTCCTGTTGATTTTGTTGTTTTGGACATGGACCCCACTCTCAATAGCAATTTTCAAATAAACGACATTTTAGGGTGCCCCTTCCTTGCTATTTCTAATGTCTTGATCAATTGTGGGAATGGGCTTTTAAAACTATCTTTTGGCAATATGAATTTAGAGCTTAATATTTTCAATACTTGTAAGCAGCCTATGGATGAAGAGGATGTTCATGAAATTAACTTCATTGAAACACTTGTTGAAGGACAATTCAGAAAAGCTCGTTGTTTAGATCCATTAGTGGCTTGTATACTCAATTCTTGTGATTTTGATTGTGGTGAAATTCAGACACTTCATCTATCTATTCTCTTTTAAATGTTTCACAGGATTTGGAGATGAACAAGTGGAAATCAAAATTTGAGTTGCAGCCATATAAGAATCACTTGATACCTTCATGTGAACAAGCACCAAAATTGGAGATGAAGCCATTGCCTATGGAGCTCAAGTATGCTTATCTAGGACCCAATGAGACTTTCCCTGTGGTAATATCTTCTAAACTTGACTATATGCAAGAAAGTATATTATTGAATGTCTTGAAAAAGCACAAGACTGCTATAGGGTGGAGCATTGCTAATATCAAAGGTATCAACCCTCTATTTTGCACTCACAAAATCTATTTAGAAGACGATGCCAAACTATCTAGGGAGATGAAACGTAGGTTAAACCCTACAATGAAAAAGATAGTTAGGACTAAAGTGGTAAAATTGTTAGATGTAGGTATCATATACCCCATTGCCGATAGTAAATGGGTACATCTTACACAAGTTGTGCCTAAAAAACCTGGAATAACTGTAGTCAAGAATGAGAATAATGAGTTGATCCCAACTTGTGTTGTCACAGGTTGGTGAATGTGTATTGATTATAGGAGGCTGAATGCTGTCACTAAGAAAGACCACTTCCCTTTGCCTTTTTTGGATCAAATTTTAGAGAGGGTAGCTGGTTATGAATATTATTATTTTTTGGATGGGTACTCAGGGTATTATCAAATTGAAATTGCACCTACAGATCAAGAGAAAACAACTTTCACATGCCCTTTTGGTACCTTTGCATTCAAGAGGATGCCCTTTAGTTTATGTAATGCATCTGCCACTTTTCAAAGATGCATGTTGAGTATTTTTAGTGATATGATAGAGTACTATTTGGAGGTTTTCATGGATGACTTTACTATGTTTGGTGACTCTTTTGATGGTTGTTTGTCAAACTTGGAAGCAGTGTTGACTAGGAATGAAGAAAAGAATTTGTTGTTAAATTGGGAGAAGTGTTATTTCATTGTTTCGAAAGGGATTGTGTTAGGCCATATTGTATCTTCTAGGGGCATTGAGGTTGACAAAACAAAAACTGATCTAATTTCTAATTTGCCCACACCTAAGACTATTAAAGATGTTAGATCATTTTTAGGGCATGCTGGATTTTATAGAATGTTCATAAAAGACTTTAGTTTCATATCTAGACCTATGTGCAACCTTTTAACAAATGAAACTCACTTTTAATGGACCCAAGGTTGTCAAGAAGCTTTTGATAAGCTAAAAGGCATGCTTACCACTACACCAATCATGCAGCTACCATATTAGATTTTACGTTTTGAAATCATGTGTGATGCAAGTGATTATACACTAGGAGCTCTTCAAGGGCAATGTAAGGATAAAAGGCCATATGTGATCTATTATGCAAGTTAGACTTTAAATGGTGCTCAAATGAATTATTCTACAACTGAAAAAGAATTACTTGTTGTGGTGTTTGCTCTAGATAAATTTTGTGCATACATTCTTGTCTCTCCTGTTGTTGTTTTTACTGACCATGCAGCCTTAAAGTTTTTTCTTTCGAAGAAAGATGCTAAGCCACAAATGATTAGGTGGATCCTTCTACTCCAAGAATTTAACATTACCATCAAATATAAAAATGGAGTAGAAAATGCAGTGGCAGATCATGTGTCACGCCTTACTTTTGACGATTTTATGGATGTGTTGCCTATCAAGGATTCATTTCCTTGTGAGAAATTGTTTTCCATTGCTAGTTTACCTTGGTTGATATCGTTAATTTTATTTTCACAGATAAAACACCATCTCATTGGAATGCCCAAGATAAGAAACGTTTCATGGTAGAGGTATGTAATTTTTTTTATTATGATCCTTATTTATTCAAGTATTGTCCCGGCCAAAGCATTAGGATATGTGTCCCTAATAATGAAATAAATAGTGCCATCTCTTTTTGTTATAATGAAGCTTGTGGAGACCATTTTCTTCAAGGAAGACTGTTGCAAAAATTCTGCAATGTGGCTATTATTGGCCTAGCATATTTAAAGATTCTCATGATTTTTGCAAATCTTGTGAGCCTTGTCAAAATTTAGGTGGAATGACTCATAGAAATATGAATATGGATTACAAGTATTCTCATATCTTCAGAGAAGGGAATACGGTGGCAAACTGGCTAGCTCGAAAAGGGTCAAGAGACGGAAATGTGGAATGGAGAAGCACAAATGAGTTACCTCATTTGCTGAAAGGTATGGTCAGAGTTGATAAATGGGGTTTGTTATCTGTTAGGTGTATAAACGCGTTGTAACATGGCTCTATATAAACGCGAGGTAATATGTTTCAAGTGTAAAATTGACGCGTTGTAGTGTTGAATTGTTTTTATTGCTCTTTTAATTCTGGTTTGTGTTAGGATTGTTTATTTTTTGGAATTCATAATATAGGCATGTTTAGTAGTGTTAGTTGCTTGATGAAGGTTGGGTGGTATTTGGGAGAATTTTATTATTCTCCCAAATACTTGGTAATGAACTATGGTTTTCCTCCGCCATAAACGAGAGCTCTATCAATAAACTTGGGACACGACTGCTATGTGTGTGGCTACTGGCTCTTTTATAAATAAATAAAAAAACCCCGCAAAAATTGGTCTTTGAGGCTAACCAATGCTCATTGGGCTTACCGTACTACTTTTAAGTCCCCTATTGGTATGTCTCCCAATAAACTTATTTATGGAAAAACTTGCCACCTACCTGTGGAGTTATAACATAAATCTTATTAGGCTATTAAAATGTTGCATTTTGATTTAGATAAGACTAGCTCTTTAAGAAAATTACAATTGAATGAGATGGAGAAATTTGCAGGGATGCTTATGACAATTCTAGGATTTACAAAGAGAGAATGAAGGTCTTTCATGACAAACACATTTTGAGAAAATCTTTTGAACAATCTCATAAAGTTCTCTTGTATAGTTCTAGATTGCATTTATTTCCAGGAAAATTGAGATCTAAGTGGACGGGACCTTTCATTGTTAAAACGGTTTTCCCTCATGGTGCTATAGAAATTAAGAACCCCAAGAATGGAAATAATTTTAAAGTGAACAGATAGTGTCTTAAGCCATTTCTTGAGAATTATTCACATGAAGAAGAGTCCATTAATTTGGAGGATCCTATTTATCATGACCAACCACATGATTAGTTTTAGTGTAGGTGTCTTAGTTTAGGTTGTCTTTATTTTTCTTTTCCATTTTTTTTTCTTTTAACCCTTTTTGCAAGTATAAAAGTTTTAGTTTGTGGTCATCACCTCATGATACTCTTCTTTATCTCTATTTTTTATTGTTTTACTTTGATTACATTGAGGACAATAAAAGTTTTAGGTTGAGGGGAGAGTCTTGACATGATTTCCATTTTTGCATGTTGTTTTACTCTTAGTTCATTTTTCTATGTTTGTCTTGAGAGGGCAACAACTGTGTCTCTAATAAAGATTTCTAAATTTTGACTCCTAAAGCACGTACAAGGCCGCCAATATAGGTCCTAAAAGTTAGGCAATTCTTTAGGCGGGAATCATAAAAATGTTAGGGTTTCTTTTCTACCATATATAAGCATATCATTAGCACGAAGTTGAAAGGAGGGAGGCCAGGAAAAACTCTATTTTATTGTTTTATTTTCTTTTACTTATGGATTGCTAAACACCTTTCTAAGGTGTAGGGTAAAGTCCAACCATCTTTTCATATATTCTTAACAATTTGTTTATAGTTTTTATGTTTAAGTTTTGATGTTTTCGGACTAATTTACCATTCCAGCAAAGAGATTTATTTTATATAATTTTTTGATTTATCGTAGACTCTAGGCACGTTGAATGCATAGTATTCCATACGCATAAATTCTCTAGATCTGTTTTGTCTAAAATCAATCCAATTCATGAAACTATCTTTGGAAAGTTATATGTGCTTTAATTGTTAAATCATTCGACTAAAATCATCCTTCGTATGAAGTTTAGTTGTTAATGAGGGCATGTATCACCTTGAAGATGTAGACGTTCCCCTTCTGCCATAGCACCTTGTGCGCAAGGAGGAACTCATGGTGGGTGAGGTTGACGTGCTCCGGGTTTGATTCTAGAAGAGCACACCCGCCAGATGATACTACAATAAATCAGAAGCCTCCAAGCATTTGGATGATGTTGAGAGGGAGCTAGACCAAGGCGATCCAGCAAGCTGCAAACAGGGCGAGGGAAAGGAAGCCTTAAGCCACACGAAAACATTGAATGAAATAAGGCCACTTAAGTAGAGTGACCCTCAACGTCGACGACACCCTCGTGTAAACTGGGGACCTTGAAGAGCACCGATTTTGGCACCTGGTAAGTGAGAGCTAGTGATGCCAACATCACCACATGAAAGTTGGAAAGCCAACTACTACCCCCGAAAGATGGCCCAACATCGGCGTCTCCCCCATCAGAAGCCATAGGTTAGATGGATTAATCAGAAGCCATCGACACAGAAGTAGAATGTAGTAAAGAAAGGAGAGTAAGTAAAGGGAGAAGAAGTTGGGAGAACAAGGATGACAGGAGAGCTATAGTGCGATAAAAGGAAAGGGGACTCTAATCCATATCATATATTTATATGGGAGAAAGGCAACGGTTGATCTCCCACATCTTGTGGTAGAAGGGAGAAGTGTGAGGCACTTCAAATCCCAGGAAATGTGCACCACGAAGCGATGCGAAGGTGAAGAGCCGCTAACGCCCTCGACATTGATGTAACTGAAAAGACACCATCAGAGTTATCAAAAGATGAGCCAACTCAAATGGAAGGGAAGCGATACCAGGGTAACCAAACGACGGGAACCTCCTCAAACTTCGGAGTCATGTACACATCAGCAGAGGGATCCCAGCCCCAACGATAAGGCAGGTTCAAGTAATAATAATTCCCACCATACTCGTCTGGTGAGAATTAGTGGGATAACTGTAAGGGAATTTCCCCCCTTGTCTCAGTGGGCCTAAGAATGGAAAATAAGGTAACAAGAACCAAAGGCCCAGTCCAGAACAAGTAGAGTCTCAACCCGGCCCATGGGTAGGCTTCTCTAAAAGCAACTTGCATAAGGGAACATACTACAGGGGATGTGACTCGCCGACCTGAAGACTTCTCGAATAGTATCTAGCTCTTGAGTGCTTGTCCTCGTAGTGGGCATAAAGCACGGTCGATCCTCTGACAGGAGGGGCATCAAGGGACTACCAAGGATGCTAGTGGGGTGGGAGAAATCGAGCAACTACGCCGCATTCATGGCACCACTACACAAGCTACACGTCACATTAATGACATCGTCGCAGAGCCACATCGTATTAAAGGACTCTGACAAAATGAATAGTACAAAAAACACGAACTCCATGGGGGCAGACACAATCTGTCCCCCTAAACTCATGGTATAAATGGCAAGTCCTAGGTACGAGAAATCTCTCTCTGATACCTAGACTCTCACTTATTTACAAACTTCTAAGAGAATTTACTGACTTTGGCATTAGAGAATCCCTGGTCCCAATGTTGCCCTCTCTCAATTGCCTTCTTCTCTATTTCTGCAGACCCAAGTTCTGAAAACCTAAGTTGTTGGAACCTGATCCAAAGGCGTGCGAAACACAACGTTAACAATTATAATAATTTATATATTAATAATAGGGAGTATAACTAGCCCTATAAATTAATGAAAAGATAAGCATAAAACATAGAAATCATAAGACATAAAAGATATTAATAATTGTAATAATTTATATATTAATAGTAGGCGATATAACCAACCATATGAATTATTGAAAAGATAAGCATAAAAATAGAAATCATAACGCATAAAAGAAAGAAATCATAACTGATGAATTTGATTTCATTAAAAACATAATACTTATAAGGAGATTAATTTTCAGAAGGATTGGAAGCAAAATACATTTCATAAATATTACACAAGAGAATTGTTTCGGAAGTGAGAATGGAAACAAGGGAAGATCATAGGATGAGATTTTTCTTAGTGCCCTTATTTGTTTATAGACTTCCCTTTTTTTAGACACTAAAACAGTAACTTTATACACAGTAATCTAATAATGGACATCCAAAGTTGTTTGTCTATGTCGATGGATAATTGATGTCTAGCGAGTGGAACCAATAATGCTTCTTTTGGCCGAAAGTGTTTTTGTCTTGAAGTGTCGGCTAACTGGAATAATTAAGAGAGAAACCATAATCCTTCTTGTAATTTTGTCTTGAGGCTTCTGCTGGAATCACATCATAATCTAAGAGTCACAATCTGAAACATCCAGATTGAACAGATCTTGAGAGTCCATTAGATGCTCTGGATGAAGAGATAAGTTGGCATGAGAAGGAGAGGCATGTTAAGCTGGTGATAATGTGGCCTGTTGTGAGAAGTAGCAGACAGTGTTTTAGTGTGGGTGGATAATTATTTTGGATGAGAAAACTTTAAAACTTTCTTGGAGAGGGACAAGAAGAAGAAGAGGTTTAGGTCCATAATTGTTCCATCACAGTTAAAAACCATTGCAAGAGTGTTCTAATTTCCTTTAATTTTTCAAAGTGGAGGAACCAGGAATGGCGCAATTTGTTTTTTTATTTTAAAAATATTTTTGTCCATGGCTGCTGGTAATTGTAATAATCAAAATATGACGGGTCGTAAAAATGAGAAAATTTTCTTGTCAAATAAGGAGGTTTTCTCCATTGTTCCAGGGTGAGAACTTACTTAATGGTAACTTTATGAAATGCAATAATTGGAGATGTAGATGGAGAAAGTTGAGTTTGAAGAAAGCATGAGATTTCAGAAAGAATAATTGAATTTGTGTCTATTAATATAAACTCATAACAATGTTAGGTTTCCTTAATATTTTATGGAATGTAATGCCAATCTAGTAAAGAAAATGCATTGAGTAATTTTTGAGGAATAGACAAATGTTGGATTTCAACCTCAAAATGAAAGACTGAATGCCAGTGAGTCTTAATAATAATAGAGGACACATAAGGTTGAGATAAGAGTGGAGGACTAATAATATGAGAGTGAGTAGAAGGAGAAAAAGAAACAGCTTTTGAATATATTGGTAATTTTGAAGAAACTAATGGTGAGAATGACTTATAAGATGACCTTGTTGGTTGTGGTAATATTCCCAACGCTGTGTATGCTTTTGAATTTGCAAAAGGATAAGGTGAAGGATAGGAAGGAGATGGTGGTCTAGCGTATGAGGATTTAGACTTTACTCTTGATTTTGAGGATGACATTATTTTCCTTGTAAGAATTCCCAGGATACAAAACCGGGAAGAGAATTAGATTATAATAGGTTCAATATCAAAATCGTAAATACTTAATATAGATTGCCATTTAGCAAATATTTGTTTAGCAGTTAGGTTTTTTACATCTTTAATCAAAACTTTCTTGGCTGATTTACAATCTATTTTAAGTAAAAACTTTTAACTTAATAAATCATCTTGACAATTAAAAATACATAATACAGTAGCTAAATTTCTTTTTTAATAGTACTATAATTCTTTTGAATAGGATCCCAACATCCTAAATGGAATTGAATAATCTATTCAGAATTAGGGGATAATCTTTGTTTCATAATTCATCTATAACCAAGTTCAGAGACATCTATTTCAACGATTTTAAAAGTATGAGAAGATATGAGTCTTAAGCATGGTAGTTGCTTAACATGAGAATTAATTTGTTTTATAATATTTGTATGTTTTTCTGCTCATGGATGTGGATTCTTTTTTAATCTTTTGAATGATCATTTACATAATGGTTTAAAAGATTGATAAAAATCTGCAAAATAATTAAGGCTTCCCAAGAATCTTTGTAATTGTTTCTTATCTTT
Organism: Cyclocarya paliurus; assembly: GCA_029856935.1. Lineage (NCBI taxonomy): Eukaryota > Viridiplantae > Streptophyta > Magnoliopsida > Fagales > Juglandaceae > Cyclocarya > Cyclocarya paliurus. The sequence continues at coordinate 20,003,558 of CM056946.1, read as the reverse complement.
AACTTCATCAGAAAATTTATTAGCAAATTCTATTACTTTACTAATTGGTGTACTAGTTCCTTGATAAATATCATATCCAAGAAATTTAATTTAATTTTTGGTGATAAAAAAAACTAGCTTATTTTGTTTAATAATTTGAACAAAAGTATTTAAACATTTTCAATGCTGCTCAATAGATGAAGAGAAAATTAGTACATCATTTGCATAAACTATTCAAAAATGAATGAAAGGAGTAAATATTTTGTTGATAATATTTTGAAATTCACTATGAGCATTTTTTAATTCAAATGGCATAGCATTCCATTCATAATGTCCAAATGGGTATGTAAATGTCGTTTTATATTGATCTTTTTCAGCAATTTGGATTTGCCAAAATCCACTCTTCATATCAAATTTTAAAAATACAGTAGCATTGTAAAGGCAAAATAGTAAATCTTTTTGTATTAGGAATTAGATGCCGAATCCATTATAATACTTTATTTAATGGTTAATAGTTTATTACTAATCGAGGAACCCCTATGTTAATATCGTGTTTCGTACGCCTTTGGGCCAGGTTCTAACAACTCAGGTCTTTAGAACTTGGGCCTGCAGAAATATAGAAGAAGGAAATTGGGAGAGGGTGGCCTTGGGGTTGGAGAGTCTCTGATACTATAGTCAGTAAAGTCTCTTGGAAGTTTGTAAATAAGTAAGGGAGCCTAGGGATCAAAAAGTGTTACTCATACCTGCGAGTTGCTATTTATACTGGGAGTTTGGGAGGGGGACAGATCGTGTCTACCCCTATAAAGCATGTATCCTTCGTACTATTCTTTTTGTCAGAGTCTTTTAATGAGGCATGGCTCTGCGATAATATCATTTGTAGCTCAGGTAGTGGTGCCATTAATGCGACGTGGTTCCCTGATCTACTTTATCATCCATGGTCTGTTTATTTTCCCATGGCAGAAAATCGAGAATTTTCCGCTTTTCTGTTCTGCCATGTACAAGTTCCCATGATCGAAGTGTGGCCGAACGATGTTAGGCATGTCTATCGCATCAGCCACCTAATTACTTTTCCTTATAGGCACCTTGCTTCGTGAGTAAGCTTGGACCCTGGGGCCGAGTATTGGGTGGAGGCCCAGTAGGCTTGTAAAATGGGAAAAATCTCCTTACACCCTCATTCTAATTCTGCCTATTTTTTGACATAAAAAGCAGCACACTCCATGGTGATTTCCTTTTCTTTATAAATCTTTATGTTAATAAATCATTAATTTCACTTTTGCAAAATTCTAATAATTCATTATTCATTTGAATTGGTCTTACCTTAGTAGGAATATTTTTTTCAGAAAATTCTTTATCATAGGGTAATTCAATTATATGTTGTTTTGTACTCCAAAAAATGTTTGGCAAACTGGTGCATACTTTTTTTTTGAATTGTTTTTTAAAATTATTAATTTTTTGGATTAATAATGGATCTTATACTTGTTCTCTAATTCCTATTTTAGGAAATTTATTTGTTTTTATTTTATATTAATCTTATATTTTGTTAAAAATTTAATTTCTTTATTAATGAGACATCTTTTAAGGAATTAATGTCTTTTGAAATAGGGAAAACAAGAATTTAAAATTGAATCTCTTGTCCAAGTGTTTTAGTATAGATTCATTCTTCTGTTACAAAAAAAAAAAAAATGTATAATAGGGCAAGAAAGGGATATCCCTGTATTATTTTGGTATTAATATTTTTGACTAAAATAAATGTTGTTATAAAACAATTTCCATTTTTAGAGATATGTGCATTTGACAATTTCCATTGGCTTGAGATAATGTTTCTTCTATTTTTTTCAAAATATTTAGAAGGTATTAATCCTTCTTAGATACAATTTAAATCTATTCTTGTATCTAACAAATCAAATGTTGTAAAAGAAAATTCTTGATTACATAACTCTGTTACTTTAGTGTACCATTTTTGAAAATTTATTGTTCAAGAGTTTTAATGAAATTATTTGTTTCATCATTTATAACTATTATTGAGCATTCTCCTTGTTCTTCGTTAGGGGTATTAATTTCTTTTCTATTTTTAACAATACTCTTGTAATAGTTGTTCATTTGAAACTTCCAATTTAAAGTTAGATGTTTTCAAATCTTTAAAATTTTATTTTATTTCATTAATTTCTTGTTGTAAGTCCAGTAGTGTAACCTTTTATTTTTCACTAGTAACCAAAATTCACCCCTCAAATTACCGGCACCATCACTCATGTAAAGATTACCAGCTCCAGTCTTAGTTTGTAGGCTAGCTACTAGTAAGTGGGTCAGTTATAAAGGGATGAATCCAGCCTCAAAACACCAGTAACCAAACTTAGAAGGCGGAGGTACTTAAGTAATATGATTAATTTTTGTATCAAAAGTATCTTTTAATTTTACTAAGCAATAATTTATTTCTTGTGGGTAACTAATTTTATCTATTAATTCTAAGATAATGTCTTCATGTTTTGAAAGAACATTAATAGTTTTGTTACAAACACAACTATCCTTATTCAAGCAATAACAAACATGAGTTACTATTTCATCTTCTTCTGATTCACTATCAAAAAATTGTTATGAAGAGTTTGAATCTTTTAATTGATAAATTTTGTCAGAAGGATTATCTTTTTCTTCACTTGATAGTGTTATAAAAATACTTAGTAACTTTATTGTAATGCCTTAAGTATATCTAATTCATTAGTTTTTTTTTTTTTACTCTATAATCTTTTTGCATTATTATATTTTTTTTCTTTTTATTATACTTTTTTTGTACTTTTTATTGGTTAATTATAGATTTGTTTATCTTTTGTCTTTTTGTAAGGTGTTTTGTATTTTCGTTTTCTGTTAAAATAATTCTTATAATTTCTTTTTCCCTTTTTATGTCTTCTAGAAGGAGGCAATAAGGAAGTATCACCAAACTTCTCACAAAAGGCACCTCATTCTTTCTTAGCAAATTTCTCTTGTTTATCCATTTGATTTCTTAATCTTAAATCATTACACATGGTTAAATCAGTTCTATTGATAGTAGTTATAATATCATCATATGTAAAATTAATAAAATAAATTGTACCATCTGATTTTACTAATGATTCACGTACCTTTTGGATGAAGTAATAAGGAAGTCTGGCTATGAGCTTTTCGTTCTAGTATGATTGTTGGCAATCATTTTTTTATCATAACTTTAATTAGAAATACATCTTTGTACCAACAAAAATCAAATAATTTGGGGTATCTTAAATTAATTAATAAATCACTAGTTCTTTCTTTAAATTAAATAGGATTACCAACAAAATGCTTTGTTAATATAAATATTATAAGTATTAATATTTATATTTGCCATCTTCTATTTTGATTATTTGCCATCTTTCATCATATTTATATTGATTTAATATTCTATTTCTTTGCTCGCTTGAAAGATAATAATCTCACCAACCTTTTGATTGGCCATCAAAACTTGTAACAATAATGTGAGCCACTTGATGATCTGTTCCTCCATCTCCTTTATAAAAATTAACAACCATAATCATTTCTTGAAAATAATTTAATATTTCATATTCAGATAATCCATCTATGTTCTTTTCATATAGCACATATCGTGAAAAAGTAGATCTGCTTACTATATGTTCTCTTTCCTCGAATTGCATATCCAGTAGGATTGTCCACGGATACCAACTACGAGTAATAGGAACATGATGTTTAGAATCCCTAGCAAAATATTCATTAACAGGATCTCCTCTAATCTTGCTTATTTGGAGATCTATATTTTTAAATTGGTTTTCGATATTAATAATTTCGGAATCAGATAATAAGGTAGGTGATTCTGTCTTACTTAATACATTAATATGAAGTTGTTTTCGTGAAGTAGAAGCAGTATTAGTAATATTTAATTTTTCTAACTCATTAGAAATCTGTTCTAACAAATAATTTTCTCTTTTAGAAAAAATAGTTTTTAAATGGGATGGAATTTTACGAGGAACAAATAAATGGGTTTCGTTTGCTTCTTTAATGGTAGGATTAATAGGAGATAATTGGGTCTCAATTCTCTCTACTTGTTTACTCATAGTTTATAAATATAGCTTAGTATACTTATTATGTTAAATTATATTATTAGTGTTTTTAGTATCTCATATAGAGTTATGTTTCTTTAATGGTGAAGCTGTAGTAGCCCACTAGAAATTCATTGGTGAAATTTCTATTAACTTTAGAAACCTCGTGAAAACCCCATAAGTTTTCACAAATCGACCAATCACGCAGGTTTTAGTCTGTCAAGATAATCAGTGTTATCATTCACTATGGTGTTAGAAATATGAGTTTAATTAGTTGAGATAGTTAGAAGTGTCAGAATGCGTTATGATCTACACCATTAGACTCAGTTGATTATTTAGGATTTTATGGCGCAATAATCCATTTTCATAATTTCAAACGAAAAGCCTATTAGCCATAAGATCTTAACTCAACAGACAGTTAATCTAATAAAAGAGCTCTTGCTCTGATACCAATTGTTACTGACCATAGGTAGCACCTATGTCACCTAACAATTATACCTACCAAACTAGCCGACCAACGTCTCCACTGGTGCACCGTTACCCATGGTCGAAGAGTCTTGCTTCGATGACACAGTCACAAGCGAGAGTTCCCATGAGTGATCTGCCTATATGAACAACACAGGTCAACTAGCTCTGATATCAATTGTTGCACAGATGACTAACACAAGAGGGGGTGAATTGGGTTGTATTTAAAAATTAACGATTATAATCCAAACGTACAATATAAAATATGAGAAAAATATGAAGCAATAGTAAATATAAGGAATAAGGGTAAGTGAGAAGCAAACTCAATATTTTAACAAGGTTCAGCCCCACTACCTACGTCCTCCCCTCAAGCTACCCCTTGAGGATTCCCAAATTCACTATTCAACCCCTTCAAGTGGAGATAGAAACCTATGACACTTTTAAGCAGTACCACTACAAAGAATCCGTGTAGAACACCCTCTACATTTGCAATCCCTCACACGTGGTGATTCAACTATTCCCTGTGTAGAATCTTTTCTACACTCACAAGGGTTATACACACTCTTTTATTGATACAAGAGTTGATAGTAGGTAGATTATCAGAAAACACTCCTCAATGAGTGGAATAAGAATGATACAATGCAAACTATATCTCTCTCAAAATGAATAAGGGTTAGGGCTCAATGCTTAGAGAAGAGAGATTGAAAACTTTGAATGGATATTGTAAAACTTGCAATTGATGTATATGTGCTCTTGTTGTTGTGTCGTTCGAAGATCTCAAACGAGTTATTTATAGGCATATGAGACTTCATTTTCAAATTTAAAAAGATTCACATGTCAAAAAGGAGCACCACTCATCTTTCAAAATTTTCAAATAAAAGTTTCTCCTTTTTGCAATTGTCAAAAACAATATAATTCACTTTTCAAAATTTTCAAATTAGAGTTTTACTTTTCGTATTTGTCAAGATAACATCATTCACTTTTTCAAAATTTTCAAATCAAAGTTTTACTTTTTGTAATCGTCAAAAACAACATCATTCACTTTTTAAAATTTTCAAATCAAAGTATGCACATGTGAAAGATGACAATCAATTATCTTTCAAAAATTCAAATTTCAAACTTTTAATTTTTTAATATGTCATGCACATGTGGAAAATGCAATTTGATATTTTATGATAAAATATTAATTTTGAGCGTTAATCTAATTTCGATTTTTATCAAGAGATGTACAAAATTACTCTAAGAGTTTCATTTGTGAGCTTGTTCCCTTTCTTGCTCATTCTTGGTTCATTGATGTGCTTGACTTCATTGTGTAGACAACTTGACCTTGAAATTCCTTTATGCTTGAATTTATTTGTTATCATCAAATCCATATATAGATATATAATTATACGAGACTTGAAATCTTAGATTCAACAATAGGTATGTGGAAGTCTGGAAAATGATAAATTCGCTTAACCAAGTATGATATAAGCATGTGGAAATACGTTAATGTGCTTTACTGGCTTTATTTTTTTTTTGGGAAATAACCCAATGAGAGGCCAATGTTAATGTACCATTTGTGGTGGTGTTTTATATTTGTGCATTACTAAAAATATTATTATTCCATTGTCTCAAAAAATGGAATATACACGATGCTTCTGGTTAAAATAAAGATACTAAAGATGGATATGCGGAAAGTATGTTGGTAGAGATTTTCATGCTTCTATATATATAAAAAATTATATTTATTTATATATATATACATTTTCATATAGAGAGAGAGAGCTTTTTTTTTTTTAAGAAGATAGTATCCCAATTTTATTGATTACCCTCACTTATGGCAGAGAAAAACCGTGGTAACAAGCATGACACTTGAGAATATAGAGAGATGTATTTGTTCTATTCTTGGTTAAAATGTGATTTGTAATAGCGACTAATGGTTTTGTTTACTGCATGCTAGGAGATGAGTTCGGTTTATTCAAAACCATAAATTTAGGCTCAACATTATATCTATAGAATTATTCTTGGCATCCGCCACTGTGCGCATCAGCCAGTTTGCACACCCTACGTGGCACCCATCGTGCTCTCCCCATCAAACGGTTCCTCTGTCATTTGAAATTTCATCTGAAATTTCTTTCTTTCTTTTCCCGTCAAAAAAAGTTCTAGAGAGACTTGCTTCTTCAAACCCCACCTCACCTCAAGACTTGACCCTCAGTGCCCCACCTCAAGCAGCTTGAGCTTCGTCTTCAACCTCACCCAGACCCCAAGCACGTTGGCTGCTCCAGTCCAAGCCCCCAACCCGGCTAGAGAGAGAGAGCCGATGAGAGAGAGAGATGCTAATGAGAGAGAGAGAGCCGAGATGAGAGAGAGCCGCTGATGAGAGAGAGCCGAGATGAGAGAGAGAGCTGATGGATTGCAGAGAGAGCCGCTGGAGAGAGAGATGATAAGAGAGAGCGGATGAGAGAGAGAGAGAGAGCGATGGTGTGTTTTGCATAATAAGAAAAAAAAAGAGGAAAAAGACAAGGGATTGCCACGTAGGGTGTGCAAAATTGCACACCGCTACAGTGGCTGATCCCTATCAAAATTCATATCTTTAGTAGTAATGCATGTGAAAAAGAGCTTTACCTTTTTCTTATTCCACTGCCATTTGTTTCCTTTGAAGGCAGGCTTTGAATGTTTTATGTCATCTAATTATTGGATATTAATTTTATAATTTTCTTTGCGTGTTTAAATTTTCGGGAGTTTAGATTTTCTATTCTTCTTCATTTCATTTTAAACTTGGTCGGTTGGTTTGCCTTATAATTATAAATGCAGTTAAGAGTGTTTCATAACTTATCTATATCATATTTGATATATTGTTTTGAGTGATTATTCTAAATTCTTTTTCCTTTAAATTAAAAAACATGATTTATCATTAGTTGTTATCACAAGTAACATTAGGATTTTATTTTAATATTTACATATTTTTTCTGATATATTTTTAAAAAAATCAGAGAATGTAAATTCAAAAATCATAAATTAAGTATTGATAAATCAATGTTAGCTTAAGAAAATATAAGCCCGCACATTGTGCGGGTTATATGCTAGTTAGTATAATTAAACACTACTGAATTAGTAATTATTAATCATAAATACTAATTTCTAACAACTATGTTTAGTGTTAAAAAAATTGTAATACTAAACTTATGTAGTGCCACATATGTAAACAGTAAATAGGAAAAACTAGACAAGCCAGACTGAAATTGAAAAAACTAAAAGTTTCAGTTTCGATGATAAATCGGTCCACATCGGTTCTTAAATTTCAAAACCGGTGTATAAGAGTTCGATTCCAAAGTTTATCCAAAATCGGAACAAACCGAACCAGTTACATCTATAATATTAATGGGCATACCTTAATTGAGGTCCAAATTAAAAACTAAAAAACTTAATAATATAGGAAACAAATTAATTGTTTTGGTAACTTGAAGTACAAATAGGGGTGTAATTGGTCTGATTTTGGACAAATTTTAGAATCAAACCGATATACACTGGTTTTGAAAATTTAAGAACTGATATAGATCGATTTATCACTGGAACCGAAACTTTCGGTTTCCCTAGTTTCGATCTGGTTCGATTTTTTCGATTTATCATTTACACATGTGGCTCTACATAAGTCAAGACTTGAAAGCCAGTTACTCTAAGGTCTGTTCTTCTCAAAGAATTTTTTTTTTTTTTTTCAAGTATCAAAAGTAAGCTTATGTAAAAAATGTATTTATCCTTAATATATATATATATATATATATATATATATGAAAAGTAAGTTTATATTAATAACTTAATATAAATGTTTATGTTTAAAATTAAAATTTCATGTCATCTTAATTAGCAATTTAGTATATAATATATATTATATAATATAATATAAAAATTAAAATATATATACCAGTTCGGTTCAGTGTAAATCGATTTTCAAGATATAATTTGGTATTGAACCGATTTTGATTCTTAAAAATCGATACTGGACTGGACTTGTTACGAACTAGACGATCAATTTGATTCAGTCGGTTTAACCAATTTTCTAGTTTCTTTTTACACCCCCTAAGTACAAAGTGAAAAATGCTTTAAAAAAATTAATTAATACACAAATTGCATAGCATCCCACAGGCATCTAAAGGAAACTGAAGGAGATTAGGACTGAAATATTCGGGATATGGAAAGACATCACAGATATTTTAAATAAGACGAGTCTTAAATCAAACGATGATGGATTAGAGACTAGTATTAATTTGTACAACATCAAATCAAAGGGATGGCCGAACCGATACGAAGTAAGCCCGAGAGATGGAAAGTCAATCAAATACTAAGTACTTCGATTCGATTCTCTCTGGGTAAGATCCATTGATTGTGGTTGAGAGTTAAAACTTAAAAGGCCACAAAAAGTACTACGTTCTTCGAGAAGGAATCATTTAGAAGCATCTCCTCAACATGCACCTCGCACACGACATTCCGAATTATAATCTCGTACGTATGGCAACCGTGGAAAAGGCAGCATTATGGTCAAATGAGAATCTGCCAACATTTTGGACCATCGCACCCTTTCACTCGTCTGCAAATGAATGGAACACGCCTTTGGTATGAGATCAACCAATGTTCATCCATATCCGGATATATATCCAAAGAAATCTGAATTCGCATTCGGGCATAAACTTGGGTGCGTATATCTGTTGAAAAAAATTGTGCAGATACAGTAATCTGAAAAATTAAATTTGATTTTGAGATGTGTAGAACACTATCTTTAAGGTGATAATTGCCTCCACTTGAAAGAGTTTGTTACCAAGTTACAAGTAATTCATCTCCAGAATACAACAAAGTCACCAACTGTAAAAGTTTTTCCTTCAGAATTTCTTTACAAAATTGTGTAAATAACTGAAAATATGGGAGAATGGAATGTTAAAATTTGTGGGTCTCATCCTCTATTTGTAGATAATGAAATGGCACCATGTGAAAAATCACAACTCTTAACTTGTGACTTTTCAACTAATAATTACTGGTTTAAAATTCATAATGTTTCACTTAAAGACCAAGAGGTATGCCTAACCTAGTGGTCAGGCGCCTCCCTTGGGGAAGGGAGGGCACTAGTTTGAGTCTCTAGAAGTGTCTTTTCAATTAAATTAATTTTTGAAGCATTGCATCCTATCAAAGTGTATATTCGGCTCATGTTTGCCCATCCAAGTATTGTGACTGTTTGGCCCACGTGCAAAGCTTGGTTGGCCTAAGCATTGTATCTGTCCAAGTCCAACAGTTCAATTATGGAGTTTCGAACTCCTACCCTTTCATTTGAAACAACACATCATTACCATTGAACTAATGCATTTCTTTAAGATAGTAATTCACGAAAATAAATAATAACTCACATTTAATAATTTAATATCACAATCTATAATAAATATAGCAATCCCCCACTTAGATTGTGATATTAAATTTTCAACCAAATACTGATATTCTCATAAGGTTTCTCTCGACTAAACCTTCAATTAATGTAAGTATCTCAAATTCTTAATGAAGTTCATGTTGGTCTAGGCTTAAACTAAGACTCTATATGTTAAGAACCAATATACCACACACATGATTGCATTCAATTTTAGCAAGATAACTCACCAATTATTTACACTAATCCACGTGCTCCATCCTGGCATTCATGAACATTACAAAAGTAAATCTTAAAGTTTTGCTAGAAGTTGTCTCTACCTCTTATATTCACATAGGTAAAGTTCCTTTTGTGTCTCTGTTACTTCAAATATGTCTACAACTATTGAACTTCATTAAGAGTATAATACTCATCCTACATTTAGTGTAACAATAGGCACTGACCACCTTGGAAGGGTTTCTCATATTAAATTAAATTTCAGAGATATCTCAACCACATAACTGTAACTTGTTATTACCCATTAAAGCTTGGACTATTTATTAATAGTGTAAGGTTGGGCTCCTATTACAGGTAACTTAAAAAAAAAAGGTTTCAAACCCATTCTACTAGATATACTATTCACCAAATCTCTCGAGAGTCCCTTCGTGAAAGGATCTGTCAAGCTTTACTTGACCGCACATATACAAAAGTGATAATACCATCACTTATTAATTATTTGACATATTCATGTCTCTAGCTAATATGTTTAGAGTTTCCATTATAGATTTTACTATAAGCCTTAGACATAGTAGTTTCACTATCATAGCGCAAAAAAATGGCTAACATCGGTTATGGCCACAACTTTTATCAAATAACAAATTCCTCAGCCATTTTACCTCTTTGCTCTCTACTGTCAAGGCTATAAATTCATATTCCATTGTAGAATATGAAATACACATCTATTTCTTATAAACCCATGAAAGAACTCCACTACCAAGGGTGAAAGCCCAACCAAACGCAACCTTATTATCACTTGCACCAATAATCCAACTAGTATCACAATATCCTTCTATTACAGCAGGAAAATTGGTATAGTACAATCCTGACGAACTAGTTCTTTTAAGATACCCAATGACTCTACCAATTGCTTTCTAATGCTCTGTACTAGGATTACTCATATATCTAGAAAGTTTATATACTGTAAAGGAAATATCTGGCCTAATGCAATGCATTGCATACATTAAACTACCAATTACACTAGCATATTCTAACTGAGCAACTGCTCTATCAGCATTCTCAATTAATTTAAATAAAGAGTCATATGAGGTATTTGCTTCTTTAATTCTTGAATGTTGAAATTTAAGAAACATTTTCTTAACGTAATGAGATTGACATAAAGTGTAGCCCCCACTATGCTTCTTTACTTTGACACTCAAAATGATGTCAACATCATTAAGATCCATTATTTTGAACTTTGAATATAAATACTTCTTACTTTCATATATTCCTTTCATATTTTTTTTCAAATATAAGCAAGTTGTCCATATAAAGACATATTATAACACCATAACAATTCGTGAATTTAGAATAAATACATTTATCAGCATTATTATGCCTAAATTCATGAGATAAAATTACTTAATCCAATTTCTCATGCCATTGTTTTGTTGCTTGCTTTAATCCAAAACAATGGCTAAATAGCCCCATACCCTTGAGTATGCCAGATTTAGTTTCCTACCTTTCCACAATTCATATAGTGAAATTTTGAATTTCATAGAATGTATTCTATTATGCAAATAACATGTCGTGAGCAATGCTTCTCCCAACAAATTAAAAGACAATTTTACATTCAAAATTATAGCATTTAACATATCAACTAGTGTCCTATTTTTTCTTTCTGCTAAACCATTTTGTTGTAGGGTATATGGTGCACTAGTTTGATGTATTATGTCATTCTCCTCGCAGTACAAAGAAAATTCAGTAGAAAAATATTCACTACCCATGTCACTACAAAGTATCTTAATTTACTTTTCCTTTTGATTTTCAACAACAAACTTATAAGATTTGAACATATTGAAAGCTTCATCTTTACTTTTCATTGAGTATACATATATAGATCTTGAGAAATTATCAATAAAAGTAATAAAATATCTATTGCCTCCTTTAGTTAAAATACCATTTAGTTCACAAATATCATAATGTACAAGTTCTAATAATTGTGTATTTCTGTCTGTTTTAGGAAAATGTTTGTCATTTTTGCTTGAATGCAAATTTTCCATTTAACACCATATCCATGATTATATAGAATTAAACTATGTTTAGACATAAATTTTAAAGATTTAAAATTCAAATGTACTAAACGATTATGCCACAAAGTAGACGACTCAACAATATAAGCAGAATCAGAACTTCTCTCTAGTATTATTTTCCAACAAACACCCCCCTTTAGAAAGAATTACATTATCAGACTCGATTACAAAAGTGGATATGAACTACAATGTATAAACCAATGAAATTGAACAAGCAACTATACTTTTGTACACATTTTCTTTAGAGAAATGTTATTTTAAATTTTAGATTTTGTCATTTTAAATTACATTTGTTAATATGCACGTTTTGAAATGTTGTCTATTTAAATAGTAGACATATAAAATTATTTAAAATATATAACAACATATAGTAGGTGGTCCATATATAACTACTGGAGATAACATAATCTAAGTAGCATTAGGGCCCGTTGAATAGTGAAAGTGTTTCATATCATATCCTCTCATCTCATCATTACAGTTTACTCAAATTTCTACACAAAATATAATAAATAATTTAATTTTTTAAAATTTTAAAAAAATAATAATAATGAAATAAGATGAATTAAAATCACTTCTCAATCAAAACAAGACTAAGACTTTCATGACCGGGAGAGAGAGAACCTAATCAACTCTAAATTATAAGTATGTCTGAATTTGGGCTGGGAACTCGTACGTACGACCATGGTTTTGCACAGCTTTCCATATATCCAACCGTATCAATTTGCAACAACGTCACTCAGAAATAGTACTTGATAAATTCTGGAGAGGCTACATGATTAATATGAAATTTAAACAATAAGACATATATATTAATTGTATCAAGCTAGTAATCTAAACTCGAACATTGCTGTGTCATTCATGTATAATATTGTACAGGCAATTTAAGAAAAGATAATTTATAACTCACCTTTATAATTACCTAAAGCTTAGTTCTCAAGCCAATATTCATAATGTCATTCATTCGAGAAGAAAAAACAATATAGTCCAACTCGTAGAAAGAAATCACACGTTACCGTAATTATTAAATACATTTAAAATATGAGTTTTGCTATTCATTATCTCTACATACCATACAGGCATATATTACACTTTTTTATTTTTTATTTTTTTAAAATGTTTTTAATTTTATTCTTGATCTGAATTCTTCTTCTCATCATCTATATAAGAGAAAAAGATTAAAAATTAAAAAGTATAATATATAATATGTGTAGATGATGAATATAATTTTTCTTAAAATATTGATATATATTAGTCTTATTGTATCTAAATATCAATTTTAATTGGCAAGTTCTTACGTACTACGTGTCAGTAATCGATAACTAACTAATAATTAATGAAGATTAATTAGGCAAGTGTTATGCAAATAAAATATGAAGGTATGACCACATTGTGTATTATTAATTAGAAGTGTTAATACAGTCACAAAAATATCTAATAAATAAATTCACAAATTGGTATGATTTTATATGATACGATAAATCTAATTTAGAATAAAATTAATTTTATAATTTAATGTGTAGACCATATCAAAGCATGTCAATTTGTAAATTTACTTTTATAAAAAAATTTTATCATTAAAATATTTTATAGTTCCAAGGCTAGTTTTCAATATTGCAGGGTAGAGACTAGAGACCATTGGGTCAATGTATGACTTAACCCCAATAAGGTCTTAGTATACATTAGTAAGAAAAACAAGTGGATCTGCATTCGATACAAACATGATATCATATATATGGTATTTGTGATATGTACCTGTCTCTATCTCTGTCTGTCTCATAATTTGATTGGCAAATACAATTTTGTTGGTTAATTTTCAAGTGATTTAGACGCCCTTTTTTGTTTTTTTGATAGAGGTCTAGGGTTTGACTGGTAATTTGCATGTTCCTTAACTTGCGTTTATGACCAAGGTTCTGTGTATATCATGACTCGCGTGTGTTTGAGAAATTAAGTAGCATCTCATGTTAAGACAAAGCACAAAACGTTGTTTCTTCACATCACGACGGAACATGCAGTTAAAACGATGTAAACTGACATTTATAACCTCGCGTGTGGTTTTATGTTGGACTCTTCAAACGATGCTTCGTCTGCCTTTTTCGCTCCACTGATCTCTCCATGCTCGCACTTTCGATCCCCATACTCCACCATGAACTTTCTACTAATATCATGCATTTTGGGTTTATACGGAGACAAATGTTGTAACTATAAAAAAATTTCATCAAAGTAAACTGATTAATTGATGTAGTTTAATGTGATACATTAGATTTATCGTTAGATCTATATGAAGACATATCACAATAATTATAAAATAGATCTAACGTATCACATTAAACTGTAAAATAGATCTAACATATTTGTTAATGCTAAAAATTGCACAACCAAACTGGGAGGAAGGAAAGAGTCATCTCCGACCCACGAGATGATCCAGACTGATACAGTGCTCATCGCGTTTGTCCATAAAATAAATAATAAATAAGCGAATAAAAGTAAACAAAGAGAGATACCGAGATTTACGTGATTCAGCATAATGCATACGTCCACAGGTTGCTTGGGATGAAATCCACTATAATTGATGATTTTACAATTTTTCATAGTCTCACATATCTCACAACACAATAGGAGAATTTAGGAAAGATCCTTTAGAGTCTTTATATGTGGTGGAGTTTGGGCATATGGAGCTTCTGTGTAGAAAGCTTGTGGAGAGTCTAGGGAGAAGTTCTATGGAGAGTTTATCTAATTTGTGGGGGACCCTCTCATATAGAGGTCCAACTTGCCTTTTAAAGTTTTTTCTTATTAGAAGTCTGAGGCTAGGATTGGGTACTCAAAGTACCTCAGCTCATTTGAGATAAGTTCGTATGATTGAAACTAGCTGAGCATCCAAACACGTTAGGCAACCCTTCATAAAGTACGATAAATACTCTTTTCAGAAAGTATGTGATTCTCATCACTGTAGCCTTGAAAAGAACGTGAATTCAATTTCCGTCTACAACCCTTCTTCTCTCTCCCTCCCCCTTTTTCCTTTGTATCCTGAGTCCTGGTCTCTCTCTCTCTCTCTCTCTCTCTCTATCTCTCGGTCTACAAATTTTGATTTAAATTAATTTCTCTAAATATTTTTTAAAATTAAAAATCATTTTTAAAGGTTTACGAAGGCAGGTGATTTCGAGAATACAACATATAAATAATCATTATTTCATCCAAGGCAGGTGATTTCAGGAAATAATGATTAATGAGGTGTACGAAGGCATTTGTAATATTAATGAAGTGTACAAAGGCATTTGTAAAAATAAAACATATAAATAAAATCATTATTTCATTATCATTATTAATAAAATCAATCATTGATGGAACCTACACATTTTTCAACTATTTATTCAAAAGTCAACAACTCAACATATTTCATACATCCAAACAACTCAAAATACTCTTAATGGGACCCACAAACCTACTCCAATATCTACTCATAACTATTCACAACACTTCTCACTATCCAAACTAGGCCTGAGTCTCTTTCCTTTTAGGAGTTCGAGTCATTTCTATGTTAAAAGTCTGAATCTCTTTCCTTTTAAGATTCTGAGTCTACTTGTTCAATTTCTTCTTGACTTTATTTCTTAACTTGATTTTCTATCTTATCTTAAGGCTAAATTATAGGTTGTTGATTTTCCCCTATAGATGCCTGCAATTCTTAAGGGTGATTTGTTGGACAAGAAGGCCTTAAGAATCTTTAAATCAATAATATGCAGAATAAATTTTGAAAATTGATCCCTGATTTCCCGTTTGGTCCTTGGTTTGTTGTTCGATCTTTGGTTTTCTGTTTGTTTTTTTATAAGCAATGAGGAGCTTAGCTTGGAGAGATAGGTGGGAGATGTACTCGACTGCATTACATGTGAGTGTGAAGCTTTGCTTTTGTAGGAGGTGTACTCGACCGCACTAAGTGAGAGTACGGAGCTCTATTTTGGCGGGAGATGTACTTGATCACATTATTTTTGTGTAGATGTTTGCCGTGAGATTTTTTATTGTCGTGGCGAAGAGTGCATATTTCCATAATTGGTTTTTTCTATTTATTTTGTGATCAGTTTTGCTTTTGTTAGTCATAGTGGATTTTCTTTCTCCTTGGTGTATATTGTTGTTGTGTTCTCGTTTTGTTGTTTGTTGATAATACTGGATTTTTTGCCCATTGGTGTAAATTTCTGTTGTGTTCTCGTTTTGTTGTTGGTGTTTATTGGTAGTAACCTACGCTTAAGTGGTCAGGGACCCCATCGACCCCCTGGATCCATCTTAGGCGGTTGCTGAGCCCGTCGGCTCATTCTCGAAGGACACTCAGGTGAGGCGATTGTAGAGCTCAGAAGCTCATTCCCGAAGGTAACCCACTGGCGGCAGTTGTAGCAAGAGGATGCTTTGACTGCGTAACTCTGGCGATGGGTGTGTAGCAGGAGAGTTGCTCGGCTGCGTAATGTTGGCGAGGGGTGTAGCGGAAGGATGCCTCGACCACATAACCTCTACGATAGAATTGTAGCGGAAGGATGGCCTCGATCGCTTAACTCTGGAGATGAAAGTGTAGCAGAAGAGTTGCTCAACCTCATAATTCTGGCATGTGGCATAACGGGAGGGTTCCTCGACTATTTAGCTCTGGCGAGTGGAGTGTAGCGGAAGAGTTGCTCGACCGCATAACTCTTGCGAGTGGAGTGTAACGGGAGAGTTGCTCGAGTGCTTAACCTCGACAATAGGAGTGTAGCGGGAGGTTGGCCTCAACCACTTAACTCTGGCAATGAAAGTGTAGCGGAAGGATGGCTCGATCATGTTGGTGTTAAAGTTGATCTCAACTACTTGGTTTTAGTGGGAGTCAAAATGTGACCGCATTCTATAGTGGAAACTAAAGCTCACCTTGTACAAAAATAAAAATCAGAAATGTTAGATTAAATAAACCAAATCACAAGTTTGAGATTTGCAAACTTAGGCCATCTCGCTTGAGTGTGGTGAAGGTTGGTGACACATGAGCGCAATGCCCATTGGCCACCATGCTTTTGGAATGATGAGGACATGGGGTGCCTGCAATAGCGAACGGTCAAAGTAATTTAGTTGTGCTTTTGATTCCTCTCTGACTGGGATCGTTTGCTTCAAGATAATTTTTGCATGGGAAAATTGTTCATCCTTGAGTGCTCTTGAAAATTATTTTGCCTCCAAATATTTTTGTTTGTTCACCGATCTCTTGGAAGTGAGGTGTGTTCAACACTGAGTCAAGTAGCTTGACCCTTTCTTCTTCATCTTCTTCTCTCTTTTTTTTATCAGACTATATCACCAAGCAAAATTCATGTGTATGGCACAGAAAATACTGTGTATGGCGAGGAACACATTGCATGGTGAGCAACTGGTGAGGAACACTTCATGTGGTGATTAGCAACTAGCAAGGAACCGTCTGTGCAGTGTGTAACTAGCGAGCAACACCCTGTGGGCGAGCAATTGGCGAGGGACACTTCGTGTGGTAAGTGAGGAACACTTAGTGTGGCGAACAATCCTACAAGCAACACTTTGTAGGCCAGAAACTGGCAAGCAATGCTTTAGGAAACTCGTGTGAGGCAAGCGAACCATATGGGACTAAAGTCACTGTGGCAGGGAAACACATGACTGGTAGCAACTCGTGGCGACAAGAACCTTTGGTGAGGAGCTTCATGTGGCCGTTGACCATCACTTTGGGTGAGTAAAAGAATGAAACGTTACATGGGACACACAAAGAGTGGCCGAGGACATGCAATCCTTTATGGCCGAAGAGCAACCTTCTACCACCATCATGGTGGACTGGTGAGCTAGTCGGTGGCTTCCCTGGTTCAAGAATTGCTGGAGAGGTCTAGTGTCTGGTTCCTCACTGAGGTAGCTCGCCATAAGGGTCGTTGCTCACTATGCTCCATCACCAACCATGAGTAGTGAACGGCTTGGCCAAATCTTTACTTGCCACAGGGTGGGCATGGTCAATGAACTCGCCCGCTGTCTCTCATCTCCGTGGAAGCCCGATGGTGACAAAAGACCACCACTGGTACTCTTTGTCACCTCATGTGAAAGCAGGTAGACAGGTGGACCTCCAGTTGGTGGCGAGGCTGTGGGTGGCCGGGGGCAAGCATCACAACAACCTTGTCTTGGGACTTGGTAGATGCAAATAGCCCCCCTTTTTAAAAAGTATTCATGATGTCGATGATCACGTCATCAATTATGCAAATATATACACATTCAGCATGACTATATATATACAAACAAGTTAGCATGCCGCATGCTATAACCATTACTGATTACTAAATATTTATTTGGGAAAAGTTAGTATGCCACCTTAGTTTGCCCCTGCACTTTGATTGCTCATGTATTTTTTTTCTTTTTTACTTAATGATTAAGGAAGTGGCTTTTAGTGTATTGATATTTTATTTTATTTTTTAAAAATATTTAAATATGTTAAAAAATATGAAAATAAAAAGAA
Source organism: Cyclocarya paliurus (assembly GCA_029856935.1). Lineage (NCBI taxonomy): Eukaryota > Viridiplantae > Streptophyta > Magnoliopsida > Fagales > Juglandaceae > Cyclocarya > Cyclocarya paliurus. The sequence goes on along the minus strand of CM056946.1, from coordinate 19,984,919 downwards.
GAAAAAAATACAAATACAAATTTCTGCTAGGCGACACGCCCAGCGGTCATTGTTGGGCGACAACCTAGCATGACTCTATTTATTTTTATACTCAAATAAGAGTAATCAAGCTCTAAATTTACGTATAATTTATTGATAAGTATTATCTTTATGCGATTTTTATCACTCTTTTATTTATGAAAAGTGTCATTTTCCCTCTAATATTATTGATTTTATTTTATTTTTACATATTTTTATTTATTTTCTTGGATTTGAAAGAATGAAAAGATTTAGTGCAAAAGGAGAGCATTTTGGATACAAAAGAAGAGATGACGAATCTAAGCCGATGAGAGGCAGTGATATCTAAAGAGAACCAACGAGATTAGGGTGAGAAGCCTTATCCCATGGGCAGCAAAGAGATTTCTCTCGCACAAAGGTGAGAAGACTTATCTCTCGGTAGGCGAGAAGACTCGCGACCAGAAGGCACAAAAACTTGGAGAAAATGGTCTCGGCGGTTAGATTGGGCGACTAGTCTAAACGACCAACATAAAAGATCAGCCTAAACGACATCATGGGTAACAACTAGAAAAGGCGAGATGAGTATTTCATCCCGGTCGGGAGTCTTTCTACTCGGTAGGTGAGGAGAGAGCCGTGTGGTCTTTGTGACCTCCACACCCATTTATTTGTGATCTCCACACCCATTTATTTGTGACCTCTATGCCAGTTATATTCAGCGCACACGGCATCTACCTGGTGAGATAATTTCTCCCAACCGGGATCAATCTGCTACTAACCACTAAATCCGAGTTTCGAAATCAATTTATTGGTGATCAAATCCTACCGAATCCGAAATCAAGCCACATATTACTGAATCTTTCATTTTAAATAATCTCATTATTCTTGGGATAATTTCCTTTTATGTTAACATCTATCTTTAAAAATTATTTTTCAGATTTTTAGGCTAGATTGTAGTCGCAGTTATCTTGAGGGATAAATAGGGGTTCGAGTTCTAAATCAAAATTTGGGAGTTTTATGTTTCTGAGTTTGAGCTTAGGTTTAGAGTTCTAGTTTTTATTTTTAAAGTGTTCTTTCGAGAAGGTGGAGCTGGAAGGCAGAGGCGAGAGCCAAATGTTTCATCAACCGACTTCAACAACGAACACCAGTTTTATTATTTTTCTTTTTAATTTCATTATTAACTAATTCTATTCTCTAGAGTTTTGATGTAGCCTAGCATTGAACACATAGTTTATATTTCAAGTTATTTTATTTTCAATATTTCCATGATTGAGTGTTTCTTCCTTTTTTTAATACTTACAATTTTCTGGATAACTATTGTTCAATCTTTTGGATTGCAATGAGACCGAGAGGTGATTTGTGAATAAAGCTTTAGAATTAAACATCATTAGTTGAGCAAAAGCAGAGATGCTTTACTGCGACTAGTGTGATTTTCAAGAAAAATTCAAAGAACTTAATGAGTCTCGAATTAGTTAAATTCACATAGAGATATTGAGTTATTAGTTGGAGATATTTTTTGTATTGTTCGAGAGAAAATATTGAATAGTTAAAGGATTTTTATAAATTTGGGATAATTGGGATTCTATAACAAGGAATAATAATTTTGTGTGGGATTTGCTAGGTGAAGTCAAACGTTCTAGATCTATTCTTATTACTTTAAAAATCTTACTTTTAATATTTTTTTCTTTAGTTTAATTTAGATAAACCACTCTTCAAAATTTAGTTTTTCAAATAGTCATTAATTTAGTCAATTTCAATACTTAATAGCATCATTATTTCATATGGGTTCGATAATCGTTTTCTCAAAAACACTTTACTACTTGTTAAGATTATGTGCACTTGCAGATATATTTTTATGCGAACATTTATATACAGTCACTATTTAAATTTAGATTATTTTTATAAAACGATATTATTCTTAAAAGTTATTTTACAACATATCCATCATTTAAAATATGATTGTATAAAAAACTACAAGTGTATTATTTTCCTAAATTTATAATATAGGTTAGAAATATTGTCGTTAACGGTATATTTTTTGGTGATGTTGCTTTCAATTTATGCATCATGTATAAATTTTTTTGTATCCCAAACGGACCAGCCTATAGGATTGATACACAAACTTGGATGACCAATTGTTTTTCACCTTCTTTTCCTTCCTCTTCCAAGACCCATTGGAGGAGTCGCACAAGATGTAGCCGAGGAGCAGGGATCATCAACGGGTGGGATTGTTTTCAATAGAGTTACCCCCAAGGGCACTCAAGATTAAAGCCATCTCGAGGAGAGCAGCTCACTCCACAGAGCCCACTGGTCGCATTGGGGATTTTAGAGGACATGAGTCTTCATTCGCTCCAAGCCGTCATTGTAAACAAGGTACCAAGCATCATCATGACCGCCACGAACATAGGTCAGCTCCTTCTACAGACCCCAGATGGTAGCATCACGGACCTCTAAAGTGCGCCCTACCTCAGCTTGGTTGGTCTCCAGATCCCTCCTTTACTTCCTTTCCTCCTCCATGGCCTTTCTCTTGTCCGTCAGAGATTTGGAAGTCTCCTTGAACTGCTCCATTAGCCACCTATTCGTCCTGCCGTCGAAGTCTAGCCATTTGCGCAACTCTCAATTTTCAGCCTGTAGCTACTCAAGGCCATGCTGACAGTCATCAAGAGACTTCTGTAGCCCCTCCCTCGCCTCAGAGGAAAGCGCTGCCTCAAGATGAAAAATGTCAACCTCACTCTGGGATTTCGACAAGTCAATGAAGGCCTCCTCAACCTTTTCTTTCTTCTTCAACTCCTCTGCAGCACAAGGTAAAGCCAACTGTGTGAGCCAACGGAGCGCTCTATTCTCGCTCGCCATCTCCTCTCGGCCGTCCACAATGAACGCTGCCAGACATTATAAGCCCTGCCACAGAAGTCTGAGTCAAAATCGATGAAGGAAATGAACAAAAAGTGTGGAGATTTTGCAAGCAAAGATCTTACCCTAGCAAAGAGCCTCTTGAGCTGGCTATCTGTCTTACGGATTTAGTTGGCACGAATCGTCGCAGCTGTCAACCATGCAACTGCCCCTGCCACTTTATCACCAACAAAAGCGACTCGACCTAAAGAGAATGTTATAAAGGGGACTCCAGGATGGAAACCCGCTCAGGGGACACCTCATCCTTAGCAAAATTCTCCAAGGGTGAGGGCAAAAGGGCCTGCTTGAGAGCCGTGCCAAGGCAGAGGTGACTGTCAAAGGCCCCCTCACCACCAAAGGGCCTGGTGGAGATGTAGGAGCAATTTCAGCAGCAAACCCAAGGACTGGCGGCTCAAATCGAACATCCGCGACCACTCCTTGAGCCAACAACACGACAGGCAGAAAGTTTGCGATCATCATTATCTTCTTGGGCGACGACAGCTCGGGTTTAATGACAAGCACCACCGCAGAAGGACCTTTAGGAGGAATGAGAAGGCCGTTGGAGTTAGATCTAAAGGGAGAAATCCTTCAGAGTTTTTTTTCCCTTTCCCTCCACTTGTGGGCTAAGAGAGCAGCTGCGGACTTGGGACGTGGCCTCCTTTATTGAGAAGCCTATGTCGGAGTGCAAATTGGCCAGGGGAGCCAAGTACAAACAAAGGCTATCCTCAACTAGCAGAGCCTCCAAAAAAATGTCGTTGGGATAGGCATTCACTCAGGCACGGACGACCTTGATCCTAAGTATCTCGACAGGGGTCGCGGTAGAGTGACAACCATTGTCACCGTCCACGACCCCCATATGGTGAAAATAGGGAATAAACGTCGATTGGCCTAGCCGATTGGGAACTCCCATCCCTCACCAGATAAAAGGAAGAATTGACAATTCCACCCCATCACGACAGTATACTGCTACTCCAGTCGAGCCAACACCTGGACTGGTTAGAAGCTATAGATGTGACGGCCTCGGTTCAAAATATTGTGGGTGAGGAAAAACATGGGTGCCTTAAGATCCAGGTAGTCGGCCTCGACCTCCTCCAACGCATGGTGCCAAATGACACAGCACGACACAAGGATCTTCCACGCAATAGGAGGGAGCTGAGCAGGAGCCAACTCGAAGAAACCGAGCACTTCTCGCACTGGTTGACAAAAGGGCAGCGTGAGGCCACAAGAGAACATGACGGGGTACACCGTAACCTTGGAGGCTTAACTCTCAAAATCTACCGCCCTTTCAGTAGGAGGAGACACCACAGATTCCACCATTTAAGGGACCCTATAGGTCTTTCTCAACGACCCCCAGTTCAACAGAAGTCACCTCCGAATGTCACGAGAAACCGACAAACTCCTTCGGAACAGTTTCCCCCTGACCATCAACGACACGGGCAATGTCAGAAGGTCTAGCCAATCCAGAAGGATGTGAGGATTTCTTGGGACCCACTGGTAATCAGAGGGAAAAAAGGGAAACTAGAGGGAACAATACAAAGAGAGGTGTTTTTAAAGCGAAAAAAGAACAAAGAATACCAAGTAGAAGAGGAAATGAGCAAAGTAACCCATCAATGAGAGGGAAAATGGCTTTATACAGGCAAGATTGATGGTTGATATCCTGAGGCAATAGGAACTTATGCGCCCCATTGAGTACCAAAATCCCACTACCGTCATGATACCAACAAAGTGTATCCAATGATGTGACATGCAAAAGAAATAATCGTCTGACGCGAAGTCATGATGAAGGGACTGAAGGGGCACCATTTAATGCAGGACATAACCATAAAAAAGACGAACCGTTGCAAGATATAGAGTAAAGACAAAATGGCCACAAGGACATAATTGGGGAATAAGAGCGCAACAGGTAAGCACCAAGAAGTTCACAAACCTCATCCCGAGAAAGAAACGGTCGCATAGTCTCAAGTGCAAAAGTTAATTAACCAGGGGAGCCAAAGCAGAATTCCCCTTGGACGGGTTCAAGGGGAATTAGCGGGGTAACTATAAGGGAATTTTCCCCCTTTACAAGCCCACTAGGCCTTAGCCCAATATCCAGCCCTAGGGTCCAAGCTTACCCATGAAGTAAGGCGCCTACAAGGAAAAGTAAACAGGTGATTGATGGGACGAACGGGCCAGACATATCTTGGCTACACTCTTATCATGGGGACCTGCATATGGCAGAACGAGAAAGATGGAAAACTCTTGATCTTCTAACATGAGAATATCAACGAACCACTAAAGATAAAACAAATCAGGAAACCACGCTACATTAATGACACCACTACTCAAACTACACACCATATTAATGACGCCGTCGTAGAGCCACACCGCATTAAAGGAATACTTTGACAATAGGAACATAACGAAGGATAGGGACTCCATAGGGAGAAACACGATCTGTCCCCCTCCTAAACCCTCGGTATAAATAACAATTCATAGGTACGAGAAACTCTATCTGATTCCTAAACTCTCTTACTTATTTACAAACTTCCAAGAAACTTTACTGACTTTAGCATCGGAGACTGCCCGGCTCCATGGCTACCCTCTCCCATTTGCCATCTTCTATATTTTCGCAGGCCTAGTTCTGAATATCCGAGTTACTAAAATCTAGCCCAAACGCGTATAAAACATGACGTTAACAATATATATGGTCTTTGTCTATACCAATCTCTATCTCTGTCTGTCTCATAATTTGATTGGCAAAAACAATTTTGTTGGTTAATTTTCAAGTGATTTGACGCCCTTTTTTGTTTTTTTGATAGAAGTCTAGGGTTAGACTGGTAATTTGCAAGTTCCTTAGATTGCGTTTATGACCAAGGTTCTATGTATATGACTTGCGTGTTTGATAAATTAAGTAGCATCTCATGTTAAGACAAAGCACAAAACGTTGTTTCTTCACATCATGACGGATACCTCACATGTGGTTTTATGTTGGACTCTTCAAACGATGCTTCGTCTGCCTTTTTCGCTCCAGTACTGATCTCCATGCACGCTCTTTCGATCCCCATACCCCACCATGAACTTTCCATTAATATCATGCATTTTGGGTTTATATGATACAAATGTTTTAATTATAAATTTTTTTTATAAAATTAAATTTATAAATTGATGTGGTTTAATGTGAGATGTTATATTTATATGAAGACCTATCACATTAAATTATAACATAGATATAATGTATCACATTAAATAATAAGTATTATTATTTTGATGTAAATAACTATATATATGCGGCCAACAACTAGTACTTGCGGCGACCAATAATAACTTGCCGCAAACTGAAAAAGGGTAAAAAAATCTCGCCACAAATAGTACTTGTTAGCAAGATTTTTGCTCAGGTGAGCTACTTTTTTTTCCATGAATATCTACTGTACTATAACTGTTTGTGGTGTACTAAGTTGACGTCTTTTGTGGCTTTTGTGGCTCAATACATGTTTCCTACGGATGCATGGCAATACAAACTCCTCAGAAAAAAATATGTTTTGGTAGCTGCAAATAGCACCTTTTTTATAAGTATTCATGATGTCGATGATCACGTCATCAATTATGCAAAGATATACACGTACGTTCAGCGTGACTATATATATATATATATACAGACACACACAAACAAGTTAGCGTGCAGCATGCTATAACCATTACTGATAACTATATTTTTATTTTTATTTCAAACCTATATATTGATAAATAATGATATATTTCTTCAAAATAAAATAATGATATATGTACAATTATTTTTATAATTTTTTATACAGTCACGTTTTAAATTTAGAATATTTCTATAAAATTAAATGATATTATTATTATAATTAAGTTATTTTACAAAATACCTCTTATTTAAAAAATGATTGTACATGTATTATTTTCCTAAATTTATAATGTAGGTTAGAAATATTGTCGTTGATGGTATACCTTTTGGTAACGTTGCTTTCAATTGATGCATCATGTATTAATTTGTTTTTATCCCAAGCGGACCGGCCTATGTGATTGGTACACGAACTTGGATGACCAATTATCTTACACCATCTTTAATTTTCTTCCTCTTCCAATCCAATCCAATCATTTTAGGCAAGCCACCCTACCTACATGTCTGGATATATATGTCCCCAATACAGTTGATTTATATGAATTTTCGGTCCTCTGTTCATTTAAGGATTGATTGATTGATAATGATGCATCATCCTCAAACACTAACATGCTATACAGTTTTTTTCTTTCTGTGGCCACATTAGGCGTTTAAATTTCTACCTATTGAAAAAGAAACATTGTTCAATATATAATAGTTTTTTTTTCTTTTTTCCTTTTTTTTTAAGAGTGGATCTAAGAGTAATGGGTTACATGTAACTTTTTTTAGAATTTTGCTTTAAATGGAACGCGGTTTTGTAAAATTCAATAAAAATAATATTTTTATGAGGTGGAATTATTATAGAAGATTCTATTTATAAGTCAGTGTGGATAATCCTTGATAAAGCGTTTATACGACAAAGTTTGATTTGGAAGATAAAAATTTAAATTTTTAAATTAAATCTCATCATTTAAGTGATGTAGATAATATACTCTACACACCGATTTAATAATAGAATAACTTGTCATATAAATTAATTGTGAAATGAGTTGTAAGTATTTGTATGAATATTGTTAATCGTGGATCCTAAACCCCTAACTTTTCTTTCAAATTTTCATACTTTTCTTTTAGTTTCATATTTGAGAAGAAAACATGGTATTCATGGGATCCATTTTCGTGGGAAACTTCTATCTATATATATATATATATATTTAAAGAAAACTGTCATCATTCATTTATGAGAGAAACTTACATCCATTACTGGATATATTCTAGAATGTCCCCATATCAAACATGACATTATAAACTAAAATAATATACATTTAGAGTTCCACCAGTACACTATTTTCTTTTGTAACTGGTCTAGTCTTCACTATTGCTGATACTCTCTAAAGACAAACGTCCAAGAGACAACATTTTCTGCTTAAGCTCTACTCTACCTCACCCTTCATAGAAAAAGATGACTCAACCTCTACAGACAAACGTCCGAGAGACGAACTCTTTTTATTTTATTTTAATTAACAATAAGAAAACCAAAAAGGAAAGTAGTAAGATATGTGTAAAAAAGAATGAATTACAGTTTGGAGCAAGTACTCCAGTAGAATTCAAAATTTGTGACGGTCCGTGAAGGTAACATACTTGTCTCTTTTCAGCCACAAATGTCATATCTGAATTGAAGGGGTGGCACGCGAGGATTATGCGTGGTGATTTTTACAAAACCACCACGCGTGTCTTTTGAGATTTACTAAAAAATTATAAATTTGTCTTTTTTAATTTTAAAGAAAGTAAAGTAAAACTAAATAAAATAAATCTTGATAGATAATATAGGTGAAGGGAGAAAAAATAGAGGGAGAATGAGAAGGAGCAAGGCCTCCTCCCCCTCCAACAAAAATTAGATCTGGATAGGAAACTTCTATATATTAAAAAAAAAATTCAGATTTTTTAATGATCGACAAGTTGATCATTATATTTTATTAGCAAGAGATTAGGTGGTCCTACTCCTCGGTCTTGATAAGACGACTTAAAATTAAATAACTTGACTTGAGATTAGTTTTGATTTATTAAATTAGAAAAATGACTACTAAGCTTTACAAGACAAAAGAAATACGACTAGATGCTGATAGATATGACTGACGTCGCTTTTAAATTTTGCCACTTTCTATGCCGACTATCCAATAAGGTTTGTATTTTGAGCTTTTTTTTTTAACTATTTTCATCTCATCTCATTTTATCTAATCATTATAATTTTTTTAAAATTTTTATATAAAATAAAATAAATAATTTAATTTTTTCAAATTTCAAAATAAAAATACTATTAAAAAAATCTATTCTAATAATATTTTATTAAATTTTAAACTTTTATTTCAACTTATCTCATCTGATCTACAAAAGCAAACGAGGCCTCAGTATCTATGACTCTATATCGTACACCAGCCTTGATTTTTTTATTTATGCTAAACTAAAAGAGTTATTCAATTCATTATTTCTACATCACACATTTATTAAGAGAAAAAATAAAAAGATAAAAAATAAATATAAATATATGATGTAGGAATGGTATGTAGAATTTTTCTTATATTTATAGTTACGTTTTATGTACTTAAGAGTCACATCCAGAAATTTATCTTTGGGAGAATTATATATTATTAAAATATTTTTTATATATATTTTCATAATATACTGTAATATATATAATACAAATCTAATATAAACATAATTTTAAGTACCAAAAGCATTACAATATATTTATAAATTAGAAATGTATGACATACATTTATAATATTTAAAGATAGATAAGAGTTTTCTTCTTAATAAAAAAAATTGATATATTTATTATTAGCTCAAAGGAGGAATATTACAAAGAACATAAAAAGTAAAGTGATGCACAAAATAATAAAAAAAAAAAAAGTAGAGTAAAATAAGAAAAGTCTGAAGGAGAGAAAGATAAGATGTTCTGAGTTTTTTTTAATTTTTAAATGTAACTTTTTTTAATTTTAAGAACTATAGAGCCTAAGTTTTGTTAAAAGACAGATTCAAATCTTTATTAGATTTGGAGCTATATCTTGAATTCTATTAAATCCAAATTCTACGTTTTTTAAGTTTTTCTAAAATAATAAGATTATTATGATATTTTGGATAGGCGATCAGGGTTTTATCAAAATTTTAAAGGTGAAAACAATTTATTTATTTTTTATAATTTTATAAATGATAACTGATCAGAGATGCTTTTTTTTTTCTTTTTTTTTTGGGTCAATTTTGACACATATTTGTTAGGTTTGATTAATATCTTCATTTCTACCGAAGCTATATTGATGATATTTTGTGTATTTCTATGAATAACAAATATGTACACAAGATGTAGAATTAATAATGTTACTAATAATACTCGCATATGCAAGTATGCTCTCTACTACGCGCTCGTGATTGGTGGAGGACAAGTTTGTTAGTCCGTTATTTCTTTTTTGGATTTCAGTTATGGAAGGGTGGTTGTGAGGTTCCTACTCTTGCTTCACGGCGAGTTCAAGGAGGTGGTACGAAGGAGTTAGAAGAGGTTTGGGAGCTTCTAAAGCTGAATGACGAAGAGAATGTGCCGATTACGATAAACATTGGGGAGGAATTCCTATCAAAGGCAAAACGCAGCTTGGTGGGGAAGTTATAGCTAATAGAACGATTGGGAAAGAGGTAGTGCAACAGACTATGGAGAAAATTTGGATCGTCGGGAAACCTCTGGTGTTTCACGAGTTCAGAGCAAATTGCTTCATCATTACCTTCGTGAATCTTGGTGATAGGAACAGAGTATTGCGAGGTAAGCCATGGCTCTTCGATAATCACTTGTTTGTTTTGAAATCGTTCGATGGTATCACCCAACCAAATAAAATTAGTTTTGAGGAGAAGTTTTGGATTCAGTTACACAACTTACCTCTTGCCTATATGAGTAATAACGTTGGGGAGCTAATGGGTAATTATGTGGGGGAAATAGTGGATGTAGATGTGATGGAGGATGGTATGGGATGGGGAAGATTTATGAGAGTTTGTGTTTTGTGTGAGCTGAGGAAGGCAATGGCTAGAGGACGTACTGTTAACTTACAGGAGAGGAATATGTGGGTTCCTCTCACATATGACAAGCTCCCAAGAATATGCTTCAAATGTGGTAGAATTCTTCATTTTGAGGAGGGGTCTATGGCAATTTCGGGTGAGGAAAGAGGACAGTTTGGGCCTTGGTTGAGAGTAGGTTTGAGTAAAAATTATAGATTTAAAAGGATGTGGAAGAGAGGGACTAAGGCAGAAGGGAGGGGCAATCAGGAGCCCTTTGAGGCATCAAGGGGAAGCTTGTAGAAAATGTTGTTCAAAGGGAGGAGGTTCAAGTTGGGAGGTCCTTAGTAGAAGTGAATTCTAAGCAGCTTTCTATAGCTACTGAGGGGGAAGGGGTGTGGAGGGAGTTTAGTTTGTGAGTAGTATCTCAAATGAGAATGTGTTTTTGCATCCTGAGGGAGAAGAGAAACTAGTTAGTGGGAGAGTAAAAGGGGAAAAAATGAAATCTAAAAAACGTGGCTTGTGGAAGAGGAGAGTTCGGGAAAAAAATGGACTCAAGCTTGATTGTGAATACAAGAGTAGGGGGGGAAGAGAGTATGTAAGGTGATGGAGGAGGAGAATGGGGTGGTGGAGAGGAATTGTAGGTTGAAATGTGAAGGGGGATAGGGTAATCTTGGTATTGAATCTGAGTAGGCGGAGGCTGGTTGCCAGCCCTGCCAAGTCCAATGAATCTTATTAGTTGGAATTGCTGAGGGCTTAGAAACCCTTGGACAGTTCGAGATCTCCATCTGTTGGTGGGGAGAAGAAGCCCAACTTGGTTTTTCCCATTGAAACCAAGCTTAGATCAAATGAGTTGGAGGTGGTTAGAAGGAAATTATGCTTTGAAGGATGTTTTGTTGTTGATGCAGTGGGGAGAAAAAGGGGGTCGGCTTTGTTATGGGGAAGTAAGAGGATTTGGTGGAAATTTATAACTATTCTCAAAGACACATTAGTGCCTAGTTTCAAGGTGAAGGGATGGTTAGTAGGTGCTTTCTAATTGGCTTTTATGAGCATCTTGAAATTGCCAAGAGGCAGCAATCTTGTAGGTTGCTTAATCTGTTATCACCCTGTGAGTAGGCCCCTTGGTGTGTGTTTGGGGATTTTAATGAAATTATTTCACAAGATGAGAAGAGTGGGGGTAAACTGAGGGATGAAAGGCAGATGGAGCTGTTTAAAGAAGTGTTGATGGGGAATTTTCTGGATGATGTGGGTTATAAGGGGGATTGGTTTACTTGGAGCAATAAGCACTTTGATGATACCTTCACCAAAGAAAGGTTGGACAGGTTTGTAGCTAATCCCATGTGGTTTTCGTTCTTCAAAAGAGTTGAGGTGGACGTTCTAGCTGGGAGATGTTTTGATCACAGGCCTGTGCAGTTGTGTTGGAAAGCCTTTCTGAAAATGAATAGGAGGAAATAGTTCTTGTTCAGGTTTGAGGCTAGTTGGGTTAAGGAGGCGGGGTGTGAGAGTTCGATTGCTGAAGAATGTGTGTAAGAGTGGAGTTGTAACAAAACCAGTGGGAAATGTACAAAATTTATTGAATGGTTATAGTGGTTCTCTCTCGAATTAGGCCAGAGACAGGAGGAAAAATAGGTTTAAGGAGATTAATGAGCTGTCAAATGAGATAAAGAAGATGCAAGATGTAGAGGGGTCTCATAATTCTGAAAGAATAAAGTATTTACAGAAGGAGGTAGGGACTTTGTTAGAGATGGAAGATTTGAAATGGAGGCAAAGGGCTAAGTGTAACTGGTAAAAATTGGAGGACAAAAATACCAAGTTCTTCCATGCTTGTGCCTCACAGAGGAATAAGAAAAATTGTATTAAATATGTGGTGGATTCTAATATGAAGGAATGGGTGGATCCTACTGGCATTGTGGATGCTTTTCAAAAACATTTCAAACAAGTTTTTAATTCAACCAATCCTTCTACTGCTGAGTTGGAAGCTTGTTTACAAGCTGTGCAGCTTAGAGTTACAAGGGAGATTAATGGTACTTCTAAAAGAGTTTACTAAGGAGGAAGTAGATGCTGCTCTAAACCAAATTGGGACTTTGAAGGTCCCAGGTCCTGATGGATTTGGGCCTTGTTTCTATCATAACTATTGGAGCATAATAGGGGAGGAAGCATGTGCAGTAGTATTAAAAGTGTTGAGGGATAGTAGTATGGGGGAGACACTAAACTGTACATGTATAGCCCTCATACCTAAGACAAAAGAACCCAAGGCAGTAACTGACTTTAGGCCTATTAGTCTTTGCAATGTCTTATACAAGATCATTGCAAAGACCCTGGCTAGTAGACTTAAATTAGTGTTGGATGACATTATCTCTGGAAGTCGAAGTGCTTTTATTCTTGGGAAGATCATCACTGACAATGTGATGATGGTTTATGAGATCCTGCACACAATGAAGGTAAAATTTTCCAGATGGCTATCAGGCTAGACATGTCCAAGGCTTATGATAAGAGTAGGATTTTTTGGAGGCCATGATGCTGAAAATGGGTTTTGAGAGAAAATGGGTTAACTTGATTATGGGTTGTGTTAAGTCAGTATCTTATGAAATTTTGGTAAATGGAGAACCTGGCAAAAAATTTAGTCCATCTCGAGGCCTTAGGTAAGGGGATCCTCTATTCCCTTACCTATTTTTGTTGTGTGTAGAAGACTTCAATTTTTTACTGGAACAAGTTGGAAGAAGTAGTGAGATTAGAGGGGTTAGAGTGGCTAGAGGAGGGATGAGAATTTCTCACCTCCTCTTTGTTGATGACTGTGTTATTTTTGGGAAAGCCAACTTAGGTGAGTGGAGAAGGCTCAACAACATGCTGGGAATCTATGAAGTTGCTTTAGGCAAGTGTATTAATAGAAATAAAACTGCAATTTTCTTCAGTTCTAATCTGAAGATGGAGGTGAGACAGCAGTTGCTGAAGGAAGTGGGAGCTTGTAGCAAGTAGCAGTTATGAGAAGTATTTGAGATTGCCAGCAATGGTGGGAAGATCCAAATATAAAGCTTTTAGAGGAATTAAAGAAAAAATGTGGCAGAAGCTAAATGGGTGGAAAAATCACTTTTTATCTTTCCCTGGAAAAGAGGTACTCCTAAAAGTTGTTGTACAGGCCATTCCCATGTATCATATGAGTGTTTTCAAGCTACCTATGAAGTTGTCTAAGGAATTGGCTGGGATGATGGCTCGATTTTGGTTGGGTCACATGCAGAATGATAATAAGACTCACTAGAGAAGCTGAGATAAAATGGGGCTGCCAAAGGAAAGAGGTGGGTTGGGATTCAGGAATTTGCAGTGCTTTAACCAGGCCATGTTAGCTAAGCAGTGTTGAAGAATTCTTTCTAATCCATCCTCACTGGCTGCTAAGGTCTTAAAGAGAAATATTTTAGAGATTTTGACTTTCTGGAGGCTAAACTTGGGCATAGACCTTCTTTGATTTGGAGAAGCCTGAGGGCGCGGCTTTGGATTTGTTGAAGGATGGGATGGTATGGAGGATGGGCAATGGTCAGAGTGTGAAAATTTGGGTGGACAGATGGCTCCCAAAATCTTCCTTTTTTTACATCCAATCCCTTTTCAGAATTCTTAATTCAAATTCTTGAGTGTGTGACTTGTTGTTTGAAGGGGTCAAGGTTGGAATGTAGAGCTGGTAAGGGCCATTCTCATTGAAGAAGAAGCTGACATAGTGTGTAGCATCCCTGTTAGTTTAACTGGCCTCTCTAATAGAAGGATGTGGTTTTACTCCAAAAATGGGGCTTTCTCAGTGAGAAGTGCATACCACTTAGAAATGGAGAGGTGATAGAGGGAGAAAGGGTAGGTTTCTGAGATGGATAACTTGAAAGAAGTATGGAGGAGTTTACGGAGGTTGAATGTTTCGGGTGTTGTGAAGACTTTTTTGTGGAAGGCTTTAAATGAATGTCTTCCAACTAGGAAAAACCTGTTCATAAGAAAGATTTGTGACTCCTAACTCTGTCCTATCTGCATGAGGGAAGTGGAGACTATAGATGTTGTGGGGTTGCAGTGCTGCTTCTGATGTGTGGCTAGAATTCGCTGCTTCCATTCAGAAATGGCATGGATCAGAGAAGGACTTCAAGGTGTTATGGGACTCTCTTTGTAAGAGAGTATCTGCAGATGAGTTGGAATGGATGGCTATCACTATGAGGGATATTTGGATGCGCAGGAACAGGTTTGTCTTTGAACGGGAAGTTTGGAGATGTTTCAGCAGGCTCAAAAGGGGACCAAATTTGCAGCTCATCCTCAAGGTGTGGTGAGAGATCAGATTAGGTGGAAGGCACCAACAAATTATAGATTAAAGCTGAACTGGATGTTGCTGTGGACTAGAAGAATAACAGAATGGGTGCTGGCATCATCATTCGAGATTCTATGGGGGAAGTTTAGATTTCACTTTCTATGAGCAAGGGTGTCTTTAAGCCAATGGTGGCTGAGATTATAGCTTTGTGGAGGGCAGTGGAATTGTGTGTAGAGTTGAACTTGACTGATGTCATTTTTTAGGGAGATGCACTGGTAGTGATGCATGCTTTTAATAGTAGAGAAGACGTGTTCTTGGTATGAACACTTGATTGATGACATTGGAGCTTTCTTTGTTAATAGAGAGGGATGGGATATTATACATGTTCATAGGGAAGGAAATAAGGTAGCACACAAATTGGATAGATTGGCTTTATCTCTTAGAGAGGAATTAGTTTGGATTTAGGAATGCTTTGAGGAAGTGTGCATGGAGTTGATGTTTGACAAATTATGTAATGTTTAATCTTTGAAATGAAGTATATGTTTTACAATCAAAATAATAATAATAATAATAATAATATTACTAATAATGAACATCCTCTAGATAGTACCTCTAAAAGCAAACTAGTTATTACATCATTTTATATCAATCTATAACAAACGAGTGAGTTTATACCTTACTAAGTAGGAATTTATGTGATGACTTGGACCAAAATGCTTCTTTATAAATTATGTATTGGAATAAAATACCCCTACTACAATTACTGAGCTGACCAGAGTGCCCCAGTTACAATTGCTAGGTTAGGCTAAAATGCCCCAACTAATATCCAAAAGGACTAAATTACCATACAAAGATACAATAGACTAGCTTAGAAAGACACCCCTAATCCAAATCAAATCAAATGATCGACAACCAAAATTTCCCATATCATATCCATCAAGCCTGTTAAAAAAAATACCCATTAGAAATTTGCATCTTATAAACATATGTCAATGATAGAAATACACATATGATCGAGACTTAACCAAAAATATAGAGAAATAGTGCCGTGTAAAGACTAAAGAGTACCAAACCCTATACTTCATGTATTTCTTCATTGTTATCTCCTCTCTAGTCTTTCCCTATCTTGGTTGCTCCACCAATCCTGAACCCTAACCACATCCACGTCATTTTCTTGCCTTGTTGCATTGCTACTGGAGTAAAACCTACCACGTCTTCAACTTCAAGGTGTGAGATCCTCTTTTCCCTCGATTTTTCTCACTCTCTCTTTCTCTCTTTCACTTTTGCAAGCCCCTTCTCTCTTATATTTATGTCTATCTCTCTTTTATGATAGTGTAGATACGTAGCACCTTGGTAGGTCTAGATTAACCCAATGATGGATCAAAACGCCAACGTGCACCCAAATCAACCCAAGGATGGGCCATGGTGCTGCACTCCTGAGTTTATTATAATTTTAAGTTGTTCTAGTTTGTAATAAGTTGGTCCTTCCTTTGGATGGCGAGCATTTTTGCTCACCCTCCATGGCCTGAGCACTTTTGCTCGCCCTCAGTGGCCCTCAGCACTTTTGCTTGCGCTCCATGGGCTAAGAACTTTCGGTTGCCCCTTCTGGGTATGAACATTTTCTCACCCCCTATGGACAGGTTGCGCACCTCTGAGATGTCTAGTACTTTTGCTCACGCAACAAGCACTTACAAATATATCAATTTTTCTTCAAATTCCAATTTAATTTGTATAAGGGAAGTAGCCCTCCTTAGGGGTATAAAAATTAACTGAAAAAAGGGCTCGATTGGCTCAAACCGGTTTGGAACCGGTTCACTTAGTTCTAAAACCGGCCAATATCGGTCCGATTCAAGTTCTATGCTTTTTAAAACCGGACCAAACCGGTTTACTATATTATATATTTTAAATTAATTTTTTAATATTATATATAATTTTTTTATATTATATATATTTTTTTATATATAATATATATAACAATATAAATTATAATTATACATAAGATAATGTTATATAATTTATAACATAAAATTTTAATCTTAGACATGAAAACTTATTTGATAATATGCTTTAAACATAATATATATATATATATAATTACATTTTATGCCCTAATACTAATATTATTAAAATTGAAAAATCGGACCAGATCAGGATATAACCAGAGGTACTAGTTTAGGAAAGTAACCAGTGCGTAATCGGTTTTTGAAAATACAAAACTGGTGCATACCGGTTCGATTTTAAATTTTGTCTAAAACTGAACCGAATCGGACCGGACCGGTTACACCCCTAGCCCTCCTACTAGTGTTGTTTTAAAAGCCAGAAGACAAGTACAAAATCAAATAAATAATTTTAGTCTTGCATGCTAAATGTTTTGAAGAAAAATGTTAATTCTATTGTAAATCTTACTATATAAACCTTACAAATTTTGGGTGATTGGTGACACATAAGAGATGTAATTACTATTGATGAAACTTAGGTTTTTTAACTTTCTATCAGTAACACATTAATTTGTAAAGATAAATATTTGATTTACAAATAGATATTACAAAATAAAACTCACAAATTAATATGATTCATTATGTTGTATTAGATTGTAAAAATATTATAATTATAAAATAAATATAACATATCACATCTAGCTACATTAGATTGCAAACTTACATATTCTTGTAGAACCTAAAAATATTTTGAGAGGAATGAATAGGGTTTCATGTAACAAGACATCGAAGAATATTTAAAAGTTCATAGGATCAAACACTGTTTTTTTTCCTTTTCCTTTTGCTTTCTTGTTGTGGTTAGATATGTGGGTGCTTCGTGCACGTCTCATCTTGATCGTTTGCTGAACGAATCAAATAAAAAATCAGTTAGTTCGCCAGAAACTTGCCCATCTTGTTTCCTTTCTCCGGGACACAAAAAACTTCGTAACGTGACCGCCCCGGGCCGGGTGTCTCTGTGTGCAGGCTGTGTGCACACATGCACGCATGTGTTCTTGTTTTATATGTTTCCCCTACTTTTCAAATTATTTGGTAAAACTCGTTTGAAGAGCCTCCTTCGCCATTGACCAACCGCATACAACGATCGAGAACCGCACAAAACCAGGAGCAAGATTTCAAAAAAAAAAAAAAAACCAGGAGCAAGAAAGGCAACAAAGGCTGTAAAGGAGAAGCCCGTTACTTAAATTTGAAGACACCGCGCATATTTACATTTTAGGTCCCTTAAGATTAGAAAAGATGAGATATTAATTTGAGATGAAAGTTAAAAGTTAAATAAAATATTATTAAAATATTATTTTTTAATATTATTATTATTTTAGAATTTAAAATATTATTATTATTTTAAAATTTGAAAAAGTTGAATTGTTTATTATATTTTATATAAAAATTTGAAAAAATTATAATTATGAGATGATATGAGATAAAATAAAACCGTTTCTATATCTAAATAGGATCTAATCATTTTCTATAAAATAATAAAAATAATAATATCATATAAAAAATTTGGAGCAAAATTGGATAAAATGGATTTTTTTATTTAGTATTACTATCATGCCGCCTTAGTTATATCACTCATATTGTCAACTTATTAATAAAATAAAAAAATATATTAACCATGTGGCAGAGCATCATGACCAAAGATAAACATAAATAGTGAAAATATTTCATTTATCTCATTTTATCTTATCTCATTTTATGAAATTTTTATATAAAATTTAATAAATAATTAAATTTTTTCAAATCTAAAAAAATTAATATTTTATTAAATTTTTAATTTTTATTTAAAATTATCTTATCTTCTCATCCAAACAGCACAATAGCTGCAACATAGGTGGGAAGCATTCAGAGTTCAGAGTTCACAGCAATATTTATCGAATCGAATTCAGTCAAAAGAGGATAGTATTAGGAATCATCGAGTCAAAAAAGGAGCAACCTCCTTGGGAATTAGTTGGAGGCAATGCAAATATAATACGAATGATTCCTCTTTGCTAGTGGAATTCGTCATTCTTTTGTCCTCAGTGGGGACACAGAGAGGGGCATATTTTTCAACAAGTAGCTGCCACCTTGTTTGCTTTTGGAAGAGGTTTTGTCAAACACGTGTTTAGACCCTTGTTTCAACCTCCATCATTGTTTTGCCTTTGAGTTAATATTCGAATCCGCCACTATTTTAGTTCACACAACACACATTATTATAAAATAATCAAAATACTTTCATAATTAAAACTTACTTTCCTTTCCTTTTTATATTTCAAACTCTAAATATTGAAAATGACGATGAGAAAGAATGAGAAGGCGAGAAAGAGATGATGAGAGAAAAAGAGAAACTGAGAATGAGAGGATGAGAGAGAGAGTCGAGGAGAGAGAGAGTCCGAGGAGAGAGAGAGATGATGAGGGAGGAGAGAGAGAGATCGAGAGGAGAGGGAGAGCTGTTGAGAGAGAGAAAGCTGATGAGAGAGAGACCAAGAGGATGAGAGAGAGACGGTGAGGAGGGAGGAGAGAGAGAGACAGAGACTGACAAGTCGGATGAGATAGAGAGATAAGAGAGAGACTGAGTTGAGAGAGACGAGCAGGTGAGAGGGTAAAACAAAAAAAAAGTGCCAAGTAGAGTGTGTGAAAACGCACACCGCTATAGTGACGGATGCGTATCAGAACTTTTTACCTTTTCTTTACTCCCGATTATTAGTGGTGAATAATGAATACGATTATACAAGAGGTCATCCTAAATTTACCAACAAAAAAAATTCTAAAACTTTATTCATGATTTTATATGATATTTTAAATTTTATTTTATAATAAAATTAATATTATAATCTAATATATAGTTTGTGAATTTATTTTTATTAGATAATTTTATAATTAAAGCATTTATCAATGAATATACATATATATATATATAAATATATATAACTTTATTAGGAACAATTTAAACCAAAACCCACTGAGGTTTCAATGCACTTACAAAATTTAAAAACTTCTATATCACCAAATGGAATTTTGATAATTTGAAGGTCAAATCAGTTAGGTGTTTTTATTGGTGATCAGTTGTCAATCTAAAAACTTTTTTCTTTCTATTGGGTTCATATTAATTGGTCTGGCTATCAGTGGTATTGCATTTAGAAAGGATATATATATATATATATATATATAAAATTAGGACTTGCAGTTTTGGCTTTTACTTTAAGCATCAACCCTTCAAGTGAAAAAAATAAAACGTCGCTTGAAAGTCAAGAAATTAATTTTAAAAGGTCACTACCCAAATTTTTATGGTTATTTTTATTTTTATTTCCCGAATTGATATAATATACTATAATATAATATTATTTCTAGAAAGTGTTACGATTAAAAATAGATTATACAAAAAATAAACATATAAATTAATATAATTTTTTTTATAATATGTTAAATTTACTTTATAATAAAAATAAATTTATAATATAATATAGCCCATAATATCTTTTATAAATTTATTCTCCTGTTATTAAAATATTTTCTTTCTATGCATAATAGATTTATAAATTTATTTTTATGTGGCTAAAATATTTTTTTATAGTGTACTGTCTGAAAGGAACAATAAAAGCAGAGAGTAACTTATAGCCGGTTGAACCGATCTCCCCCAAATAACACCCTCTAAAGTCTAATGAGGTGTACAATTTCTTTCTTTTGAATTATTATAATTTTTAAATTTTTATATAAAATAAAATAAATAATTTAAATTTTATAAATTTTAAAATAAAAATAATATTAAAAATATATTAAAATAAGATTTTATTTAATTTTTAACTTTAATTTTAATTTACATCATTTACAAAAATAAAGGAAGCCTTATTTGAGGGCGCTAAACGCACATAACGGAACTACTGTTCCGAAGAGTTTCTGATGAAAGAATTTCATTTTTATAGCAGGCCCCGAAAGAAAATTGGTGCCTGGCTGTTGTGTTTTGGGGACCCGCTTCATAGAAGTTTCAAACCTCTCCTTCAGATATCTCTTTCTGAGTGAATCTTTTTGTATCTAGAATTCATCTCTTTCAAATTTGAGTCGTTGACCAGACAGTAGACTCTGGGAGTGAAAGTTATGATTTTACCACCCTACCCATATAGCTTACACACCATCCTTCGCTTTTTATATTTTCTTTGACTCAAGTCCAAGCATCTCATTACAACAACGGGCAATTCACACTACTTTTGTTGAAAATAATAATAATAATGATACTTTTTTATAATTACTTAAAATATGTAATAAAAATTATAAAAATAACATTTATTTGTACGAAATTTTTATTTTTTTTCATTGGCTTCCACATTTTCATACTTTATACTTCTTAATAGTCTTATAAGGCTATTTGTAAATTTTTAAATATAATGTGACATATGAATTTCTATAATGTTATATTGTGCAAATGTACATTTTAATACTTTTATAAACAGCATTAATCTAAAAGAAAAATAAAATTCTTGAGATTTTCTTTCTTTTTCTTTCGAAAATGTATAATTTAAGTGGGCCACCTCGACGTTTTCCACTCCACCACGCTTCTACAAATCCCACACTCCAACCTTTGCATCAGAAAACGAAACCAAACCTCTCTCTCTAATCTGAAGAAGCAAAAATAATGTTTCGGCTACCGTTCGTTGTGGTCGGGCTACTGCTCTTCGTCTCTTCTCCTCTGACTCTCGGTCTAAACCAAGACGGCCTTTTCTGCAGCAAGTCAAGGGCAGCCTCTCCGACCCTACTCACTCCCTCTCCAACTGGAATGACCGCGACGACACCCCTTGCAACTGGACCGGCATCACCTGCGACCCCGTCACTCTTCGCGTCACCTCCGTCAAACTCTACTCCTTACAGCTCGCCGGTCCCTTCCCCATCTTTCTTTGCCGCCTTCCCTCTCTCATCTTCCTCGCTCTCCCCGACAACTCCATTGGCTCTTCCCTCACCCCCGATATCTCCTCTTGTCAGTCTCTCCAGTACCTCGACTTGGCAGAGAACCTCCTGGTTGGTCCCATCCCAGATACGCTCTCTCAGATCCCGAATCTACAGCATTTGAACCTCTCCTCTAACAACTTCTCTGGAGGTATTCCTGCCAGTTTTGGAGAATTTCAGCGACTCGAAACGCTGAACCTGGCTTCTAACTTCATAAACGGTTCGATACCCAATTCTCTTGGCAACATTTCGAGCCTGAAAGAGCTTTCGCTTGCTTATAACCCGCTCTTGCACAGTCCGTTACCAAGTGAACTCGGTAACCTGACGAGTCTCGAGCTGATTTGGCTCCAAGCATGTGACCTCGTGGGTCAGATTCCGGCGAGTATTGGTCGGCTCACCCGCCTTACAAACCTCGATTTGTCGAAGAACCGACTCACAGGCTCAATCCCGAGCTCTATCACGGGCTTGAAAAGTATTGTCCAAATCGAACTATACGAAAACTCACTCTCTGGCGTGTTACCTTCGGGGATGTCGAACTTGACAAAGTTGTTGAGACTAGACGTGTCGGTGAACAGTATTACGGGGACAATTCCGGAAGACTTGTGCGGCTTACCACTCGAATCTTTCAATCTCAACGAAAATCGCGTCGAGGGATCGTTACCCGAGAGCATAACTCGGTCAGCAAATCTGTACGAACTCAAACTCTTCAACAACAATCTCAGTGGTTCATTGCCGACCCAACTCGGCAAGAACTCGCCCTTGCGGATCCTTGACCTTTCGTACAATGGATTTTCCGGCGAAATTCCAAGCCATTTGTGTGATATTGGTGCGTTAGAAGACCTTATTTTGATAGCCAATTCATTTTCTGGGAAAATTCCTGACAGTCTGGGAAATTGCCAGAGCTTAAGCCGGGTCCGGTTTAAGCACAACGAGCTATCGGGCACTGTTCCTGAAAGATTATGGGGCTTACCCCATGTGTACTTTCTTGAGCTCGAGGAGAACTCACTGTCTGGAAACATTTCTACAATGATTTCTGGTGCACATAATCTGTCTCAGTTGATGATTTCGAGTAACCTTTTTTCAGGTTTGATACCCGAGGAGATTGGCTCACTCGGAAATCTTATTGAGTTTTCGGGCAGTAATAATATGCTAACGGGTCAAATCCCCGGAAGTTTGGTGAAGTTGAGTGAATTGGAGAAGCTTGATCTTAGCGATAATGAGCTTTCGGGCGAGATTCCGGCGGGAATCCAAGCCTGGAAGAAGCTCAATGAGCTTAATTTGGCTAACAACAGGTTATATGGTGAAATTCCAAGTGAAATTGGGGGCTTGCAGGTGCTTAATTATCTTGATCTTTCCGGGAATCAGTTTTCTGGGAAAATCCCACTTGAGTTGCAGAACTTGAAGCTCAATTTACTGAATTTGTCGAATAATAGGTTGTCCGGGAGCCTTCCTCCTGTTTACAACCATGAGAATTATAGGAGTAGCTTTGTGGGCAATCCGGGCTTGTGCGGTGACCTTCCTGATCTTTGTCCTGGGATTGGTAGAAGTAAGAAAAGGGCCGATTTTTGGGTTCTCGGATTAATCTTTGGGCTTGCGGCCATCGTTCTTGTTGTTGGGGTGGTGTGGTTCTATTGGAAGTACCGGACTTTCAAGAAGAACAAGAAAGGAATTGCAATGTCGAAGTGGAGGTCATTCCATAAGCTTAGTTTTAGTGAAATCGAAATTCTCGATTGTCTCCGTGAAGATAACGTGATTGGTAGAGGAGCTTCAGGGAAAGTTTATAAGGTTGTGCTAAGCAATGGTGACGTGGCAGCGGTGAAGAAATTATGGGGAGGAACAAAGAAAGAATATGGGACTGTTGATTCTGAGAAAGATGAGTTTAAAGCTGAAGTTGAAACATTGGGAAGGATTAGGCACAAGAATATTGTGAGGTTATGGTGTTGTTATGACACTGGGGATTGCAAGCTTCTGGTGTACGAATACATGCCCAATGGAAGCTTGGGGGATGTATTGCGTAGTAGCAAGGCAGGCTTGTTGGATTGGCCAACAAGGTATAAGATTGCTCTGGATGCGGCTGAGGGGCTCTCTTATCTGCATCATGACTGTGTTCCACCCATTGTTCATAGGGACGTGAAATCGAACAATATATTGTTAGATGGAGAGTTTAGAGCTAGAGTTGCGGACTTCGGAGTTGCTAAAGCTGTAGCAACAGCCAGTAAAGGGGAGGAAGCCGCCATGTCTGTGATTGCAGGCTCTTGTGGCTACATTGCTCCAGGTTTGTCAGCATATTACATGGTCACTTGCAATTGTTAACACTAACTTGAGATATAATTTGCTAATCGTGAGCCAAATTAGTACTACTATATTTCGTTAGTTGGAATCTTGAATTCTCATTGTTGATCATATTTCATGAAAGAATCATGCAGACGTTCATACATACCATAAGCAGTGCGGTTGGTTTGAGTAGATTGGTGATGTTAAAAATCCTCAATTTCGGTTGAGATCAGTTTGAAATTAGTCGGTTCAAATGGTCTCATCCACTTCAAAATCATTTTTTTTTTTTTTTAGTGCAAACAAATTAATAGTTCACCAGTTATACGTCACAGCTTGCTTATTTCTAATCTAGTCTGCTTTGATTTGAAATTGATGCAGAATATGCTTATACACTTCGCGTGAATGAAAAGAGCGACATCTATAGCTTTGGAGTGGTCATTTTGGAGTTGGTAACTGGTAGGCTCCCAACTGATCCTGAGTTTGGAGAGAAAGATTTGGTAAAATGGGTCTGCACCACATTAGACCTGAAAGGAGTC
The DNA here is from genome assembly GCA_029856935.1 of Cyclocarya paliurus. Taxonomy (NCBI): domain Eukaryota; kingdom Viridiplantae; phylum Streptophyta; class Magnoliopsida; order Fagales; family Juglandaceae; genus Cyclocarya; species Cyclocarya paliurus. Next base: position 19,960,415 of record CM056946.1, on the reverse strand, counting down.
GACCATGTAATTGACAGTAATCTCGAATCCAAGTACAAGGCAGAGATAGGCAAAGTTCTCGACATTGGCCTCATGTGCGCTGGCATACTTCCCATTAACCGCCCTTCAATGCGAAAGGTGGTTAAATTGTTGCAGGAGGCTGTCGCAGAGAACAAGACAAAGACGGCTAAGAAGGATGGGATGTTCTCCCCGTATTACTACGAAGAGGCCTCTGATCAAAGAGGTATAGTTTAAAAAAAATTCTACTAATCATCTACACGTTACATATAATTTTTTAATTTTTAATTTTTTTCTCTTATCAAATATGTAGAATATGGATGATGAGTGGAAAAATTCAATTAATTTAGGAATAAAAAGGATTCCAGTGAGTTGAGTTCTAATATTCTCATGTCTTGCGTTTGGTTTCATAGCAGGAAAAGAACAGATTGCAGCTGATGACAGAGAAATGGAGAGGGAGATTTCTGCATGATATTCCCACTTCGAAAATGATATGGTACCTTCAGCGAGGCAACAGATTTGTACGTTCATAGAATGTAGCCATTTTAGTACCCTGTCCCCCTCCTTTGTTAGGCGACTGTTAGATACGAGTGTTAAAAATTCCCAGAAATGAAAACCTATTTTCTCGGCAGCAAATGCAATGATCTTATAATACGTGAACTTTGAAAAAGTTGCAGAGTTCACTTTTCCACTTTTTAAAGGTATTGTTACAGTATCGTGTCTTTGTAGTTGCTTTCCATCCTCAAATTAGGTGAACGAAACATGCAAATGCAAGAAATGTTAAAAATAATAACGTGATTTTCAGTTGGAAACGAGCAGTGCTAGGGCTACCGAAAAGGTAGTCCGAATTTGGCTCCCGAACGTGCATTTTATTTTTTTGTATTTTGTATTTTATTTTTTTATATTTTTTTAATCATTATAAACACTTTAAAAAAAATAAAAAATTTACAATATTATTAAAAATTAAGTAAAAATAAAAAATAAAAAATCCCATTCTTACCCAACTTCGGGACCCAAATTCGGATCCCGAAGTGTTTCTGGTGTCCTAAACTCTATCTACTGTGCAATTACTACAGAGATTCCAGCTGGCAGAAAAATGTTATTTTTCTTTCTTTCATCATTTTTTTAGATTCCGTTTCGATGTTTGAATATTGACTTGAATTGAATTTTTTTTTATAAATAATAATAAATTGAATGCGTGGAGTGAGTTATATAAAATTATTTAAAATAAATTTAGATGTGTTTAAATATTTAGATGCGTTTAGTATTATTTACAAAAATTAAAAAAATTATAAATTTTATGCATAAAGATATATTAAGTAAAAAAAAGTTATAAATTTTACGTATAAAAAAATTTTAAATTGAAATAAATATAATAATTTAATATTTAAATATTAGACTAAATTTAAAATTAAATTCTAACTAAATTGATATTCATCAGTCTTGCAACCGAACGCTGGTTTGGCCTTGCAGCTGTCTCTGAGAACCTCATTAATTGTGAATGAAAGGTGTGTCTTCTGTTCGTCGACAGCAGTGTAGTCTAAAGTCAGAGATTGGGACCAACTCCTTTTTTCAGTTTGAAAATGGCAAAGCTGCAGTCTGGACGCCAAATTTGACTAAAGAAGTAAAAACAATAAATTGTTGATCTAGAAAGTCAGCAATGGGTTCTGCATCATTGCTGGCTCTTGTTATCATCTATTCATGTTAAAAAAGACATATTGGGTATGTCTAACCATAGATAAACTTTTTGTTTGTTTAATATTTTAATGGATCATGTTTCTGTCTGTTTTCTTTCTTCATGAGATGGTGGTGTTTGGCGTTTCTTGGTGTAGAACGGCACATACCGTGCACATTTGGCAATTTGAGCATTCGATCAAAACTAGAAGAAAACAAATGTGTAACAAACGTTGTATGACATATATGTATGCCATATTTATATATGTCACGCGGCCTGCAGATTGTGACCTGAGCTTCTACCTACAGATAGAGATGAGAGGCAGCTCCGTTTACTGCCGCCCAGAGTTCTGGTAAGGCTGTAAATGAGTGGCTCTGTCAAAGACGGCTTTCGATATTAGCTTGGTTACATTCGAATTGAGCTCAGCTTGTGAGAACACAATCTTGATTGTGAAAGTAGATATCCGCTTAATTACATATTTGATTAAATTCGGCTTAACTCGATTAAGGCTTTTGAAGAATTGCTGGTTTCATTATGATTCGACTAGATCAAAACACGTTCACATGTCATTTGATATAGTATATATGGACATATAACTTATTATTTATATGTTAATATCCTTTTCTATTTATTAGAATTTAGTGTAGTCGAAAATATTTTCAGACCTAAAGCACAGGTTACGTACACAAGTTTAAGTACGAGACATTTTTCTTGTCCTAAACATTGATCATATAATATTTAAATTTGGTTTTATAATCTATTTTGTATTAAAAATTTATCTTCGTGCCTTTTGGAATGCAAAGTGTCTAATTAGTTTTTTTTAATTCTCTTCTATTTGTAATTATTTAGGTTAAACAAATTAGAATTGTAATGTGATATATAATTCTTTTTTTCAAAATAGGGTGTAAAATTCTTGATTAATTTTAATGATAAATTTGAGATTTTAATGATCAATATTTAAGTTTGAGATTTTAATTTAAAATGATAAAAAAATGTTAAATGAACTGAGCCAAACTCTATTTTGATTGAGCTTCAAGCTGTTGGCATGCTGAGCCAAACTTGAGCAAAGCCTACAAAAACGTCTTGAGCTCGAATTTGAAATCTTAACACTGTGTAAAAATTCTTTAATCTGAGAATCGAAAACAGAGAACTAAAGAAAGGTTTTGAGGAGAAAATGAAGAATACTTTTCATTGATAGAATTGAATGAATACAATTGCTATAAAAAGGTCTATTTATATACAATTTCAAGCTAACTATTTGACTATACAAATAATGCCACCTGGCCAACTAACTTAACTGTCAACCTCTTTATCTTAGCTTCTCGAAGACTTCAATTCTAAAGCTTCTATATAAGTTTGTATATTTCAACACCACCTTCAAGAGGGAAATGGATATTAATCATTCTCATCTTGCAAATGATGAAAAGGAAGTGAACCAAGTGGTTTAGTGTGTATATTTGCTAACTAATATTTGCAAGGGATATGGATGATTTTGATAAGACCTTCTTGGAGTTTTTCTCGAACAAGGTGATAGTCTAATTGGATATGCTTTGTCCTTTCATGATGAACAGGATTTGAAGCAAAGTCTGAAGCTGGTTTACTATCAGTGAAGAGCAAAGCGGCTTGAGGATGATTAATGTGTAAGTCAGCTAGTAAATAAGTCAGCCTAGAAGCTCACAAGTTGTAGAAGCTAGAGCTCTATATTCAGATTCAGTAGAAGAACGACTAACAGTTGGTTGCTTTTTCGATTTCCAAGATATAAGAGAATCTCCAATAAACACTGTAAACCCAGTGACAATTCTTCTAGTATAAGACATCCTCCCCAATCACTATCTGAGTAAGCTTTCTGGTGTAAAGATGAAGTTCCAGACAGAAAATGCCTTGGCCTGGTGTTGCCTTGATATATCGAAGAACCCTTTCAGCAGCTTGTAGATGTGTTGAACTGGGATTAGCCATGAACTAACTTAATGCTTGCATTGAATATGCCAGATCAGGTCTAGTTATTGTAAGATATAATAGATGACCAACAGGTCTCCTATATGAGCAAGATCAGATAAAGAAGGGAAGGAATCATTTGTAGTTAGCTCTAAGTTGGATTCCATAGGAAATGCTACAGGCTTACAACCAGAAAATCCACTATCTTGCAAAATATCCAAAGCATATTTGCGTTGGCATAGAGTAATACCCTTGGTTGATCAAGCAACTCCAATACCCAAGAAATACTTAAGTTCACCTAAGTCTTTAATTGTGAAAGAATCATGCAAAAATCTCTTCACAGTGGCTATACCATGAATGTTATTAGAGGCAATGATAACATCATCAACATAGATCAAGAGAGCCATAAAACTTTTTGATGTTTGTTTGATGAATAATGATGAATTAGACTTAGCTTGAGTGAATCCAAACTGAAGCAAGGATGAAGACAATTTTGAAAACCACTGTCTTGAAACCTATTTCAAACCATATAGGCTCTTTTTGAGTTTGCAAACTCTAGGATCAGTAGGAGAAGAATATCCTAGTGGTAACTACATGTAGACCTCTTCATTCAAGTCTCCATGCAAAAAAGCATTATTTACATCAAGTTGATGTAAATACCAATGCTTTATTGCAGCAATAGCAAGTAAAAGATGCACGGTGGTCATCTTTGCAACAAGAGAGTAAGAATAAAAAAATCCAGTCCTTCTGGTTGAGTATATACCCCTTAGCTACTAATCTAGTTTTGTATCTTTCAACAGTTCCATTAGCTTTGAATTTCACACGATAAACCCATTTACATCCTATAGTAGTCTTGTTTGGAGGCAAAATAGCAAGTTCCCAAGTGTTATGTATTTTAAGAGCTTTAATTTCATCTGCCATAGTAGTTTGCCATTGAGGATGTGAAATAGCTTGTTTGAAGGATTTAGGTTCAAATGTAGATGAAACAACAGAAACAAAAGCAATATGTTTAGGAGATAGTTTAGAACTGGAAAGATAAGGGGTGATAGAATAAGGCTTACTAGAAGATGAAAGATAGCAGCTGAAAGATGCATGAGTTGCTGAAGATGACTGAGTCATATTTCCACAAAAAAAATCCTGCAAATATGTAGGAGTATGCCTTACTCTCTTAGATCTTCTAAGGTTTGTAATTTCATGGTTAACTGGAGAGAAAGAGGAAGAGGTATTTGGTACTGATGTAGGTACTAATGTGGGGTCAATTGAAGAAATGGTAATTGATGGATTGGAAGAAGTAGCAAGTACTGATGCAGGTTCTAAAGTGGGATTAATTGGAAAAGTAGTGTTTGATGGAGAGGAAGAAGTAGCAGGCACTGATATAGGTGCTGAAATTTCAGGAATTGTGGAGTAAAAAACTTGAGGAAAGTTAGGGAAAACAAAGGGTATATGATTAGTGTTTGGTATAGAAGGAAAAATAGACTCATGAAAAATTACATTTCTAGATACAAATGTTTTTAGAGTGATGAGATCTTATACTTTGTACCTTTGATATTAGGTGGATAACCAAGAAATAGACATTTGGTAGCTCTTGGTTGAAATTTGCCTCGATTATTTTTTAGGGTACTAGCAAAACATAAGCAGCCAAAGACTTCAAGGTAATTGTAGACAGGTGGTTTTTGAAGAAAAGATCATATGGTGTATGATTGTTGATTATAGATGAAGGAATATGATTGGTGATATGTGTGGCAGTTAATACATAGTCACTCCAGTAGGTCAGAGGTAATTTGGATTGAAAAAGTAGAGATCTAGCCACATTTAATAGATGTTGATGTTTTCTTTCGACTTTTCCATTTTGCTGAGGGGTTTCAACACAAGATAATTGATGAATTATGCCATGATTTTGGTAAAAATAGGCATGTTGAATTCTTGGTCATTGTCTATTCTAATGGTTTGGAGTTTGGTATTGAATTGAGTATGAACATAGGCTGTGAAATATGTGAGTAGGGATCGTCTTCTTTTGTTTTCATAAGGTAAAGCCAAGTAAATTGTGTGTAATCATCTACAATTGTTGGAAAATACTTGTAATTAGAATATGAAACAGTGGAAAAGGGGCCCCAAATGTCACAATTGATCAATTGGAAAGCTTTCTTAGAATGAGTATGAGATATAGGAAAAACTAATCTCTTTTGTTTAGCTAAAGGACATATCTCACATACATGATTGTGAGTTGGTTTTACAGAGGAATCTAGAGTACTAATGAGTTGTAATCTTGTAGGAGAAAGATGTCCCAAGCGAAGATGCCATGTGTTAGAATTGATGGTGCAGGTATGAACTGAATATACAGAAGATAATCCAGTTGAGTCAAGCAATTTATTCTTTGAATCAACAGGAAGATTTTGTAAATGATATAGACCAGATCTAACTTCAGCAAGCTCAGTCATCTTCCATTTGCTGAGATCCTGCAAAATGCATTTAGATTGGAAAAAGAACAAACCAATGGAATTATCTTTAGTTAATCTTGAAGCAGAAATAAGATTGATGTTGAAAGAGGGCACATAAAGGGCATTATGTAAGACTAAATTAGAAGAAAGATTAACAGTTCCAGTGAAACTAATAGGAACAGAATTGCCATTTGGTAGATGGACTAAAGATTTTTTAGTAGGTATATGTATTGAGGTAAAAAAAGTGAGGAGAACAGATCATATGATCTGTTGCTCCAGTAGCAAGAATCCAAGGAGAATGAATGGTTAAAGAATTATCATGACAAAGAAAAGTGAAATGGTTAGAGGTAGTATTGACTGCTGAATTGGAATTAATGGTTGAAGTAGATAGGGTATTAGCAAGTGTGAGCAGATTTTGTATTTGCTCTTGAGAAAAAATCGTTTTTGGAATATTTGAATTTTGCTCCAAAGAAGAAACATTATTAGCATTGGGTAGTCGTGGAATAAGTCCTCCTCCAGATTGTGTAGGAAGAGACCTCTTGCCTCTAGGACCTTTCCATCCTGGTGGATAGCCTATGAGTTGAAAACATTTATCAGCAAGATGGCCAGCATACCCTCAATGAGAACAAATCACATCAGTTTTGCCTTTTGTTTTGGTAAATTTGAAACCATTGGAGGGCATTTGCTTTGATGGTTGTGTAGCAGCCATGGCATGAGAGTCAAGGGAAAAACCAACAACATTAGTCAAAGAATGTTGGCTTTCTTCTTGCAATAAAAGAGAAAAGATTTTGCTCATTGAAGGTAATGGAGACAAAAACAACAATTGACTACGCATAGCTAAGTAAGAATCATGCAATCCAATCAAGAACTTCATCACATAATCTGCTTGTTGGCAATCAACAAGATTCTTTAAGATTGCATAGGTACAAGTATCAAGAACTCCACAATGACAAGTAGGAAGAGGACGATAACTAATGTACTCATCCGAGAGTGTTTTAAAATCACTAAAATACTTAGTGATAGTTTTGGGGCCTTGAGAAATAGAACTCAAAGATTTCTCCAAAGTGAAAACCCAAGGACCATCACTGCGAAGATATCAAACTTTAAGTTCATCCAAGATGTCAGAGGCATTGGTGAAATAAAGAAGACTACCACGAATTTCTTTTGAAATGGAATTCATCAACCAAGATAATACAAGACTGCTTGCTGGCAACCAAGGAATTGAAAAGCAAGTATTATCAAGATTAGGTCGAAGCAGACTTCCATCGATGAAGGCAATCTTATTCTTTACAGTTAGAGCAATGGAGATTGATTGACTCCAAGCAACGTTTGGACTTGAAGAATCATTAAAGGGATTTGCCATAGAAGTAGAATTTGTCATAGAAGCAAGAATGCTTGGATCTGAAGAATGGTCAGAGGGACTTGCCATAGAAGCAAGAAAGTAGCGGAAAAAAAATACTCACAATGATACCATGTAAAATTCTTTAATCTGAGAATCGAAAACAGAGAACTAAAGAAAGGCTTTGAGGAGAAAATGAAAAATACTTTTCATTAATAGAATTGAATGAATACAATTGTTGTATAAAGGTCTATTTATATACAATTTCAAGCTAACTATCTGACTATACAAATAATGCCACTTGGCCAACTAACTTAAATGTCAACCTCTTTATCTTGGCTTCTCGAAGACTTCAATTCTAAAGCTTTTATATAAGTTTGTATATTCCAACACTATGAGCCGAGCTTGACAACACAAAACTGAACTCGATTCTATTATTGCTCTAGTTTCTGAACAACCTATATATCATCTCTCATTGGTTGGTTTCATTCTTTGTGCCAACGTCTCTTATTTTGTGATATTTTGTTAGGGAAAAATTTTCAGGCCAATCGGGTATGAAGATTAATTTTACACTGGCCAATCAACAAATGCCACATAGGCATCCAAAAAAGAATTGATATGGACCCACTAACACCTAAACCTTTCCCTCTCGCTTCCCCATCTGCATTCAAGACCCGAAACCTCTCGATCTCCTTCTTTCTCTCCCTTTCCCTCCCCCATTTGCACTCAAGAAATCGACAAAAGCTAAAAAAAAAAAAGTGATCTAGCAAGTGGGTTTTGGGCAAACACCACGTAGACATTCCTTTACCATTTTAGGTAGTTTTGTTGGTGTGGGTGCCTTCTGCATTTGGTTCATGGAGTTCTGCAAGTGGGTTTTGATCACAAGGTGTTGCTCCGCGCCTCTGAGCTCTCTTTCATTTGCCTTATAGGCATGTTGGATTTGCTAATTTTGTGGACTAAAATTGATACACAAAAGCAAAATTACTTGTTAAAAAGAGAGAAGCTTCACCAAATGGCACCCAAACGCATTACCTTCTTTTTATTCTTTCCTATTTCTCTCACACAAATGGCACACAAATTGCTTTAGTTTTGGCACAAATTGCTTGAGTGCATATGGGAAAGGGAGAGGGAGAGGTTTCTGTGTATGCGGGTCTAGATCAATTCTTTTTGAGATGTCTATGTGGCATTTGTTGATTGGCTGGTGTGAAATTAATCTTCACACCCGACCGGCCCGGAGCACTTTTCTTTGGTTAATTCTTCTAAAAACTTGCAAGACTCGATTTTATTGTCTTAGATCACTAAAACTTAGATTCTAAATGGAAATTTCTAGGTGTGTAATTTGATTGAGTTTGAATGAATAGTGGGTGATCAAGTTTTGTTTATTTAATTTTTATTTGATAATAGAAACAACTTTCATTAAAACAATAGATTGGTTACAAAGCACTATCCACCCATACAACTTCTTTCACAAAATCTGGACAAGAGCCCGACAACATTGATACATCTTGGATATGCCACGCACACCTTGCTAACTTGTGAGCTGCCAAATTACCCAAGCGACCAATATGTCACACAGTGCACCTCTTAAACCTTGTGAGGAGATGCTTAGTCTCCTTAATGATGTTTCCAAGTAAAGACCATGAGTCTGTGTCCTCGTTTAGTTGGTTAAGGGGGGGAGTCTCTCTCCAGTATTAGGTCATCAATGCCCATCAAGAGAGATAATTGGAGGCCTCTCAACATAGCCACCTACTCTATCTCAGTTGGATCATTCATCTCAGATCCCTTCATGCTAGTTGCCATCAGCATATTGCTTGTATCGTCTCTTAGAATAATTCCCACCCCTGCTTTGTGTTGATCTGGGAAGATGACCCCATCGACATTCATCTTTAAAACCTTTGGAGGAGGTTTGCACCATCTCACCATATGCTTCACTGCAATCCTTCCCACTCGTGTAACATTTTGGTGTGCACTAAGCAGGGACCTAGCATGTTCTAGAGACTGTGTTGGAGATAGACATTTCCCCTCGTGGAACCACTCGTTTCTCCTATACCAGAAACTCCAAGTCATCATCACAAACACTTCCATGTCCTCCTTCTTGCCTCTCGAGTAGATCTAGAAGACCGTATCAATGAAGCTATTGCTAGTTTCAAGAACTCCCAATTCCACCAACCTAGGAAAACTACTACAGGCTGCCTGAAGTTGAGGGGACGTCACCAAGGCATGTGATGTATCCTTTGTTTGGAGGTGAAAAAACTGGCATTGGTCATTGGAGAGGACTTGTCTACTCTTCAATTTTCTCTAGGTTGGGAGGCTCTCCTTACAAGCTCGCCACGCAAAATTTTTTATTCTATAAGGGATTTGTATGTTCCAAATGCTTTTCCAAACCATCTTTTGGCTACTGGCAGCTGAAAATTCCCCACAAGTGATCATCAAGTCAAATTTTATGTTAAGGGACAGCTCATTTATTATTCAAGTGTATTTGAGTTTGTTGTTGAGCTATTCACTGCAACAAATATCTTTTTTGTCTTTTGACAAGGTATTTTGGTAGAAAAAAGTTTCAATTTCATGTGAAGAACTCTTTTTCCACCAATTTTAATCGTGGGGAGCTCATAGTATAAAACTATTGATAGAAAGTATCTTTTTCCACCAAAAGCCCAACTCGTGGGAAATACTTACTTTTTCCAATAAAGAAAATGGCAGACAAAGGCTTCTGAACTCATCGAAAATATGATAGCATTTTGATGTGAATCGTGGGAAAAAGTATTTCTCACAAAATACTTTCGCTACAAATTATATTTTCGGCAAACAACTTCGTCACAAATGCATATTTATGAACAACTCTTATAAATATTTCCAGCAAAAAAAAGTATTTTCTGCTAGTTATATCCACCGCAAATGTTAAAATATTTCAAAAAAATAAAATTGTAAAAGTAAGAAAATGAGACTGAGCCAAAAGTATTCAAAATAAATTGTTTGATATAAGCTAAAAATCTATATACTATCATGGAGACCCAAATTCACACTCATAATAATTTCAAAAAAATATATAAAATTGTGCTAACATGTTTGTTTCGGATGTGTTTCACACTCCAGCACGCACCCACTACCAACCTTTAACACGTAGACTGAGAAAGGCTTGGAGGGTATAAACGCCTTTGATGTCTAAGTCAGATGACTTCTAAGTGAAATAAAGAATGGAAGTTCTATTCACTTAGCTGATCAGTCTTTCTCCTCTCATATATATCGAGGTTGGAGTGGGTTTGCCCCTACTTTTGTAACAACATTATCTCTCGTTTGAATTATGTTTGGGTTAATGACTTGAACTCTCCTCATTTGATTTCATTTGACCGTTGAGGGAGTATTTGAGTATGTCTTATTGGTATAGAATTCATTGAATTTCCCTCCCATGAACACGGGACTAATCTAGGATGGGAGGCCCTTATTTCATTCAGGACTCATCATGGGCTCCTCCTTTTAGGCCTAGGGCCCTTAAGTCACGTAGGTGGGTTTTGGAGACTGGGGGAGAGTTTGGCCTCTCCAATTACCCTGCGAAGTCTCATCATGCTTCTTGTGATAGGACCTATACTTGTTGGCATTGTCTCATTTCCTAAGCTGTAGCTATCTCAGATCCCATACGTGAAAGGGGGGAAGAGTGCATTACTTTGTCTTTGCACCTCTTCCTTTCTTCTTTTTGTGTCTGATACGTTTCTATCATCATTAGTCCTGTCATTTTGAGTGGCGTTGTCCTTATTAAACAACTATTCCCTATTAGTTAATTCTTCTACTATTTTCCTCCTTTCTTCATCTCTGTGTGTCTCCATCCTTAGAGCTCGTTTCTAGTTCTTTCCATCTTTCCACCTTTCGGGTTTATTCTCACTAATGGATTCTCACAAATCTTCCCACGCCCCTTCTTGCTGTGCTAGGTCTTCCCGACCTTGCAACTCTCCTCCAAGCATGGAAGGGCACAGACTACCCCTTGTCTTCGAGGGGTGTCGTTCGATGGCAACAACGTCACGGTCTGATATGGACTTTGTGAGGAACCATTATGGGATTCCTAACCCCGTGGTGTTGAGCTTGCCAGAACCTCACAGGGGGGTGGTTGATGCTGGCGGTCTCACTACTAAAGTGGTATTATATTCAGTAATGTTTTTGATGGGGCTTAGAGTGCCGTTCTGTCAGTCTATCCATGACGTGCTTGATTTTCTGGGGCTTGCTCCTTTGCAACTTGTGGCAAACGCGTGGAGATATTTGATGGCGTGTTGTGTCGTTTGGAGGCAGGTATTGGAGCCTGTTGTGAGGATTACCTAGATCTCATGGCGAGGGAGTTTCTTTCTACCCATGGGGTTCGCTGTATAGACGAGGGAAATTATGTAGTCTCTGGTCCCACACCGGTAACTGGGTGGTGCATTTGGAATGTCGATATTCTCATGCTAAGGAGTGGCGACAGAAGTTCTTTTTCGTTTCTGGTGATGGTTGGGAATTTTCTTCGAGCTAGGTTGCTCGCCGTGAGTTCTTGATTCGAGAGGCATGGAGCCTTGTTCCTAACGATCGCGAGTTTGCTATTATCCTTTCTGATCGAGAGGAGATTCTTCTGTGCCTGGTGTACGCTTGGGTGGAGCAAAAAGACAGTTCCATTTGGTTAGACATTTTTTTGAACCGTGCCAATATTAACAGGTTTGTGGTAATATGTATTGCTTGTTTGTATCGTGCAATTTGACGCGCATTCCACTAATGTTTATGTTGGGGTTTGACTAATTGTGTCTGCCATATTCTTACAGGTTTGTAGTTTCACCTAGGCAGGGCCATGTGTTCGATCGCTAGTTTTTTAGCACCCCTTCCTTACCCCAGGGGAAAAAAAGGGGATCCTCGATTATGGTGGATCATAAAGGGAAGAAAGCGAAAACCCGTGGCGAGGAACGTGAAGTCCTACTTAATCACCTTGAGCAAGTGGGAAAGGAGCTAAAGGAGGCTCGCGTTGCAGCTTCAATTATGCTCACCTTACCAAGTCGGAGGTAGATCAATAGGAACTAGCTATTCAACTTAGCATTTCTTAGGGCGAAAAGGTTAGTGTGAAGGCAAAATGAAAGAAGGTGAAGCAGGAGCTTAGGAGCCATGACTAGTGTTATGTGAATTTGTAAGAGATCTTTGAGAATTACAACAAGAGATTGCAAGACTCAGATTTGAAGGTGACCGAGCAAGCCACTGAGCCGAAGGTTTCTTGGGAGGAAGTTGTTTGCTTTTCCCCTCAATTAGCAGTTGCTCGTTCTGTTTAGAATCAAGCTTGGGGCTTGCACTACAACTCAACATCAAACAATTGAGGGAGCACCTGCTCACTCATCCTAGGTTAGAGTTGGCACCCTACTTTTGTCAATATACTTGAGCTTTCCCTTGTTTGTTAAAGATAATTGTGCTCTTCTTTAGACGTTTATTTTGTGGACAACCTTGAGTCCCATCGTGCTGTGAGGCGAGGAATGTGTTAATGTGTGGGTGTTAATACTCGCTCGTATTTGGTGGGAGGCTGCCCCGCTCGCTCTAAGGGGCCAAGAGGGAAAACACACAGTTGAATTATTTTCCTCCTATGATTGCCATGTGTGAGTAGAGACACTCGGTTTGTGTTTGGCAAGAGGTTGCTTCGACCGTGCAAAAGGTGGAGAGTGGAGACACTCGGCTCATGTTTGGGGGGAGGTTGCCTAGACTACGCTAAAGGTGGTTAGTAGAGATACTCGACTTATGTTTGTGGGAGGTTGCCTCGACTGTGCTTAAAGATCGCGAGTGGAGACACTCGGCTTATATTTAGTGGTAGGTTACGTCGACCACGCTTAAAGGGTCAAGGAGGGAAAACACTATATTAAAATGTTTTCCTCCTATGATAGCCAGGTGGGAGTGGAGACACTCGACTTATATTTGGCGGGAGGTTGCCTAGACGGCGCTTAAAGGGGCGAGGAGGGAAAATACTCTATTGAGTTATTTTCCTCCTATGATAGGCATGTGCAAGTGGAGACACTTAGCTTATATTTGGTGGGAGGTTGCCTCGACAATGCTTAAAGAGATGAGGAGGGAAAACACTCTGTTGAGTTTTTTCCCTCCTATGATAGCAAGGTGCAAGTGGAGACACACAGCTTATGTTTGGCGGGAGGTTGCCTCGACCACGCTAAAGGGGCGAGGAGGGAAACACTTTGTTAAGTTATTTTCCTCCTATGATCGCCAGGTGCGAGTGTGTTTGGCAGGAGTTTGCCTTGACCACGCTAAAGGGGCAAGGAGGGAAAACAACCTGTTGAGTTAGTTTCCTCCTATGATCGCCAAATACAAGTGAAGACACTCGGCTTATGTTTGGCAGGAGGTTGAGTCGACAATGCTAAAAGGGTGAGGAGGGAAAACATTTTGTTGAGTTGCTTTCCTCCTATGATCGCCAGATGCAAGTGGAGGCAATCTACTTATGTTTGGCTAAAGGTTGCCTCGACTGTGCTAAAGAGGCATGGAGGGAAAATACACTGTTGAGCCATTTTCCTCCTATGATTTCTAGATGTGAGTGAAGGCACTTGGTTTGTGTTTGGCGGCTGGTTGCCTCAACCGCACTAAAGGTGGTGAGGGGAAACACTCGGCTTGTGTTTGGCGGGAGGTTACTTCAACAGTGCTAAAGGGGCGAGGAGGGATAACATTCTGTTGAGTTGTTTTTCTCTTATGATTGTCAGATGCAAGTGAAGACACTCGGCTTGTGTTTGGCGAGAGGTTGTCTCGACCCCATTAAAGGTTGCGAGTAGAGACACTCAGCTTATGTTTGGTAGGAGGTTGCCTTGACCCTGCTAATGGGGCGAGGAGGGAAAACACTTTGTTGAATTGTTTTCCTCCTTAGATCGCTAGATACGAGTGGAGATACTTAGCTTGTGTTTGGTGGGTGGTTGCCTCAACCGCGCTAAAGGTGGCGTGTGGAGACACTCGGCTTGTGTTTGGTGGGAGGTTGCCTCAACCGCAGTAAAGGGGCAAGGAGGGAAAACATTCTGTTGAGTTATTTTTTGCCTATGATCGTGAGGTGTAACAACATGTCATGGGATTCAATAGCCCTCTTGATTGCATCAAAACCGTTACATGGGGTAGCTTTTTTCCTAGGGCATCATTGAGGCGTTATGATCCCAGTTTATGGTTGGCTATGATAATGTAGGGGCCTTCCCATTGCCGATTGAGTTTTTGTTCTTCCATGGTGGTGATTCCTGTTTCCTTTAAAACTTGCTCTCCGATCTTGAAGGATCTTTGGCTAACTCTTTTATTAAAATATTGCTCCATCTTCCTTTTATTAGTTGCCATCCTGATCTCTGCATCATCTCTTCTTTCCTCAAGAAGATCGAGGCTTTCCTCCAGTGCTCTCACGTTTTGTTCCTTGTTGAAATGCTGGGTTCCTCATTGCCATATGCCAAGGCAATCGAACTGCCTCCCATTGTTTGAGATAATACTTTGTGGTATCCCAAATCGACATATAATTTTCTTCCATAGGAATTCGGTGATGTTCTAGGAAGTTATTTTTGCCATGGCTTTGGCCTCTGCCCACTTCGTGAAGTAGTCGATGGCGATGATGACATACTTTGCTCCTCCTTTGCTTGGTGGCTTGGGGCCCACTAGGTTAACCCCTCACTAGGCAAATGGCCATAAGGGGGGGTGACTGATGTCAATCCTTCGAGTGGGCTACTTGGGATTGGTGCGTGTAATTGACATTGTGCACATTTCCTGGTGAACTCCTTGGTGTCTTTGAGGGCATGCGGCCAATAGTACCCTGCCCTCATCATCTTAGCCGCCATGGCTCTTTCCCTGAATGATTTCAGCATATCCCTCTATGCCCTTCCTCCATAACATATTGGGCCTCTTCCCTTGACAAACATCTCAAAAGAGGGGGGGTGGGGTGGTCAGAAACCTCACTTGTATAGTGTGCCGTTAATCATGGTAAACTGGGCTACTTTGCTTTTTGCTTTGAACCCGATGGTTGTGACTTCTACTATTCGTGCGATTGTTTTACATGGTAAGGTTTTTTCATTTTTCCTAGATGATAACCGTGCCAGTCAGTCGGCCTTCCAATTTTCTTCCCTTGGATGCGGTTGATGCAGAAGTAGCGAAGGTGATCGCACCCTTTGTAGACTTGTTGCAGGTATTTTTTAAGTTTCTCGCCTTTTGCTAGATTCTAACATGCCACTTGGCCAACTACAACTTGAGAGTTTGCCTTCATCTGATCTTCCTTTGTTCTCGAGACTCTTGCTATAGCGAGTCCTGCCAACACTGCTTCATATTCGACTTCATTATTAGTGACCTTGAATCCCAATTTTATGGCATAATATGATTCGGTGCCATCCTCTACTATTACATACACCCCTACTCCCCCTCCTGATTGGTAGGATGAGCCGTCGACGTTTTGGTGTTTCATTGGGAAAATTTAAAAACTCAGCTACGAAATCGGCTGGAACTTTCCCCTTCACCGCGATTCGAGGAATATAGTTGATGTCAAACTCACTTAATTCAATGGATCACTTTACCAGCTAACCTGAGGTGTTTGGTCGTTGCACACTTTTTGCAATGGTGCTACTATCACTACTCTTATGGGGTGTGCTTAGAAATAAGGCCTTAGTCGGTGGGCAGCTATCATTATCGCGAATGCATTTTGACTTTTGGGAATTGAGTCTTTGCCCTTCTGAGAGCTCGACTTATATAGTACACCGACCTTTGTATGTTTCCTTGTTCATGCATGAGGGCGGTGGAGATGGCATTTGGGGTGACTGATAGATATAAGAGTAGTGGTTCGCCTTGCTTGGCTTGACTCAGCCGTGGAGGATGTGTTGGATATTCTTTGAGTTGTACATATCCTTTCTCACACTCGGCATCCCAAGTTTGTATTTTCTTCAAGATTTATAAAAATGACAGGCGTTTGTCGATCGATCTAGACACGAATCTGTTGAGTGTTGTTATTTTTTTGGCCAGCTTCTATACCTTATTTCGGTTCTTTGGCGATTTCATCTCGATGATTGCCCGTAATTTCTCTGGATTAGCCTCGATTTCTATCTTCGACACCATGAAACCTAGAAACTTGCCCAACTATACCCCAAACGCACATTTTGTTGGGTTGAGTTTCATTTTGTATTGCCATAACACCCCAAAGGCCTCCCTCAACTCTTCCACATGTTGCTTTGGTTATTTACTTTTGACCAACAGGCTATCAACGTATACCTCCATGTTTCATCCTATTTGCTCTTTGATCATCCTATTTACCAGCCTTTGGTAAGTCGCCCCTGCATTTTTTAAGCCGAAGGGCATGGCTTTGTAATAGTATAGCCCCTGGTCGATTATGAACGTTGTCTTTTCTTGGTCAAGTTGGCTCATTCAAATATGATTATACCCTGAATAAGCGTCAATGAAACTCAGCATCCTGTGTCCTACGATAGAGTCACGATTAGGTCTATTCGGGGTAATGGAAAACTATTCTTTGGGCATGCTTGAGATAGGTGACCTCTACGCACATTCTCCATTTCTCGTTTGATTTTTTACAAACACCTTATTTGAGAGCCATTCGGGGTAGTAGGTTTCTCTGATGAACCCAACCGCCAAGAGTCGATCTACGTCTTCTGCAATGGATGCATACTTCTTGACACTAAAGCTTCTCTTCCTTTGCTTAACTGGCCTCACATTTGGGTTGACACTTAGTCGATGCTATATGATAACACTTAGTCGATTCTAGGCATGTCCTCGTGATTCCAGGCAGAAATATCCTGGTGTTCGGCAAGTAGCTGCTTCAGTCATTGTCTCTCTCCACTTTTCATTTTAGTCCCAATTCTCACCATGGCTTTGAGGTGGGTTGGATGATTGGTGATTAATTCAAGAGGCTGGTCGGCCTCACCTTGCTTCAGGGCATCCTCGTTCCTTGTCTCCACTTCGTGCACCAGTATTTTTGGCAAAGGCTCATTCAATGCTTGACCCATGGCCATCTTCACGTCTCTCTCCCAATCCTTAAGTTCTTGCACATGACACTTGCGGGCAAGTACTTGCTCGCTGCATACTTCCCCTATTCCTGCTTCCTTGGGAAATTCCATTTTTAGGTGGTAAGTGGAAATAACATTTATAAGGGCATTCAACGTTGGTGTCACAAGGATGGCATTGTAGGATGACTAGGTCTTAACCACCAAGAAATCCGTGAGTGTGGTGGTTGTGTAAAGGCCAGACCCTATTGTCATTGGTAGGGTGATCGAGCCTATGAGCTGTACTACTTCTCCTAAAAATCCATTTAATGGGGCGAGAGCTAGGCGTAACATGCTTTGGCTGATCCCCATCTTTATGAACACATCCCAGAAAAAAAAGTCAATCGAGCTTGATTATGTGGTGTAATTGGCCACTAGCATGGTCACCACCAATGCATTATCGTACGGATAGACTACTCTACAATCATCTTCATTGAAGGATATTGTAGCCGTTGGTGGTGCCTTTGGCTGTTTTGTCGGCTCCCGATGTTGAAGATTTCTCTGCCTCTAGCTTGGCGTGCATAGGCCTTTCGCCCTGAGGAGGTGGGGCCACCGCCCAAGAATCCTCCTACGATTGTGCGAATTTCTCTAAGAGGTGGATTAACCCAGTCCATGCTAAGCCAAGGAGCTCGGTCGTGGGGCTCTTTGGTCGCCTTTTCTCTCCTTGGGCTCTCACTCCTTTGGCACCTTCATTTTCGATCTTGTCTTCTTTTGTTTGATCGCCTGGGGGGTGTAGCATTTCAGGCGACTAATCGTTCGAGCTCGGATTGATGTGGTTAGAGCCTATTGCAATAATCGTTCTGTGGGGATCTTCCGTTTATTCTATTTTTGGTCTTCCTGATGTGGTTAAAGCATGTAGTGTGTCGCTTGTCCATGAGCTCGGGCAACGTAGCTGTAGTTTTTCGTGCTAGCTTGGTCATAAAGGGGATTCTGGGCCAGATTCTTTCTAATAAGGTTATTAGCATGATTTTTTCATCTTGATCGTCACTCATCAGCTTGATTTTTTATTAAAACGTGCCAGTAAGTTTCAAGCTTTTATCTTCCCTCTTTTTCATGGTGAGTAGATATACGGATGGTCTCCTATTCACTTGGCCTGAAAAACGATGTTCCAACCCAACCTGACTCGAGAATATTCCGATTACCAATTACCCGATATGGAAAATTCTCCAGAAGAATTGGGTGCTCTGACTCCTTTTGTTTTTAATATTTAATATTTTATAGTTTTAAAATTTTAATTTTTTAAAATACAAAAAATAAAAAGTCCTTCTATATGTTTAATCTTCTACATAATTTAGCATATTTGAATTTCATATTTTTAATGGGTGACATCACATGAATTATTGAATTAGGGATGCAATCCACGACAGGTGGCTTGCTCGCTAGCACAGCATGCTTATGACAAATCCATGAATAGAATAGCCTATACACCATTTACGATAACAACACAAATAACATCAGTTTGAAGAAAACAACTGGACCTTTTTTTTTTTTGAAAACAGAATACTTGTATTCATTAAAAGGAGACCAAATGGCCAATACAACTGGGAATGTCCTCAAGTTCTATGAGTACATCATCAAGAACAAGAGCATGTTTGGATAGGGTATGAGCAATCTCATTGGATGCTCTCTTAACATGTTTGACAGACCATGTTTCGAACCTTTGAAAAAGGATCTTTGTGTCCATAGATATCAGACCTGCTTGTGACCAGTTTTGGCTTTCGGTTGTGAGTTCTTGAACCACCTGCAGTGCATCACCTTCAAGTATGATGTGCCTGAGTCCAATGTTAGTAGCTAAAAGAACAGCCTGTTGAGCAACTTGGGATTCAGCAAGGTGAGGATCTGGAAAAAGAGGTATTTTCATTCTCATTGTTGCAATAAATTTTCCTTCCCAATCTCTAATTGCCACACCAATGCCACTGCTACAGTTTTGTTTGTTTAGACTTGCATCCTAGTTAATTTTATAGATTCCTTGTGGGGGTGGCTCCCAAGGGGATGCAGTGAGCACCACTCTCTGAGGTACTGCAGATGAAAGTTTTTGAAGGATAAGCAGATCTTCTTGTTTCTGTTTTGACTGGATTGAGAGAGTAAGAGGATTTGTAAAAATCTGTTTGAATATAAATTCATTTCTCCTCTTCCAAAGCTTCCAAATGGTAACTGCAAATTCAACTAATAGAGGCTCCTCCAAGTCGGCAAGCATTGATAAAACCATATCTTTGAAAGATTGTGGAGAGGATTCCCGCTTTTGGAAATAGGCAGAGGAGTAGTTCCAGACATCATTCGCTGCTGGGCATTCCCAAATTACATGTTCTATGGTTTCGAAAGCTTGGCTGCAGATTGGACAGGAGGAGTCATCGATAATTCTCCTTCTTTTGAGGTTAGACTTGGTGGGTAAAGCATTGTGGCAAGCTTTAGAATAGCTTTTCTGAGTTGGTGATGGGGAGTTTCCAGATTCTCCACTATTTTTCTTGAGGGTGGCGTGAAATTGATGTTTGCCCTTTTGAGGATTGGTGAATTGACACATGCAGATTATAGGCACTCCTAACTGAGAATACTCCATTCTTTGTCCCACACCATGTAATCTTGTCGGGGCTATTGCAAAGACTAATTGGGATTTGAAGTATATTTGTAACCTCCTCCTCATTGAAGAGAGTCTTGAGGGTATCCACCTTCCATGACTGAGTGTGTTGGTCAATTAGCATATCCACTGTTGCCATAGGATCAGCATCTCTGATGGGACTTTGGATCATGTGTGAAGAGGAGTGTGGGAGCCATTTGTTTAGCCAGATACTGGTCTTTTGACGATTGCCAATGCGCCATAGGAGACCAGCTTCCAGAAGGGGCTTAGCATAGAGGATACTCCTCCATATAAAAGAGGCTGTTCTTTTGGCTTTAGCTAGCATGAAGTGCCCATTGGGAAAGTACTTGTTTGAGAGAACCTGAGCAGCTAGTGATTCTGGATGTTGGATTAATCTCCAACCTTGTTTTGCAAGTAATGCCATGTTGAAGAATTCCAGATCTCTAAAGCCTAGGCCGCCTGTTATTTTTGACCTTCTCAGGTGTTCCCAGGAACACCAGTTGACTTTGCCTTTGTCCTCTTGTTGACACCACCAGTAATGCCTTAGTAACCTGTTTAACTCTTCCATAATGGATTTGGGTAGTTTAAAAACACCCATATTATATGTGGGTATTGCTTGGAGGACAGCTTTGATGAGGATTTCTTTGCCAGCCTGACTTAAGTGCTTCAACTTCCAGTTACTGATTTTGTTCCTGATTCGGTTGATGAGGTGTTTAAAGCTTACTTGTCTGGCCCGCCCTATCTGAGTTGGTAAACCAAGGTAACTGTCGTAGGATTGGGAAGATTTGACCCCTGCTATTGCTGTGATGATGTCCTTAGCTTCTGACCTTGTGTTTTTGCTTAATAGGATTGAAGTTTTCTCCTTGTTTAGTCTTTGTCCTGAGCCTTGTTCATAAGTCTCCAATAAGAAGAGTAGCCGGCTCCACTCAAGGGGGTTGGCCCTGCAAAATAGCAAACAATCATCAACATAAAAAATGTGGCTAATGGTGAGCTCTGATTTGGCAATGGGGACACCAGTGATGGCTCTTCTTATTTCAGCTTTTTGAATGAGTTGGGTAAGAACCTCAGCACATAGTATGAATAGGTAGGGGGAGAGGGGATCGCCTTGTCTGATGCCTCTTGATGGGAAGAAAGGTTTTTGAGGTATTCTGTTGAGGATGATGGAATAAGAGACAGTGCTCACACATCTCATAATGGTCTCAACCCATTGTGTAGCAAAACCCATTTTGGTCATAACTGCTGCTAGGAAAGGCCATTCAAGCCTATCATAGGCTTTGCTCATGTCTAATTTTAGTGCCATGAAACCTTCTTTCCCCTTAAGGAGGTTGCTCATAGTGTGTAGAGTTTCAAATGCCAAAATAGCATTGTCTGTTATTAATCTGTTTGGGACAAAAGCACTCTGGGTGGGTGAGATCAGTTCAGGGAGAGTCACTTTGAGTCTGTTGGCCAGGACTTTAGCTAGGATTTTGTAGAGTACATTGCAGAGGGAAATGGGTCTGTATTCAGAAAGCTTGGAGGGGAGCTTAACCTTTGGGATTAAAGCTATGTGGGTTTCATTGAATTCCCGAGGCCATGAAGTGGAGCTGAAAGCCTCCTATACAGCTGAACAAATTCGAGGACCTACAGTATCCCAATACTATTGGAAGAAGATGGCAGGGAATCCATCAGGTCCTGGGGACCCGAGACCATTCATGCTAAATAAGGCTTGCTTGACTTCTAGATTGGAAATCTGTTTGGTGAGGGAGAGGTTCATTTGATCTATGATTTTGGGTTCTAGGACTTTGGTGCATTCTTGAAGTTGTTTGGGCTGAGAGGAGGAGAAAAGGTCTTGAAAGAAATTCTGGAACATACCATTAATCTCCTCGGGTGTGTCCACTGTGAGCCCTGCATCATTGGATATTTTGTGGATGGCATTGTTTTTTTTCCTTTGATTTGCACACATGTGGAAGAACTTTATATTTCTATCCCCTTCCTTGAGCCATGTTTGTTTAGCTCTTTGCTTCCATTTGATATCTTCTTCCTCAAACAGTTTCTCAATATCAATTCTGAGATTATTAATTTCTTCATTGCAGTCCCCCTGGTTGGTCTCTTGAAGTTGCTTTAGGTGTTGGAGCTTTCTGTTGATAAGTTTTTTCTGATGCTTGAGAAGGTTCTTGCTCCACAACCACAGTTGGTCTTTGCACATGAATAGTCCTTTTAGTGTTTCCTGAAGCTTTGATCCATGGAGTGGGAGAGTTGTCCAGACCTGTTGTATTAAGGCACTACACTCTTCTCTAATGTCCCAGCTAGCTTCATACTGGAAAGGCCTTTGTCTTTGAAACTCACTTGTCGGGTCTTGTGCTGTGTATATAACAATGGGGCAGTGATCTGAGCTTTGGGCGCATAATGTTTAGACTTTGCAGGCAGGGAAGAGAGAAAACCAAGATAAATTCCCAAGGGCCCTATCAAGTTTTAGTTTTGTAAAATGGTTGCCCTCTCTTCTGTTGCTCCAGGTGAAGAAGTCACCCTCAAAAGGTATTTCAATGAGTTCACAATCTTCAATTGCTGACCTGAAATTTTCCATTAATCGATAGGGTCTTTCAGCTGCACCCATTTTCTCATGCTGGAAGCATATCTCGTTGTAATCTCCAATGCAAATCCAAGCTTGATTATTGGTTGGTTTGAGAAGTCTTAGTAATTCCCAGCTACCTTTCCTTTTGCTAGCCTCTGGATGGCCATAGAAGCCTGTGAGGAGTAAAGGCTGGGTCGTGGTGAGGGGGGTTACCTCAACTGAGATGTGGTGCCGGGTATAGGAAAGTAACTTTACATCAAAAGTTCCTTTCCAAAGTAGAGCAATGCCACCACTGAGGCCTCTGTTGTCTACTATGAAACTGTTGGGAAAGCCACATTGAGTTCTAATCTTTTCTACCTTACTTCTAGAGCACTTTGTTTCCATAAGGAAAACAAAGTTTGGGTTCTTTTGACACACCAAATGGTGTAGTTCTTGAACTGTCCGAGGGTTCCCAAGCCCTCGGCAGTTCCAACTAAGGCAAATCATTGCGGATGGTGGGGCTGCCTTGCAGCCACCACCTGAGTTGGAAGTGAGGTTTCAATCTCATTGCTGGACAGTTTCTTTGGTTTCTTGACATTTGGGATTTGAGAGGTAGAGTCCACAGAGTGATTGATTTCCTTCCTTTTGGTCCCTCCTCTTGTATCCGGCCCCCTCACCAGTAATGGAGAAGGTGGCTCACGAGCTCATCTCTTCCAATTTGCTTTCCTAGTCGATACTGGTTTGGTGGAGGTGAGGGTGATATCAGTTTGGTCAATTTCTAGTTCATCAACTAGAATTGGGGGGTGGGACAGTGATGTGGGGACCCTTGTCTCAGGTAATTGTTTTATGTTTAAATCAGAGACAATGGGCATTAAAGGTTGACTCGTTCGAAAATGAGCAGCCCAAAGGCTATCCAAGTGCAGGAGCGTGTCGCGTAGTAATTAGGAATAAATTCCTAGATTGTCTCCACAGGGAAAGTGCTAAAAATAAACTCGTATAAAATTGTGGAAATATTTACAATGATAAAATAAAAATCAAAAGTGGTAATATAAACAATGGATGGAAGAGTGCAATGAAAATGAGAAGATTACTGGTCGTGAACCAGATTCATTTTTTGTTGAATTTGGGTGTAGTGATTAAAAGTAAGAAATCAAAGTGCAAGACAGTAAAATAAAATTGCTGAAAATTAAAGAACTGAAATTTAAATTAGCAAGAAAATTAAATGACATAAAAATAAATTGCAGAAAATAAAAGTGCAGAAAAATAAATGACAGTAATTTAAATGCTGAAATTAAAAGTGCAGGAAAAGTAAATGACATAAATTTAAATGACAGAAATTAAAAGTGCGGGAAAAATAAATTGCGGTAATTTAAATGACAGAAAATTAAAGTGCATGAAAAATAAATCATCATAAATTAAAATGAAAAAAATAAACTTAAAAGTGGAGACTACAGATGAAGGAGGACAGCTCGGTAACAACAGTTGGTCCATTAGGCTCTCAACTGCATCACCGAACTCCCTCACTTCATCTGCACTTTCTCCAAAACTGAAAAAACTACAGACTAGTCCTAAGCTATTCTACTGGGTGTCTGACATTGACCACCATTTCTCCGTCTGCTTACAAGCCTTATATAGGCATCAAAAAGGCCACTTAGTTTGTGACCTTGTCCCCACTGAGAAAAATATTCCGTTTGTCGCTGGCCCTTGCATCTGTCTTGTTTCCCACATGCAGAAATCCCACTTCTTTCTTTATTCTTCTTTTTCTTTCAGCTTGCTTTCCAGCCGAACTGCACGTAGTTTCTTTCTCTGTTTTCTTTTCTTTGTCTGCTTTACAGCCGAACTGCACCGAATCCTCTATATTTTTCTTTCTTTTCGGCATGTGCATGTTGCTTCTTGTTCCACGGAAAGCAAAAGCCGAATGCTGTTGTGTTTTCGTTCGTTCCAGCTTACTGCCAACCAACCCCATGAAACCGAGGCTTCCTCCACGTGGATTTGCTGCTACTTTGTAAAACGAAAGCTGCATGCATTATTGCTCCAGCTGGTCCCGTGTGAATGGAGAGCATCTGTCTCCACCAAGCCGTGTCTTCCACTGATTATTTCTTCCAGCCGACAGTAAGTATGATGAAAACTGAATGTGAGTTGCGGCTTTTTCGTGGTTTCGTGATGGTCTGTCCCACAGAGAAACAAGTGATCTTCCAGCAGAAAGTGGAGGAGGTTGGAAACGGGGTGCTGCTTAGCTTGGTGGTTTCGGTAAATGGTTCGTCCGAGGCAACAACTCTTGGTCGTGTATGGAGGTGCTCATGCTTGAGTGGTGGTTCCAGGGAGAAGCTTGGTGGTGTCGAACAGTGGCGTGGAGGAGCTGCTGAACGCATGCAAGGAGTTTGCGTGCACTGTACATGGCTGGACGAAGGTTGAAGATGACGGGAACGACCTGTCATTTTTTTAAACGACAGGTCGTTCACCTTAGACGGCAGATTCAAATCACGTGCAAAATGACATGTCGTTTTTATCAAACGACAGGTCGTTTTCATTAGACGGCATATTCAAATCCCCTGAAAAACGACATGTCATTTGGTTGCAGACCAAACGACATGTCGTTTAGCCTGCGCAGAAAATCAAAAATAAAAATAAAAATAAAATAAAATAAAACAAAATAAAAATAAAATAAAATAAGACAGACAAAATAAATAATAATTACATAAAAAAAATAAAACTAAAAAAAATAAATTAAATAATTAAATAAAAATTAAACAAAAACTAAACTAAAATATTAAAAGTGTGTTGTGCATGTGAGGAAATAAAATCAAATTAAATCACAAGTTATAAAAATAAGCATAAGCTATGCTTTTAATCAATTTAAATCACAACTTGGATTTATTGCTTCTTGATCATTTTTTCCATTTAAAACCAATGATAAAATAATAAAATAATTAAAAATATATTGATCTTAAGTGTATAAAATATGCAATAATGCAGCTCAATCAAAGGTGATATAGAGAGATGAGCTAGTGCTGTCTTCTTTACAGCAAAAGGTTCCTTATTCTCTTTGTCCCAAGCGGCAGTGTGAGGAAAGTGGTCGAGAAAAGTAGGATAATTCTGACCTTTATGGAGCAAAGAGGCGTGATTGGAGGAGCATCTGTTAGTGGTGGAGTCCACAGCAGTAAATAAGTCTTTTGTGATGTCTGGAAACAGGAGGTTGTGGGGTTGGTGTGGCACCCAAGAGGGTCTCAAAAGTAGGTATCTTGGGTCCAACCTTGACTTGATCCTGATGGTCAGTTTGGAATACCTCTAACACTGGTGACTGTACACTGCTTGGGTGCTCATCTTCAGCCATGGGAGTCTGGTCGTCTTGGCTTTCATCTGAGCTAGTTGGTCCTGGTTTACCCCCATATCGCTTAGATTCCTTGATGTATGATCTTGCAGCCCCTGCTCTCAACCATGAGCCAAACTGCCTTGGTGTCTGATCATCCTGTTTAGTCAAGAGGTAGCCCCTCCCTTTATGCTTAATTATCCCACATTGGAAGCAGAAATTATGCAGGCGTTCATACTTGAAAACAATCCATGATTTTTGAGTAAGACCTTTGATCCATCTCCCACGAGGCAAAGGCTTGGTGATATCAACAAGCACTTTAACCTGGAGGAAATGACCCAACCCAAGTCATTCTCATCTACCTCTATCTCCAGTACCTGTCTTATACCAGAGGCTATGAGTTCACCATAATGTTTGCTCATCCCTGCTAGTGGGATATTGTGTAGTTGCACCCAAAAAGGTTCATGTGAGAAAGTTATGGAACTGATGGGGATACTGCCATCAACTTCCTTGAAAGCTAACATAAATCTATCAAAGGACCAGGGTCTACCTCTGAGGACCTTATTTAAATCTGAGACTCGTTGAAATTCTACAAGGAATTTGTTGTCGCCTGCATCAGTGAAATGGACCCAGCCTTCTAGTTTCCACATTTGGAGCATAGTGGATCTGAAAGCTTCTTTGTTGACACCTCTGTCTGAAGTGACTAAGACTAGTCGGCAGTTTTTGCCTTTCGTAGCAGCAGCTGCTAGTGACTTGTTGGAGAGGACAATAGCTTCATCTTCATTTTCGGTTAGCTTCAGGCCCTCCCATGGTGTTGAAAGATCTGTTTCATCCATGATAAGAACAGTCTTCACTAGGCAAGTAGGAAGACAAAACTCTCTGTCAGGGACAGAGAGAAAACCTCACTCTTCTAGAGAGAAGGACTCAAAACAACTGGACCTTAAAAATATATAAAGCATATTCAACCATCCAAATTAGTAGTTAATATAGATATATATATATATATATATATACTCTCCAAATTAAGCATATTCATTGCACTTCAGTTGCTAAAGTGATAAGTTCTACATGGAGTCATGGACTGTCATCTCCGTTTCTAAGAGGAAGTTTAAAACTGCTAGTATCTCAATTTTGTAGTTGCATAACTATTGCTTTCAAAGTCCGTTACATTTTCTCTATTTAATTATATTTTTTCTATTGCTCAGAAATTTCTCAGGAACATTTCAATAATTGCAACACCAGAAAACAAAATCAGAATTTTAAAAACTCTCTTGTATCTTTCTTTAAAAAACTGAAAAAAGTTTGTCCTTCACACCCAACACATTTGGCCTTTACTTTTCCATCAACCAAATTAAATAAACCAAAATCAAAGCAAAATAATGTGGGTCTTAGCATTTTGTCACTTCCCAGAAAGGACATGAAGTAATCCTTTACCATTGGTTTTTGGTGTGTAATTGGATCAGTATTCACATTAGCCTGCATTGGAGTTCCATCAAAACCGAAAGAAATTAAGTTGCAATATCTAAGAAATAATTCTTTTGAATGGCTGGTAATATAAATAATTTGACAAACAAACCTTTTCAAATTAAAGAAATGCATAACTAATGAAAAAGTACAACTTTCAATCACATGCATTCTATCAAGAAGTGGTAAGGTTTTTCAATGCCAAAGGTTGTTCTGTGTATATGTTTTCTTTCAATCCCATCGGTAAGAAACAAGTTCTAATCTTCCACATGGTGAAGAGGCTACAATTCAGTATCTGCATGCATTTAAAGATGGGATGGGATTGGATGCCATTAAGACTGCAGCAACTGGCCAGGGTACAGGAGGAGGCCCCGCGAGGGGGGGCGTGTGGGGGGCGGGGTGGGTGGGGGTGATGGGGTTAGTATTAAAACAAGTAGGGAGGGTCCAATTTGGAAGCAACCAATTATTCAATTGAAAAGAGTAAAAACAAACAAACTATGCCACTTGCTATCACATATTTGTTCTTACTTTTACACATTCCACAACAAGAAGTCGATGACTTGCATGCTTTCAATTTGCAGTTTTGTCTTGCGGGTAGTTCCCTCTACTTTCTATTCTGTTCTAAATTGAGTTGATAGTGAAAGAGCAATAAAATGATAGGTCTAATCTTGAGATTTTTCTATTTACAACAATTTAAGAAATGAAAAACGGGAATGAAGAACAAAAGTCATACCCAATTACTTGAAAGGTGAAAAATTGTATATATAAAAGTTAACTTTGAAGGGATTGTTTTTGCAATGGTAGTCTAGTGCTTGACAATTGTTGTCGATAAAAGCCACTCATCCATTGAGTAAGAAGCATATTTTTCTATTATGTTATGATTTTTTTTAAGCTAGTTTCTATTCCAAAAATCGAAAACACCCACATAAACAAAAAATACAACAAAAACACAAAATCAAAATAGGGACAGCACCATACAAACCTTAACCCTAGCACCTTATAAAATCAAGCCACCAAATCAAATAAAACCAAGACTATTAGTGTTCCTTACCTTCAATTAGTGTTGTTCGGTGCTTGTAGAGTGAGTTACGAGAGAGAGTGAGCTGCTAGAGAGGGTAAGACAGAGAGAGAGAGAGAGTGAGCTGCGAGCGAGTAGAGTTAGAGAGAGAGGGAGTGTGAGCTACGAAAGGAGAAGACTTCAGAGAGTCGAGACTCGAGAGGAGCTCAAGAGACGGAGATCATTGAGCGAGAGAGGGAGCTGGACTTCAGGAGAGGAGAAAACCAAAATTGACGCCATTTTCAGTTAATAAATGGGTATCAGGTATTTACCTAATTAGAATCAAAATGGGTACAAATAATTCTGGTTCCGATTTTTACATATAAAAGGGTTGGGTCGAAAAATTTAGGTGTGTCGGGTGAGCGGTTTTTTGATTAGCCTTACTCCTTCTCCTTTACTTGCCATGAATTGGGTCAGAAATTGCCTCCCTAGCTCCTTGAAGCTTTCTATAGACCTTGGTTACAGTGCTCTGAACCACCCACGTGCAGATCCTTTCAACATTAGAGGAATCTCTAGACATGCAATTTCTTTGGGAACCCCATGGTGCGTCATATGTGCTTTGAAAGTTTTCAGATGCTCAACGGGGTCTTTGGACCCATCGTACATTTCCATTAGTGTGACCTTGAACTTTGGTGAGAGTGGTACTGCCATGATTTCCGTGCTGTAAGGTAGGTTCACGCCATTTCCTCATACTTGTCCATGAGGCTTTGTAGATCGTGGTGCAGTTTTTTTTTCTTCATCATTGTTGAAATGCCTACCCGTGCTTTGTGACTCCCCTTTTGCTCTATCAACTTGGCTTGCCATGACATTTTCGCCTGATACCGTATTCCTGCGTTTTAGGGCTTTGTTTTCACGTAGTAATGCCTCCAATTCCCTAGTTACATTCTTCAACTTATCCTCCAGTTTTGCTAATCTATTCTCCATGCTAGCAAACATTCCCTCCTGGTCCTTAGTTGCTTGAGATTGTGTGGTGCAAGGCATGCGAAAAGCATGTTATGATGCAGAAAAAGTTATCCCACAGATGGTGCCAACTGTTTCAGACATGTTTTGAACTCCTACACACGCCCACCACCAACCTGTAACACGTAGATAGAGAAAGGTATCGAGGGCATAAACGCTTCGATGCCTAATTCAGATGAATTCTAAGTTAAATAAAGATCGAAAGTTTTATTCACTTACTTGATCAGTCTTTCTCCTCTTATATATATAGAGGTTGGAGTGGTTTTTCCCTTGCTTTTATAACAACCTTATCTTTTGTTAGAATTATGTTTGGGTTAATGATTTGAACTCCCCACCTTATATGATCTCATTTGACCTTTGAGGAGTGTTTGAATCTGTCTTATCGGTACATAATTTGTTGGATTTCCCTCCTGTGAACACGAAACGAATCTAGGATTGGAAGCCCATATGTCATTCAGGACTCATCATGGGCTTCTCTTTTTGGGCCCAGGGCGCTTAAGATGCATAGGTGGGTCTTGGAGACTGGGGGAGAGTTTGGCCTCTCCAATGTTCACCAACTCAAACATCATCCATATAACAACAAACAAGAAACCTAAATAACACATTAATTACATAAATTGAAGACCATGATAAGAGAATGATCTTCTAAAAATATGAAGTTGCATGTAACTTGTGGTATATATTCTCCCATCAATTGGTCATGCCTTAACCTTGAACAAATGAGCTTATCCCAATGAAGAAGTAAGCAACCTTGAACAAATCAACTATGCAAATGGAAAAAATCTATGAATCTAGCAAAACACTTAGTAAAATGTGCAAAACAGGGTCACAATCTTAGTAAATCATATTTAACTTGTGTCCCTTGAGCATTAGTAGGGATACAAAGAAAAAAGAAAAGAAAAGATTGGCTACAGATCCAGAGTCATCAAATGATTGAAAACATGAATAAGTCAAATACAAAATTCACAGTAAATAGGACCAACTTTATAGATTAAGAAATACATACAAATACATAGATACTCTTATATTCTAGGACCCCAAGAAAGAGTACTTGTTGGCATGGTGCGATCTTTTGATTGGAGTGGTCTTTGGCTTGGATGCTAATGGAGTCCCGTATCCAGAGGACCCAATGGCCCTGCTAATGGTTGCATTGGCTACATGTTGGACGTAGACTATTGCATTACGGTCTTCCTAAAATAGAGCCCTTCTTTATTCGTTTCCTTCAAAAGTTTTGCAATCCATGCATTTTTAGTTTTCAAAGCACAACACATTGGCTTGGAAGCATTCACAATATTTCTTTAGGCAGCCTGATTTCTTATAGTGACATCCTTTATTGTGCTTTCCCACAACTTGAGCTTCTGCTACATCTTCCTGGTTAAAGACATAATCATTGCATGCTAGAATAGTTTAAAGAATTGAGTATATTATTGATGGATTTACAATAACGTACAGTGGCTAATATATACAGATGTAAGTGATAAGTGTGATTTGATTTTTATTACTCTTTTATTTATGGAAAGTGTCCGTTTTCCTTCAATACTATTGATTTTATTTTATTTCTACATATTTTTCTTTATTTTCTTGGATTTGAAAGAATGAGAATGTTGATGTCGTATTTTGCACACCCTTGGGCCAAGCCCCGACAACTCGGGTTTTCAGAGTTGGGCCTCGATTAGTGCTGTGTGTGAGCCCTCGGCAGTGGTCTGGTGCAGTTGTACGGTATCGGTTCATACATCCTTGGTGATGCACAGTGTTTAAATGTAGAAAATAAAGAAATGAACACATAGATTTTACGTGGATCGGCACTAGGCGTACGTTCATAGAGGTTTTGGGAGGGGAGATTGGTTTACAGTCTCTCGTAGGCTCTCATTTCTCATTGTACAATGGAAGCTGTATAGCTATTTACTAGAGAATCAGTTCTCTCTAGAGCTCTCTGGATGAAGAAGAAGTCCCCTAGTGTGAAGAAGTCGAAAAATCCGATCCAAAGTCCGTAGGTGATGAGTGTATGAAAGTACACTCTAAATATCTTATTATTGGATTGAAATGCTAAAATATGAATAGAAATTATAGAAATTAATATGTATTCTTGAATTGAGTTTCTATTTACTTTGGGATACTCTTGAGCCGATTTTTATATTTAATTTCAGGGTCTATAAAAAAGCAAGTCAAATTCAAAGGATTTTCAAGTGGACAAGACGTTGAAACAACTTAAGAACTTTCAATGAGTTTAGGACTCTTCAAATAAGGATAATGATGGGGTTTGAGAGTAATTCGGATCAAGAGAAAAAGTTAGTCCGAAATTCACTAGAAAACAGTTTGTATATACTTTAGTATTTTGATTGTAACTTTCCACTCAAATATTGGATTTACAAGATTCTAGATTCTTTAGAAAGATATCTTAAAGGGCTACAACTTTGTCTCTAATAAGAATTTATGAATTCGAACTCTTGAAACACCTACATGGCTTCCAAGTGGAGTCCTAAAAATTTAAGCGATTTGCATTTCATTGGCACGAAATTGGGAGCTTTTGGGAGGAGAACCAAACTAAAGAAAGAGGAGAACCAGATTGAAGAAGAAAGAGATGAAATTAATTGCCATGGCCGCCGTTTACTTTGTTTCTCTCTTGAGATTTTTGTTATCCATTATATTTATGGGTAACTAAATTATCAAGTAGGGCTAGGGATGAACTTGCACATTAGATGGTATTTTTAATTTATTTATTCGATTTTCAATTACTAAAACTCTTTTATTTTATCATTCTTAATTCAGTGTTGATGTTTTCTTCTCCGAATAATCATAGAATTTATTCTGTTTATAGATTCAGTCATGCTTTTTCTATTGAATGGATTAGTTCTTTGATTATGTTTGGATCAATTATTTATCTATATTGATTCAATTCTTTGCTGCAATATCGCTCCCAGAGTATATTGTCGTCGTTGGATTTTCTCAGTAGGGATAATAATTTACATATTTTAAAAGTGATGAATGATTTTTCAAAGGGTTACATTTGGTTTAATTTTGGTTTATAAATCTATATCTTCCAATTGGGAATTTTTAGAATTAAGTTCCCAATTGAGTTATTTAATGAATTAAGAATAATTAAAATACCAGATTTGTGCAAGGGATTCTTGACGCTCTACTGTTTGTCAAATTTGAGTACTTTTTCCATTAATCACTTTGCTTCACTTTAATTTGCATTTAAAATTAATCTTTGTTCTTCATTAATCATTTAATATTTTTCCTAAGTTTCTTTGTTCTTTCTGCTATTCTTTTAATTTGTCTATCTATGGAATCGACACCCCAAAGCTGTGCTACAATTACTACATTATTCTTTGGGCGTTATCAAATTTTGGCGCCGTTTCCGGGAAGACGGTAGAAGAATTGTTAGATAGTTTTTCTTTTCAACAGTTTGTAAAGGTGGTAACTTCGTTCCTTCTTTCAGCTTGCTGCATTTTTTTTTTCTTTTTATAATATTTTTATTTTTTTTAGTATTTTTTTTACCTTGCATGCACAGATATAGAGACACCTTGGGTAGATTTGCTTGTAAGCCTGTGCAAGAGTCAGAATCAAATTTTTTAAATCCTTTATTTGACAATCCATCTAGTCCTGAAGAAATGAGTGAACACGGAGATCAACCCACTAGGACTATTCAGGATTACCTCCACCCTACACGCATAGTCACACCATCATGCATCATGTTTTCAGCTAATACTCGCCAACTGGATTTTAAAACAGGGATGATATAGTTACTCCCTACTTTTCATGGCTTGGAAAATGAAAATCCATATGTGCACGTTAGGGAGTTTGAGGAAGTAGTTGTGACTTTTTATAGTCAAAATGTAACTGATGATATTGTGAGACTAAAGTTCTTTCCTTTCTCTTTGAAGGATAGAGCTAAGAGTTGGCTATACTCGCTGAGACCAAGATCTATTGGATCATGGAGTGAGATGACTCAGGTCTTTTTTAATAAATATTTTCCCCAACATAAGACCAATACTTTAAAAAGGCAAATCTTCACCTTTACACAAAAGGACAGTGAGACTTTGTATCAGTCTTGGGAGAGATTTAAGGAGTTGTTGAGTATGTGCCCTCACCATGGGTATGAGAATTGGCGCTTAGTGAGCTATTTTTATGAGGGACTTACACCTAGAGAGCGCCAATTTGTGGAGATGATGTGTAATGGTGAGTTCTTACAAAAAGATCCTGATGAGGCCATAGAATACCTTAATGAGCTAGCTGAAAAAGCTCACACTTGGACTGGACCTAGTGCTACTGAAAGCACAAATAGGTCACGACCTGGAGGAAATCCAAATGGTGGTGGAATTTACCATCTCAGGGAAGAGGATAGCCTAAAGGCTAAGGTTGAGATGCTCACTAGGGAGCTAGATGTGTTAAAGACTAAGGACTTAAAGCCAACACACGTGGCTAATCATGTAGAGTCTTTTGGACCATGTTTTGTGTGTGGCGGGGTAGATCATCTCGCCCAAGAGTGTCCCACATTTGTTGAGATGAAAGAGATGTATGAGGAACAATGTAATGCCTTAGATATGTACAAGAAGTGTTTTACACCTTACTCTGATACCTATAATCCGGGGTGGCGCAATCACCCCAATTTTAGCTGGAAGTCTGAAAACCAGTAGCCTGCACAACCCCCTAGATCATATCTTGCACCATATCATGCACCTTCATCTTCTAGGAGTCCTTTAGAAGACACTTTGCATGCTTTTATTGAAGCACAGGGTAAGACTAACCAAAAGTTTGAATCTTTGATTATGCAGGTTGTGGAAGAAAATAAGGAGATAAAGAGCCAAGTGTCCAAATTGATGAGCTCCTTGAGTGTGAATGAGCGAGGTAAGTTCCCTTCTCAAGCTCAGTCCTCACACCATGGTCAACACATGGCGCAAGAGAATGTGAAAGATATGAATGCCATTGTGACACGAAGTGGTAAGTCATTATATATCCCAACAACGAACAAATCAGAGGATGTGGAAAAGGATCAAGATAGTAGTGATGCCGAGCTGCCCAAGGAACTTGAGGTGACAAAGAGTCCTGTGAAGGTACCATTCCCTCAAGTTTTAAAATCAAGCAAGTGAACTATGGATCCTACCAATGAAATCCTAGAGAATCTAAGGCAGGTAAAAATCAATCTTCCTCTTTTACATGTGATTAAACAAGTACCTACTTATGCAAAAGTTCTCAAGGATTTGTGTACAGCTAAGAGGAAGCACCATGTGAAGAAGACAACATTCCTGACAGAGCAAGTTAGTGCTCTAATTGAGCAGCAGATTCCTCCCAAGTACAAGGATCCTGGTTGTCCAACTATTGCATGTAGCGTTGGAAATCATGAGTTTGGACAAGCTTTGCTAAATTTAGGAGCTAGAGTGAATTTAATGCCATATTCTATTTATTTGCAGTTGGGGTTGGGTGAAATCAAACCAACCACTGTGGTATTGCAATTGGTTGATTGTTCAGTCAAAGTACCCCGGGGTGTGGTAGAGGATGTTCTAATTCAAATTGACAAATTTTATTATCCTGTTGATTTCCTAATCCTTGACACTAGCTTTGTTGTTGATACTACTTCTAAAATTCCTTTGATTTTAGGTAGGCCTTTCCTTGCCACTGCTAATGCTCTTATTAATTGCAGGAATGGGCCCATGAAGCTGTCTTTTGGAAACATGACCCTTGAGGTGAATATCTTTCATATTGCAAAACAGCCAGAAGATGATGATGGAAGCCACCAGATATACATGATTGACTCACTCATGGATAAGGGAGTTTCTATAGCTCATGATTTTGATCCTCTTGAGTATTTTCTTCTTAATTCTGAGTTTGATTCTATCAGTGATCCATCTGATGTAGTTGATATTTGTGCTATTTTTTATAGAACTCAGGATTATGGCACTCAGGCATGGCAACCGAAGTTTGAGGAGTTGCCTAAGAGAAGTGCAAAACAAATTCCTTCAAGTGTGGAAGCACCCAAAGTTGAATTGAAGCCTCTGCCTAAGGGTTTAAAGCATGCTTTCCTTGGTCCAGGTGATACTTTTCTTGTTATTATCTCATCTGAATTGTCTGGGTCTCAAGGTGAGAAATTAATTCGGACCTTAAGTGAGCATAAGTCAGCCTTAGGTTGGAGCATTGCTGATATAAAAGGTGTTAGTCCCTTGGTTTGTTCTCATAAAATTAATTTGGAGGAAGGCACTAGCCCTCATAGAGACCCCCAGCATAGGCTTAATCCCACTAGGAAAGAAGTGGTGAAGAATGAAGTGTTGAAACTATTAGATGCAGGAATCATATATTCTATTGCTGATAGTAAGTGGGTAAGTCCTACACAGGTTGTTCCTAAAAAGTCAGGTGTTACTATAGTGAAGAATGACCTAGGAGAGTTAGTCCCTACAAAACTTGTGACTGGGTGGCGGATATGCATTGATTACAGAAAATTAAATGCTGCCACCCGGAAAGACCATTTTCCTCTCCCTTTTATTGATCAAATTCTTGAGCGTGTGGCTGGTTCTCCTTTCTATTGTTTCTTGGATGGTTATTCTGGTTATTATCAAATTGAAATTGCATTAGAAGACCAGGATAAAATCACTTTCACTTGTCCTTTTGGTACTTATGCTTTTCGTAGAATGCCATTTGGATTGTGTAATGCACCTGCTACTTTTCAACGTTGCATGATGAGCATTTTTAGCGACATGGTTGAAAATTGCATGGGAGTTTTTATGGATGACTTGACTGTTTTTAGATCTTCTTTTGAAGTATGCTTATTGAATTTAGAGAGAGTGTTAACTTGTTGTGAGGAGAAGGAATTGGTTTTAAATTGGGAGAAATGCCACTTTATGGTACCTTCAGGTATTGTCTTAGGGCATGTTATTTCTTCTAGGAGGATAGAGGTTGATCAATCTAAGATTGTATTAATCTCTAAGTTGCCTACACCTAGGACAGTAAAGGATGTGAGATCCTCACTTGGTCATGCAGGCTTTTATAAGAGGTTTATATAGAATATTTCCACCATATCTAGACCACTATGTGACCTCCTAGCTAAAGATGCCCCATTTGAGTGGACACAAGCTTGTCAAGAGGCCTTTAAAACGCTAATTGGCAAGCTTACCTCAGCACCCATAATGCAGTCACCTAATTGGAGTTTACCTTTTGAGATCATGTGTGATGCTAGTGACTTTGCTGTAGGTGCTGTTCTTGGATAGCGAAGGGAGGGGAAGCCTTTTGTCATTTACTATGCTAGTAGAACTCTAAATAGCGCTCAAATGAATTACTCCACTGAAAAAGAGTTGATAGCTGTAGTATTTGCTTTGGATAAGTTTCGTGCTTACTTGATTGGTTCTCCTATTATTATTTTCATAGATCATGCAGCCCTTAAGTACCTTCTTACAAAGAAGGATGCTAAGGCGCGACTAATACGGTGGATTTTACTTTTGCAGGAATTTGACATCACCATCAAAGACAAGAAAGGAGTGGAGAACATAGTGGCTGACCATCTCTCGAGACTCACATTTGAGGACACCTCTGACCACCTGCCAATCAGGGATGATTTTCCCAATGAGCATTTACTTTCTATTACTTCTCTACCATGGTTTGCTCATATTGTGAATTATTTGGTTGCAGGTGAGATACCCATGGATTGGAGCGCTCAGGATAAGAGGAAGTTCATGACTGAGGTACGTAATTTCTATTGGGATGACCCTTTTCTTTTCAAATACTGCCCTGATCAAATTTTAAGGTGTTGCATCCCTGATGAAGAGATTGCTAACGTCTTGGAATTTTGTCACTCCCAAACTTGTGGAGGCCACTTTTCAATGAAGAAAACCACTACAAAGATTCTGAAGTGTGGATTTTATTGGCCCACCTTGTTTGAGGATGCAAATATCTATTGTCGCTCATGTGAAAAGTGTCAAAAGTTAGGAGTTATGTCCCGTCATAATATGATGGCCTTAAACCCAATTTTAGTGATTGAAATTTTTGATTGTTGGGGCATTGATTTCATGGCACCATTTCCTCATTCTTTTGGATATCAATATATTATTGTGGCAGTAGATTATGTGTCAAAATGGGTAAAGGCAGCAGCTTGCAGGAGCAATGATAATAGGACAGTAATTAAATTTCTCAAAGAAAATGTGTTATCTCGATATGGTACTCCACGTGCTATCATTAGTGATCGAGGTACACATTTTTGTAACTGTTCTTTTGAGGCTTTGATGAAAAAATATGGGGTGGTACATAAGATTTCTACTACCTATCACCCCCAGATAAGTGGACAGGTAGAACTTGCAAATAGGAAAATTAAGCAAATTTTAGAAAAAAGGGTTAACCCAGATCGCAAAGATTGGTCTTTGAGACTAATTGATGCGCTTTGGGCCTACCCTACAGCTTTCAAAACTCCCTTAGGCATGTCACCTTATAGGCTTGTTTTTGGAAAGCCTCGCCACTTACCTGTGGAACTTGAGCATCGTGCTTATTGGGCCATCAAACATTTCAATTTTGACATGGGAGAAGCAAGTAAGCTTAGGAAATTTCAGTTGACCGAGTTAGAGGAGTTAAGAAATTATGCTTATGAGAACTCTAGAATCTATAAGGCTAAAATGAAAGTGTTTCATGATAAAAATATTTTGAGAAAAACGTTTAAGTCTAATGATCGAGTGTTTTTATATGATTCTAGACTCCATAAGCACCCAGGAAAATTTCGGTCTAGGTGGACCGGCCCTTTTGTAGTAAAGAATGTTTTTGAAAATGGGGTGGTAGAAATAGAGGATCCTAAGGATGGTCGGATCTTTAAAGTAAATGGCCAACGCCTTAAAGTATTAATTGATAGGCAAGTTCCGGAAGTGGAAAACATTCCACTTATGGATCCGGTCTATCAACCTTGACCACACCACGCATGTATGTTTTTTTTTTCTTTGTTTGTTCTGTTTTCTCTTATTTTCTTTCTTTTCCTTTTTGTTTGCTGTTGATTTCTTTGTTTCTGTTTGTAGGTTAGTTTCATTTTGTAATTTCAGGTTTCCATCTTTGGTGCTTAGCGAGTTACTCACGTCACCCATCAGGTGTATTCTACCATTTTTAGTTACTCCCCATTCAAATTTGATTCTTAAACATTGAGGACAATGTTTCATTTAAGTTGGGGGGTGGTGGTGCAAATTCAGTATTTAAAATACTTGTTGGAACTCTGTGGCATATTTTCATGTGTCAATTTTTTTTTAATTTGCATCACACGTGCATCATTTTTACATGTGTACTCATTCTCATTCATAGCCATCTTTGTGAATTCACCAAACCCATCATAATCATTTTTTGCTGAAGCATTCACAGAACACCTAATGCACTCATCCAAACTTTGGGATAAGATGGTGGTTTGACACATGTAATTAGAGAACTCTTTTGCTTAAGTATTCATGTGAGTTTTGGAGAGGATTGAGTGCCTACAAATGCTGTAAATTGTGATAAGCGTTCATTGATATGTTGAATTCGGCACTTCTTGTGAGAATATCATTACATGGTTTGTGGTAAGATGGTTGATATACTTGGGATATGACGAAAGTCAACTTAGGATCAACGTTTGAGCCTTTAAAGCTAACCCTTCCATCATAGACCTCTAATAGCCAACTTTGAGCCAAAAAACACATGTAGCTTTTTCTTTTCATATACCCACATCATCCATACCTCTCCACATTGGAGTATAACCTATACATTGATTTTTTCTACCCTTGTTACTTCCAAGTGTGTACTAGATGTGGAATTTTTATTTTTTCTATTAAAAAAAAGGGAGAGAGAGCAAAGGGGAAGAACATGAGTTACAAGGTGTTCAAGTGAGTGAGCTTCAAAGGCAAAACTACCAAGGCTAGGTAGAAATAGAAAAATACTTGGTGACATAATTGTTCACCGAGTTAAAAAAAATGAAAAAAAAGAAAAAGAAAAAGGAAAAGCATTATCATTTGATGATCTAAAAAGTTGAAGAGTACATCAAGTGAGAAGTGTGGTCTACTGAGATATTTAATAAGATTCCCTTTGTATGTACTTGGAAGTTTTTGAATCATTTTTATCTTTTTTTTTTTCATATAGCCACAAACCTAAGCCACGTTACAACCTTTTGTATTGACCGTTCTGATCCTAAGTAAGGTTTTGGAAAGAGTGGTGGAAGTCTCATTTGTTAGTGTTCCTATCATAAGATCAATGTTTGCTTGTTACTTGTACATAATTTCCTAATTCCTCATAAGAGTGTGTGTATACCCATTGTCAACTCCATAGAGAGAATCCTCACACGAAATACTCTTATAACCATGAGTTATGGAGTTGAACCTTTCGCTTGAGATGTTCTTGATGTTGCATGTGTCAGGGCTTCTGGTTAGATGGATATAGTTTGGAACACACACACACTCTGTGAATTGCTATAAGTGGATTGATCTTGATGGGTTATTGGATTCCTTAGTATGTTTTGACATGTGAATATGGAAAATGTGAATTGGTGGCCTATTTTAGTGATTCTCATCTCTTTCATCTCTTTGGTATAGAAATTGCTAGGGACTAGCAATAAGCAAGTTAGGGGGGTGTGATGAGTGTATGAAAGTACACTCTAAATACCTTATTATTGGATTAAAAAGCTAAAATTTGAATAGAAATCATAGAAATTAATGTGTATTCTTGAATTGAGTTTCTATTTACTTTGGGATACTCATGAGTAGATTTTTATATTTAATTTCAGGGTCTATAAAAGAGCAAGTCAAATTCAAAGGATTTTCAAGTGGACAAGATGTTGGAATAACTTAAGAACTTTCAATGAGTTTAGGACTCTTCAAATAAGGATAATGATGGGGCTTGAGAGTAATTCGGATCAAGAGAAAAAGTTAGTCCGAAATTCACTAGAAGACAGCTTGTACATACTTTAGTATTTTGACCGTAACTTTCCACTCAAATATCATATTGATAAGATTTCAGATGCTTTGGAAATATATCTTAAAGGGATACAACTTTGTCTCTAATAAGGATTTTTGAATTTGAACTCCTAAAGCACCTACGTGGCTGCCAAGTGGAGTCCTAAACATTTAAGCCTTTTTTTTTGTGCGGGAATATGAAGACATTAGGGTTTCTTTCCTACCCTATATAAGCATTTCATTGGCACGAAATTGGGGGCTTTTGGGAGGAGAACCAGACTAAAGAAAGAGGAGAACCAGATTGAAGAAGGAGGAGACGAAATTAATTGCCATGGTCACCGTTCACTTTATTTCTCTCTTGAGATTTTTGTTGTCCATTATATTTATGGGTAACTAAATTCTCAAGTAGGGTTAGGGATGAACTTGCACATTAGATGGTATTTTTAATTTATGTATTTGATTTTCAATTACTAAAACTCTTTTGTTTTATCATTCTCAATTCAGTTTTAATGTTTTCTTCTCCGAATAATTATAGAATTTATTCTGTTTATAGATTCAGTCATGCTTTTTCTATTAAATGTATTAGTTCTTTGATTATGTTTGGATCAATTATTTATCTATATTGATTCAATTTTTTGCTGCAATATCGCTCCCAGAGTATATTGTTGTCGTTGGATTTTCTCAATAGGGATAATAATTTACGTATTTTAAAAGTTATGAATGATTTTTCAAAGGGTTACATTTGGTTGAATTTTGGTTTAGAAATCTATATCTTTCGATTGGGAATTTTGAGAATTAAGTTCCGAATTGAGTTATTTAATGAATTAAGAATAATTAAAATACCGGATTTATGCAAGGGATTCTCGACGCTCTACTGTTTGTCAAATTTGAGTACTTTTTCCATTAATCACTTTGCTTCACTTTAATTTGAATTTAAAATTAATCTTTGTTCTTCATTAATCAGTTAATATTTTTCTTAAGTTTCTTTGTTCTTTCTGCTATTCTTTTAATTTGTCTCTCTGTGGAATCGACACCCCAAATTTGTCTGTTTTTCCCACTAGTTGGTCCTTGGGTGGGATTCTACCCCGCCTAGCCTTTATGTCGACCTTTGGTCATTCTGATTTCCTTTTATCTCCTTTTCATTTTCTATTTCTTTTGGTCCCCTTTCCCATCTACTTATGCTTTCCTTTTCACCACCTTTTTCCTTTCGCTCCTATTTCCTTCAGTCGCATTCATTTCGCCCTTGTTCTTTATTCGCCTTTTCCTTAGTCGCTCCTATTTTGTACCCTGCTTATCCTTTTATCTCTCATTTTTCTTTTCTTTTACTTTGTCCTACCGTGTTTTCTTAGCATTTTTTTTTCATTTGCTCATTCTTGTATTATAAGAGTGTCAGTTTCCGTCTGCAAAGATTCATTTTGATGGAGATTCTACAGATAAATATTTTGCAGATAAAGATCCTGTAGATAAATATTTTGCAGATAAAGATCCTGCCAATAAATATTTTATAGATAAAGATCCTGCCGATAAATAGAAGATCCCACCGATAAATATTTTCAGATGTCAAAAAAGATTCCATCGATGAAGATCTTGTTGGTAAATATTTAGTAGATGAAGATCCTGCTAATAAATATGTCGGGTGGAGATCCTGTTGATAAATATTTAGTAGATGAAGATCCTATTGTTAAATATTCCGCCAATATAAGTAATGTTGGGCAGTTGAAAGACTGAACCCGCACTTCAACGTTAGGCGGGCTGGGCCGCCCTAAGGCTGGTCTTGCCTATTGACCCTCATGGGTAGGTAAGTGGGAGATGTCTGGCCATGCCGTGCTATCTCGAAAGTAATGTTGGGTAGTCGAAAGACTGAACCTGCACTTCTCTATGAGGCAAGCCGAGCCACCCTCAGGCTGGTCCCGCCTGTTGATCCTCGTGGGAAGGTAAGTAAAAGATGTTGCACAAGTCAAACCTGTTAGTGAATTCGCAAACCTGATCTATTTTGCCTGGATGGGTGAAGGTCTGAGGAGTTGTTTGTTTGGCGTTCTGTTGCTGGAGATGACGTCCGGTTGATAAATATGTTAGGTGGCTGGAGGCTAACCCACACTCTTCCACGATAGGGATCGAGCCTC
This sequence comes from Cyclocarya paliurus, assembly GCA_029856935.1. Classification (NCBI taxonomy): domain Eukaryota; kingdom Viridiplantae; phylum Streptophyta; class Magnoliopsida; order Fagales; family Juglandaceae; genus Cyclocarya; species Cyclocarya paliurus. Next base: position 19,918,146 of record CM056946.1, on the reverse strand, counting down.
CTCTGGTGTGATTTGTCCCTTTTACCTTGTGGGGAGGTAAGTTGGAGCTACTGGAGTCTCCTTTGTTGGTTATTTTGTTGTTGGAGATTCTTTTGTTGAAGTAAGTCCATTTGTTGAGATTTTGTCTTCAGGTGGCCAAGGGCTGACCCGCACTCCTCCGCAAAAGGGATAAGGCAACCTTTAAGGCCTTCCTTTCCCTTTTGCCTCACAGGGAGATAAGCTATTGATGGATATCCCGTTGATGTAGATTCTCTTGATGATGTCCGTGTCTTTTTCTTCATTATTCGGGTGGTCTATAGATTTGGCTTGCTCTCTGTCGGGGAGAGGTCGGAATGCCTCATGCCATTTTGCCTATTTGTCCCCCGGGGAGGTAATACAGACAGTGATGTGTGGCTGGTCCCCTCCTTCAATGCGACGGGGGTTGGGGTAAGTTATTCGAGTAGCCATGAGGTTGATCCCGCTCTTCTCTGTGGGAGGGATAAGGCCACCCTAGGGCCGACCTTTCCCCATGGTATCCCCCAAGGAGGTAAGTCATTTGGACAGTCTGTTATTGAACCCGTTCCTATCGATTGACATCGTAGGAAAGAGTAAGTTTGGGTTAGGCTGACTCTGATCCCACACTTCATCATAGCAGGGCTTGGGGTAAGATATTTGGGTAGCCGTGAGGCTGATCCCGCTCTCCTCAGCGGGAGGGATAAGGCCACCCTGGGGCCAACCTTTTCTTTTTGGGCAGTCTATTATTGAACCCACTCCCATCCATTGACGCTGACAAGGAAAGTAATCATTTTTCTGATGTTGGGTAGCTAAGGCCTAACCCGCACTACATCACAAGAGGGATAAGTCCACCCTGGGGGCCGACCTTTCCCTTTCACCCCCGCGGGGAGGTAAGTTCAGACAGCAGTTGGCTGACTGCTCCTTCACCGTGAGGGGGGTTGAGGTAAGTCATTGGGGCCGCTGGGGGGGCAAGACCCACTCTCCCAGACGAGGAGGCTGAGCTGCCTGCTCGCCTATCATCCTTTGTAGGGAGGTAATGAGTTAAGTTATTTTGGCAGTTTGTTATTGAATTCGCTCCCTCTCGTTGACATCACAAGAAATGGTAGGTTGAGTCAGGCTAGCTCTGATCCCACACTTCGTCACAGCAGAGGTTGGGGTAAGTGATTCAGGTAGTCGTAAGGCTTATCCAGCTCTCCCAGATGAGGAGGATAAGCCATCTGCTCGCCCATGATCCTTCGTGGGGAGGTAAGTTGTTCTAGCAGTTTGTTACTAAATCCAGTCCTACTTGTTGATGCTTACGAGGAAGGTAAATGTTTATCTTCGGGTGGCTAAGGACCGACCCGCACTCCTCTACGAGGGGGACAAGGCAACCTTTTACGCTTACCTTTCTCTATACAACCCTGTTGGGGGGGTGGGGGCGAGGAGGAAAGTTGCTGATGGAGTCCCCGTTTAGTAGAGTTGACTTTGTTTATGGAACTTGGTTGATTTTGTCTTGGTAGTTTTGGGTCAAACACTATCGTGATGGGTCATGAATTCACACCACAGGAAATAATCACGTTAGTCAAAAAAATTTTACATAAGTTTTGAAGAAGACAAACTAGAGCTTGTAGCTGCCGTGATGGATTTTTTCTTGCTATTACTTGATTGACATTGCCTGCAATTGTTTTGTCATTTATTTTCTTCCTTGCTCTTCCTTTTTATTTTTGCTTCCATTTTTTTCCTTTTTTTTTCTCATCTGTTGCTTGTGCCCTTCTGCATGCCCACTGTGCAAATGGCTACAGTGCATGGCACTCATGCATGTAGTGGCCACGCAACCCCTTGGCCACAGTGTGTTGGTGGACGTGCAATGGAGTGTTTACTATGAGCTCGTGGCCGCAGTGTAGTGACCGTGGAGATGAAGCTTTTGTGTTTGGCCGCATCGCACTGCTGTGGAGAGGAGGTTGTTGTCTCAAGTCCATGGAGTGACCTTGGCATGGTGCAAGGCCATGAAGAAGTACCAAGAAGGCTAGTGGCCGAGTAGTTTGGCATTGCGTGGCCCATGCATTGGTGCACGGCTTTTTTTTTTTTTGCCACACTGCATGGAGGCTGTGTAGAGTAGCCGTAGAGGAGTCCATGCTTGTAGGGGACCTGTGGTTGCAGAGGGTCTGTTAAGTGATTGAGTTGAATTATTGCATATTTTATATATCTAGAACGGATATATTTTATTTATTTCATTACATTACTATTAGTTTTAGATGGAAAAATCGTTAAGATGCATAAATCTGAGTTGTGATTTAAATTGATTTATAGCATAGTTAATGCTTAATTTTTATAACTTGTGATTTAATTGGATAATGTTCATTCACATGCACAACATATTTTTTTGTGTTATTCTTCTTTTTTATTTTATTTCTTTTCTAATTTTTATTTTATTTTTTTACATAGGCCAATAAATGAATGAGAAAAGTCAAGTCAAAAAGCAAGTCAAAAACCAAAAGAAATAAAAACGCACGGCAAAGGAAATGAAAAAGCAAGCCAAAATGCACGCACGCACGCAACGGATGCAACACGCATAGGAGAAAAAAAAGGGTTTCTTTTCGGCAAAGACAAAAAAGGGGAACGCCTCACAGATGAAATATTATTTTATTTTGACATTTGGACGCAACATTTTTTTTGGGAGCGGCGCTGAAGAACTCCAGGGTCCACCTGTCGCAGCCTAGCCTTTTCCTCCATTGCTACCACCTCCATTTCTATTCATTTGGCTCTTTTCATTCTCTACTTTTATTTAATTTCAGTTTAATGTTTATGTAGTATTTTTTTAGATTTTTGGCTTAGATGTTTGGGTAATTTATTTTACTTGATGTCGTTATTTTTCTTGCTCTTTTAAACTTTCATTTAACAGTGATTACAATTGTTATGGATTGATTTTGGGACTTTTCATGAATTTTCAGCTCGTATTTTGTCAATTATTTTCTAATCTAGTTTAATTCTTAGTTTAGTTTTATTAATCTATTAGTCCCATTGCATATTAGATTGATTAAAGATTCATTAGGACTTAAATAATTTCTATTTTAGTATTTAATTTTTAGATTAATTAAGATTGTTTAACTTAGTTGATTCGTTGATTGTTAATTTCAATTTGTTAGTCTTTTAAATTTCATTTTGACACTCAAAAATTCAAAAATATGAATCTAGTCCATGACTAGTGCCCTTTTTTATTCCCGTTGTACTCTTTCATTCATTGCACATACCACTACTTTTATTTTCACTTTGTAAATATTTTCACCATTTTAAACGAGTTTGATTTTAAGTAATTTTTCCTGAGGCGATGATCTAGGAATTTATTTCTAATTATTACGCGACATCCACCTGCACTTGGGATAGCCTTTGTGCTGCTCATTTTTGAGTGAGTCAAGTTTTTGACGCCGTTGCCGGGGAATAGTTACTTGATGTAAATTTAAACTCGTTATATTTTTTATTTTTTATTTTTAACTCAAATGTTTCTTTCACTATCTTATCTCTGATTACACATTTGACTTGTCACCTACTACTCAGTCGCTTGAACCTTACTTATGCTATTTGGACTGATGTTTAATGTCATGGGTGAGAGATGATTCAAATAGGTTGCTTAGAGTTACATCAAGCATTGAGAGTAGTATACACAGTTCAGAGATAGATAGCTCTTCTATTTTTTTTTACAGACGAGGACATTGAAATTGAACAAACCATGGCTGCACCACGCACTCTTAGAGATTATTTGCAGCCCACTCGCACCAATACACCATCATGCATTATTTTACCTGATGATGCGCCTAATTTTTCTATTAAGTATGGCATGATGTCAGTGATACCTCAGTTCCATGGGATGGATTCTGAGAGTCCTTATCAGCACCTGACAGATTTTGAGTTGGCCTGTACTACTTTTATCAATAGAGCCACTACTGATGAATTTATTAAACTTCATTTATTTCCTTTCTCTTTAAAGGATAAAGCGAAGATTTGGTTTAATTCTTTGAGGCCTAGTTCTATCTCTAGTTGGTCTGATATGCAGCGAGAATTCTTACAAAATTTTTTTCCTGTTCAGAGAACTTAGTTTTTGCAAGAGCAAATCAGCTAATTCAATCAGAGACCTGATGAGACTTTTCAGGCCAGTTGGAAAAAATTTAAAGATTTAGTAAACATCTGTCTACATCATGGTTTCGAATCTTGGAGGTTGGTGAACTATTTTTACACTGGTCTCACTTCAGAATGCAAGCAGTTCATTCAGACAATGTCCAATGGAGAATTCTTTAGCAAGGAACCTGATGAAGCACTATCATTCTTTCACTATCTTACCGAGAGCGCACAACAATGGAACACTCAGACTAATCGAGTTTCATTGACAGTACAACCACTAAGGGCTATTTCTGGTGGGGGGAGATATGAGCTTAAGGAGGACACTGACGTTCAAGCCCGAATAGCTGCATTGACTAGAAGATTAGAGGTTATGGAGATGGAAAAGGTCAAGGTTGTGAAAGCAGTAGAGGCATGTTCTTTATATGCTGATTCAAACCACAAGACCCAGGACTGCCCGATTATGCCAGTATTTCAGGAGAGTGGCTCTGAGCATAAGCAATCAGTGAACTGGGTTAACAAAGCACATAATCAGCCTTTCTCCAACACATATAATCCGGTATGGAGGAATCACCCAAATTTCTCATGGAGAAATGATCAGCCTGGCCTATCACCACCACCTTCTCAGCAGCCATTTCATCAAGCTGCTCCTCAGCACCAGTATCAGCCATATCAGAGTTCTCAGAGCTATCCTTTTGTAGCACCTCCAGGATTTCAGCCTCATGTAGCTGCACAGAATTCTCAGCCTCAATCATTTGCGTAAAAGCCTCTAGATGACAGTATGGCACAGATGGCAAATACACTTCAGCAATTCATGTAGATTCAGGCCACCACAAACAATTAGAACACTCAGGCCATAAATGACTTGCGGAGCACCATCAATAAAATAAACACAACATTGAGCACTCAAGAGAAAGGGAAATTTCCAGCACAGCCTCAGCCTAATCCTCAAATATACCGGCAACAACAGCAACAAATACATAATGTCTCAGGGGAGGTTTTTGAGACAGGGAAGGCCATTCTTGATTTGAGAAGTGGAAAGGAAGTTCCCCAACTAGAAATGACTATAGACACACAGGCAGTTGCTCCTACACCTGAAGATGTAACAGATATTGATGAAGCTGAAAAAGAACCGAAGGTAGTAAGACTAGAGTCGAAGAAGCCTGCTAGTGTAGATACTGAAATTAGCAAGGGGTACCAACCTGTGGTTCCCTATCCTCAGAGATTGGTAGCTGGCCAAAAGAACAAATACCACATTGAGATTCAGGAGATCTTCAAGCAAGTAAAGATTAATATTCCACTCTTGGATGCCATACAACAAGTGCCTTCGTATGCAAAATTTTTGAAAGACTTATGCATAGTGAATAGGAAGCTGAATGTAAAGAAGAAAGCATTCCTAACGGAGCAGGTCAGTACATTGATATTGAGCGAGACTCCTTAGAAGTTTGGAGATCCCAGCTCTCCCCACATTTCCATTATGATTGGTGAGTCACGCATTGGGAGAGCTCTACTTGATTTGGGGAGTAGTGTGAACTTGCTACCATTCTCAGTGTATGAGCAGTTGGGATTAGGTGAGCTAAAAAAGACCTCCATCAAGCTACAGTTAGCTGATAGATCAGTCAAGGTGCTGAGGGGTATTGTTGAAAATGTGTTGGTCCAAGTGGAAAAATTTTACTACCCAGGGAATTTTGCAGTTCTTGATATGCAGCAGCCAGGCACTACTATTTACCAGGCGCCTGTCATCCTTAGACGCCCATTCCTTGCTACCTCTAATGCACTGATAAATTTTCGAAGTGGAGTACTGAAACTCACATTTGGGAATATGACATTGGAAATGAATGTGTTCAATACTTGTGAGATGTCTGATGATTGCGATGAGTTAGAGGTGCATGCTATTGATGTGATTTCAGAGCTTGATGAAATAAAGAGAAAGGCCTACAACAATTCTCGCTTGGAAAAAGAGTGAATGAAGGTCTTGCTTGACAAGAAGATCCATGACAAATATCTTGTCCCTGATCAGAAAGTGCTCCTATATAATTCAAGACTACATCTTTTTCCCAATAAGCTGAAATCTCGATGGAAGGGGCCGTACATTGTAAAGGAGGTTCATCCTCATAGCGTGGTAGACATTGTCAATCCGAAGAATGGCAAAAGCTTCACTGTCAACGGACAACGTCTAAAGCCATTTCTGAAGGTCTTTGATCCACACGAAGAGATCTTGCTTGTGCAAGATTCCAGGGAAGTGTTTTGATCTTTTCCCCCTTTACAGCTTTCTTTATTTGCATTTTTTTTATTTGTTGTTTTACTTTGATTTTATATCACATGTTTGGTTGTCTGCGTTGCTTACTTATTCCTGTGCACTTTATTTTCTTTCATTCGATTCATTGAGGACCATGTCTCTCTCTAGTTGGAGGGTAGCGTGTGTGCACAGAGTTTTTAAAAAAAAAATGCATTAATCTGATGAGCATTGATACACATATGATTGACACACATTCTATTTCTAGTATTTTGTGAAATCTGAGCATTTTGGTGGAGTAGTTGAGCAGAATCATTTTATGAAGATTTATTTTCAAGCTTTATCATAGAGCATGATTTTTTATGCATCATATTTTGTTGATGTGTAGCTTGAGACACCGAGATGCTATACTCATTGAGATGAGACTTGGTGAGATTTTTTTAAAACGAATGGTGAGTTTTGAAGGACATTTTGCACATGCTTACATTTGTAGTGTTCCTCAATTTACTGTTTATTGATTTAACACAGGAGAAGTAAACTGCAGGACTACCGAGTCTTTTTCAATTTAAAAAAAAAAAAAACAAAAAAAAGACAAAAAAAAAACAAAAAGAAAAAAAAAGAGAGAGATGAAAGCAATTTATGGAGTTTTCCTAAATTAAGGGCTAGAAACAGTTACCCAAGACTTTGGGGGTTGAGTGTTCAACCTTTAAAAACAGAGCTGGCGTAAAAACTGCTAGACCCTTGAGCTTTGAAGTAGTCAGAATCAGCAATGATTGATCTTAAAGTTAAAAAATCCTATGACAAATCATGGCTAGTAATTTAGAACACACAGTCAGTTTAGCTCCACACACACATCTTAGTTCTGAGACATTTGCCTCAATTCTATGTGAAAGATTGTTAAGATAGTCTTGGGGGGTATAGCCCCTGGGGGTTGACTAGTAACGTGTTACTTTTGTGAGAATTCATAATTGTGTTTGATTGTTTCTGTTTGGATTTCGATCTTTATGCAATATTCATCTCAATTAATTTTCACTATTTTGCTCAAAGATTAGCAAAATGCTAGTTGGGGGGTGTGATTGAGTTGAATTATTGCATATTTTATATATCTAGAACCGATATATTTTATTTATTTCATTACATTACTATTGGTTTTAAATGGAAAAATCGTTAAGATACATAAATTTGAGCTGTGATTTAAATTGATTTATAGCATAGTTAATGCTTAATTTTTATAACTTGTGATTTAATTGGATAATGTTCATTCACATGCACAACATATTTTTTTGTGTTATTCTTCTTTTTTATTTTATTTTTTTTCTAATTTTTATTTTATTTTTTTACATAGGCCAATAAATGCATGAGAAAAGTCAAGTCAAAAAGCAAGTCAAAAACCAAAAGAAATAAAAACGCACGGCAAAGGAAATGAATAAGCAAGCCAAAATGCACGCACGCAACACACACAGGAGAAAAAAAAGGGTTTCTTTTCGGCAAAGACAAAAAAGGGGAACGCCACATAGATGAAATATTATTTTATTTTGACATTCGGATGCAACATTTTTTTTGGGAGTGGCGCTGAAGAACTCCAGGGTCCAACTGTCGCAGCCCAGCCTTCTCCTCCTTGCTACCACCTCCATTTCTATTCATTTGGCTCTTTTCATTCTCTACTTTTATTTAATTTCAGTTTAATGTTTATGCAGTATTTTTTTAGATTTTTGGCTTAGATGTTTGGGTAATTTATTTTACTTGATGTCTTTATTTTTCTTACTCTTTTAAACTTTCATTCAACAGTGATTACAATTGCTATGGATTGATTTTGGGACTTTGAAATGAATTTTTAGCTCGTATTTTGTCAATTATTTTCTAATCTAGTTTAATTCTTAGTTTAGTTTTATTAATCTCTTAGTCCCATTGCATATTAGATTGATTAAAGCTTCATTAGGACTTAAATAATTTCTATTTTAGTATTTAATTTTTAGATTAATTAAGATTGTTTAACTTAGTTGATTCGTTGATTGTTACTTTCAATTTGTTAGTCTTTCACATTCCATTTCGACACTCAAAAATTCAAAAATATGAATCTAGTCCATGACTAGTGCCCCTTTTTTATTCCCGTTGCACTCTTTCATTCATTGCACATACCACCACTTTTATTTTCACTTTTTGAATATTTTCACCGTTTTAAACGAGTTTGATTTTAAGTAATTTTCCTGAAGATTTAGAAATTTATTCCTAATTATTACGCAACATCCACCTGCACTTGGGATAGCCTTTGTGCTGCTCATTTTTGAGTGAGTCATTAAGCTCGTGTAGAAGGACTGTGGAGTACATCCTCTGGCCATTGAGAAGGGTTGTGGAAAGGCACCACGGAAAGGTTGGTTGCTAGACATGCTGGCGGGGAAGTGGCTTGTCCGCTCGTTAGCGGCCGTGAGGAGGAGGCCTAGGAGAGGCTATCACGGAGTTTGACTAAAGGGAAAATGTGTTGTCCTTGGGGAGTATGTCCATCTCGCGGAGAAGCTACTGTTGAGTGGGTGTGGGTGGCGACCACCCCAGAGGAGGTAGAAAATGTCGATGAGTCGCCAGGTGGCCACCGGAAGCCCTGTCGCTCCCTGGCAGGCCTAGGCCATGGAGCTCTTGTTGAGGCTCTCTAGTGTGAGTAGTTAGTGCAGGGAGGATCCCCGCCAGAGGGAGGTGGTCGTTGAGGATGCCGGAAGATGTCGTTGGTCTGTTTGGTGGCCGCCATTGGTGTCCTGTCGCGCCATGGCTGAGGTAGGCCGTGGAAAACTCTGGGCCCCCTCGCCCACGGGAGTGCACCTATGCACTGTGCATGGCATTGTGCGTGCCATGCATAGTCTTGAACGTGCATGGCACTGTGCACTTAAGTTTATAGTGCCCAACTTCTGTATACCCGTGTATGCTCCTAGTATTTTTCAACTGTATTGTAAAGCACACGCAATGCATTAACAACCTTAGTTGCTGAGAAGTTTCGTTCCTAGCCTCTCATGCTTTGCATTCATGGAAAGCACTTAAGTGCATCTGCACTTGATTGCTTGGGGAAAAGTTTACTCTCCCCTTTTTTTGCAATAGTATTTTTTATAAAAATAAAAGTGGAAAGACTAAAGACACTTATTTGGAAGAGTTTCATCTGCTGCTTTGATATGAGCTCTTCGTTTTCTTTGTGAAGCATTTGCACTTCATCCCTCATTCTTCCATGATTTTCAGCCTTGCCTCCATGGCTTCGTCTGTGTTTCTTCCGGGTCACCTAGAATGGGTTGTCGTAAGCATACAAAGTATATGCAAGATCTATTACGTTCCCACAGACGAGGCCACAGTGGATGTCATATTTCGCACGCCCTTTTTCTAGGCCCTGTCAACTTAGGTATTCAGAGCTAGGCCTCGATTGGTGCTGTATGTGAGCCCTAGTAGTGGTACGAGGCGGCTGTACAGTGTCAGTTCGTACATCTTTGGTGATGAACAATGTTTAAATGCAGAAAATAAAGAAATGAACACATAGATTTTGTGTGGTTCGACACTAGGCCTCTGTCCACAGGAGTTTGGGGAGGGAAGATTCCACTATAATAAGCTAATTTACAGTCTCTTGTAGGCTTTCATTTCTCACTGTACGATGGAAGCTATATAGCTATTTACTGGAGAATCAGTTCTCTCTGAAGCTCTCTGGATGAAGAAGAAGTCCCCCTCCAAAGAAGTTGAAAAATCTAATCCAGAGTCCGTAGGTCTCCCTTTCTTTTATCGCCTGCGCCCCACTTACTTTAAATCACTTCCTTCCTTTCTCTCTCTTGACACCTTACACCTTACTTTATGTCACTTCTCCTCTTTTCCTATCCTGACATTGCTTTCCCATGCCTCCTGACACCCCCTGCATTAGTCACTTCTTGTGCCCTTTCCTTCCCTCATACTTTATTTTCTAGTGATACCCCCCTCAATGGCTGGGCCTATGACATCCTATAGGTCGGGGAAAATCCCCTTACAGAGATGATTTAGGGCGAAATTAGAGTATTTTGGTACAAAAGAAGAGATTACGAATCCAAACCAACGAGTGGCAAAGAGATCTGACAAGATTCGAGGAGATTGAGGTGAGGATACTCAATGGCGATCAGAATTGGCGACAAGAGTTAGGCGATGAGCGAGATATTTTACTTCCTGGGCGAGAAGACTTGGCGACAAAGCTCTGGGCGACTAGATCGAGCGAACAGTCTAACCGTCCAACTTAAAAGACCAACCTAAAAGAAATTATGAGCAAAATTAGCAAAGGGTTTGAAAATAATTTTGATCAAAAAAAAGAGAGAAAGAAATCGCATAAGGAATCCACAAGAAGCCCAAGTTTGGAATACACTAGGAGACAGCCAGGACAAACTTGAGTGTTTTGATCATAACTCTCTATTTACATATCCGATTGATATGATTATTGATTGGTTGGAAAATTACCTTAAAAGGCTACAAATTTGTCTCAATAAGGAATTCTAAATTCTGACTTCTAGAGTGCATAGAAGGCTACCAATATAAGTCCTAAAAGTTAGGCGATGTTTTTAGGCTGAAATCATGAAAACATTAGGGTTTCTTTTCTACCTGATATAAGCATATCATTAGCACGAAATTAAGCGAGGAGAGTTTGAGTTTTAGAGTCCAATATTCCAGAGTTTATTCTTTAAGTTTCTTTCATGGAGGCGAATCTAGGGAGTAGAGTCCAGAGCTGCATGCTTCATCAACCGACTCCAACGAAAAACACTAGCTTTATTCTTTTTCTTTTCAATTTCATAATGAACTAATTTTATTTTGTAGAGCTTTGATGTAGTCTAGCATTGAACACACAATTTATATTCTAAATTATCGTATTTTTAATATTTTCATGATTGAGTGTTTATTCCTTGTTCTTTTGCAATTTTCTAGCTAATTATTGTTCGATATATTAAATTGCAATGAGACCGATATGTGATTTGTGATTAGAGCTCTAGCATTAAGCACCATTTGTTGAGCGAAAGTAGAGATATTTTACTGTGATTAATGTGATTTTCAAGAAAAATCTAAATAACTTAATGAGTCTCCAATTAATTAAATTCACAGAGAGATATGGAGTTACTAATTGGAGATATTTTTAGTATTTTCATGAGAAAATATTGAATATTAAGGAATTTTTATCATCAACTTGGGATAATTGGAATTCTATAACAAGGAAGAATAAATTGTGTAGGATTTGCTAGGTGAATCTTAATTTTAAAATCTTAATTTTATTATCTTTAAAATCTTAATTTTAATGCTATTTTCTTTAGTTTAATTTAGATAATCTATTCTTCAAATTTCAGTTTTCCAAGTAGTAATTAATTTAGTAAATTTCAGTACTCAATAGCATAATTAATATCTGTGGGTCCGACATCCATTTTCTTTTAAAACATTTTACTACTTATTACGATTCTGTGTACTTGTAGATATTTTTATGCGAACAATAACAACCAAATCCCATAATCAAGGGTGAAAATATGTTGACATTAAAGATGGAAAAAGGAGCTAGCTATTTGCACGATTTGTGCAAGCAATGAATTCATGATCTAGGACTTTATCCTTGGTAGAGTTGATTGGAGTATTCTTGGAAGTTTTGTTGTCATGATGCAAGCTCAATGGGGAGGGACGGACATTGAACTTGGTACGAAGAGCCGGAAACTTTGGTGCAATGAAGGGCTTGGTAGTACATCGATAGGTTGATCTTTACCAGAGATGAAGCGAACTTGGAGCTGTCCAAGACTAACTCTTTCAAAAATGAAGTGAAAATCAATAGCAACATGCTTGGTGGGAGCATGAAAAATGAGATTGACAGAGAAGTAGGTGGCTCCAATATTATCACACCACAATATTGGAGGTTGATGTAAATAGACACCACATTCCTGAAGAAGATCTTGCAACCAGATTAATTCAACAGTGGAGTTCGCTAAGGCTTTGTATTCAACTTTGGCACTTGACTGGACAATTGTTTGTTGCTTATGAGAGCTTCAAGAAATTAAGTTGCTACCATGAAAAATGAAATAGCCACTGGTGGAGCGGCGATCATTTGGACAACTTGTCAAGTTAGGATTAGAATATGCTTGTAAGAGATTGGAAGAACTGGGAATGATGTGTAGACCATGCATGGAGGTCGCTTTGAGATATTGAAGAATTCTTTTGACAGCAGTCTAATGGTCTAAAGTAGGTTGGTGCATGTATTGGCAGGCACGATTGATAGCAAATGAGAGATCGGGCTGGGTGAGTAAGTCATATTGTAAGGCTCTGGAGGAGGTAAAACCAAATTCAAGAAGACGTGAGCTCAGTTTAGTGAACTAGGAGGGAGGAGCTACCTTAAGGCGATGGCCTTTTGGAGCTTACATACATGATTAGAATATTGTGGGTGTACAAAGCCAAGTGGCTGGGCGATGAAAAATAATTTTGAGATATCACTGTGTAAGAACATAGAGTTGCTATCTCTAGCAACTCTGTGTAATTTCTAGAGATAGCATGAGCCGAATGGTCTGTGGTTTAACAATCGGACTAAAGGTCTCTCCATAGTTGAGTCCAGGTTGTTGATGAAAACCTTTGGCCACCAATTGAGCCTTATGGCGTTGAATACTTCCATCAGCATTACGTTTCAAGTGATAGACCCATTTACATCCTATTATGTTCATTTTGAGAGTGATCGGGACAAGCTGCCATGTATCATTGTGTAAGAGAGCATCAAATTCTTCCTTCATAGCTTGTCTCCATTCGGGATGTTTAGAAGCTAAGGTGAAGCAGGTGGCCATATGGTCGACTAAAGCTGTAATGGTGACTAGTGCATGTGGCGGATAAGGAATAGTGCCATCATTATGAGCTTTGGGGCACTGAATTTGGTTTTGAAGTCTTGTCCGCATGGCATAGGTACGTGTAGCTACTAGTTGAGTGGTGCTAGAGCTTATTGGTTGTGTAGAAATGGCTTTAGGTAGATTAGAGGAAAGGGATGATTTTGTGGTAGCACGTGGGACATTGGCATGGGAGTTTATTGATGGAGCTGATGGTGCGGTGTCATGTGATACTGGTGCATCAGACTGAAGTGAGCTTTGTGCAGAAGGTTGATTACATGCTGGTACCTGCAAACAAAGAGGCAAAATGGCCTAGGATGATTGGGCAGTGTCGGATGAGCCAGTTGAACTAGAGACCAAATCTGCAAATGGGAACGTAGTCTTATCAAATGTAACCTGCTGAGAAATGTACAAACGTCCAGAGGGTATATGAAAAAAATTGTAGCCTTTGTGAGAAAGGCTATACCCAAGGAATATGCAAAGCTGGGAGCGATACTCAAGTTTGTGGGTAGTATATGGTTGATGTTGGGCCAACAAGCAGATCCAAAAGTCCTAAAAAATGTATAATCTAGTTTGGTCTGAAAAAGTCATTCAATGGTCGATTGATTTTAAATTACAGGCGATGGAAATTGACTGATAAGAAAACAGGTCATTTGAAAAGCATACGACCAAAATTTTTGTGGGACATGGGCATGTGCTAGGAGAGATAAGCCTGTTTTAATAAGATGACAGAGTTTACGTTCAACAAAGCCATTTTGCTCATGAGTGTGGGGACAAATGATCCGATGAACAATACCAAGAGATCAAGAAAATGTTTTTAGTCGTCTGTACTCCCTACCCCAATCGGTTTGAACCGATTTGATTTTTTTACCAAAAGTATATAAAGTGGGTTCAACCTCAGATTTTTTGGTCAATGGATAAAGCCACGTAAATTTTTTATAGTCATCTAGAAAAATAATATAACATAGTAGCCTTCGATAGAAGGTACAGGTGAAGGTCTCCACACATCGGAAAAAATCAAATCTAACGGATTTTGAGAATGAGAAGGTGATAAATAAAAGGGTAAATTATGACTTTTAGCTTGTTTACAAGAATTGCAAATAGTAAAAGTCTTATTGCCAAGGACATGTAGTTTATTGGAAAATAAGACATGCTTGATTAAACAAAGAGAAGGATGTCCAAGTCAATTGTGCCAAACATCAAGTGAAGCTTTCTTTCCAAGAAAGGTTGATTTGGGTGGAATGGTGGATGAAGTATTTGAGAAGGTGTAAAGCCCATTTTTAGTTGGCTCCGCAGATAAGGATTTTCCTGGTATTGAGATCCTTCACACAAAAATAAGAGGGATGAAATTCAAAAAAGACATGATTATGTTGAGCAAGTTTGCTAAACTGAAATCAAGCTTTTTTGAATAGATGGGACATGCAAGAGTTGACGTAGAAATAATTTTTTGGATGGAGAGAAAAATTGAGATGTTCCAATGTGACATATAGGCAAACCTGCACCATTGCCAACCATGATTTGGTCACTACCATTATAATCATCAGCTTGAAGGATTAAGTTGTTAAGATCTGAAGTAAGGTGGTGAGTGGCTAAGGATACCAACTTGGATCTATTTGAGGAGGTGCAGTTGACATGTGAGTTTGCTAGACTTGATATGTGAAATCGAGTTGGTGATAGCACTTGAGTGCAGAATGATCGGGTTGATTGCAAACTTGGTAGGCAGGTCTTGATCCATTTGAGGATTGATTGCGCACGTCCTTGTCCTTTTGAACAATTGTTGGACTGAAAATATTAGTTTTTGTTACCAGTTGTTGAACCACGAGAATTACCTTGATTGGAAGATTGCTGAGACACTGTGTTGGTTGAACCATTAAGTAGGTTTAAGGTTGTGTGTTGTTCCTTCAATCAAAGTTCATAATTAAGGAGAAGCCTGTAAGTCTCTTAGAGATTCATAGGTTCAAGTCGAGTGGTGAGTGAGGTAATGAGAGGATCATAATTTGATCCTAGGATTGCAAGAATATAATTGATGAGTTCACAATCAGTGAGTGGTTGGCCTATGGCTGCCAAAGTATCGGCATAAGATTTCATTTTTTGGAAGTACTCGCCAATGGAGTTACTGCCCTTTTTCATGGAGGATAAATTAACAAGCAAGTTGATAATCCTTGCATTGGACTACACAAAACATGTTTTCAAGTGCTTTCCAAGCATCACGAGAAGTATAAAGACCTATGACATGTGCTAGAACTTCTTTAGACAAAGAGGAAACTATTGAAGAAAGAAGAAGTTGATCCTACTACAGCCAGAGGTGGTGATCTGGGTTGGGAATAAATTTAGAACCACTAGCGTCATTGGCTGGTGCAGGAAGAAGCAAGCGTGGTGTTGGCGTTGAGCCATCCACAAAGCCATACAAGTGTTGACCCTTCAAATAGGGAACCGGTTGAGGCCTCCATAAAAGATAGTTCTCCCGATTGAGTTTGAAAGTGATGAGAAGATTCATGTTGATCAGAGGAAGAGTTGATGTAGGTGAAGCAGGGGAGGAGCCCATAGTTGAAGAAGAAGGAGATGCCATGGAAGGACAAAAACATAAGGATAGTGACGTTGGTCAATATTGGCTCTGTGATACCATAAAAAAATTTTAAGAATTGAGTATATTATTGATTGATTTACATTAACATGAGGTGGCTAATATATACAGATGTATGCCAACCAAATCCCATAATCAAGGGAGAAAACATGTTGACATTAAAGATGGAAAAAGGAGCTAGCTATTGTAACGCCCCCAAACCCCCGCTTGGGATGTAATGGAGACTTGGAGTGTCGGGACATGCAACACAAGGTTACATACACTCATTCATGACAATTAATAAGCAATGCATTCTAGTATGCAATAATCGTAGTGGAATAAGGGTGACTAGTTATAACTCATGCCACAATAAACTAAAACATCCCAATAGCATTAATAACCATCATAAGTTCGAGCATAAGGATATAATTTCCTAAATAAAAATTACTTAATCCAAGTTCCATGGTTAGATTAACTATTTCATATGCTCTGAAGTATGAAGAGACAATACTTATGAGCATCAAAATTATATCTAGTCTTCGCTCATGGTTCAGCTCCTCTTCAACCATCTGTATCCAGTGGTGCTTCCTGTTCTTCCTCTATTGGTCCTAACACAACTTCTATCATTCCGGGGGGAATGATGGTGGGTCCACAAGGGTGAGATTTATTTGAAATCGCAGTAAATTAAACAACCAACTTGCATAGAGATAATATATGCATAATTAATGATAAACATGAGATGCATGCAATGATTTGCTAAAAAAAAAAATCCATATTTATCTTCCATCCAGGTTCCTCAACATTTTCAAAAAAGCTTTGATGCACTTTCTCCTTCAGAGAAAATTTTCACTTTTTAATTTAAAAAACATGACATTTCAAAAGAAAACATTTCATACCTTATTGCTTTAAAAAATCATAACATTTCATCGTTATTAAAGCCATCACGGTTCAAAAGATGCACCGTGAGTACTTGTCGGCGACTGTAGCATTATGTCTTTGTCTGTAGACATCGTTCTCAATGCATTGGTAATAAGATATAACTTCATCATAACATTATAACATGTACACCCACAAATATTAGGTGTCATAACATTTGACTTCACTCCGGCGTTCTTTAAAAAGAATCCATTTGAAGCTCGTTGATGGTTCTTTGTCAACCCAGAGGTTACTACTCCATTCTTAAACACTCCAGAGTTGACAGAGGAGTTCTACTAGAATAATTTTCCATCTTAGCCTTTGGAGTCGTGACATAAATTATTTTCATGCTATGCTTGAAAAATGTATTTCATGACATGTGCATATGTAACAAGCTTTCATGTGAAAATGACATTTATATGTAATATACTAAAAATGATGAGACTTTCACATGTCATGTAAACAAGTAATCAAATGCTCAATGATGCATAATATGATGTTTCATGCTCAAAATGACATTTAATATAAATGTGGTGTTTACACAAGAATCTTAAATAAATTATCTAAGAGTAAGTTGAAGCTAACTTACAAACTTTCTGAGTTTGGAAATATCATCGCAGCTGAAATCAAATTCATACTAAGTTAGGATTTGTACTACTATGGAAGACGTTCATAATCAAAAAGGTTTTCAGAAATGGGTATTTAAGAAAAATACCACTAAACTCTCAAAAAATGCCACTAAGGCCTTAATTTTTCACTATTTGCAAACAAATATCAAATTTAACTAAACTTCATAGAACTCATATTTTCTATATTCTAAAACCATCTATACCCTTAAAATTGTAAAATTCAAAGTGGAACTAGCTCAAACAATCCCAATCAGTGGCATGCACTCTAGTTGATGCCTAATTGTGATTTCAAGTATTGATCCCTATGAATGCATACATATGAAATTATCTTTAGTGAAAAATAATCACTATAGTCCTTAATGATATGATAAAGGACAATTTTTTGGTGAGCAAGTTCATCCCAACACTTAATCATGGCTAAAAACCTTAATGTTCATTAATCCTTCATTAATCAAGCATGTTCTCTTAGCCTAAATCACCATGGCATGCTTTCAAAATTCACCCAAAATATGTATTTTCATTCTTCCAAATCACAAGATCTTCTAAATGATCATTGATCAAGCCTAGGAGAAATAAATCAAAACTTCATAAAATAAGCATGATTTAATCAAAACCGTGCATGCTTGATGCTCAACACAAGGTAGGATTAAAACCTATCATGGCATGCTTCTAATATCAAAATCAAACCTTCAATGATCATTCTAAAACATTAACAAATCATATCAAAATATACGAAGACATGCCATAACTAAAAGTTTCACTTAAAGCAATTTAAACACTTAATCCATCCTTAATGAACCAAGTTTTTAATTAAGCATGGTAACTTCATCAAAACTTAACCAAAATTTATTCTAACACTTGAGAACAAGACTTGACATGCAAACTAAGATCTAGGGAAAGAAAACTCCCAAATTTCGTGGCCCACTCAAGCTTCCAACACAAGAACACCAAGAACACTCAAGCTTACACACACTTTTTGGTTTTGTACTTTCTTTCATTGAAAAGTATAAGTCCAAAGCTCATGATGACCATGAAGACCTCTTGAGGATTGGGTGGTTAAGGAGGTGGCATGTGGTGGCTCAGCCAAGGGCAGATGGGTTGTTGAATCTCAACAAAAATAGTTTGCAACCAACTCGCTTCCTAGGTTCAATCGGTTTGGTGTTTTGGTTTGGTTCTTGAAACAAAACTCGTACAAGGCTTGGTATGGATTCAAAGTGGTCTCATGAGGTGTTTAAAGACCATAGTGACCTTGAAAAAAAGGCACAAAAAAATTGGGCTTAATGGCAAAACAGTGCATGCACTCAAATGGCACACATGTGTGCCAATTGGTGTAGCTTTGGGGTTTGATATGTCATTTCCTCTAAAGACATGTGTGGAGGTTTATCTATAATTTTAGTATGATCTAAGAGTGATGTAATTGAGTAAGAAAATTTCAGATCAAATGGTTAAAAAATATTAAGAAAGATAATCAATCTTCAAAACATAGTTTAAAGATCACTAATCTTGGGTAAGTTGTTTAATGAATTTAACCAATTTTAAAACTTAACTTGGGTACTTAGGATATGGTATGAGCTTGAGGAAACCCATGTTATTGTGTATTGGGCTTTCAAATTGAGGAGTGAAATAGAACAAAACAAGGCTTTGGGCCTTGTGGACTTAAAATGGCCATGAGTGTGGGTTAATGGTCCAAGGGCTTTTGGGTTTGAGTGAATGGGAGCCTTGTTTTCAGATTTTGAAGGATTAAAAGAGACATCAAGATCCACAAGGATGGGGCTTAAAAGGCTTTCCTTGGCTTAATTGGGCTATGGGTCAAATCTAAGCCAAGTTTGGCCCAAAGGCCTTATGCCTTCCTCATACTTGGGCCAAGGCTATCCTTCCAAGTCTTGCACTCCTATGAGGCTTGTCTTAGGGCTACTAAGGATTGGCCCATAAATATCCTAAGGTTCTAAATGCCTTAATAGAATTACTAATGGCTTGCTTCTCTAATCCTTCATGCTTAATTAGTTGAGCCTAATACCTTCCCTCTTACTTTTTTTATTTTATTTTTTATTTTTATTTTATGAAGAGTCGAGGAGCACATGTCCAATAGTGTCCCTGTCCCAATTTTATTGATATACCCTCACTTGTGGCGGAGGAAAACCGTGGTTACAGACCGACACCTGGTGGATACAATAATTTCCAAAACCAGGTGTAAAAATGACCAAAACTAACCCAAAACAATCCCACTCTATTCCTAAAAAAAACCTGAAGATAGCACTCAAAGACAACCACAGACTAAACATACGTTCAAACACTCCCATGCTCACCATATTCACCTCAATATCTTCTGACCAAAACATCCACAACTTACCTCCCTCCACACCATTAGAACAACATTCGGCAAACTTAAGTATTTCCTTCCATATTACCATCCGAGCTTGATCTACCATTGGTTCTGCTATTACAAAATATTTTTTGACATGGAATTTAGATACTAACTGATTTAGCCTCTGCCTCGAAGTACCAACACCCCTCACATTCCATAAAATATATGATAGATTCATAGATTAACTATAGAGAGTTTGTTTTTAACCCTTGTAGAACACCTTAACTTGATTCCTTTGATGCTACTATGTTTCTCCTGCTAAACATCAAAATCCGAAAGAACCATTTTCTCCTTAGCCAAATGATCTATCTTGTCATCAATCTCTGTACCAGAGCAATAATTTGCCTCCGATCCATCCTCTTCAAACTGCTTTTGCTCCGTATCCCCCTCCACCAACTGTACCTCATCCTTTAATTCTACATCTTCTGCAATCTGCTCAATAGGCAATACATCAAAAATTCCCTCAACCTCCATTTCTTGTTCCTTTAAACCAATCAAGCTTTTGTGACTCTCCGCCATTTGTACCACTTCACTACCAACATCCATACTTTTACTCGAGAGAAAGCACATCTCTCCCATCTTGATTGTTTTATTGATTTCCACCATTCCTTCATTCGGACCCAGGTCCCCCTCCTTTTCTCGTTCTTGGTTAGTAGAACAAGGAATCGATTCTGAATCTTGTGGAGTTAACTCTTTATCAATATTCTCAATTTCATCCAGCTTTTCTTTTCCTTTAATCGATGTCACCTTCACCACCGAAACAGAACCAACATCCTTTCCATCCTTTAACCTCTCAACATTGTCCTCTATGTCTTGCAAAAACAAAATAGAGGGCATCTCTAAATTCTTTTCCATCTGCTCATTATTTGCATCATCCTCCTTCTCCTTAGGAACCCACACTTTATTTGATTTAATAGTCTTCAAAATCTTGGATTCTTTTCCTTCCTTTAACTTAGACTTACACGTTTTAAGATTATGGCCTTGCACTTTGCACCAAGAACAAAAGGCCAGCAATGTTTCGTACTCCACTTCCTGAAAGATACTTGTAGGATGCCTTGGCATACCAATCCAAATGGAAGAAACTGGATCTTGATCAATCTTCATAAGAACACAAACCCGTGCACCATCAGTTCTGGTTGCACACCGTGTAGCATTGTCTCTTCTCAGAAACACACCAATAGGCGCTACAATGTTGAGTAAAAAAGATTCTTGAAAGACGTTAGGGGGAGGCTTGGGAGCATAATCCACACCGGCACCAGAGAGGGTTCCTCATCTTCTTTATAATCAATCGTCCATTTAAAAGCACGGTATGCAGCTCCCTCAATATCACAGCTCTCCCATGAAAGGGCTTTCACAAAATCTTCCTCATTCTGGAACCTTACAAATACATGACATGCCTTACGCATCACCGAAACCACTGGTTAAATCGATAGACCCCATCGGCAATGTATGAATCCTCTTTGATGATCCAGCGAAGGTCTTTGCCGCAGAAACTTCAGTACTAAAGAAAATCGAAACGGAACAGCAGAGCGATCCAGTTCTTCCTTTGTGAAATGTACAAAAAACTCACCATCCTCATATTTGGGTTGCCGAAACGGAATAGTGACCTCTCGAATAGGTTGAGGGGTATGCCTCAACAAATCCACAAATGATCTTTGCCTTGCTTGTGGCGTTGGAGGGGATTGGGAATCCCCTGCGTCAGCCATGCAACCCTTAAGTACTAAGTTAGGCCCAATGACCTTATGTACTTTTTATTGGGCCTATTTTCTAGTGTCCTCCAATAAAGACTTAAAACTTTATATCTCCCAAGTTGGGCCTAAGGCCTGTTTAACAACTTATCCTTAACCCATTACATCCTTAGTGCATTAGGGCCCTAAAGTCTTATTACCTCTCCTAAGCCTTTATACCTAAAAAACTTGGGACTTTAGTAAACCACTCTTTTGGGCCTTCTCCAATTCCATTAAATATTTAATCCAAATTGCTTAGCCCATTAATGTGGCAACCATCCAATATGTCATTTGTCATTCCCTTATGGGTCTCTTGGCTTCTTATCCTCAAAATTAATAAAGCATTAAAAATTCTCCAAAATAATATTACTAAACCAATTAATCTCCAAAAATTTCATTTGTCTTCAAAAATTAATATTGCACTAGAATCTTTTAACAATTCTTCTAAACCCAAAGTATATGACCTTTTTGCTAACTCAAGTATCCAAAGTTGTTCTTATTTTAGAATAACTCAACTCCTAATTAACTAGAATTAAGGCTCTAAGGTCAAAGCCTAAGGAGCTTTTTAGGTGGGGTGTTACAGCTATCTGCATGATTTGTGCAAGCAATAAATTCATGATCTGGGACTTTATTTGTACGATGCACTGGAGCTTTATCCTTGGGACTGTTGACTGGAGTATTCTTGGAAGTTTTACTGTCATGATGCAGGGGATTTGAATTTTCACTATCATATGCCAATTATAACAACTAAAGATAATTTGCTTGATCCCAAAACATAAAAATTCTACTTATAAGTTTGGCTAGTTTGCTTTGCACAAGGAATAAACACTTGCCCTTCCTTTTTCCTCCCTCCACTAGAAAAGCATCCACATCAAGAATCAAACCAGATTCTTAGAAGTATTCAAGTTTAAAGGGCACTGATAGAAGTGATATGACAAAGTCTTTATAAATCATGCCAAACCATTAGATGTAGAAGGGAAATAATGGTCTATCTGACTAATTAAAGCTATTCAAATTTTAGTTGACCTTGTCTTTTAAAGTTTATGCTGTAGATTATAAAAACGTTATGACTTTATTCACATAACTGCAGAACAAAATATCACCTAACCTAAATGCCTTTGGTTAAAGGAACCAAGGCCTTCAACATAAGTGAATAAGTGAAGAAATATGATTAGATTTTTTTTTTAAAAAGAGTTAAGGTCACATGTCCAAGAGTGACCCCTCCCCATATTTATTAAAAGCCTTCACTTATGGCAGATGAATACCTTAATAACAACACAAGCATAAAAAGATAGCACAATACACACCATGCCTACCAAAAAAAAAAAACTCCTCACCAAAAATAGAAACAAAAACCAGAAACCAATAACCCAACACCCCATATCAACTCAATGACCTCTCAAATAAGGCAAGGATAATTTATCCGTACGAAGCAAACCTTTAAGGTATTTTGGAGCATGCAAAAGAGATCTCCAAACATATGTCGAACCATGAGCGCCCATTTTTGCTAAAAAATCAACCGGCACATTACCTTCTCTATAAATATGATTAATAACAAAATCCCCACCTTTGAACAATCTCATAGCCTCCTCCCAGAAATCTTCTAAATACCATACTCCACAATGCTTCTTCTAAACCCAACACACCAAGGAATCAGACTCAATATCCACATGATTAAGCCCCAAAGCTCGACAATATTTCAACCCTATTAACAAGGCCTTCGACTCAGCAAGATTATTAGAACCCACCCCAAGATAGGATGAAAAGGACAGAACCAAATCATCACGCTGGTCCCGAATAACACCCCATGCACCTAAGCTCCTACAACCATCACTATTTAATTTAAATCTTCTATGTCTAGGCTTCACCCAGCAAACAAATTTAACTTGCACAGCCTTCATCGGGACAATCGGAACATTCAAATCTCTTAACCTCTCCACATTGGTAGAAGCCATCTTTGTAAATTTAGAAAAATGACTTTGCAGCCTCCCTAGCCACCAGCAAATATCCCTCCAAACCTCTTCCAACGAGCTGCTTTTACCTTCCATCCTTGTCTTACACCTGAAATGCCACAATTTCCAAATAATAATAGAAGGAAGAAGACCCAAAATACAACCCACCTGGGACTTGGTAGACATACGTCTAAACCAAAGTAACACCAACTCAACCCAACGTTTATTTGGGTCATAAGGAATGCCCAATATAACATAAAACCACTTCCAAATCCCAGAAGCCAATTCACCTGCAGCAAGGACATGATTTAAATCCACATAACCTCCTAGTTTGCAACAATTACACTTGGAAGTGATAGGAATGCCAACTCTCCGCAATCTATCATCTACACTTAAGCTATTATGAAAAGCCTTCCACATTAATACAGGTTTTTTTGGTAAAGCTTCGTGCCAAACCCACTTAGTCATGCACTTTTGGTAGAGAATCCACCATCTTTATTATGCAACTAGACAAGCAAGTCTTGTCCTAATTTGTGAGCAACCAAGAAACTACAAATCTCCTTTGTTTTTTGTAATCCCACTAGCCTCTCTAAGACTTCAATGTCCCAGCCATTATCAATTTTTAAATCAGCCACCATCAAGTTAGGCACATCCACCACAGGATAAGAATTAGCAAGAGGACCTTCATTCAACCAATGATCCCTCCAAAAAGAAATATTCCCATCCCGAACTCTCTACTTCGAATTTTCTAAAATCGTAGGAATGCACTTCACCACCATCTTCCAAAACCTCGATCCCTTTTTGGGATCTAATAAAGAAACTTGTTTATCACCAATATATTTAACACAAAAAAATTGAGACCAAAGATTGCTCCTAGTCATAACCTTCCAAGCAAATTTCATATGCAAAGAAGTTTGAACCTCATCGAAGTCACGAAGTCCAACACCCCCCTCATCAGTCGGCTTACACATCGACTTCCATGCAACCCATTTCTTTTATTCTTTCAATCTTTTTCACCCCAAAAAAATGAGCTAAGAAGCCTATTTAAAATTTTCAGAATCTCTTTTGGCAATTGAAGGATGGACATAATATGTATAGGCATACTAGCTAACACATGCTTCAATAAAATCAACTTACCACCCGCTAAAAGACATTTTAATTTCCATCCCCCAAGTTTATTCCTCACCCAATTAAGAATAGGCTCTAAATGTAAATTATTAAGCCTCCCACTAATAATCGGTGCACCAAGATAAGTAAATGGAAAAGTACCTTCAATAAAACTAGTGATATTAATGAGCTCCCTCTTTCTCCCTGTTGAAAATTGCTTAGCGAAATATATGGTTGTTTTCTCCTTACTCACACGCTGCCCAGACCAAACCTCCATTAGAGAAAATAACTACATCATCCGCATAGAGAAGGTGAGACACAAGAGGTGCACCTCTTGGATGTGAGAAATTTTTAATATTGCCACACAAAAAATTCTTATTTAGTAATCTAGAAAATACTTCTTCCATAATTATAAAAAGATATGGTGATAACGGATCACCCTGATGCAAACCTCGACTTTCTTGAAAAAAACCCCAATACGTACCATTCATCATAATTGAATACCAAGGTGACGTAATACAATTCCTGATTATGCGTAAATAGAAGGAGAAAATCCAAAAGCTGCTAATACATGCAAGAGAAACTCCCATTCCACCCTATCATAAGCCTTAGCCATATCAAGTTTCAAAATAACATTACCACCTGTAGCCTTCTTATTAAGAGAATTCATCATTTATTGCGTAAAGCTAATATTATTGAAGATACACCTACCTGGAATAAATGCACACTACTCAGAGGAGATCAAAGAGGACAATAAAGGTGCAATCCTCGCCACCAAGACCTTAGTGCAAATTTTGTAAGACACGGAACATAAACTGATAGGCCGAAACTTGTCAAAATCCGTTGGCTGAGCCATTTTTGGAATAAGCACTACAAAAGACGCCGTAAAAAATTTGGGCAACGGAACTCCTTGAAAAATTTCCTGGACAACATTGACCACCTCAGAATGAACAATATCCCAACGTGCAAGATAAAAGCCTGACCCAAAACCATCAGGCCCCGGACTACTCTCTATGGGAATACTGAAAACAACTTCTTTCACCTCTTCTTCTGTGGGCAATGAACCAAGTCTGGCATTATCTTCATCCAAAATCTCATTAGCCACTAAAGGTCCCAAGAAGTCCATGAAATATTGCACGGCTCCATCATGAATTTCTTGAGGTGATTTTAACGTGGAACCACTCGTAAGCCTCATCTCCATGATCCTTGCCTGCTTACGTTTATTGAGAATAACATGAAAATACCGAGAGTTGTTATCACCCTGTCCGCACCATTTAATTTTAGCACATTGAGCTAGCCGTAGCTCTTCACGTTGAACCCAGGTATCCAACTCCAGTTTTGAAGATAACAAGTCAATCTCTACCTCTTCTTCAAACCGTAATTGCAACTTCTCTTCCAACCATTCAATGCAGTTCTCCAACTCTTGAATGTGCCCACTTGTCCAACCAAAAATAGACTTATTCCAACCTTTTAGAGCTTGTTTTACCCTTTTTAATTTTGCTGCAAGTAACCTGAATCCACTACCATCATTAGGTTGTTCCCAAGCCTCAAACACACATATAGTAAAATCAACATGATCCACCCACATTTGCTGAAATTGGAATGGTGCCAGCCCATACACTTCAGCATTCTTTGCTAGAGAAATGACCATAGGAGCATGATCAGATGATGTACGAGGTAAATATCTCATTACTGAATCCGGAAAGACATCCATGAAATTCTGATCATCCAAAGAACGATCCAAACGAGCCCAACTACGAGATCGACCGGCATGCCCATTGCACCAAGAAAAACTCTTACCTACGAATTTTAGTTCCAACAATCTGCAAGTGTGTATGCAAGAGTTAAACTCCTCCATAGCTACCACCGAACGTGGCCGACCACCATGCCTCTCCCCATCAGATGCAATAATATTAAAATCCCCTATGATTAACCAGGGATCAATTGAGTTACTCTCCCTGGTAAGGTCTACCCACAGAACACGCCATTGGTCAAAAGAGGACTTTACATAGACAAAAGAGATTTTACACATCATCAAGCCTTCATTCACAAGCATAGTAATTTGTTGATTACCACAACTCACCATACTGACATTAACATTATTCATCCATAAGATCCACAGTTTTCCTTCCCAAGCACCAATCATGAACCTAAAATCAAAACCTAGCATCATCTTAACATTATCCAATTGTTCATCACGTAAGAAAGGCTCAGCAAACCGCAACAAATTTCAGTTTATACACTTGCACAAGCTTTTTAAACCTACTTCGAGACGTTCGTACCCCTTTAACATTCCAATACATAATTGGACTAATCATAAATTCAATTTAGATGACCGGGTAATCACCCGTTTACTGCTACGAACTTTCTTTGCTACATCCTTAACCTTTTCCTTCCCATGATCAGGCATTTTAGACTCAAACAAAACATCCTTATGCGGTACCATTTTTTCATCCACTAGTTCCGTATTAGATAGACTAGCCAACAAAACAGCCATCTCACTGCCATCCCCATACAACGCACACTCAAGGGCCTGCCCAAGGACCAATCCCCCTTGGATATCTGCTGAGATTCACCACTATGGAAGCAAGAACCTCCTGAGCCACAGCCACAGAATTCGATCTTAGCACTTTGCCTAAACTCTATACTTTTACCTCCGTAGGGACAGAGGAACCCACCTCCACACTCTCTATAATAGACGGCATCACAGTAGGTAACATATGGACCTCTTCAGAATCCTTACTCAATTTCACTACTTTCGGAACCACTTCCACCACCTCAGGAACCACTTCCACCAACTTAGAATTCTGCACTCCCATCACCTCAGGAACCATTGGACTCATCACCTTAAGAATAGAGGATATGACTTCTGTATGGCCTTGCTCCACATCCGAAGCCTTTTCCTCAGAACCAGTACCAGTCAAATCCAAGAACTGTAAATTATCCACTCCATCACCTTCCTCATCAACTATAGGTTGATCAACATTACCCTACACCAACACATCCGAACTCTTATTATCTGTACCCATGTCCACCACATCTTTGACCTCTGTTTTTGAACCCAAGGGATTCGAAGCTTTCAATTGTTTCAGTACTTCCTTAAACTCCAGTCGAACAGATTGCTTCTCTTTCTCCTTCCTTAAACTACTTTTCTTACAAGTTTTCAAATTGTGCCTTTGGATTTTACACTTGGTGCAGAACGCTGGCATAGTTTCATACACCACCTCCTACATACGACTTGCAGGACATGATGGAGCACCAATCCAGAATGATAATAATGGTGGTTTAGCAACATCTTGTTCTAAACAAACCCTTGCCCCGTCTGTTCTCGTAGCACATCGCGTAGAATTATCATTCCTTATATACTTCCCCATAGGCGCAGTAAGACTTTTCAGGATTGAAGGATGATAGAAATTAGGAACCAAACCTGGAAGGAAAACCGAAACTGGAACCACCGACGGCTTCTTCTCTTCAAAAAACTCTGGAGTCCAGTGAAAAGGCCGATACGCCACACCGTTAATGTCACAAACTTCTCTAGAGAAAGCCTTATTGAAATCCTCCTCTGACGTTAACCAGAAAAAAACATTACGTGGCTTTCTCATGGCTAAAACCACTACAATACCAGTTAAACCCCATCGATTTTTAACAAATAATCTGATCACATCCAAAGATGGCCTCTGCCTAAGAAACTTCAGCTCCAACGAGAATTCAAACGGTTCAGCCGACTTCACGATTTCCTCTTTCGAAAACAAAAAATACACTTCTCTGTCCATAGTTTTAGGAGCCCTAGATGGCAGAACCACATCAGGGATCGGATGAGGGTCAGCAGATAGGAGATCTGTGAATGATTGGGTGTTGGCCGCCGTCATGGAACCACTAGAGCCCCCCACGCCAGCCATGCAAAGACACTCGTAAAAATCCTAGCAGGGCAAAATCACCTGCCACGTCATCAAGAGAGCCCGTCCGCTCAAAAAGTTGTACATGAAATATGATTAGATTAGTAGATAGTTGAATTACGGTAAACTTGTAGATAGTTGTAGGCTTGTAGCTCTTAGCCAAAGAAAAGTAGTGACAATGGATGAATATTGCATTTGTAAGACAAATAAAGACCTTCATTACAAGAATTCATTTTTCACATCATTATGTGAGAAGAATAAACAGAGCACTAGTCTGGCATATATTAAAACCATGCAACCTCAAGCATAATTTTAGATAGACCCTCACCTTGGAGTTCAAGAAAATCTAAGATGGATATCTTCAATAATATCTACACTTGATTTGCTTGATGGAAGTAAACAAGATAACTAAAAAAATTTTCAAAATGTAAGAGAACCAAACAGACCACTAAAAGCTAGCTATGATGAAATCAGTAAGAAAAATATGAAATGCAAAATCTATGCACAAATCCACATAAATGACCTATCAAGCATATATGAAAATACTAAAGAAGAATACTTTTGTCAACATTTAGTTTAGTTAATGTCCATGGATGAGCACTGAGCAAGTGATATGGTTGCATAAGTTGGAGCCAAATTATAAATCATCCTATTGATATTTGGCACTGAGATTCACATGAATTACTGGCGATGTTTGGCCTGAAAGTGTTTGGATTTCCCTCTAAGGTTGCTCCATCTGCTTCCTGCCTCGCTACCTCATTCTCCACATTATTCTGACAATTAATGCAGTTGCAATTTTCACAATAAATTCCAGCTGCGAAGCAATCAAAATACCTAACTATTAAAAACTTTTGTTTCTTAATGCTCTAAAATAAGTAGAAAGAAAAGATGATGCATAGCATAACATATGTAAAGCATGAACTCAATAAGTTATTGGAAATAAACTAATAAAAGCTCAAGCAGCTACACTTCAATCAAATTATAAAATAACACAGAAAGAATGAAGCCAATAAGTTTTTGACAAAAAAAAAGAAAGTAAAAGACCATTGCTCATGTATATGATACTTCCATAAGGGAAAAACTAATATAAACATTTTATATATTCTCTACCCCATGTCACCCCACTGTTGAGCGATTTGGCAACTATCCCTCTTTAAGGAACTGAGTTTAGCATGGTTTGATTGATCATACAACATCTTTATTAGGATCTAAAAGGATTTATGACTATGTCATAAGTTACATGTATTGTCTAGTGATTATATGAAAGTGAAATGGTGAAAACCTAGGCTTGTTGATCAGGAGTTTATGTACATTGGACAGCTTTGGTAATGTTAGAAGCTAGGAATGCTCTATATGAAGAAGTTGTGGATACTATTTTGAGTTAACCCTATCATTATATATGTTGTATTCATATGAGGGAGTTGTGGATACTATTGTGATAGATTGGTGTTGTATGGGTAAATGAAGAGGCCAGGGAAAACTGTTGATTTTATTCTTATTTGTTATATTGCAATATGTTTGTGGTGCATGTGTCATCAACTAGGTATTTGCCACCATTGTATGTCGTTGAAGAAAAATCGTGGGCTATGGGCAAATATATTGTAGTACCACTTTTGACAAAATAGATTATTTATATTAGATTTTATAACTTTACCTACAAATATTGAGGAACAAACTTGAATTTTTTTTAGATACATATATAAATATATATATATATACATACTTATAAGGATTCTAGCAATAACATAGCATTAGAAATATGATTTCCATTTATATTTTTAAATGAACAAGATATGTAATTATAAAGTTAAAAGATACCATAAAAAAGGAAAACTTATTAGAATTTATATAAGCTTGTATGAATGGTGTCGAGCCTTGTACCAATTATATCATTTAATAATTTATCGTAATTTTTTGTTCACAAAGAGTTAACTTAATAAACAAATTGCACCAGACTCGAGTTTGACTGAGCCGGTCATGAGTGATTTGTCGAGTAATTAGCTTGTTTATTTACAGTCCTTATATTTCATTTTCTATTTATTCTCTCTCGAAAGCAACTATTATAATATTGATCGAAAACATTTAGAATGATGAACCAACGTAAATGAGTATAAGCTTCGTTTCTCGAACATGATTGGTGCTGACTACACTAGGTGCAATTGTGGTAGTAAGAAGGGTCATTGCACATTCCTAGTCACACAGGAAGAGGTCACATGGCAAGGAAAGGCCATACACCTGTTTGGCTCCTCGCAGAGTATAGCTCACATTGAAGCATCTAATTGGAGCACAAGTCAATGCCCATGAAACTCCAGCGGAAAGCGAAGACCTGCCAGGCCGTACGCGCATGGGTGCAGGATTTTTTGAAGAATCGGGGTTGACTTGGAGACCTGGGACCTTGGCTTAGCCATTAATGAGGGGGAGCTCTTTGAGCCTCCGCTAGCGACTTGGTTGCCCCCAATTCCCATACTTGATATGAGAATATTTGAGTAGAGTTAGGTGTTGCCTGCTTGGATAGAGTTGGCTGAATATGCAGATCAGGGACGTTGACCCTTTTGAAAGTTTCCCCTAGCCTGATTGGTTACCTGGTTAGGTCAAATCGTTTCTTTGGTCATGTTTTTTTTTTCAACTCATGATCAGTTGTATCCATTAGTCTAATTATATGTTGGAAATCATGAGTGCATCATAAGTGAAAGCTGGAATCCTTTTGATCAAAGGAGCTATTTCATTGCAAATTCACAAAATGAATGATACAACTCTATAGATTTATAACAAGAGACAATGTGCTAGTATGACAAATCTAGTTATTTTTCCATATATTAGTAAAGCCTAGGGTGATAAACTAGTTAGAGATTAGGTCATAGGGAGTGCTAGGGGTGTGAAATGGACTGGACCGAATCAGTGGATTCGATCTAGTTTGTAAGCGGTCCAGTTCTTAAGAACCAAAACTGGTCCTAAACTGATGCGGTACTGATTTTCATATTTTAAAAACTGGTTTAAACTAAACCGGAATGGTATATATATATTTATAATTTTTTTATATTATATTATATATATTATATACTAAATTGCTAATTAATTAATATGACATAAAATTTTAATCTTAAACATAAACATTAATATTAAGTTATTAATATAAACTAACTTTTGATATATATATATATATATAAATACACACATATTTTCTTTTTGGAAATACACTTTTACACATTTGATCATATATACTCATATAAAAAGTCTTGAACTTATATAGGCTATTAGTTAAATTCAATACTATACTAGTATATGTTAATTATTATAAAATAATTAAAATAGTTTATAAAATAATTAAATAGTTTTGGAGTTTTGCTACTCATCATCCTCCACACACACCACACACCACACTTATTTTTATTTTTAAAATTTTTTTATTCTTCTAAACTAATTAATTCTTCTACTTATTATTCATACATCACATATTTGATAAGAGAAAAAAAATTAAAATTAAAATATTATGTGTGGTGTGTGATGTGAGGATGATAAGTAGACTTTTTCATAATTTAGTATATGTAAACATCATATTATTGCCAACATAGATAATTCATAAAACCGGACCGGATCTGACTGAAATCAAAAAAATTAGAAGTTTCGATTTCGGTAGTGAATCGGTCTGGTATCGATTCTTAAATTTTCAAAACTGGTGTATATCGGTTCGGTTCTAGAAAATGTACAAAATCAGATCGAATTGGACCAGTTACACCTCTAGGGAGTGCAAAGCTGTTGTCTAGTCCATTGGGCTCTAAGATCACAACCTCTTTGAATACAATCATGGGGTTAGACTCTCTAGTTAGAACCTCAAGTGTGGGTTTATAGTAGTAGCTAGTAGCACCACCCTATCAACCATTTTCCATATTTTTTGAAGTTTAGTGTGATGACCCAAACTTGTGTAAGCTTGGCCTATAGATTTTATGCTTAGTAGCCGTGAATTCTTTGGGAGCTCTAGCTATTTTAGAAAGTTTTAGAATCTTTGAAATGATAACTTAGCCCAAAAGAGGACTAACCCTAGAATGCTAAGTGAAATTTGGCTTTGTTTAGAAACCCAGGCCCATTGGCTTTAGGCCCATGACCCAGATTTTAGTAACAAGTGCCATGTGGGATGAAGATGCTACATTGTGAATCTAGACCTGATAATGGGATAAGGGGGAGAGAGAAGTGTAGGAAAATGTTAAGGAATGGCCTACATGCCTACCCTAGGGAATTTGCTACTTGTCACTATATTAGAAACCTTCTAGACGAATCAAAGGACAAAAAGAACCTAGGAAGATTAAGGGATTTTCGGCTAGATCATTTTCCCACATGTTTAGAACCTTTGTCTTGCCTAAATTCGAGCTCTAAGGAAGATATCTTAGGAAGGGAAGCTTAAGGAAGTGAAATGAAGCTTTGCTAGGAGATTTGCATGGGAAATCGAAGGGAGGGTTATGGGATTTCGCATTCTAGTTAGATTTTGTCAAGTGTCAGGCATGCATGGAACTTCTAGAAGCTTCTATAAGGATATGTGAAGAGACATTTGTAATGGAGGACAAGAATACCCTTAGGAATTCGACTAGCACACTCCCAAGCACTTTGTCTATTTGCCACTTGTCACCTAGATTATTTTGGACTAATGGAACATGGAAAGTCACCTAGGGAAGGAGCATTTGGAAGATGAAACATCATCTCAGGAAGAGAAGAAGGAGGGGGACGGCTAAGCTATGGCACATGTCAAATGCCACTTGTCATCCATGCCAAAGGTTGCTTGTTTGGGAAAAAGGAAGAGTTATATGATATTTTATCATGTTACCCTTAAAAGAAACACTCATTTGTTTGAACAAAAGAAGGGCATAAGAGGAAGGGAAGAGGAATTCGACCAAGGAAGAGGAACCCTACATGCCAACCCCAAAATGTCCCTTCCCAATATAATCCAAATGGAGAACTCCAAAGAGGTATTTTCGGCTAAAGAGAAAGGAGGAAGAAAACATATGTCACTTGTCTTGCATGCATTCGATTTCAACCTCTAACAAGGAAATGAGGAGTTTTCTATAAAAGGAGAGGAAGACAACACACCCAAGGGCTTTTCTTTTTGCTAAATTCGAATTCTTCATGCTCTCACTCTCTCCACACAACTCTCTCATATTCTCTTGAAGATTCCATCACTTTCTTGTATTTTCTTTCCAACCAAACAAGAGGATTTCTTATTTCAAGGGGAGATTTCGGCACACTAAGTCTAGACAAGGTAAGAATCAGTTTTTCCTTCTAAGTTTCACACACACATCACTTGCTGAACCCGAAAATGAGATTCAAATCTCATTTGGACTATGAGTATGATGGAGCATCTACACTTTCTTGTGTTTTCTTGAAAATGACTTAGAGTTCTTAAGAAAACCTTGGAAGCCGAGTAGAGAGAAGAATTCATCCACCATCTTTTTTTGGCCACTACATGTATCTTTGGTTATCTTAGTATTTTGTTTTACTTCATGAGTGAAATGAAGGAGTTTTAACACAAAAACCCTAGAAGTCGAATAGATTATGGACAAGTATTGTCCAAGAAATCCATACACACACTCAAGAACATGAAATAAGGTTTTTAGTTACTCTTTCTAATATAGTATGTTCGGATTTACAGCTTGCTAGTATATCTTTACGCGGATTTTTGTAAGTATACACTCGACTTGCTCTTGGTTAATACTTGTATATGATTGTGTAAATCTTTTCATTGCCATGTTTGCTTTGTTTACTATTTCTTGATTGATTGTTTGATTATGTTAATATGATCTTGTATGAATCTATGGGAGGAGTTATATGCTTGAAATTTGTGATGAAAATGCCATGAAATACTCTCATGTGTTTTGGTTTTCACTTGTTTAAGAATGATGGAATATGTATCATGATGTTTTGGCCATACCATGTCTTGAATGATTTAGATCTTAGTCATATGTTTTGATTTCATGCTTTGTTTTACTAAGCTTTGATTTCTATGTTAAATGCTTGAAGATTTGAACATGTTTAAGTGATGAATCTCATGAGTTTTTACCCCTAAGTGTTTCGGCCTAAGCATGTTCCCATGGTTTCATGAATGTGTTTGAATGTTTCATGTATTTCATGTAATCATGCTATGAATTGAACATGTTATGCTTGGTTATTTCATGCATGGCATTCCATATGTCACATGTCAAGTATGAGTACGTATGTCTTAAATTCCATGTCTCATGCATTTGGGGAAAATGTTTTCAAAGAAAAGTGGTTCTTTTAAAAGAAAAGAGTCAAATATTTTATCACGACCCCAAGTGCTAGAACAAGGGATTGTCCTAATGGAACTCCTCTATCTACTCTGGAGTGCTTAAGAATGGAGTGGTAATCCTTGGGTCGACGAAGAATAGTCGACAAGTCTCGAATGGATTCTTTTAAAGGATGCCAGAGTGAGAAAGCACCTAACACTAGTGGGTGCATAAGGCATGTTATTTGACGAAGTAAGGTTGAGTTATTATGATTCTTTGTGTATCTCGAACTGTAGGGATGGTGGTAAGCAGGAATGGTGGTAGAGTCCTGCCTGTGATTCCCGCCTACAGGTCATTAATGGCACAACAACGAGCAAGAACACGCTGTGCAAGGAGAAGAGCCTTGTTGTGTCCACCCTATGAATAAGAATAAGAGCTCATGTGATAAGGATCACTTGATGCAATCTTGTGATATGTTCCGATAAGAAAAGTTCTGATTAAGATCAACATGAAAAAGAAAGTCAAAAAAGTTTTCTGAAAATGTTAACGTTTCTGTTATAAGTCTTTTGAAAATGGTCAAATGCATATGTCAAGTTCTTATTTAAGTCAAGTACATGTCCATGCACGCATTTCATGATGTACCCTTTGTACGCTTACATTAACTATTGTATGTTGTGTGATTACTTGCTAATCTCATTGTGGTAGTTTACACTACCATTCCCCAACTGAAATGGTAGAAGTCGTTATAGTTTTAGAAGATGATGCCTATGACGAAGAGGAAGAGAACGACACCTTTTCTGGAGTTTCGTGGTGTCTAGCTCCTGATGGGACTTTAACAATGAAGGAAAAAGAAACTTCATTTTTTTTTTTTTGTGAAAAGAACTGATGGATTTTACACCTTAGCTTTTGAGACACAATATTTTGAGAAGGTCCTGTGTTTTTCGAGACAAAACTTTTTTACATGATATTTTAGGATATTTTATCTTATGATACAGTTTATGGTCATGGACAAAGTGTTAATGTTATTATTAGTATAGTACCATATACTTTGTAATTGTTGTTTGCGTTGCTTAGACTTCGGACTTTTTCAAATTTGCACACAAAATAAAATAAACAATTTAACTTTTCAAATCTCAAAATAAAAAAAAATATTAAAAAAATATATTCTAACAATATTTTATTCAACTTTCAATTTTTATCTTAATTCATATCATCTGCAAAAACAAATGAGGCTTAATAGAAGACATTAGGGTTAGGTTAAGCCTAGAATTTGAACCAGATAAAGGTCACCTCTAACCATCGAGCAAACACCGAGAAGCATAACCGATATAGCATCAAACCAAGAAACAAAGGCACAAGACCCAGTCAATGCCACCTCTGCATCCTCCAAACCAAAAAGAAGACTATATATTGTAAGAGCAAAATCAAAGGATAGTAGACCAAAGAAGCATGGCAAGTAGAAGATGAGAGACCCCTTAACCAAACAAATTTGATGGTAAAGAAGAAGCATAAGAACTCTTAGTTGTCCCATGAAGAATCTGACTTATCCCTAACGATCAGAAGCTTAACTTTGACCACCCTTGTAGTAAGCCAAACTAGAGTGCACAAAAAAAAGGGTCTAAATTAAGGTAACATAACCCTTGTGGAAGGATGAAGACTTGAGTCCCTTTGAAGCCAACAAGCCTCACATACCTGCATAGATGAACCCTATTTGGGACTAAAGTCTAATTTGCCTTTAGATTCCTAAGGAAACACCGTCCCACCCACTCTAAAGCCAATGGATAGCCAAAGTGCGCCATCCCCATAAATATGACAATCCTGTTTTGGAATAGTACTATTTTTAGCAATTTAATTCTTTGGAACATTTTTTGGGATTGAATTTCCATCTCCCTCCATAGGTATTGTTGTTGTTGTTCTCTTAATCGCATCTCCATATCTGCTACCTATTGTAATTGATCTTCCAACTCTTATTGCTTGGACTTTAACTCTTTGATCCCGAGCTTTGCTTCCTCTGAGTCCTGAGAGTTGTTATTTGATTTGCTTTGAGAAGAAGATGAGGTTAAGGAGGAAGGTTTCACACAACATCTTAAACCCCTCAAATATCTAGAAAGGGGTACAAGAACTTGAGAAAAAATCTCAACATCGTTAATGGAAGATTCATTAGACGTAACATTTTGCCAAAGTATAACCATCTTCTCCTAAAAAATAGAAAAGAAAAATCATTAGAGATAGTATAAATAACATAAATATTATTAGGCAATACAAAAAAAAAAAATTTACATAATTTGTTTATGCTTTGGGATTGATCCAAACACCTTCATTATTTGTATGCGGTTTAACATATAATTGGATCAGATTATAATCAGTAGGACTATCTTGCTCTCACAAAAGGAAAATATATGTTACAACTTCAATAACATACATTGATATGTTAATATTTAATGGGGGACTAGGATAAAGTTACCAATTTTTTTTGTAGTTGATGAAAGGATCTAAAATTCACATGATGGTGTATCGTTAAATTTGCTCTATTTGCTTTGTTGACAATACTTTGTTGCTGTAAGAAATGAAATAACATTATTACTATATTTGTTTCATGCATCTAACATATAACATAATGAAACATAACAGTAAAATTACTTAATGCGCCTGTATTCTAGCACTATTAAACTTTTGATAGTGTGTATGACATCTACATCTGTTGCACTATGACAAGTGCACCCCTCAAATAGATTTCATTGTGCATCCTTCCACAATCTTTGAAAATTATCATTGCCCCAAACGAATGAGTAGATGTCCCTCCTGCATCCCTCGCCCCAAACATTCTAGCACAAAGATCGCCTAACATCTCTGCCATATCGTCACCATGATCATCAGTAGCATTAGATACATCCACATTTATGTCATTGTCTTCCATTATTTGTCTGGTTTGATTGCTAAATAAGATTCCTTGAGGAAATGGTTCGCCATGTAAGACCTATAGTGAGTATTTAGGATCTACTATGTTGACGTATAAATGCTCCTCCACCAGTACCAAGTTATGATGAATCAGACTTTTGTACTTCTTGTACGGACATCTTATAAAACCCCAAGTGTCTTAAATAACTTCACCCATGTGCATATTCCTTGTATTCTTTACCAAGTCTATCTCTCATATGCATCTAACTCTTATCCATTGTATCTGCCCTGGTACACTACTGTAACAAATTGTAAAAATCAATTTCTGGGATAGACATCATCATGAGTCTTTCCACATTCATTGTTTGTATCCACAATATAAGGTAGTTGGTCCTTTCCTTACTACTCTTCCTTCCGTTTGAATGCTCGTATACTATTTTTGAGTATCCATTCGAATAGCTCCATACATCGTTTGAATGGATTATTGTTTAGATATTTTATTTTATTTTGTATGCCCAATAGAATAGAAATTTGGGATTAAACTAGACACTAATATAATAACATTTAATTAATATTGTTATAACAAACTTACTATACTTAATTAGACTATAATATAACTATATTAGTTATACTATGCCAGTATAACTATAATATAACAATAGTTAGTTATACTATACATGTATAAAGGCAATATAACGTCTATACTAGTATAACTATACTAGCTCCAACTAGTATAGTTATAACTATACTATACTTAATTAGACTATAAGAGTATAATTATACTAGTATAACTATAACATAACAATACTAGTTATTCTATACATGTATAAAGGCAATATAACGTCAA
This sequence comes from Cyclocarya paliurus, assembly GCA_029856935.1. Taxonomy (NCBI): domain Eukaryota; kingdom Viridiplantae; phylum Streptophyta; class Magnoliopsida; order Fagales; family Juglandaceae; genus Cyclocarya; species Cyclocarya paliurus. Next base: position 19,879,877 of record CM056946.1, on the reverse strand, counting down.
CTCCAACTAGTATAGTTATAACTTTACTATACTTAATTAGACTATAAGAGTATAATTATACTGGTTATACTATACTAGTATAGCTATAACATAACAATACTAGTTATACTTATACTATACTCAATTATACTAGTCCTTTTCGTTTCATATTCAAGGAGTCAATATTACTATCTCAGTAGACAATATCACTATATTTCTCAGCATCCCCCATGAGCTAGGTGCATACCTTGCATTGCCACTAGCTGTAGAGACAGATGTTGGCAATGATATTAAGGATGAGGCTCCAACAGATGATGTTGTATGTTAGTTGATGCTAGAAGATTCGGCTCCTCCATATGATGGAAGCAAGGTCATCAAAGTAGTTGATCGTCGAGCTTTTTCTTGCATGCTAAATTTGATTGTCTCATACAATATTGATCCAAGAAAGTACAAGACAAATTTCAGCATCGAACAAACATGATAAGTGTTACAGATGGCACAAGAAGAGTTGATTGATCTACCTCTTCTTTTCCACATCCGCATTTGATCTAAGTCTATTTATTTGACTAGAGGTAGTCTATCGTAACATTTAAATGCCTTTCAATAAATTTTTATAACTAAAGTTATTTCAATTTTGTACATCATTGCTCGAACCAATCTTCTAAGCTTTCGAACAGTTTTATAAATCCATTCAAATGTAAAATTACCGTTTGAATGAGATACCAAACACCCCTGCAAGATTTATATGTAACTTCTAGCAAAAAGATCATCCGAATAATTACCTCAAAATTCGAATAGAAAATGCCATATTGTCATATGGTCTCAAACTCAGTTCGAACGGGAAAGTTAAGTTCGAACGATGTCTAACCCTTCCTCGCCACAATTATATATAATTTCTTGCCACAAAGATTGTGTGAACACTTATATCAACATTCAAATGTAAAAGTGGGAAAATCCTGGTCTCAAAAACTCACGGGCTCAGGCACATTCATTCTTTGCAAAAAATAAAAGAAACCCAGAAAGCTCTCATACATTGGAACAAGACTCACTTTGGTCATTGAAGGAGACATTAAAATACCACTAAAGCCATGAAGGAGATTCAATAGAAGCAATCTAATCATGATAACATCGGGTTGGGAAAGAACCTAAGAAGAGGCGTACATGAGCAAAAAATATGGAGGAAACTCTATGGAAGCACAACTCAAGGAAAGCAAAGCTCATCATTGCACATCTGAACACAAAACCCTTACATATTACCACCACAATTTGTAGACGAGGAAATGTCATTGACCTCATAAAAGACTCAGATGGGACTTCGTCCATGAACATAATTGAAATAGCCAACAAATACACCAGCTTTTTCCAAAACCTCTTCTAAAGTTTAGGCCCTTTGTTCCATACGAAATCGATTATGGATTGTATGAGATTCCACTTGTAAGTTAAGATAGAGGAATGGGATATATGGTCCTATTTTTTATTGAACAAGAATCTCATTGCGCAATTCACAATCAAACATCTATGCATGTACAAGCATGCCATGTGCATAGATTCACATCAAGTTCAAGTTCATGCGTGTAAGCATGCACTCCAACAACTAATAAAAACACACATTTTTTTAAAATAGTCAAAGGTCACATGTCTAAATGTGACCTCCTCCTGAATTTATTAAAAGCCCTCACTTGTGGCAGAGGAATACCATGGATACAAACCAAGGTGACCTTAGAGTTTACAAAAAATATCACAAGATCAAACAACTCAGGTGCCCAAAATAAACCCAGAAAAAAACCAAAGAACCTAAAAACACAAAACATCCATCAAACTCATAAGCCTGCCCTAACTCCAAATTATTAGTGCCTAATATAGAGAAGAGCCCATTTATCAGTACGTACAAGGCCACAAAAACTTCTTTCTCTAAACTCCTCCCCCCAAAAATCAAAATGTCGACCCATCACCCCTTCCTTAGCAAGAAAATCTGCAACCATGTTTGCTTCTCAATAAATATGCCGAACACTAACATTCATCAAATGAAATAAATGAATTGCCTCTTCCCAAAAATCTGATAAATACCAAAATTTGCACACACCCAACTAAAACAAACTAACAATCACCATCGAATCCGATTCTACCAAAAAAATCTCTCAACCCAAGTTGATGACACAACTTTAAACCATCAAGGAAAGCCCAACATTCGGCAACGTTAATAGTGGCATATCCATAACAATGCACAAATCCTGCAATAACCTTACCACCCCCTCCAGACATACCTGGATTACCACAAGATCCTCCATCAATATTTAACTTTACTGACCCCACACCCGGCCTAGTCCAAGCTATCTTCTTCACCACCCTAGTACTCACCGACACCACTAGACAGTGTAGTTCTTACAAGATCAAAGCATCTCTTCCATTGAACTTTTTCAGTTTCCTCAAAGAAGTTGAAAGCTCCATAAAAAAACCTTTAATACATCACACAATCTGTTTCCAATCAAAAATAGCTTGCCCTCCAAATAGACCATGTAATAATAATCAGCGCAATCCCACAAAGCCAAGCCACTTGAGAAAAAGTGGATGCCTTTAGCCACCAAACATTAACAACCCCTTGCCAACTTCTCAACTGCAACATCCTAATCCCAAACACCCTAGCAAAAAAATCCCAGACCCTCCTAGCCCCTTCCCCATCACACAAAACATGATTAAGTGTTTCCATCTGAGCAGTAACACAGCAATTACACTTTGATACAATCAGAATACCCATCTGCCTAATCCTTTCATCCACCGGTAGAGCTTGAAGACGAGCTCGCCAAACCATAAACGACATTTTCTTTGCTACTTCATTTTGCCAAAGCCATTTCCTCCACAAGAAAATCGGACCCCTATGCCTAATTAATTCCCAGGCAGATTTAGACGTAAATTCTCCATCATTGGCCAGCTTCCATACATACAAATCAGTTTCCCCTCGTAGCCTTAACTGGAAACTTACAATTTTCTCAACTGAAAATCACTAATAAAAACACACATGCCAAGAGAACAACACACCCATTCAAAAATAAAAACAAAAAACAAATTTCATCTATTACTCCTCAATTGATACAAACTTTAATATATTCCTTGTATCTTACAAAATGTACATGATGTATTGCATCTTATTGAGCTAAAGACAATGTATACATGTATAACATCTTACATATATTTTTCGTACAAAACCAACCATTGTACATTACAAATCCACATAACCCAACTTGAATCATGTTTATTTTGTCGAAAACCTAGCAAAATATAAAATCCAAGAACTAGCAAAACAATCATCAAAGAGTTAACATGCAAAATATTGACTCTCCAACCCTCCTCCATCTCAAATAGCTCCTTACAAAACCAATTTGCATCCTGTACATGGGATATTCTTGTTAAGAGTGGGTCTACAATCCCAAATTTGCATTACATTGTTACATCCATGGTCTTACTTTTTGGAGTATTATTGAAGTTCATCCAATTATGCATAAATGATACAAAGACTATACTTATAGATTTAAAGTTGATAAGATGGTTGTTGTTCTTAACAAACAAGACATTCCACAATTAAAATGCATCAAAAGATCATGTTATTTATGAATGTTTTGAAACAATACCATAGTTGATAGAACGGTAGAGGTTGTAGGAAAATCAAGCCTAACCAAGCTAAATGAGCCAAACTCAGGTCTTATAGTTATATCTGGGTGCATCCTATTCTTCTATTAAAATTTTCAAGACAAAGAGCTAATGCCGATAAGTGATAATATATATATATATATATATATATATATATGTATAAACACAACCTGGCTTTGATGAGATCATTGAGTCTTCCTTAATTTCAATCAATTCATTGCTTCCTCAATTGATTATTATTTTGCTTAAAAATTGGCCTATCCTCTATAGGACTTTGCGACCTTTTGCTGCCTTTTGTTACCCCTAATACAACATCCAAACGATTATCAATTGGTAAACTATTATCACATATTCACTGATGGTTCACGCATTCCAATTTCAACTTACCTAATCTACTCATTAACTTCAAGCAAACTTCATTACTATTTGATGCAATTAAAGCTATTTCATAAAAAAAGTTTTGTTCAATTTATTCATTCGGTGTGCATGTCGACTACAACTAAAATCATCGTAGCTACTTTAGATGAGCGTATAATCTCTTTTCAAGTCCTTCATCCCATCAAGGATGTATTTCGAAGTCAACTCATCCCTATTATGGAATGTCAACACACGAAGGGAATGTTTACACAAAATGCTTTTGAAATCAAACAAATTGCATATGCAGCTTACTTCACACTCTTTATCATTAAAGTGCAGTACACAGTATGGAATTTTAATGAATACATCCATAGCTTTGACCTTATTAGCCACATGAAGCATCAAGTTTGAGACTTCGCACCTAATTGTAACCGTAAAACAATATAGTACACCTCAAAACTCCTCTTAAGCTTATTTAAACGTAGCATTTGTATAAACTTCTTGGAATTGCCTCACAATGAGATAATAGCTTATGTACAAAATTTGTGCGTGGAAGGAACTGAAATTATTGTACTGATCTATGAATTGGTGCAATACTATCTTTGAATTGATGTAATAATCAAAGAATGCATTCGTATTTTCGCTTCTTTTAGTAGTTGAAATTCTTTTCCAAAAGTGGTTTCTCACATAAGCTGGCACCCATAAATGTTGCTTAGAATATAACCACGCAAGCCATGCATGATCACGCAAATAAAAAACATCAAGAAGTCGAGGCCATGACTTATAAATTCATCACAGGTTAATGTGTCGTAAACACACCTGTGAGCAAACCCAAAGTTCTCAAGTTATTTATTTATTTTATTCCCATAATATGCCACACGGAAAGAATGCAAAATTCCAAAAATATTCATTATCACTTAAATTGTGGCAACCGCCTGCATGAAAGTGGAAATACCATTTTTGGAGTTGAGTTAAAGGCAAAGATGATAAGCACTCTAGTGGTAATGTGCAGCTAGTCCAACGCATAGGCAAGCAAGCTCCTTGCAAATGCTTGACTAAAGTGTCCTAGAGCGAAGTAGAGATAAGTGTGCCATTTCAATAAAGGTGAGTATGAAAAGACCACCTACTGAGAAGGCGCAAACAACGAATTGAGGAACCCAGTAACTTTGACAAGCCAAAGAGTTATCCACCAAGGTGAGTAGCAGCTTGGAAGAGATTTTGTAAGTGAGAGATCTTTTCGGACATATATGGAAGTGCTTAGAAAAGTGGCAATACAAAATGCAAAGGTGAAGGCTTGATGGGTCATGGAGTCTGAATGTAGCAGTTTGACTCAAGCCACAATTGAGACCTTCTTTCGAGGAAAGTTAGAGAACCAAGCATGGTGGACCATGCTTGGCAATGTTTTTCTGTCATCCTCTAGTATGACAGGAAAGAATTAAAGAAAATCCTTATAGCAGATCTGGGGTAAAAATAAATGAGCAAGAAAGGACATCTGACAATTTCTTCCTATTTAAAGGACCTGAACATGATACAAGAAACCAATTTTGATACTTAATTCACCAAAGAGCTTGGAAAGCAAGGAGCAGAGTGGCGACTAAAGAATCTCTGACATAGGAAGGTAGTTTAGCTTCTAAGACAATGTTGACCAATTTAATATAAATGTTGTGAGTAAGAGGCATTGCATTATCTCTGTAACTTCGCCCCCATTCTAAAAGCATGAATAAATATTTTGATCATTATGTTTATGCGTATATTTACAAACTAAATTCCAATGTTTTGAATGTTTGAATGTGTTAACTGTTTTCAATACATGACTTTGAATCTCTATGTAGGAACCCAATATCTTTGTGTGAGAATTTATATCTTTGTATGGGAATTCGATAGTGTGAATCTATGATTATGGGACGGGATGGAAAATTCTCCGAACCATTCTTGAGAAAAGTCGCCACGTGCATCACACGAGAAGGAGAACGCCTCGTGGGGATTGGGGTGGAACAATGTCGTATTTGGCCTAGTCTGATAAACGGGACATAGGACCATATCACATGTTGTGTCCTTGAGTTGGTTGGCTGGGTAGAAGCATCTCCGATGTAATAAGTATCTCTGTGTGAGAATTCTGTGTGATGAACATATGTCTGTGTAAGGAATATCTATGTGATAAGCACTTGTGTGGTGAAAGAATGACACTAGGACTGAAACAAGCAGAATACTAGTTTTTACGAGTTTATACTTACATTGGAGATGGATGATTCTTCACCATACTAATATTGATGTGTTTCTATACTATGCATAAGAGTAAATGGTAGGGGTCCCAAAGGGTAATTTCTCGCCATACCTATATATGTTATCAAGATTTTATGAACACGTTCATGAAAGATAGGACAGATGCATATTTGCATGGCGAGGAATCACCCTCTTTGGTAGCATTATCTCTCATTAGCAGTCTTGTCATAGCTACCTAACCTACCTATGGTTTCATTCTTGGGACCATAGTTTTGATGCAGATCCAGATCCTGGCATGACACCCGAGGAAGAGGAGTTAAACCTACCCGTCTTGAGTACGGAGACTAGTAGCCACTATAGTTACATTGTGCTTTTTGTTAGAATATGTATAATATTAAGTCGGATGACTACTTGTACTCGGTCTACCACCTTATGTTGACTAACTTTATATAGATTTGGATGATATAATATTTTGGGATTTAATGAAGGGCGAGTGGCCCTCATTTTGTTGTGAAGTTTAGCCTTCTAGTACTTAATAGCTAGCGTTGTCACCACAACTATCCTACTTCAATTTCTGCTGTATTACATAGATAAATATCTTAACATGTACTTCACTCTAAAAAATTACATGCCTAGTTCAATTCCCTCTTGGTGTTGACCATTGGTTGACACCTTTGTCACCACGAATTCTCACCTAGACCTTTATGAGGAATGAGGCGCCACATAAACATACCTATGCAACTCACTTTTGATATCATCATATTGGCCATATGCATCAAAGTTTTTAGAAATTTTTTTCATTATATGCTACAAGCAAAACTAATGTACTCAAGCCACAATTTAAACAACCATAAGAATGTGTCTGTATCCTCTTCAGAGATCAAGCCTTATCCAAACAAAACTGAATGACCATGATGATTGAACCTTAGAAACTGAGCAAGTGAATGGAATTTTAAATGTGTTGGTCAAGTTTTTCGTGTCAAAAGTTATACATTACGCAATCTAGATTCAATATTAACGTCTATGGCATAATAGAAACCATCATTTTGCGCTTGAATTCTCATGAAATTGTTTTGTAGTGTTTCAAGACCTACTAACCTAATCTGAAGTAATCTAACCTCACGTATATAATTATGTATATATTTCTCTCAAAACGTGAGATTCTCACACCCTCCTACTTAAGCATAGCAATAATTGTAGTTCTTGCTCATTTGAATGCCGACCTTGTCATTGTATTCTATTATTTACTTCATCGGCTTATCTAACTTCTTATGACAGTTGATGTATCTTGCTTTTATAGGATTGAGAGCATGTGTATGCTCAAGCATAACACAAGTCAAGTAAAAATCTCAGTCAAAACCTAATAAGTTATTGATTCTTTCATTTTGACTTTATGTTCCATTGGTCTCGGCTTAAGAATATTCAATGATGAGCTCACAGATGTGCCTTGACAAACAAAAACAAGAGTGAAATACCTTACTTTCTTATAATCTATTAATTTGGAACTTCTTTTGATCATGCCAAAACCAACTTGCTTTGCATACCTTGAATGGTATGCTCTCACCTCCCTCTTTTTTTTTTATGAGTAAAATACCGTGGCCACCTTCACTTTTCAACATTCTCATTCTCTTTACGTCCAACATTTTTACCTATGCTCACACACACCACACACCTGATTATGCCCAAAGAATAATGCGGTAGTTGTAGCACAACTTTGGGGTGTCGATTCTTCAGGGAGATAGATAAAAAAAAACACAACAAATAATAAAAAGAACTAAAGGAAAATATTTAATGATCAATAAGAAAGAATTGGTTTTAATACGATTTAGCAACTAAAATTACAAGGATAAAAATAAGGATCACTCAAATTATAAATAGTAAAGCATCAAGAATTCCTTGCACAAATCGGGTATTTATGTTTATTCTTGATTCAGTGAATTACTCAATTGAGGATTCATCTACAGAGTCCCAAATTGGAAGATATAGAACTACAAACCATTTTAATCGATAGATAACTCTTTGATAAATCATTTACTACTTTTTAAAACTCTGTGAATTATCATCCTTATTGACAAAATCCAGCGACGACAATATACCCAGTGGGCAATACTGCAGCAAAGAATTAAATCAATAAAGACAATGAATTAATCCAAATATAATCAAGGATCTTAACCATTATATAGAAAAAGTATGACTGAATTTATGAAAGGAATCAATTCCAAGATTATTTGGAGATAAGAAAATAATATTGATAATTAGAGAATGATAAATAAGAGTTTGCATTAATAAAGAACAATCACATGAATCAAAAATAAACTAAAAACACCCTGAATTGTGCAAGTTCATCCCTAGCTTTACTTGGACTTAGCTATCCACAAGCACAGCAAAATTCTCTCAAGAACCGAACTGTCTGTCCGAAGTAATGTGTTTGAAACTCTCTTCCTTAGCCCTTTATATAGAACTCCATGCCTTCAAGCTGTCTTCACTGGCCACTTCGACAATTTTCTTTCTTTATTTTATTCTTCTACCATCTATTTCGGACAGCAAGCAAAAGTCTTTCTTTTATTTTCTTCTTCCACCGAATGGGTCCTTGCATGCATGTCTTCTTCCACCAAGCCATGTCTTCCTCGTTGTTGCCCATGTGTTTCTTTTCCTGTTGTCCCACATGCATGTTAGTTGTTATTTCTTTCTTTCTTCTTTTCATTCCTTTCGGCGTCCCATATGCATGTTCGTTGTTCTGTGCCTTAGTGCATCTTGTTCCCCACATGCAGAAGGCTTTCCAGTATGAGTGCTTTTCTTTTCTTCATTCCTTCCCTCTTCATGTATCTCTGTGAACAAGCTGGATCAACTACAACCTAGATTTGGAGCTGGACGTCGACGGAGAAGTAGTGCAACGTAAGGTGGCTGTCCATGGAAACTCACAGTGTTCTGTTTTAGGGCGCTGCAAACAGAGGATGATGGAAGCTGTCTTCCATCGTGTGGAGTTGCGGTGGTGGCAGTGCTAGCTGGGCAGTGAGAGTGGTGGACGGTCGTGCTGAGGCGTAGTGCAACGTGGGTGGTGCTGTGGAGGTGTTGGTCGTGCATGTGCTTGGCAGGATGCAGAGCAGCATGCAATTGTGTGGCAACGGATGCATAGAGGTGCTGGGCTTCACTGGGCGGTAGAGATTTGACCTCCGGCATCTTCTGTTGCTGCTGGCGGCTTGAGGTGGTTGGGCACAGTGCTATGTAGGCCCATGCAGGTGGATGCCGTGCGTGAAGATACTGTGCTACGGCTGGTGGTTCTGAGGGATGTTGGCAGTGAGGTGGAGGTGTGGCCATAGGTGTAGGTGGCTAAGTAGTGGGGCAGTTGGACATGGTGGATGCAGTGCAGTTGCGCAGGGTGCATGTAAACTCATGGTTATGCTGCTATTCATGCATGCTGGAGGTTGAAGATGATCAAAACGACATGTAGTTTTGGTTTATGGACTAAACTACATGTCGTTTAGGAGGGGGCTGAATTCATTTCGCAGTAAAGACGACATGTCGTTTTGGTTTGTCGACCAAACGAGATGTTGTTTAGCCTGTGCTGAAAAAAAATAAAATAAAATAAGATAAGCAGAATAAATAATAATAATTAAATAAACAAAAATAAAACTAGACAAAGAAAATAAATAATTAAAGATAAAATAAAACTAGACTAAAATATTAAAAGTGTGTTCTCCATGTGAAGAAACAATATCAAATTAAATCACAAGTATTAAAATCAAGCATAAATTATGCTATTAATCAATTTAAATTACAACTTGGATTTATGCCTTTTAATCATTTTTCCATCTAAAATCAATAATAAAATAGTAAAATAATTAAAAATGTATTGATTTTAACTATATAAAATATGCAATAATGCAGCTCAATCACCACTGGCGAGAGCGTAGCGTTATTGCAAGTACCAACAATCAGACACTCACTAGACAGAAGATTGTGCAACATTGAAAAAGAGGGTTTCCAGCCTGTCAGGAAATGGAGAGCTTGAACGAATATTGGTCGAGTATCTCAAGCCCACGAGAGAAGAAGGTCACGACCGTGAACCCAAACACAGTAGAAGTCCCAAATGAAAAAAATAGGAGAGAAACACCCCTCTATAGCCACGTGATCAGGACCAAGCCCCCTTTTTGGGAAATCCGCACGATAGCAAGGGGTTCACCGATGAAGAAGCAACAACGTCCAGCAGGAAGGCTCATGCTCAGAGAGAAAGGTATCACGAGGTGTATATGCAGGATAAGCCTCCCAAACACCTCATACTAAGTACCACCCCTATCATCTCATTCAGAGATGAAGATTGTCAAGGGGTCTTGAACCCCCACCATGACGCCTTGGTAGTCACCCTTCTGATAGCCCACTACATGACCAGGCGGATCCTAATAGACAATGGGAGCTCAATTGATATCTTATTTCGGGATGCTTTCATCAAAATGGGCATTAGCCACAATAGGCTGCACCATTCGTCATCTCCCCTAAAGGGGTTCGCCGGAGAAGCTGTCTAACCCATGGGTGCCTTAGTGCTGACAGTCACAATTGGATAGGGTGCCCACATAGTAACCACAATGATAGATTTTTTGGTGGTCAAAGCCTCATTGTCTTACAATGCAATATTAGGCGGACCAACCCTAAACGACTTAAAGATAGCCACCTCTTCCTACCACTTGAAAATGAAATTTCCAACGAAAACAAGCATCGGTGAGGTTCGTGGAGAAAAAATCCTTGTGTGGGAATGTTATGTTCAGGAGCTAAAGGTAGGGGCGCCTAGTGTGTGTGTCGCAGATGGTCTGGACAAAAATTCGCCACCCCCTCCCTTGGTAGAAGTCAGCCAAGACATAGAATCAAGAGACGAGAACAACTTGATGCAGGCCGAAGCAAATGAACCACTAGAAATAGTAACCTTACATCCGGAACGCCCAAACACCATGAAAAAGGTCGGGACGAGGCTCCCGCCAGAGAGGTGTTGAAACAGTTACAGATCGAACACCAAGATGTGTTCACCTGGAGACACGAAGATATGCTAAAGGTTGACAACGTCGTCATAGAACACAAGTTGTGCATCAACCCAGAGGCCAAAAAGGTAAGCCAAAAAAGAAGGTCGTTCAGTACAAAGAAGTGCACGGCATAAGCTGATGAGATAGACTGTCTCTTAGTGGCAGGGTTTATAAGGGAAACATATTTCCCAGAATGGCTTTCTAACGTAGTACTAGTTAAGAAAGCTAACGGGAAGTGGAGAATATGTGTAGATTTCACTAACCTCAACAAAGCTAGCCCAAAGATAGTCTCCCATTGTCATGAATCGGTATCATCGTAGATGGCATGACAAGACACAGTTTTGAGCTTCATGGATGCATATTCAGAGTACAAATCATATCTAGATGAATAAGGCGGATAAGGAGAAAACAACATTCATCACAGAGGCCTTTATTGTTACCGAGTGATGTCCTTCGGCTTAAAAAACACTAGGGCGACCTATCAAAGGCTAGCCAATCGAATGTTCGAGCTTCAAATTAGGAAGACCATGGAGGTGCACATTGACGACTTACTAGTGAAGAGCAAGGAACCTGCCCAGCACCTAGCAAACCTTAGAGAATCCTTCGCGATGTTGTGCAAATAGAAGATAATGTTAAACTCGGCTAAGTGTGCCTTCGAGGTCAACTCGGGAAAGTTTTTGGGCTTTATTGTCTTAGAGAGAGGTATTGAGGCAAACACTAAAAAGGTCGACGCCATCTTAAATATGGCACAACCAAAAAGCGTTAACGATGCCCAACGATTGCCAGGTAGAGTAGCCGCCCTAAAATGAGGAATGCGACAAGTGTCTACTGACAAGTGTCTTCCTTTCTTTAGGATCTTGCAAAAAGCACACCCATGGAATGAGAAATGCGACAGAGCCTTCCAAGAGCAGAAGCAATATCTGGCCAACCTGCCTCTACTAAAACAACCCAATCAAGGGGAGATTTTATATGTGTACCTTGCAGTTTTGCCTTATGTCATCTCAGTGATCTTAGTCAATGAAGATGAAGCAACACAGGCATCGGTATATAACACGATTCATACGCTAAGAGGTGCCGAGATCAAGTAACCGTGGATGGCAATGTTGTCATTTGCTCTGGTGACAGCCACTAAGAGGTTATGACCGTATTTTTAGGCACACCCAATAAAAGTGTTGACAAAGCACCTAATCGGCAGAATACTACAGAAGCTGGACAATTCAGGAAGATTGGTCGCATGGTAAATGGAGCTTAGCGAGTTTGATATTGACTATGTGCCTAGAAGTGCAGTAAAAGGGCAAGCCTTAGCAGACTTCATCGTCAAATTCACAGATTTTTTTGTGGATATTGAAATGGCGCATCTCAGCCAACGCTGGGTAGTGTTTATTGATGGATCTGCCCTCTAGAAGGGAGGAGGTATAGGGATCTACATCGTTGGCAAGCCTAGTTAGAAGTACAACTACATGACCACGCTTACTTTCAAGGCCACCAATAATAGCAGGACTCTTAATTGCGAAGGCTCTAGGCTTCAGTGAGATTGAAGCCAAAGCCGGCTCTCAAATAGTGGTAAACCAAGTAACTGGGGTTTACACCACAAAAGGGAAAAGACTGAAAAAGTACCTAAATCAAGTTCTAGAAATCTACGACCAGCTCACTTATTTTAGTCTAGAGCAAGTACCAAGGGTAAAAAAGGCAATAGTGGATAGGCTAGCCAAAGCCACCTCTACAATTATGACATGGACCTGCGTTGGGAAGTAGAAAAAAGGGTGATAGAGATCCCAGCAATCGGAGCATAGCCACACAAGTGAACCACGTTGCACCCTCAGGACTAGAATGGCAAAGGAAATATCGAAATACCTAGATACTGGTAGATTGCCGAAGGGGAAGGAGGCATCAAGAAAAGTTAGAAGGAATGCGACGTAATTTGTTAAAGTTGATGGAATCCTATACAAGAAGGGTTTTCCAGCTCCTTTACTAAGGTGCATCTCACCCAAATACATGAGGGCATCTGCGGCAACCATTAGGGTGGAAAGGCTTTAACAAGGAAAGCCCTCAGGGTGGGCTACTATTGGCCCAACGCCTTAAGGGACGCCAAACCGTTTGCAGAAAAGTGCACTCAATGCCAGGTCTATGCTCCCATTCCACACTGTCTGCTTGAGAAACTGCTCTCTATTATTGCCCATGGGCATTTGCCCAATGGGGGGTTGATCTGGTCGATCCCTTTCTGGTAGAGAAGGGTGTAGTAAAACACATAGTCATCACGGTAGACTACTTCACTAAATGGGCAGAAGTAGAGCCCCACGCAACCATAACATTAAAGGCAATCACTAGATTTCTTTGGAAAAGCATCGTGTGTAGGTTCGACATTCCCAACAATATAGTCTCAAAAAATAGGAAGCAGTTCGACTCTGAGCATTACAAAGAATGGGATTGAGAGTTGGGCATCTAGGTAGAATACTCATTGCCAGGACACCCCCAGGCCAACGGACAAGTGGAATCAACAAAAGGTCCCACCTCCGGATCTTAAAAAAGAAGCTCGGCTCAAAATGGGAGAATGGGCAGAGGAGCTCCCATGAGTCCTATGGGCTATAAGACAACTGTGAAGACCCCAACAGGCGAGACACGATTCACTCTGGCCTATGGGAGCGAAGTAATCGCTCCTATAGAAGTCAGCCTGGCCACAAACCGGACTAGCCACTTTAACCAAGCTGAAAATAGTGAGGCACTTGAGAAACACCTCGACCTGCTAGAGGAAAAGAGGGTAGAGGCGAAGATCCATAACATCGTCAACAAAAGGAAAGTCGAACATTACTTCAACAAGCAGGTCAAGCCTAGGTCTTTTAAAGTAGGTGACTTGGTACTGAAGGAAACGTGACTGACAACCAAAGATGAGCGGAAGCTCGATCGACGATGAGAAGGACTGCAGGTGGTCGTCACCACCAATAGATAGGTTCCTACCGCTTGAAGGACAATCGAGGAAATGAGTTACAACACCCATGGAATGCCGAGCATCTGAAGCGATTTTAACCTTAGATATTTTACAAAATCTATGTTTTTGATCAAATACAAGTCAATAAAGGCGGATGGCTATCCAGTTCACTCATTTGCCTATAGTTAGCCACTAGTATCAAGTCCAAAGACTCATGGGAAACCAGAGGGCGTAGAGGTCACAAGACCCCACAACCTTAGCAGTTAGCCACTAGTGTCGAGTCCAAAGACTTGTGGTGCAATCATCATGAGTGGATGTCATAAGACCCCACAACCCCAGTAGTTAGCCACTAGTTTCAAGTTCAAAATACTACTCACGGTGCAATCAACGGGCGTGGAGGTCACAAGACTCTACAACCTCAGTAGTTAGCCACTAGTGTCAAGTCCAAAGACTCGCAGTTCAACCAACGAGCATGGTGGTGACAGACCCCAAGACCCTAGCAATTAGCCACCAGTGTGGAGTCAAAAAACTCATGGTGCAATCAAAAAGTGTGGAGGTCACAAAATTCCACGACCTCAGTAGTTTTCCACAAGTGTTGAGTCCAAAGACTTGTAATGCTAGCAATGGGCATGGAGGTCACAAGACCCCACAACCCTAGCAGTTAGCCACTAGTGTCGAGTCTAAAAACTTGCGGTATAATCAATGGGCGTGGAGGTCACACGACCCCAATAGTTAGCCACCAATGTTGAGTCCAAACACTAGCAATGCAACCAATGGGCGTGGAGGTCACAAGACCCCACAACCCTAGCAATTAGCCACCAGTGTCGAGTGCAAAGACTCACGGTGCAATCAACAGGCGTGGAGGTCACAAGACCCCATGACCCCAATAGTTAGCCATCAGTATCGAGTCCAAAGACTCAAGGTGTAGCCAATAGGGGTGGAGGTCACAAAACCCCACGACCCTAGCTGTTAGCCACCAGTGTCGAGTCCAAAAACTCACGGTACAACCAACGGGCATGGAGGTCACAAGACCCCATGACCCCAGAAGTTAGCCACCAGTGTCGAGTCCAAAGACTCCTGGTGCAACCAACGAGCATGGAGGTTACAAGACCCCACGACGTAGCAGTTAGCCACTAGTGTTGAGTCCAAAGACTCATGGTGGAACCAACGGGCGTGGAGGTCACAAGACCCCATGATCTCTATCTATTCCGAAGGACTTGCATAAAAATGGATACATCAACTTGGCATTTACAACGCTGCAAGCTAAAATGATCTACAAAAAGAGATACATCAACATTGTATTTACAAAACCATAGGCCAAAGTTGTTTATAGAAGGACGAAACCAAGGGCCAATGTTATCAAACAAGCAAAACGTAGCTAAAGTAAGTAGATGTTATTTCTGTGGTGGCGAAGTCCCACTAAGCTTGGAAGAAGAGAGTGAGGCAAGAAAGGCGTTAGGCATGGTATTGCACCTTAAAGCGGCAATAATTTGGCATGATGCAGCGTCAAGTTTGAAAGCACTCAGGTCCTACCTCCCCAAGTTGGCTCGAGGGTTTTCCAACAATGGGGTCATAAGCGAGCCATCCCAATCCCATAGTCATACCTGAAGGGCCGATCTCTAACAGCCTGGTGGTGGCCACCTAAGGATGCAAATTAACCAACTCACAATTGGCAAAAACCAATTCAGACTCCAACTCCTGTATCTTTTCCTTCTGCTCTCTAGTCATGGAGTCCAAGCGCACCATGATTTTGTTTGTCTTTTCCAAGTGGGCGTCGGCGTCCTCCAGACTCTTCTTATAGGTAGTAAACTGTGACTCCAACCTTTCGTAATCGCCCTTTGCCTCAAACAATTGAAGTTCGAGCTGCCTATGCTCATCCACATGTGACATTTTCACCTCTAATAGCTCGAGGGTGAGCCTTTTACACCCCTCCTTGGAGGGAGACAAGGCTTGGGTAGACTCCTGGGAAGACTACTCAGCGTCCACCTATGATTTTCGAGAGGAGGGTAGCACCTCACTCAAGTGGGATACTTGGGTTGTAGCAGATGCCCATTCTGATTTTGCCAGCTATAGAGTAAAACATTCGTGAGCTTGGAGAGACTCGAGGTTGACTTCTAAGGCACGGATGTGCCAATTAGCTTGTTCTAAATAGCACTCAAACTCAGTATTCTTTTCCAAAAGATGGTCTATCTCCTTATTGGCGAAGAACCCTTGAATTCGCCTCTCTTTCATCTCATCTTCTAAGTGGGCATGGTCACTCACAATCCATGCCGCCAAGTCGTCCACCTCATGCACAATACAAAGGCCAAATAAGATAGTCGTTACAAGCAAGAACAACCAACAATCAAGTAAGAAGATCAGGTACAAAGCAAGATGATACTGGGGACAAGAAATCCTTCAAGCGTTGAGACATCTCCACCATAAGCCCAGAGGGAGGAAGGGGACACTTAGGAGCAGCCCCCTTGAGCCCACTTGGTTTGGCCGCCACCGCTTGCATTTCCTCTAAGAAGGAATGCATTAAAGGCACGAGAAGGATGGCTGGAACTTCTGACTCAGGCACAAATGCATCTTGGACCCTTTCCCAATGGTCACCAGGGCTCTTGCTGCCAACTCTATCTCCCCATCTATCCCTTCCCTCCCTTCCTCTCTTCCAAGGATGGCCTACCCCCTTCCCAGGGAGTTGAGGAGTCCCCATCATCACCAAAAAAAGAAGGAGAAGGGGAAGAAATAGAGACCCTTTCTTGATCTGTTGGTGGGGTTTCACCTCTCGAGATGGTCGCTGGTAGGGAACTTGGCTTAGAATCTTGCCCACCATAGGTTTCAACACCACCGTCACCTTCAATATTGGTCTAGGCGCCCCCAACTTGAGGGGCAAAAGCTTTAGGCGTGGCCATTCTAGACACGCCGATAGAAAATGCATCGTAAATGTCTACAGAATTCTCGCTGACACTAGAAATTGAAGCCGGGGAGAGAAAGGAAGGGAACTTGAAAGAGAGAGTACCCACTGAACCAGACTCCTTAGAGGGCAAGTCAAAGTCGAAGGTTGTCGCTAGGTCAGCAAGGGCTTGGCCCTTGATCCCATTAAGGTCGTCAAGACCTGGTGATGTCGGTGGCGACACCCTCACAGGAGAGGCTTCAGGCACCTCACTCCCAAATGCAAAGTTAGAACCAGAAGCCACGACCCCTCCTAATTCCACTCCACCTCGATGATGGGTTCTACAGTTTCATCCTCGCCGCCCTAATTATGACGATTGCATTTTTGGGGACGCTTAGGAGACGGAGAAGCACGTCTCTTTGCTGGAGGTGCCACAACCTTAAGTTTATGCCCCCAAACATGAGCACGATCAGGCACCACAAGGAACCTGTCGATATTGGCGGCAGACAAGAGTTGCTCTGTCCCCCGGCCACCATCACTTTCTTTAGCCCAATTGAGGACTATATCAGTGCAAGAACATTCTTTATTAGTCAGCTCTAGAAAGAGACTTTTGTCTTCAACAACTTTGCTTCAATTCGCACGAAGGGGGAAATCTCGAATGTTCCTTTTGGAGGCTGGAAATTGCCAACCTCCACAAGAAAGAAAGAAAAATTTTATTTGCCATTGTTTGGCATTAGAGTGGCAGGGCTCAAACATCGCCAAGCGTTGTGAATGAATGCAAAAGCTACAAATGTTTCCTGGTAATCCCTTTACAGAATAGAAAGATAGGAACTCCTTAGCAGTCAAATCTGGGTACACAAGGGCTCCAAGGTCATACGGAAGACCTTGCATGAGCATAGTAGAACACGCCGTGTGTGTGAATGAAGTTGAGCGAGAGCCAACCCTAGAAAGTCCAAGACTTCAAGGACAGGGAGAATGAAGGGAAATCGCAATCTGTGTGCTAAGGCACAAATAGCATACCCTTCCTTATTGATGCATCCTCCCTATGGAATGGAGAGCTCCACAGAATTTGGGATGCAATAGGTGGACCCCAACTTCGTTAGGTCCTGCTCAGTAAGGGTGGACCACCAAGTGAATCCTTCAAAGAATGGAGGGGCTTGGCCATTGGAATATTCCGCGGCGGCATGGAGGAGGCCCTTGCTAGAGTTTGGGTCGAAGGTTGGTTAGGGGTGAGTGAAGAGCTGCAGTTAGCCATGAGAGAGTATGCGAGAAATGAAAAAGAAGAGACGCAACAAGAAGGTGAG
Organism: Cyclocarya paliurus; assembly: GCA_029856935.1. Taxonomy (NCBI): domain Eukaryota; kingdom Viridiplantae; phylum Streptophyta; class Magnoliopsida; order Fagales; family Juglandaceae; genus Cyclocarya; species Cyclocarya paliurus. The sequence continues at coordinate 19,861,556 of CM056946.1, read as the reverse complement.
AGAGAATGTGAAAAAGCATGAAGAGATGCGGCACAGATGGGAGAGAGAGGATGAATCAAGAAAATGAAAGAGGGGAAGGGGTAATGATGAGGGGGTTCTTGGGAAGCTAAACGTGTGACAATGCTGACGGTTACCATTCTTTTGAATGAGAGAGAATAAAAGCGCGCGAATAGTTACGTGGGCCACACTTTTAGGGTATGGCGATAAGTTTGGGCCCACTCCTTATTTAACATGGATACTCAGCGAGGAAGAAGGAAAGGAAGTCTGAGTGGCCACATACTTGCCCCAAGCTAGCTAGGTAAGGTGCCTTCATGCGAATTAAAAGAATATAAAATAAATTAATTTTCTTTTGCCAGCACATAGAAAATTAGAGGGTAACTAGAAGGGATATTTAGGTCTCTTGGTTATAAGCCCACGACTAGAGGACCGGTTCAGCCTGTGGGCCCAAGACTAGAGAACTCACTTTTCAAGAGCCCACACGACCCATGGGACTAACCATGTGATATGATAATGCCGATAGATCAGGATGATTATCTCGTCCACATATTACGGGATAACTAGTATCTATCCACGTTCTTAGCACCTCTATAAATAACACCTAAAGGTAACAAAGATATGACTTTTGCATATATACTCATATTCAGATCATGCTTCTCTAACTAAGGCATCAGAGCTCTCCTGGGCACCCAATGCCGCCCTCTCATCTGTTGCAAGTCATCTGAGCAATTGGTGGTGTGAAGAGAGATGGTTTGGCTCCATCATATCTTATTCCTCTTTTCTTCCCGGCCCCTTTCACCCTCCTCACAAGGATTATTTCATATCTCATATCTTATATTATGTTATTTTGTGTTCATGTATTGCTGTGGCACCTTCAACTCTTGGAAAGATATGATGAATCTCTGGTGGATGAGGAGCTCGGCAGCTACCCAGGTTGGTCTTTGCAAAGGTATGTTGCCTATTTTGATTACTTGAGCACTATGGAGGAATCTGTGTAGAGTGAGAATGGAGGAGTGTATGTCTGATGTGTATGCTATTATTCGGTCAGTAAAAGTTTGTCTTGTAGATATTTTTTCAAAACAGCTGAATTTTAGGAAGAGTCATGTTATTGATGAGAAAATCCTGAAGGAATTAAATTGCCCAGTGGTTCCTTTGATTGTTAAAATTCCTAAAATGGTGAATTGGAAAAAACCTAGTAGAGGTGTGTATAAACTCAATGGGGATGGTTGCTCCATGGGGAATCCAGGTGAAGCGGGAGGGGGGGGGGAATTATTCGGGATGCAGAAGGTAATGTCATTGCTGGTTTTACAAGGTATTATGGGGTTGCAACAAATTCTTTAGCGGAAGGATGTGCCTTACTTGATGGTTTACGCCTAGCAAAAAATCTGGGTCTTACAAATATTGCGATAGAATCTGATTCTCAAGTGGTAGTACAATGGATAAGGAAGGGTGTGTGTAATTTCTGGTATATTTGGGATTTTTGGGAAGAAATACAAAGGTTGCTAAGGTTGTTAAGACCTCCATTAGTCATATCTATAGAGAAGCTAATGTGGTGGCGGATTTTTTAGCCAAGGAGGGTGCGAAGAATGTTAATAGGATTATCATGGGTACTGATTTTGGAGCTGGAATTATTCGAGGACTATTACGTACGGATCGTTGGGAATTATCTTATTTACGTATTTAATTCATTGTAATTTTTTCATTGGTTATTGGTTATTTTTTGGTTAGGCACAAGGGATATTTTATTTGTTCTTATTGTAAACCCTTGTGGTTTTTGTTTAACCACGGTATTCCTCCGCCATAAGTGAGAGCTTCAATAAATCTAGAGATGGGCCACTCGTGGACAGGTGGTCACCAACTCTTAAAAAAAAAAAAAGAGTATTGCTGTGGCACCTACAACGAAGTTTTTGTTTGAACTCTCCAAGCCTTATGGTCTGATCGTATCCTTCAGTTTTTATTTGCATACTTTTTTAAAAAAAAATAAGGGTGAGAGCAACACACGTAAAATAAGTGAGAGAGAAAGAGAGGTTTCTTGCTTTGCTTGAGAAGTCTACGCGAAGGAATAGGATTGTGGTTGGATGCTAACTTATGGCTTTTTTTTCCTATTATGTTTTCGTTTTATTCTGAAATTTATACTTTAGCTTTATGTACACTCTAGGACGACATTGAACCTAAATCCCAATATCAATCTGCCTCTCTCTCTCTCTCTCTCTCTCTCTCTCTCTCTCACACACACACACACACACACACACAAACATTGGTTGCCCCATCACCACTCAAACCCTTTTCCCAACTTTTGGTTTTCTCTTTTAAAACTTAAAACCCGTTTTAACAAATTATATAATTTGCCCAGTCAGACTAAAAAGGACCCAAAACTACGTTTATTCTTCTACAAGTTTTTGGACATTTATAATATATGCAAGCAAAACCAAACTTAAGATCGAAGCAACGTCTTTTTTTTTTCCAACGTCTTCTTAATTTTCAACTTGCTATATTTCTAAAGATGTCTTTCGACCAGTTTTGATTCACGCTAGCTAGCTAACTTTCTCTCTTTCTCTAGTGACTAAGATGAACGAGTGATCTGCGAAGAAATCATGTATTCAATAATGCAGAGTCAAGGACAAAAGGCGAGGAAGAATATATATCCCTGGCAACCCTCAATATCAAGATCAGCATGCAAGAGGGGGGAGCAAGCGTTAGAAGAGACGATCTAGTTGCTTTGGATTCCTTTTTTCTTCCTTTTAATCATCCGTTCTCCCTCCATCAATCTTAGGGGGAGAAACCAAGAACGAAAGACGTTCCAGTGTGGAATGGGCATAAGATCAGAGAAACTAGGAAATGACTCAATGCAATGAACGTATCGACAGCCAAACATTAATCATCGCCGCAAAGGCCGACAAAGATTATCATTATCTGATTTGAACTTGTAGCATGTGTGGTTATCAGTTGAAATGTAGAGATCATAAGCAGGTCCTAATTAAAGTTTGTGTAAATTCTCATTTTAATCTCTTCGATCTCTTTCTTTGTTTTGTTCTTTTTTATGGAAATAATAATATTGTTTATGCGTTCTACCATCTTTCCTTTGGTGTTAAAAAATAACGATGAAAAGTAACATGCAACAGGCTGGACTTCAAGATTTGCCGGGGCTACCTTCGGGTGTGAAGCTCGATCCAACTGACCAAGAAATTCTGAAACATTTGGAGGGCAAGGTTCAATCCGATGCTCGTAAGCTTCACCCTCTTATCGGCGAGTTCATCCCTACGATTGAAGGGGAGAATGGCATTTGTTACACCCACCCAGAGAAGTTGTCAGGTGAATTCTAATTAAAGAGCCTAATTTCATGGTCTTTTCTTTTCTAAAATAATTTAGGTCTAGAATGCTAGCTAAGCATGCATGATGGTCTGCAAAAAATAATTTGTGATCTGCCCACGCAAAAATAAGAGCAAAAAATCCGCAGTACTCTACCAATTTCATGGTTTTTTTTCAGATTTTTGTAGCTCGTTGTTTTTTCTGAAACATCAGAAATTGTATTCGACTTGCAAAATAATTCATATTATACAAGCTGTCTTTCAGTTAATTCAAGTTAGACTGATTTGCACGTATTCCATCTTCAACATTGAAGTGCAATTTCTTGAAATCCAATCAAGTTTTTACAGGATAAAAAAAAATGGAAGTACGTCGTAGTACTGTATGCAGAGATTTCCTATTTTGTCTGTAAGTCTCGTTTGTTTTTTTAGATGAAATGAAATGAATTAAGATAAAAATTAAAAATTGAATAAAAATATTATTAAAATAAAAAATTTTAATATTATTTTTATTTTAAAATTTGAAAAATTTGAATTATTTATTTTATTTTGTGTGTAAATTTAAAAAAAATTATAATAATTAGATGAGATGAGATTAAATGAAATGAAGATGGTTGTGAAAACAAACGAGGCCGAATGTTGACTACTAGAATTTAATCTGAAAAGAAAAACTAATATTTTGGAATGCACCTCATGTATTAATTTCTCTCAATATATCTTAAGATATATAAATCCGGGAACCGAATCTAATCGAAATGTTAATCCGTCTTAGGGTGCGTTTGGTTTCTAAGCCAAACTCATCTCATCTCACTCATCATTACAACTTTTTCAAATTCCAATACAAAATATAATAAATAATTCAACTTTTTCAAATCTCAAAATAATAATAATATTAAAAAATAATATTCTAACAATATTTTATCATCTAAACTCAACTCAATTCAACTCACTTCAACATCCAAACGCACTCTTAATTTGTACAACCACCTTCTAGAATGAAAAAGAAAAAACACTTCAACATCTACCCTTTATAGCGCGCAACGGGAGAGCCAAAATTCCACCTCGATCGGTGTGCTTTACATTATTTATATATATAATATTAATCAACTTTATTATATAACTTTGTGAAAGCTAGGTTTATTATGCCATGTATACGAGCAAAAAAATTATTTAAGGTTAATTTTTATGTTTTATAAGAGATTTGGATATTAGTAAGCTGAGATGACACAACAAAAAATTAGCCCTTTTGTGGAGAGTGGTATTCGCAGCAAAAGGCATACTTTTCGCCACAAAAGATTTAACCTGACCGATATTCATTCGCAGCAAATTGGCTGAGAATAAATCGTCTGGGTTGATCAATTATGGTGACATTAAGCTTTTGTCGGATGGGATATCTTTTTCCGCAAAAACATTTCGCCGGAAATAAGTTTTTCACGCAGGGTAGAATATTTGCTGCCGCTGGCTTTGTTCTCAGGAAACAACTATTTTCGGCGACTAGTTTTTGCCGCAAATAATGATAAACATTGTAAAAAAAAATCTGCGGTGAATTAGGAATTCGCCGCAATGAACAATTATGCTAAAAAAAAATATAAATGCAGAATACCTTATTCATCAAAATCCAAAAGATGCACTAATTTTATATGTGAAGGAAAATCAATAAAAATCCCAACACAATACAAATTAACCAAAAGAAAAAAAATAAGTGTCCTCTAAAAGGTAAACATCATATAAAAGTTGAAGATGCAAAAATGACACATGGATTTCACATGTATCATTGACAAAACATCCTCATAAATATGTTTGTCAATAGATTCACCAAATGCAATCTTGGATAAGTTCTGCTCTAGATGCTTTCTGTGTAAAGAAATGCAAGGGATGAATAAAAGAAACAACATCAAGTGTTGTTTCTACATGCTTTCTTTGTAAACAAATTTAACAGGAGAAGAATTAATAACAGTTGTATCTGCAAGTATATCCACAGCAGATTTGCATCCTTCTTAACCATCGCATGGTATATATATAAAAGTTGAAGATGTAAACATGACATATAACTGAATGAACAAGTCTGACAGAATGAACAAGTCTTGTTTATGATTCTTGGATGAACAAGTCTCAGAGAATGTAATGAGTCCAACCAAAACAAACATAAAATTTTAGGCTCCAACATAAAAACTGAATGATACAAACATTAAAAAAAAACCAACTTAAGTAAGTAGTGAAAGTCTAAACCAGAGCCTACTTATTACACACTACAGAGCCTAAACCAGTCCTCAAGATCATTCAAGAATTACAATAGAATTACTTATTTTGCTATAAAAACCAACTTATTCTGCTATAAGCTAATTATTCAAGAATTACAATAGAAAACAACAGTGAAATGAAAGTTTACAATAGAAAATAAAAGTGAAAATGAAAGTCTCAAGACACCAAACCAGCAAAAAATCAGATTGAGAGACCAAATCAAGATTAAAAACTGAATGATACAACATAACAGGATCAAACAAGTTTAAAAAATGAACCATGCTACAAGGATTAGATTAGAGAGCTTACGATAAGTGAATGAGCATATTGTGGTTGAAATAAGTCGAGAAAACTAGCTTCCGAAAGCTGTCGAAGGGTTTCTGTGTAATCCTATACAGCGATTTGAAAACAAGGTCAACACTAGTTTCTGAGAAAAAGTTTGGGGAAAAATTAAAAACTATTTTAAGTTTTTAATTTTGCTAGTTAGATTGGAAACAAAGAGTAATTCTCTCATAGCTTTTCACTAAGTTTGAAGCTTACCTTGATCTCAGCAGCTTCCAGTGAGATATCAACATTCTCCCCCCTGAGTCACTGAAGAGCAGTTTCACACTCTTTCTCTCGACCAATCTTTGCCTGCAACCAAATGGGATCATCAAAGTAAGCATTTCAGCCCATGCTTGCATTTTCTTTGCCACCTCCATGAATATCTGATAGAATGTTGGCCTACAAGAAACCCAAAAGGAAACAATGAATCATTGATTAGTCATCGTAAGTTGGAAAAATAAAGCAATCAAAAACAGCAAAAGAGCACTACTTACAGTGGAGCAAGGTAAACCATGAATGAATTGCCTACAAAATTAAATAAAAAAGATCATCAATAACTAAATTAATTCCTTGAATAATTGTGTAGCCAATGAAACCATTGTTGTGAGAAGACTGCTAGTTAATATTTATATATATTCTATATCTGCATGTGCATTAGTTTGCATTAGGGTATATCAAATCATTACATATACATATCTATAGATATATATATATCTAGGGTGCAAAATAATGGCACACACACACACACACACACACACACACACACACACACATATATATATATATGTCCTGAAACACAGTTCAATTGATCAAGAGAACGAAGAAGAACGGATAGAGCTAACACAGTTCAACCAAAACACAGTTTAAACTCTCTGTTACTACCCTCCTCAGCGTGCATTTATTTGATTAGATGTGAATTAAATCTTTCACAGCAGCTAGAGCTAGCACAATCCCAAAATCAGATAAAACCCTCTTCCATGAACTAAAATCAAATAAAACCCCATATTAGGTAAAACCCCATATTAACTAAAACCAGATAAAACCCACTTTCATAAACTCCCAGATGTATATCACCCAAAACAACATTTGACCAAGCTCCCAAAACCCCAAATCAATTCTAGATCAGTGCCTAAAATCCAAACCCATCCTTCAACATCAAAAAGTCCCTACTGTAGATAAAGCACTGTAATTCGAAACAGATTCACAATAAAAGCGAACTTACCCACATACGACGATGGGGAAAAAACTGCAAAACACAGACCCATTCATTGAGCAGCAGCCCCTCATCCACGCTCCGGTCGAGATCCCCACATACGACGATGGAGCCGAGAGAGATAATTAGGGCGAAATAGAGAGTGGGAGAAACGGGCAGAGAGAGATAAAGGAAAGGGAGAGAGAGAGAGAGACGCGCAAACTCAGAGATGAATATAGAGAAAGAAACCGACGGAAGATTGAGAGACTCACCTCCTATGTGAGGTGGCGACGGCATGGCAGCAGGAAGGGCGGCAGTAAACTCACTAAGAATAGAGAGGGAGTATCGATTTGGGGGAAAAAAAGGGGCTGGGGGGGGGAAAGAAATGAAACAAGGGGGAAAAAGAAAGAAGGGGTATTCGTAGGCATATAATCTGATATTTGCGGCGGTTAAAAATCGCCGCAAAAAGCGAAAACGTCGCCGTAAAGACTCATTCGTGCTTTAAACCGAGGCTGTACATGTGATTATATTTGCGGCGACATATTTTCGCCGGAAAAAGTCTTATTAGCGGTGATTTTCTCGTTCTCCAGAAGAAAAACACGGCTACAGTTTTTTGTGGCTTCTGCCGTCCAATTCTTGCTCGCGGCAATATTTCTTGGCCGCATAAGTGGCTTTTTCTTGTAGTGTGAGATGAGTTGAGATAAAAGTTGAAAGTTAAATAAAATATTATTAGTATATATATTATTTTTAATATTATTATTGTTTTGAGATTTGAAAAAATTAAATTGTTTGATACATTTTATGTAAATTTAAGAAAATTATAATAATTAAATTAAATAAATTATAAGAAAATTAAAGGTTTCTTCGTCGAACCAAACCGGGCAGAGTACTTTTGGGAGTCAGAAGTTTTTGAAAGTTTTTAATATTATATGTTCTGGGGCCAACTGGTGCTTATAATATTTTTCCTAATTAATTTATTCTACTTGTTTTTCTTTTCCTTTGATTCGGCGCCGCGTGGCTTCAACAAAACATTTAAAAAGTTTACTCATGAAGATAATTGGGAGTTCCAGTTGGCTGTAGTAGTTACGTTTCATGCATGTTGATTAATACATTTTGATGCTATCCCTACTAATATTATATACATACAAATGCAGGAGTTAGCAAAGATGGCCTAGTCCGTCACTTCTTTCACCGGCCGTCGAAAGCGTACACGACGGGGACTCGAAAACGGAGAAAGGTGCACACTGACATGGAAGGTGGTGAGACGAGGTGGCATAAAACAGGAAAGACAAGGCCAATCTTGGACAGTTGCAAGGTGAAAGGTTTTAAGAAGATACTTGTACTCTACACCAACTATGGAAAGCAAAGAAAGCCTGAGAAAACGAATTGGGTAATGCATCAATACTTGTAACAACCCGACCCTAATATTAGGCTATAGATACATTTTATGTATTTTCTTATAGCTATAATATTATTATTATTATTATTATTATTATTATTATTATTATTATTATTATTATCATCTGATTTTACATTTGTTCTTTTAATAAGATTATTATCATTTTATTTTTATTATTTTATTATGACCCGATTTTTACAATAGCCTAGAGTTTTATTTGAATTTAAACATTATTTCTCCCTATCTCCACCCATAAGCCTCATCCTTATCCTCTAATTAATAACTCCAAATCCTATTAGGAAACCAAGCTCTCAACTCCAAATCCTATTAGGAAACCAAGCTCTCAACTCCAAATCCTAGTAGGAAACCAAACTCTCAACTCCAAATCCTATCCCATCTCCTTATGGTCACAATACCCTTTTCCTTGCCTATAAAACCCACCCCTGGCCGAGACCTCTAGAAGAAAACATAAGAAACCACAACCACCGAAGCAAGCCGTAGCAGACCGAGAACCCACCTCTCTCGTTCATCTCGGCTTCTCTTAAGCTTTCGGGCTTGCTCCAGCCACCCGAAGCCACCTTCGTCTCGTCCAGCCAATCCCCCATCATGTACTCTTCTCGGTAACGAGTTACAACTTGAGATTCAAGAAGAAGCGCAGTAAGGTAAGTTATTTGATCACAAAATTAGGATCATCACAGTCAGCTTATATTTGAGTATTATTCAAGCCAATTCATTGATAGCCTTTGTTTACATACCACTCATGCAATATGCAAACATGTCATCCAGCATAGCATACGATCATATCATTCCGCATCATGTTCAGATTCAGAAATTATAATTATGTATGTATTATGTCATGCATCTTATGGTCATAAGACACATAAGCTATCTTAAGTCCAAGTGCAAGATAAGATCAGTTCAGTTAATCAGATGGGCATTCAGATGCATGGTACCAATGCAGTTCAGTTCAGGGTGGTGTGCAAGCCACGAACTCAGTCGTGGTCCACCATAGTATGCTAGAATACTATCAGCGGTTCCCCTCGCGGCCGCGGGATGTGGGGCCGGTGCACAACCTCGCACACAGGGTTAAGTGTGTTGGCCAGTCAGTTCAGTCAGTAATCAGTTCAGTCAGTTAAATCAGAACAGTAGTTAAGTCAGATAAATCAGTCATGCATAGCATAGACATCAGTATGAACAGTCATGAATTTTAAGTTCTCAGTATGAAAAATTTTATGAAAACCTTATGTTTAGTATGTTAACGTTGTGATGGATTTCTTACTGAGTATTCGACTCATTTTAGTTCATTTTCATGTTTTTAACCGCCCAGATGATGATTACGAGCAGACAGGCCAGGATTAGAAGGAGCAGTTAATTTTAATTTCAGACCTTTTAGAAGAAATTTATTTTATTGCTTTTATGACATGACTTCTATTCAGTTTGTTCAATTAAGTTTTTTTTTAAGCCATTTTTATCAGACAAAGTTTTATGAAATAAATCCTAAAATTGTTTTCTTAAATACGAGATCTCTTGCCGGGTTTATTTTATGAAAAACATGTGACACTCCTAGCCTACGGGAATGGGGTGTTACAATACCACCTTGGAAATAATGAAGAAGAGAAAGATGGAGAGTTAGTGGTGTCAAAAGTTTTCTACCAAACCCAGCAAAGACAGTGCGGTTCCTTGATCAGTAAGGACTCATTAGTTTCTTCAAAATCAAAGGGACAAAATCATGCACATCAAGGTGTTACAGCTGGTACTCTTAGAAAAAATGCTTTCTTTGAGTTCTATAATTCTTCTTTGATATCCTTTGATCAGGGCAGCAAAACTAGGGCTAGCACTCCTCAACTACTTTCTCATTTTGCAGTCAATGATGGATCTTCTTTTATTTCTTGAAAGAAAGGAATAAAAAAAGCTTTATGGAGTTATGATAATTTAATGTGCAATGATATGTATATTTTGGAGGGATATATATGAAGGTGGCAGGTGGGGAATAAGGATGATTTGTGTACGTAACGTATTGAAGAGTACGTAGTCCTTTCAGGAGGAAATTGAAAATTTGGAAATAATTCTGTGTCTTCCTTCTCTTTTTTATTTTCTCTTTTTTTTCCCTCAAATAATTTTGAAATTCTGATTAGATGATCATTCCAGTTTGACAACCGGAATGGATTATTTCAGTATCGATACAATGTATCGATTTGAGATTATAAATATATAAATATTTATAGATATATATAAACTGATAATTAATGAAATAAATACACATAGATAAAAGTGTGTATTATATAGGTATGTATGTATATATATATATGGAAGAATTTGACAAGTGTTACTTTTATGTGATTTTTATCACTCTTTTATTTTTGAAAAAGTCATTTTCCCTTCAATACTATTGATTTTATTTTATTTCTACATATTTTTATTTATTTTCTTGGATTTGAAGGAATAAGAAAATTTAGTGCAAAATGAGAGTATTTTGGTATAAAAGAAGAGATTACAGATCCAGACCGATGAAAGGCAGCGAGATCTGAAGAGAGCCGATGAGATTTGGGCAAGGAGCCTTATTCCGTGGACAGTAAAGAGATTTCCCTCGCCTAAAGGCGAGAAAACTTACCTCTAGGTAGGCAAGGAGACTCGCGACCAGAAGGCACGAAAATTTGGCGACAAGACTCTAGCCAATTAGATTAAGCGACTAGTCTAAACGACCAACCTAAATGATATCGTGGACAACAACTAGAAAAGACGAGAGGAGTCTTTCATCCCGATCGGGAGTCTTTCCACTCGATAGGTGAGGAGAGGGTCATGTGGTCCTTGTGACCTCCACGCCCGTTCATTTGTGACCTCTACGCCCGTTCAGTTGTGACCTCCACGCCAGTTATATTCAGCGCACACGGCATCTGCTCAATGAGATAATTCATCCAGATCGGGATCAATCTACTGTTAGCCACCAAATCCGAGCTCTGCAATGAATCTGTCGGCGACCAAATCCTCCTGAACTCCGCAAATCAAGCCGCACATCACTGAATCTTTCATTTTAGATAATCACATTATTCTTGGAATAATTTCCTTTTATGTTAGCATCTATCTTTAGAAATTATTTTCCAGACTTTTAGGCTAGATTGCAGCCACAATTATCTTGTTTCCAGATTTGAATTTCGACATTTATTTAATCTCAACTTGTGGGATGAATAGGGGTTTGAGTCCTAAATTAGAGTTGAGAGTTTTTATCTTTTAGAGTCTGAGTTTAGAGTTTCCATTTTTATTCTTGAAGTGTTCTTTCGAGAAGGCGGAATTGGAGGGCAGAGGCGAGAGCTGAATGCTTTATCAACCGACTTCAACAAAGAACACCAGTTTTATTATTTTTCTCTCTAATTTCATTAAGAACTATTTCTATTTTCTAGAGCTTTGATGTAGCTTAGCACTAAACATATAGTTTATATTTCAAGTTATTTTATTTTCAATATTTTCATAATTGAGTGTTTATTCCTTGTTATTAATGCTTGCAATTTCTAGCTAACTATTGTTCGATCTATTGAATCACAATGAGATTGAGAGGTGATTTGTGATTAAGGCTCTAGGATTAAATATCATTAGTTGAGCGAAAGCATAGATGCTTTACCACGTCTAATGTGATTTTCAAGAAAAATCTAAAGAACTTAATGAGTCTTCAATTAATTAAATTCACATAAAAATATGGAGTTATTAGTTGGAGATATTTTTGGTATTGTTCGAGAGAAAATATTGAATAGTTAAGGGATTTTTATCATCAATTTGGGATAATTAGGATTCTATAACAAGGAATAATAAACTGTGTGAGATTTGCTATGTGAAGTCAAACACTCTAGATCTATTTTTATTATTTTTAAAATCTAAATTTTAATTTTTTTTCTTCAGTTTAATTTAGATAAACTATTCTTCAAATTTCAGTTTTTCAAATAGTTAATAATTTAGTCAATTTCAATACTTAATAGCATAATTATTCCATGTGGATTCGATAATCGTTTTCTTTAAAACACTTTACTGCTTGTTATGATTATGTGCACTTACAGATATATTTTTATGCGAACATAATTCATGATTTATAAAATGAGTATGCATGAAAACATTAAAAAAAAAAAGTAGATATATTGGTGTTAGAAGATAATAATAATAAAAACACAAACTTGAGTTGATATACACAAAACAAACAAAGAAGAGAAATAAAAGAGCCTGAGACTATAAATAGGAAAATGATAAACTTATAACTAGTCTATAACTATTTTAAAACTCTATTTAAAATTAAAGAAATTATTTTTTAATGAGATCAAAACAAAGAGAAAGTGAGACCATGTTTGGGAAGTGAGAACATTTCATCTCATCTCAAAATTTCATTCATAAACATTATTCAAATACAAAACACTTTTTAATTTCAAATCTTTAAATTGTTGTCTAATCATTATAATTTTTTCAAATTTCCAAATAAAACATAAAAAATAATATAACTTTTAAAATTTCAAAACAAAAATAGTATTAAAAAATTATATTCAAACAATTTTTTAACTTTATAATATTTTTCTTCAAAATTTTCTCTATTTTTCCAAAACCCAATAAAACATCTTAACTCAAATTATTTTACTACTATTTACATTATTCTCAAATTATTTTCCAAACTTGCCCCGAGGGGACATATTTAAAGCTACAAAAAATTAAAATTATAGCAATGACTTTTAGATTTTAAAATTACTAAATTGCTAGTAAAATAGCCAGGAACAAAAGTGGTCATGAATACAAAGTTCAGCCATAGTGGCCGGAATTGACAGGAATGGTTGGAATAGGCCATCACTATGAATATATGTGTTTATTCTCATAGGGTCATTTCTCGTCATGCATAAATATATGTGTTCACAAATTTATAGACATGAAATAGTGCTTCCAATGTCTCTCATTATTAGTACTTCCATGGGTTTTAACCTATTGAGAGTTTTTAGAAGTCTAACAATGGTGGTCCTAGTTGTGGTTTTGTTTACTGGAGCCATAGATCTTGATGTAGATTTAGCCCATATAGAGCTTTTCGAGGAAGAAGGACCAACCCTACCTAAGGTGTGATGTGACGACCAAGACTTTCTAAGATTTAGTATAAATTATTTTTTAAAGAGCCCATGAGAGTTTCAGCCTTGTAGAAAAATTAGGGTTTTTAAGCCCAATACAATTAGGGCTCACGCCCAACATGAGGTTTATACATGGTGCTTGACATCCAATAAGGTTAAGAGTATGACTTAATGAATCTAGATGGAAATGAGGGAAGAAAGATGAGAATGAGCTAGGAAGTGTGGCTTACACGCCTATCATAGTAAAATCTAAGCACTTTTTGCCATGTGTCACGCATGCATGAAGATCCTTGCTTGTGGAAGGAAGTCTTTGATACATGTCACCATGGGGAAAGGACCTTAGAAGAAAATGGTTAGGATTATTGGAAAAGAGAACTAGGGAAGGCCAATAGGAGAGGAGAAAGGATTTGCTTTTTTGCCATGTGTCTTCCATGCATGAAGGTATGTAAAAAGTTGCATTGGGAATGAACAAGACCAAGCTTTGGAGTGAGGCTACATTTGTGTAAGAAGGGAAATTTGTGCCAAAAGGAGGACCAATCACATATTGTCCAAAGAAATGATGAAAAGAATATCTCCTAGGAGAGAGTGGGATTTGGCAGCCCATGCATTTACACATACACTCTTCATGTGCCACTTGGCACTCATGCAGACTTGTAAGAGATTTGAGTTAGCAAAAGACCCTTTGGCCATAAGGTGCATTGAACCATGACAAGAAAAGAAATGGCAAAAGAGGAAGTGAGGTTCGGTTGGGAGGTGGAGGATGCCACATGCTAGATGATATTTTAGGATTTCCAACTTGAGCTAATGATGAGCTAGAGGAAGAAGGTAATAGGATTACATGCTACTGAGCTTGTTTCATGCAAGAAAGCCCTTGAGTGTCTATAAAAAAGGAAGAGCCGAAAACCCTAGAACCCTTTTTGGCTATCTTTGTGTTTTGCTTTTGTGAGTTCGGCTACCCCCTTTTCTTCTAAGTATCCATCACTTTCTCACCATCCAAACAACCCATTGGGAGTAAGCAAAGTGAAAGACACTTGCAAGAAGAAGACCTATAAAGTATGAAACCAACTTCTCTTTGTTACCCACTCACACATGCACGGCTTCAAGGAAGAGAGGCCTCAGTTTGAGCATAGTTCATTTAGAACTTATGCTCTCACACATGCACACTTGAGCTAGAAGAAGAAAGTTCATGTTTTGAGGAAGTTATTCCACATGAACCACGTCCACACTCACATGGCTAGGTTAGGGTTTTCTTCAACAAAGGATGATGTAACCTTATTTGTTTTTAAGCTCTAAAAATATGGTGTTTTGAGGAAAGTGGGTCACGACACTAGTGAGTAGTAGCTAGAGTTTTTATTGAAGGCAAGTTTCGGATCCAAAGAGGGAAGGGTTTGAAAACTAGGTATTTCTTGGAATGAAAAATGTGTAAGAGGGAACGGTGCCAAAATTTGATTACACCCAAAGGATAACACAGTAGTTGTAGCATAGCTTTAGGATGTCGATTCCACAGAGAGACAAATTAAAAGAATAGCAGAAGGAACAAAGAAACTAAAAAAAAATATTAAATGATTAATGAAGAACAAAGATTAATTTTAAATACAAATTAAAGTGAAGTAAAGTGATTAATAGAAAACGTACTCAAATTTGATGAACAGTAAAGTGTCGGGAATCCCTTGCACAAATCTGGTATTTTAATTATTCTTAATTCATTGAATAACTCAATTGGGAACTCAATTCCCGAAATTTCCAATTGGAAAATATAGATTTATAAATCAAGATTAAACCAAATGTAAACTTTTGAAAAATCATTCACCACTTTTAAAATACGTAAATTATTATCACTATTGAGAAACTCCAACGACGATAATATATACTCAGGAAGCGATATTGCAGCAAAGAATTAAATCAATATAGATAAATAATTGATCCAAACATAATCAAATAACTAATCCATTCAATAGAAAAAACAGGACTGAATCCATAAATAGAATAAATTCTATGATTATTCAGAGAAGAAAACATCAACAATGAATTGAGAATGATAAAATAAAAGAGTTTTAGTAATTGAAAACCAAATACATAAATTAAAAATATCATCTAATGTGCAAGTTCATCCCTAACCCTACTTGAGAATTTAGTTACCCATAAATATAATGGACAACAAAAATCTCAAGAGAGAAATAAAGCAAACGGCGGCCATGAAAATTAATTTCGTCTCCTCCTTCTTCAATCTGGTTTTCCCTTTTTCTTTTGTCTGCTTCTTCTCCCAAAAGCCCTCAATTTCGTGCCAATGAAATGCTTATATAGGGTAGGAAAGAAACTCTAATGTCTTCATATTCCTGCACAAAAAAATCGCCTAAATTTTTAAGACTCTACTTGGTAGCCACGTAGGTGCTTTTGGACTTCGAATTCATAAATCCTTATTAAATAAAAAGTTGTAGCTCTTTAAGATAGCTTTCCAACTCATCTAGAATCTTGTCAATCCAATATTTTAGTGGAAAGTTATGCTCAAAATACTAAAATATGTATAAGCTGTCTTCTAGGGGATTTCGGACTAACTTTTTCTCTTGATCCGAATTACTCTCAAACCCCATCATTATCCTTATTTGAAGAGTCCTAACTTATTGAAAGTTCTTAAGTTGTTCCAACGTCTTGTCCACTTGAAAATCCTTTGAATTTGACTGGATTTTGACTTGCTCTTTTATAGACCTTGAAATTAAACATAAAAATCTGCTCAGGAGTATTCCAAAATAAATAGAAACTCAATTCAAGAATAAACATTAATTTCTATGATTTCTATTCAAATTTTAGCATTTTAATCCAATAATAAGGTATTTAGAGTGCACTTTCATACACTCATTGGCACTAGTGAGTAGTAGCTAGGGTTTTTATTGAAGGCAAGTTTCTGATCCAAAGAGGGAAGGGTTTGAAAACTAGGTATTTCTTGGAATGAAAAATGTGTAAGAAGTACTACACATGAACAGATGGTTAGGGTTTTTCTTGAGCAAGGATCCTAACTAGTATTGTATATGATTTTTCAGCTTGCTTGTTATAAAAATACATTTCGGATTTTTGTAAGTATACCTCTAACTTGTACTTAGATATTTTATGCATATGGTTTGTGAGCTTGTTGGTTAATTCGATTTTTGTATGATTGTTTGGAACTTGACGTTCTCCCATGTGTTATGAACTTCTTTGTTATGATTATTTTAAAGCATGATTAAAATGGTTTAAGGAAGATGCATATGATATGAAAAAGGGAGTAAGAATGCTATGTTAGTAAGTTCATGAAAAATGTTTGAAATGCTTGTTTGCTAAGATAAGAGGCTTCGGCCAACCCCATGAATGGAGCATGATCATTGGTGTTTAAGATTGAGGTGATACGAATGAAGTTTTGGTTAGAATAGGGCTTTATGTGTTTTGGCCCTTACATAATGATGATTGGAATGTATGTCTTTGATTGATACACATGCTTTGAATTGTTATAAGGGAGTATGTTCGCATGTTCTAATATTTTCAAGTTGTAACGGGATATGTATTGCATGTATGGATGCTTTATTTGATGATGAACATTTCGGCATTCATGGTTATGATGAAGCATTGTGCTATTTCATGTGTCTCATGAAAGTTTTAAGATCCATTGTCATGTTACATGCATTGTGATTGTGAAAACCCTTTTTGAAAGGAAAAATAGTTTTTTTAAAAAGTAAAATTTTATCACGACTCCAAATGCTAGGATGGGGGAATGTCCTAGTGGAACTCCTCTATTCTCCCAGGAGTGTTTAAAATGAAGGGATACCCCTGGGTCGACGAAGTCCTATCAGCGGATCTTGAATGGTACCTAAAAGAAAAGGATACTGGAACGAGATCGCACCTAAAGCTATTGGGTGCACCTACGGTGACGGCAAAATGCAAGCTGCCGTATATGAAGGTCAAGATGTAGTCACCTTGATCAAAGTGGCCAATGGCTGATGACGTAACTAGTGGGGAACAGACGGTGCATAGGGGAGCCGTGAGGTATCCAATGTTAAGTTATGATATGATATGTTATAAGTCAAGAAACATTACGAGCTCATAAGTATGAAATGAAGAAAGCATGTTTTCAAAAGCCATGGTTATGAAAGTCATGTTTTTATGCAAAGTCTTTGAAAGGTCAAAAGCATATGTACAAGTCCATGTCCATGCATTCATTGTTAAGTTTGCTTCATATGCTTATGATTTCTATTGCACATTATTTGTTTACTTATTGAGATTTCTTGAAATCTCACTGTTGTATATACCCATTATCATTCCTCGCTCGGGATGATAGAAGTTGTGACAAGGTTTGTCAATGCAGATGACGAAACGAAAGAGGACGATACCTCATCCGGAGAGGATAGTGCCTAAAATGGTTATACGCCCATCTGAGCCATCCATTTGGGACCAACTCGAGCCGATTGACAAACCAATTACTGAGATAATTGAAGATATAGAAAAGTTTAGAATCATATTAGGGACAAGGACAGGGCCATAGAGAAACAAGTGAGGCCCGAATCTCACTAAAGAGCAAGAGAAAGCGATGGGACCGCTTTTGGGCAAGGATTGTCTGTTTAAGTTTTTAAATGTTGGGTCCCGTGTTTTGGGAGTTCTTAGAAACTCATATCAACTATGATGACTATCTTTACTTTTATGCAAAAGAAGTATTGGGATCTTATGTTTTGGTACCATGACTAATATCTCCTTGAAATGGACTTAAGTTGACTTTTTGTTGTGATATATTGTATACTGTTAGTTATCAGTAGGTGCATTGCATCTTATCTATCGTGTACCAGGGGCATGAAACCCTAATGTTACATGTCTCAGCGTTTCAGTTTCTGTCAAATCCCGAGCGGGGGCTGGGGGTGCCACATGTGGTGATGGGAACCAAGGTGGGCCTAGTCTTAAAGATCTTTTGCAAGTTCCAGATGGACCAATTACAAGATCAAGAGCCAAGAAGATCAAGGAAGCAATGCAAGGATTGGTGCAATCCACTTGGGATGAAGCTAGCAAGAGCCCAACACTCAAGATGGGCTTGAAAGAAGGAGAACCAGTTTTGATCCACTTGATACAAGCTATGGAAGACATGACTTAGAGTTATTGTTTGGGCCTATTGTTATTGAAGGCTTTCAATTTGTTAAAGGATTTATTTTATTAGTTTAGAATAAGTAGGCTTGAGGATGCCTGACCCACATATATCCTATTTCTTATGAATTAGGATTTTTGAGAAGGCCTTATATTTTGGCCAATGGCTTTTTTAGAAAGTTACTTTTTAGAAAGTAGGGTTTTATTTTCAGCAAAGTGGGGCACCTAGGGGTTTCTCTTGGGGTAAAATTGAGCCAGGGGCATTTTGGGTAAAAGGGGTCTTGTTTTAGCCTAGGGTTAATTGAGGTTTAGGTATTTAAATACCTTGTAGCCGTCCAACACAAGTTCCTTTAGACAATATTAAATTTTCATTGTGAGTTGAGTTTACTCCTCTTGTTCTTGATTGAACTTTTGAACTTATCAAAGGCAAATCACAATCTTTGTAACGTTTTTCTTTGTAATCTAGGTTCTTGAGATAGGTTCTTCAACGGGTCTAGATATTAATATAATCTAGATTCTTGAAACAAGTTTTAAACGGGTCTAGATTCTCTATCTATTGACTTGATTTTTTGCTTTCTTAGATGAGTTTTCAAATTGATTGTGGGTTCAAGGGATTCCATTCCCACGGGTTCATATCATGTTGACTCGTAGGTCTATCTCCGATTAGTAGTTATTTATATTTGTTAACATGTTTATTTTAGTTAGGTGACAAAGCATGTACGGTTCATTGTATTTTGATGTAATTGATGAAGTGATGACGGTGTATAAATATTGTTTGGAAAGAAATGACAATGTGATTGAGCTGCATTATTGCATATTTTATACATTTAAAACCAATATATTTTTAATTGTTTTATTATTTTATCATTGGTTTTAGATGGAAAAATTGATTAAGAGGCATAAATCCAAGTGATGATTTAAATTGATTAAAAGTATAGTTTATGCTTAATTTTGTAGCTTGTGATTTAGTTTGATAATATTCTCTCTATGCACAATACAATTTTAATATTTTATTGTCCTTTGTCTAATTTTATTTTTATTTATTTATTTTCTTTAATTATTTATTATTTATTTCATTTGTTTAAGTTTTTTTTTTTTATTCTGTTTATTTTTTTTTTTTTTCTCATTTACTAGTCTCCTAAACGACATGTCGTTTTCCCTGCTCAGGAAAACGACCTGTCGTTTTGCACAAGGATTCAAAACTGTCGTCTGACAAAACGACAGGTCGTTTTGTCAATAAATAAAAATGACTTGTCGTTTTACTCTGTAATGGAATGCCGCCCTCTGCTAAACGACGTGCCGTTTTGTCTACGGACAAAAACAACACGTTGTTTTCGTCGTCTTCAACCTCCAGCACTATCTTCATGCATGCATTCGGCAGCTCCTCCATGCCACCGTTCGACGCCACCAAACTCCTCCACCTGCTGTAGCTCAACTTCATCCACCACCCTAAGCACATCTGTCTAGCCAACTAAGCGACCTTCGGCAACTGCGTTCACCCATGCACGTACAGCGCTGCCCTTCACGTTCAACACGGTAGCACCACTACACGGCCGCACCTCCACTTCCAGTAGGAACAGACGACGCCGGAGATCAAGTCTCCACCGTCCAGTGAAGACCAGCGCCACGACCGAAGCTCCCATGCAAGCTACACCTCCACCTCCATGCAGCCACAGTGCACTGCCACCGTAGCAGCACAACCATGGCAGAATGCACAGCATCACCGCATGTCTACTGTGAGCATACAACCGTGTGCCACTGCCCAGCAAGCACAGCCATGCAAATCAGCCATCACCGAGAAGCCTCTGTTCTACATCCTCGAAACAGAGCACTTCTATCTCGCTGCCAACGATCATGCACAGCAGAGCCCACGTCGCCACCGTCTGAAACTCCATGCGCAACCACCACGTTCCACCCTGCCGTTGTTCAGCCTTGAACTCCTACCCCACGATGCACCACTATCTGAAATGCTCATGCGGACAGAAAGAAAGCTAGGAAGAGGAAAGAAGAAAAAAAAAAGAAAAGAAAGAAAAGAACGAGAGACGGAGTGGCATGCGAGTTGAAGATAGAAGAAAAATAAAATAAAATGTTCAAGCTGGGACGCACTCTGGACAGAAACGAAGGACGAAAACTCACGGGATTTTTTTTTTATTTAGACAGACGCGAGGACACAAAGAAAGGAAACAGATGAAAAACAAATAGTTTGTTGCTTCCTTTTCGGTCTGGATGTGGGAACAAATTTCTCTACATGTGGGAACAATGACAGACGCACATGGTCAACCAGCCAAAAAGAAGGAGAGAAAAAAATATTTTTTCGGCTTTAACACACGGATGCAAACTTTCGGCTATGAGTAGGGGACATGGGACATGGACAGCACGGGTGTATTCAATGCAGAGGCTTTTGAAGCCTATATAAAGGCTTGTAAATGGATGGAGAAGGGGGGAGAGTTAGAATAGATTTTAGCATTAAGTTAGAGTTAGATGTTAGAGTTCTCAGAATAAAATTACAATCAGTGAGTTTGTAGTCAGTCTTTATTTTTGTTCAGTTTTTAGTTACGTGTAATTCATTCATCAGTTTTAGTCCATTTTAGTTTATGGCTTGGTCAACTTTATTTTTGTAAGTCTTCATTTCCATTTTTGAGTTTGTTTAGTGAGTAAATTCTCAGTTTTCTTTGATAAATGTTGAGAGTCCATTTTATTTTTCAGAGTTTATTTTAATTGGAAGTTCAGATTTTTGGGTTGGAGAACGTAGTCTCCATTTCCAAACATCAAGTTTATTCCTTACAATTCCTGTTCTTATTTAATTTTGAATTTATGTCATTTAATTTCCTCGCACTTTTAATTTTCTGCAATTTAAATTAATGTCATTTAATTTTCTCGCACTTTTAATTTCTTGCAATTTAAATTACTGTCATTTACTTTTCTCGCAATTTTAATTTCTTGCAATTTAAATTACTGTCATTTAATTTTCTCGCACTTTTAATTTCCTGCAATTTAAATTTATGTCATTTAATTTCCTGCAAATTTAAATTTATGTCATTTAATTTTCCTGCACCTTTAATTTTTACAATTTACTTTTATGTCATTTAATTTTATTATTCCTTTACATTTCAGTGATTTAATTTTCAGCAATTTTAATTTACTGTCTTGCATTTTAATTTCTTATTTTTAATCATCCACTCAAAACCAACAACATGAATCTAGTCCATGACTAGTAAAATTTCATTTCCATTGCACTCCCATATTCATTGTACATTTCATCACTTTTATTTTTATTCTCTCATTGTAACTATTTCCACCATTTTATACGAGTTTGATTTTTAAGCACTTTCCCTGAGGAGACGATTTAGGAATTTATTCATAATTATTATATGACATGCTCCTGCACTTGGGATAGCCTTTGTGCTGCTCAATTTTGAGTGAGTCACAATGACGTATGGATGTTACTATCAAAGGATAAATTTTCTAACTGGTATAAACCTATGGTACATTTAGCCTTAGTATCTGACTCATCCATTTACTTATTCCACTGTGATTTATTTCACTTGGTGTGTACTCAATCGGAGAATACATATTTAGCCCTAAGTAAGATCTGGGGTGTTGCCGATTTGTTGGCACCCGTAGCACCACAGATTCTAGACTCTTTACCGAGGAATGAGGGTGCCACATCTTGGTATCAGAGCTTCACCACTTTGGGTTAATCCATAATGTCATCTAGAAACAATACTACAACAATAGGATTTGATCCTTAGCATTATAGACTTGAACTTGAAGTACAATAGGCTTGATTTGTGGTAAGAATGCCAGAGTTTAGTTAGACAATGATATACTTGGGTTGCGTGGCAGAATTTTATTATGGTGCGACTGAGAGTTCTGTGAAACAGATGAACCATGGGTGATAGTGAGGGAGATCAACCTCGTGGGGAAGGAGATAGTGAAGTAGCACTAGCTATTAGTCGCATAACAGATGTATTAAATAGCAACAAGATTTTTTCCTACGATAAATGCAAATAAAATAGGTCGATCACCCGTGAGATCAGTAGTGGAGGTTTACGTATGAAAGATTTTTGTCTTATTGATACCAAGGATTCT
Organism: Cyclocarya paliurus; assembly: GCA_029856935.1. NCBI lineage: Eukaryota > Viridiplantae > Streptophyta > Magnoliopsida > Fagales > Juglandaceae > Cyclocarya > Cyclocarya paliurus. The sequence continues at coordinate 19,838,825 of CM056946.1, read as the reverse complement.
TTGAAGATGAAGGACCGAAGAAGGCTGAAAGGTGGATTATGGAGATCGAAAGAACTTTTGAAGTGTGAAGTTGCATGAAGGGCCCAAATATGTTATACACGAGCTATCTTCTCCAAGGGAAGCAGCGATTTGACGGAGTGCCATGATACAATTGCTTGTCATGAAATTGGGGTCCATGTAGACCATTACTTAGGAGAGGTTTAAGAAGGAGTTTGATGATCGATACTTCCCCACCATTATGAGACAGCAGAAAAAAGGATTTTTCTAATCTAGTCTAAGGGAACTTGACGATCAAGCAGTATGATGCTAATTTCATGGAGTTGGTAAGAATTGCCACCCATCTTATCTATATGAAGGAGATGCGGCTAAACGGTTTCAATATGGGTTACAACCACATATATGAATGCCAGTGGCCTGTCATCAGATACATCATTTTCAAAGATTAGTGAATGTGGCCTCAATCGCGGTGCGTGAACATCTTATTTTAGTGCCGTTGCGCCAGGTCAAAAGCGGAGAATGTGTACAAGAGAAGGAAACAGTTCTGGGGTCAAAAGGGCAGGGGTAGACCCACAAGCTACTCCTATGGTACATTTTGGAGGCAGAGCATCATGCTTGGTGAGAACAGGCATGGCATTATGCCAAGGATTGTTCTCAGGTGATTCAAGAACAAATGATCGGGCCCATTGTAGGATGGGGTGGCCATAGGTAGATTGTGCAAGCAAGGGTGTATGCTTTAACACCATGAGAGGTTGACGAGGATGCTTGAGAGACTTAAGAGGTGGGTGTTATCACAAGTATGGAACCCCAACCATACTTTAGCTGAATAGTCATTTAAGAAATGTAGTTGTATGGGTCGACTTGGTTTGATCGTTTTAGGGTGAGTTGGAATGTTCGAGTACTATGCAAGTACCTTATTTGATTTGTGTATGTCCCAATCATTTGTGTGAACTACGTTTGCTAGGATAAGCAACCTTTGGACTGGACCAATGAAAAAAGAGTCTTCGAAGCACTACCAACCACAGAGGTAGTATCTTGCACCATGATAGCTACGGGTTGCCCGTTAGAAATAGGCAGGGTCATTATGGAGGCAAACTTGATAGTATTTAATTTACTCAGGTTTGATATTATCATAGGGATGGATTGATTGTTTCGACACTACGCAAGTAAAAACTATTGACAGCAAATAATACTATTTCAAGTGTCTAGAGAGGAAGACAAAATATTCAAGGGCAGTAAATTATGGTCAATGCCAGGAATGATTACATCATTACAAGCCAAAATTGACTTAGTACCTAGTACACTTAGTGCTTAAACCAAGGGAACCTAAGGAAGTATGAGGGACACTAGTGATAGATGAGTTTCCAAAAGTGTTTAAGGAATTGTTAGGATTACCCCCTCCTAGAGAAGTTGAGTTTTCAATCAAGCTGGAACCTAGAACAACTTCAACACATAAGGCACCTTATAGAATGACCCTATTAGAGTTAAAAGAACTAAAGAATCAATTGCAAGAGTTGTTGGCTATGGGATTTATTAGGCTGAGCTCATCACCTTGAGGAGCACCAATATTGTTTGTTAAGAAGAAAGACAAGAGTTTTAGGATGTTCATTGATTACAGAGAGCTAAACAGTGAGAAAATAAAGAACCAATATCCCTTGCCTAAGACAGACGACTTGTTTGATCTAAAGTCCAATTATCACCAATTAAGGATTAAGGAATGTGACATATCCAAAACTATGTTTAGAACAAGATATGAACATTTTGGATTCACGATGATGCCGTTTGGTTTAGCTAAGGCCCCAACAATATTCATTGATATCATGAATAGGGTGTTCAGACCATTTTTTGATATATTTGTGGTAGTGTTCATAGATGATATCCTAGTTTATTCTAAGAATGTCAAAGATCAAAAGAGTCACCTGAGGTTGGTATTGGAAAAATTGAAGGAGCATCAACTATTCGCCAAACTCAATAAGTGTGAGTTCTAGTTAGTGGAAGTTAAGTTCCTCAGTCACACGATATCTATGGAAAGAGTTCCGGTGAATCCTAGTAAGATTGAGGCAATCGTGGACTAGTAGTGTCCCAAAATAGTACACGAAGTTTGGAGTTTATTGGGACTAGTTGACTATTGTAGGAGATTCGTGGAATGATTCTCTAAATTACTAAGTCCACTTACAACGTTGACAAGGAAAAACGTCAAGTTCATTTGGACAGAATTATGTGAGCAAAGCTTTGAGGAACGAAGGTGAAGGTTGACCACAACCCTGTATTGGCACTCCAAAACCCCATAAGCCATTTGTAGTGTACAGTGATGCATAAAAATATGGGCTAGGGTGTGTTTCGATGGAAGAAGGGACCCAAAGTTATTAAAAATTCAGCAAAGAGTCAAAAGAGAAAAATGACCTTTGTATTTTAGTATGGGCAAGAACAAGAACTTGTTTTACAAAGGGTGAAGAGTGGTCACTACAAACTCTAGTATAAAGGAAACGATACTTGCAAAAGCCCATTCATCTCCATATTCGATACACACCCAATAAGCATGAAGATGTATCGGGACTTGAAGAAGAATTTTCAGTAGGAAGGAATGAAAAGGGACATCATCCACTTCATTGAGAAGTGTGCCACTTGTAGGCAAGTAAAGGTTGAGCATCAGAGAACTACCAAAAACTTAAAGCCCCTACCCATTCCAAAATGGAAGTGAGAGGATATAGTTATGGATTTTGTGGTCAGATTACCCCGAACCCCAAGCGATAAGAATGCGATTTGGGTAATCGTAGATTGTAACGCCCCCAATGAAAGGCCCAAACCAGATGACCTATACTCCAAAAGGATTAGTCAATGATACAATTGGAGCCCCATTGGAACCTTAAAAAAAGTAAGAACTTTTCATTCTCAAGCAATGTGGGATCGCATACACCACCGACCCTTATCCTTATCATATGGGGTATCACATAGATAGATTGACCAAAAGTGCCCATTCTCCTCTAGTCGCTACCATTAACGCTTTAGGAAAGTGGACTCGACTATACATTAAGAAAATAGTTAGGCTTCATAGTGGCTAAAACGATAGTGTCAAATCGGGATTCGAGGTTAACATCACTTTTTGGAAAAGTTTGCAAGTAGCAATAGGCACTAAGTTAAGATTCAATCTTGCCTACCACCCTTCGACCGACAGACAATCAAAAAGGACAATCCAAGCATTAGAGGATATGTTGAGGGCTTGTGTATTGGATTTCAAGGGCTCTTGAGAAAGCCATGTCCCACAAATTGAGTTTACATACAACAACAGCTATTAGATGACTATCCAAATGGTCCAATACGAGGCCTTGTACGGAAAAAAGTGTTGCTCGCCTTTATGTTGAGACGAAGTTGGAAAAGTTAGAATAATTGGGTCAGAAATAATACATGAGATGAGAAAGCAAGTTGAGCTCGTACAAGAAAAGAATGGAGAAGGCTCAAAGTAGGCAAAAGAGATATGTCGACATAAGAAGAAGAGAATTGACCTTGGGAGAGGTTGATTGGGTATACCTCAAGGCATCACCTATAAAAGGAGTAAAAATATTTCAGCTGAAAGGAAAACTGAGCCCAAGGTATGTTGGACCCTATAAGGTATTGGAGAGAATAGACTCAATAGCATATAAAGTCGCATTACCTAAGGACTATGAAGGGATCCAAATGAGTTTCATGTTTCCTCGTCAAGGAATCGTTTTAGGAACCAACAACCCTGCATAATTAGTCCAAATCTAGTTCCATCACAACTAAATCTCACATACGATGAATGACTAGTACGAATCGTAGACTGGAAGGAACAGAGGCTACAGTTCAAAACTTAGAATACAAGGAAATGAGAAGTTTACATGGAAAATCAAAAGGGTCACACATGAGTAGTTTCCCTATTTATTTGAATCATAATAACTGACCAGAAATGCATTAAGGGTACCTTGGTCAATTCATGGGTAGGAGCACGACTATAAATACCCATTGAAACTACCCATTCTAGTCACAACACTTAGAATCCTGAAACCTTCATCATGGTACAAGAAAAGAGGACTACACGAAAGGCAACCATGTCGCCAGAAGTAATTCGACATTTCATGGAAGGGCATCGTGAAGCAACGAGTTTGGAAGAGTAACGCTGGTGAATTGAGGAGGAACGCTGCTAGAGGACCATCGGAGGGCTAGGGTCCTGATTTCAGAGATGTTGGACCACTCTGATGAAGCTATGACGCTGCATAGAGAGAAGCAAACAATCCAAGAGTGTGGTGGACAAGCAGAAGACAAAGGTGTGGTCTCTCCAATATCTTTTGACATTGAATCTAACAGAGGAGTTAGAACAATGGAGAGATGCAGAGACGGAGGCTACATACGCAGCCGATGAAGAATACAAAAGGAGGAAACCCTTGATCTAGTGGACAATAATGAGGGTTGAAGGGTGGACGAAAGATTGAGTGTGCTACCACCTCAACCAACGTTGACAGAGATGGATTAAGGACACCCAGCCTCGAGCACATACCTCGCAATTTCACTGCGAATGTTAATTCTCATGAAATTTTGAGGACAAAATTTATTGTTATGGAGGGTAAGATGCGAGGATTGCACAGAAGCAAGGTAGGAGATCCCCTCTGAGGACAAGAGGCGAGCGACAAGGGCAAGTGGCACTATGTAGAAAGCTTGTAGACACGGTAAAACCTTTCGATTGGCAATTTGGTTTGGGATTATTTTCTATTTTCAAGTTTCATTACCGTTGGAACTTGGATAGTAGAACATTTAGGATTTGAGGCTTAAAGCCTCAAATTGTTTGGTTTGGGTCATTTGGGATTATTTGTTAGTCAGTATTATTTTGGGACTTTTAGTTGTTATTTTCTCTTTTTTAGTTGTTTTGTTTTCTTTATTTGATTTTGGACCTTTGAGTTTTTTTCTCTATTTCTTTTTTTTTTCTCTCTTTCTTTCTTCTAGTTTTTTTCTTCTTTAGTTTTTCACATATTCTTGCTGTTGATAAGAGATTTACTATATTATGATTGCTATGTTCATCAGTTCCTGTATAATTTGAGGCAAACAAAAAAAAACCATTCTAAGCCAAGCCCGAGCCCAGGGCCATCAGCATCTATATTGATCTATTTTTTTAATTTTGTGTTTTGGTGGTATGGGAAAAAATTAGCAAACACAACTTGGACCTGTCTGGGCCACAAATATGTTAAGGCCGACCCAAAACAAAATTTGGCCAGATTCGTGTTTTTGAAGAAGTTTAACTTGTTTATGTCAATCAGGCTTTAAAAAAGCAAACCGGCAAAATTGACTTGGCCCGGATTGAAGTAGCTCAAGAAGACTGAGGTTATGCTTGGGAGATGAGATAAAATGAAAATTTTTAAAAATTTTGTGAATAGTATTAAAATGAAAGTTTAAAATATTATTATTGTTTTGAGATTTGAAAAAGTTAAATTAGAATTTGAAAAAGTTGAATTGTTTATTATATTTTGTATAGAGATTTGAAAAAGATGTAATGATGAGATGAGATAGAGATGAGATGAGATTTCTCATCTTTGTTTCCAAACATAACCTGAGTGGACCCAAAAAAAGCAGTCTGGTCCAAAACGTCCCTCCAAGTCTAACCAGATCAGACCGATCACACCCTATCCAAATTCACGAGAATAAAAACAAATTCATAAACCCTTGCGGATCTAAAATCATATAAGAAAACCACTCCTCCTTTCTGAGTTTTTGGGTAACTAGTTGATTCAATCCTTGTTAAAGCATGTTGAAAATACAAACACATAGGATAAAACTCCTCTCATTGAAGATGGATCGGAGGTCCATCACCTCATTCAAAAGAAAGATTCTGCTAGCTGCGAAACTAGGTCCATTAATTATTGCCTCAGTTCATATCGACATCATGTGCTTAGGGTCAAAATGCATAGGATTAGCGGCTTGAATTGGTCCCCAAATGAAAAAAGGAGCTATAAATCGACCCAGGAAGCAAGAAAAGACAAACATGAAGTTTGGCCATACTCTCATTTTTCGAACCATATTTCAATGTGTACTTTTAGTTCAGATCTAACCGTGCATTAAGATGGAGTACTTGATATTGATTACGTATAATATTCTTACCAAATAGATCATGATCTTAACGAGGACCACATTGAATTAATATAGTGGCCGTAGTTTAAGGTGTACAAAAGAATGGTATGACATGGGATAAAATGTAATTGCCTCCTACATATTCGAGTGTACATTCATAGATGAGGAGACAAAGGGTAGAAGTTTTAATCTCCATCGATCGAAACTCGAGCTTGTGATTTCTCCATGCATGTTGATAAAATCTTAGTGTTTTTTGATGGAACAGATTAATAATAACAAAATAAGTAAGTTACATTAATATCTTCATTTCGGCTGCCCTGAAAAATTATAGACCTTTTTTAATAGTAGCATATTTTGGGTCATGAATAAGATCATGACCCAGATCATGACCCAAAATTGTCATGTCTAGTAATTTAATTATTTAATTATTTTTTATTTGCGCATGAACTCTTATTAGCGCATCTGGTATATTAATTACATTATCATGTCTAGTAATTTCATAAGCATATATATATATATATATATATTTATGTGTGTGTGGATCACCAAGTTGTCGACCCACGCGTAGTCCGTACTTTTTTCTAAATGTCGGGATGCAGAAGATCGAGCTTTTTAGAGAACAAATCTTATTTATTTATTGAAAATCTTGCATGTATGGAAGCAAAGTACATAGAAATGTATGAATACCATGAATACAAGCAACATGATCGTTTGAAAGCTATAGACTTTGGTAAGGCGTGATAAGCAACTGGTTGAACTAATTAAAGCGCAGCTTTATTGTTTGAGTTAATCTGAACACAACACATCTTAAATAAAAACCTATATAGTGAAAATTTTAAATAAAAACCGATGTCCAAATTTTATTATGCAGTATCATATCTGAATATATAGCCTCAAATCAAATTTTAACTTTTTAATTCCACGTACCGTGTTTGGTTCAAACACTTATTTACACTGTCAAGTATGTTAGGGATTCGATCCTTCTGAATTTTTTAAGCTCACCACGACAACTATTGAGGTGAGTAAATTAAATGCGTTGGACACCATTCTACAAAGAAAGGTTTTTCAAATCCTTCTACATATATAGACTAATTAAATAGTATTAATGTATGTGAAACTGGCAGCGAACTCTTTAAGAATAGAGATATAAAGCTATGACAATACCATGTTGTAAAGAGAAGATGGTATATATATTGTGCGCCTATCCTTCACGAATGCTCTGTTTTTAAGCTCTCTCTTTGTTCCACTAGGGTTTTTTTGCTGTCCAGAACTACAGATCTACACTAATTCCCTAGGTCCCGTAGCCGTCAACACCCACTACGGGCCTCTCATTCATGCCATGATCTTTAGGGTAACCTTCATTGACGGGCACATGAGCACGCAAGCTCGATTTGGAGAGTGTGGCCACCTGGCATTGCCATACTCTTTCCCAAACACCCACATGATTGTCTATGGGTATCCGTCTGTTATATGTTTTGCTCTTTGTTTTTTTATTTTTAGCTAGACGCTGAAACCTTTTTTTATCATCATCTTCCGGATGTCTAATATCCCTCCCAACACTTTGCAAAACCACGTAGGTGCTCTCTTCTGCGTTGAGGTGGCCACCTACTCTATCTGAGAATGCAAACGTACGACGTAAGATTAGAGGCACACCTTTCACACAATCGGTAATTTGTCATATTTTGTAATACCCTACTCCTTCTTTTCTTTTGACGTAAGCAATTACGTCAGATGCGTCAGCCTGCCCACTCCTCTCTTTAGTGTCTAAGAGCCCCGTTACGCATGCCAGACCCCGATAGCGTGTTTTAAAAGTTGCTATGTAATTTATAAAGCTATCTTTGTGTTTTAAAGTAATGTGTATTTTTAAATGGAAGATTCCTATTACTATTTAAATAAAGAATATTTTAAATAACTCAATTATAATATCTTTGAAGAGCTCCAAAAATATTATAATTGTAGGGAATCATTTTGTATAAATGATTCCAGTTATTTAAAATATTAGGTGATTTAAATAATGATGGAATCTTTATTAATTTAATAGTTTTACTCTTTTAAATATTTTAAGTAAGACTTCATCATTTTATAAATGATGAAGGAATATTATTTTAAATAATATTCTATCTTAATTCCTCTCAGTGCTTTTAAATAAGTTAGCTTTTACTCATTTTCAAATCAGTATTTAAGGGTCATCGTAGACCATTTTATAGACCTCCAGATGTCGAGTTTTAGGATAAAACCCCAGCCCCTCTCTCTTTTCCCTCACTTTTTTCCCAGCCCTTTCTCTCTCCTCTCCCTCTCGGCTTGCAGCGTACGTGACCCCTCTCTCTCTCTCGCCCGATCTCCTCCACTGCCCAGCCCGGTGCCACTTTGCGCCGGTGAGCCTCACTGCACGTCCCACCAGCACCGCCTCCCTCCGGCGAGCCTCCCCATGCCAGTCTCCCCTCCACACGCTCTCTCCTCATCCTCCCTCGGTGATGCAAGCCCGAACGGGCTTGATGGCTCCTGCACCGCCGTGCACCGTCCTCCGGCGCCACCACCTCCAGGGTAGCTCCTCCAGCCACTGACCGGCCTCCTCCAGTGACCTCGGCCTCCCTCTCCCCGTCGGTAGCCTCCCATGCACGAGCACAAGTGCACTGACACACGGGTTCACTATGCGAGTCCCTAGCGTAGCCGTGCGCGGCCATCTCGGCCACCGGACACCATCACGAGACTCCTGAGGTCTCCCCCTTCCTCCTCCAATAAAGCCATGACCGGTAGACCCCTCCTCCACCTCCCGGTGTCTCCCGTTCTCACGCACGGCGAGTGACCAGCCTAGCCGGCACCCTTAGACCACCACGAACCCAACTGTACCACCCACGGCCCCGATCTGCCACCTACGGCCCCACACTCTCTCTCACTCTCCCACGGCTTCTCTTCCCTCACAGTGCACGGCCAGCCACCTTTCACCTCCATAGACCACCTTGCCGACCACCATCGAGCCTCCACGGCTCCACTCGCAACCTCCCCTAGCCTAGCCCAAGCTTAAACCACCACTTTATGTGGTGGGAAATCACTGCACGTGATGGACAGTCACTGCCCGTGACTGACCGCCACTATACACGGCTAGATCCGCCATGTTACGCTCATTGCCATCATCATCAAGGCCACCTTAGGCCCTTCCAAGACCACACCTAGCTATCCAAATGCTTAAACAGTCACTGTACGCAGTGTAGCCACCCCGTACGTTCCTCCGGTGTATTCGCTATGACTGTCAACGAGCGACGCACGGGTTATCCCGTCGATGGTATAATTCTCTATCCCTCGCTATTTATGTTAGATGCTAATTAGTTGGCTAGATTGTGGACTGTGCTGCTGTATTATAGGATGGTTGTGTAGTATGATGGTGGTGTGATGGACTGTGATATGAAGTGCTGGGCGTAGTTGGGAAATGTACTATGTAGTGGTGTGGACTGTGGCGTGAAGTGTTGGGCGTATTGGGAAGTATGTTGTGAAGTGTTGTGGACTGTGTTGTGAAGTGTGGTTGTAGTACATGTGTAGTAGTAGTAACGCGGCATAGTGCCTTGAGTGGAGTACACATGGAGTGTACTCCATGTGGTGGAACGATGTACCATATGGCGCGTGCGCCATATTGGTAATGTGGAGTTGTGTTGCGAATGGAGTATACGCGGGGTATACTCCATGTGGTAGAGCGATGCACCGTATGGCGTGTAAGTCATAGCGGTGATGCGACGTAGTGTCGTGAAGGGAGTACACGAGGGGTGTACTCCATGTGGTTAGACGACGCACCGTATGGCATGTATGCCATAGCAGTGATGTGGTATAGTTCTGTTAATGGAGTATACGCGGGGTATATTCCATGTGGTGAGACGTTGCACCATATGGCGTATGTGCCATAGCGGTGACGTGGCTTAGTTCCGTTAATGGAGTATATACGGGGTATACTCCATGTGGTGAGACGTTGCACCATATGGCATATGTGCCATAGCGGTGACGTGGCTTGGTTCTGTTAATGGAGTATACGCGGGGTATACTCCATGTGGTGAGACGTTGCACCGTACGGCATGTGTGCCGTAGCGGTAATGTGGCTGAGCGTTGTGAATGGAGTACATGTGGGGTGTACTCCATGTGGTGAGACGACGCACCGTATGGCGTGTATGCCATAGTGGTGACGTGGCGTAGTTCTGTAAATGGAGCACACGAGGAGTGTACTCCATGTTGTGAGTGATGCACCGTATGGCGTGTATGCCATAATGGTGACGTGGCGTAGTGTAGTAAATGGAGTACGCGAGGAGTGTACTCCATGTGGTGAGACGACGCACCGTATGGCGTGTATGCCATAGAGGTGACGTGGCGTAGTTCTGTGAATGGAGTATACGCGGGGTATACTCCATGTGGTGAGATGATACACTATATGGCGTGTATGCCATAACAGTGATGTGTTGTAGTGACGTAATGGAGTACACGTGGAGTGTACTCCATGTGATGGGATGGTGCATCATACGGCGTGTGTGCCGTAGTGGTGATGTGACGTAGTATTGTGATGGGAGTATGTATGGAGTATACTCCCCGTGGTGCAGCGATACACCGTATGGCGTGTCGCAAGGATAATGGTGGTTACGTAGTGGATAGGGGAAGAACTGATGTATGGTGTCGAGAACTGTGGAACAGTGTCTCGAAATGGCTGTGAAGTATGGCTGTAGTCCAAGGCGACGGGTGTCACCATGTGATTAGCTTATGGTCGGGAATAAGTGCGAAGTGGCTAAGAAGTATCAGAGCAGTGCAGCGGAAGCATGATTGGGCAACGTCATGAAGTGACATGGTCCATCATAGAGTTGCGCTGTGATGACCTAAGATGTATGTAAGGTGATGTGACAAGGTCACGATGTAGCTTGGGAACAGTCTTGAGCTATATGGCGAGACGTAAAGTGTAGTTATGAACAGAGTCCCTTCGGCTAAATGTTGGGATGAACTGTCATGAGGTTCGGGTAGCACGGAGAGTCGTGCTAGCCGGGTAAGAGAAGATTGGTATTGGAGTATGGCACTTGCCCATACGACCCGATGACCAATAATGTGAGGTATGTTGGTCTCAGATGATAAAAGGGTAAAGTACGTGTGTTATCTGGTTAGACACATGTGCCGGACGGATTTACCGTATATAATGGATAATCTGTCCTATGTACGGTGACACGGTGTTTAAGCCTCAGGGTTGGCTTAGAGCCGTATGATGTGTATGGATGGTCAGGTCATGAGAAGTAGAGTGAGCTAAGATACATGAAGGTAAGGATGAAGGTACTGTCCAAGGATAGGATGCGTGACTTAGTAGGTCTAAGTCATGCGTCAGAATGTGGTTAATAAGAAAAACAGGACAAAGGTCCTAGTGTCTTAATCCTAAGATGAACATGAGTTCATCCTAATGAGTAAGCACTTGAAGTAGAATATCAAGGTTGAAGGATGTAGAGACCGTAATGGGTCTCCAAGGGTTTTATCATAGTAAAGGACATGAAAAAGCACGGGATAGAAGGAGAGTGTTTTAAGTAAAGCATAGCTCTATTTCTAGTCAGTTGCTTATGCACTAGATAGAGAATAACGTTAAGGTTATGTATGCATGTAGGTTGCCATCTGACACGCACATGAATGGACTGTACAGTATGAATGGACTGTATAGTATGAAAGTAGCATGGAGTCCAGGTAAGTATTACGTTCATACTCTTCTAGAGTTTTCTAAAGATAAGAAAGAGAAAAATGAATGATTTTCCTTACAAAAACGAAGAAAAGAAATGGTCTCCCCTTTTCGAGGGCAGACGTTTTACGAAAAGAAGAACAAAAAGTAACGTATTTAAAGTATAAGTATGTACGGCCTCCTTTGGCAGCCCCTGTTCACGCACCCAAAAGTATTAACTGTATGCATGTGAATGGATGACTATACGTAGTATCTATTGTATGTATTTTCAAAGAAAAGACATGGAACGAAAAGTTGTTTTTCAGGCTCTCGCCCCAAACGAACATTTTCTCACGAAAGGATGTTTTTCCATGAAAGTATGAAACGAAATGAAAAGAAATGAAAGGCATGCTCATGCACATGAAATGAATGAAAGCTGCGGCTCTCCAGAGCCGCCATGAATGAATGAACATAAAGAAAGAATGAAAGAAATGTATGAGCATGTATGAATGTATGAAAATATGTAACGGCCACATGAAATGAATGAACGGGGTACCCAAATGAATGAATGGGCAGATTGCAATGCTGGGCGGTAGTATCTGACAGTGCACCCAGTTCTGCATTCCTGAAAGAATGGGGTTCCAACCCGTGGCCACGGGGCGTAACAGTGTGCACTAGCCTCTGAAAGTGAAAAGAAAAGAATGTATGAATGTATGGCATTCTTTAAGAAATGAAGGCAGTAACGGGAGAAAGTTTTACTAAAAGAAAAACACGTTTTAAATATGAAAACCCCAGTCTACTGATGTTTACGAACGAAAGCATGTATGCATGTACGTATAGTATGTATGGAATGATGAATGCATGACTGAAAACCTATGTTTTTATATTTTAACGGTATGAAGTAATGCTTACTGAGTATTCGACTCATTTTAGTTTTTATGTGTGCCCCTCCCCCCACAGAAACTGAATGAGCAGTACGCTCAGGAGGGACACAGCCAAAGGAGAAGGGCACGGAAGTCTAGGCATGATGGTTTTAAATGTAAGAAATGCCTTTTTATTTTAAAGATTTATATTTTTCACCGTTTTAAACCCCAAGCCTCTTTTATTATAAAAGCACATTTTGTTTTATAACGTAGAGTCTTGCACCCTGGGAAGGACAGTGAAAGGTTTTAAATCGGACGGTAATTCTCGTCGTATTTTCTAAAATATTTTGTAAAAATACCCACCACGAGGACGAGCGTTACATATTTGATTTGTAGGAAAGTTTTAAAATTTAAATTCTCTTGCAACTCAAATGTTGTCATACTAGCTACGTGAAAGGTGTGCCCTCTACACTAACTTACAAGTAGATTTTCATCTTCCTCTTTTCTTTTCTTTTTTTAATTTAAACTACATAGAGTGATAATGGGTATAATTGACTAGAGTTGGTTTGTAATACATGCATCAAAGTTTTTGTTAATTTCGGATAGCCTAATCTTCTACCATATAGAGCAATCTTTAGATATGTTCATAACTCCAACAAGCATATGCAAATTCCAATCCTCCTACATTTCCTCAAGAACAAAGTCTTTTTCATCAAACTATAAAACTTGTAGTTTATACTAGTGAATCTTAGCAACCTTAAGCCCAACTTGCACGTAAGATATCTCCACAATATCTTCAAAGTCTCCAATCTAAGAGCATTGTGGTGCCCCCAACTTCTGCTTGGGATGAAACAGAGACTTAGAATATCAGGACATGTAACACAATGTTACATCGTACACCTTATTCATGATAGTTAATATGCAATTTATCATATAAATGTATCTAACAATATGCAGTAATTGCAATGGAATAAGGATGACTAAATAAGACTTAGGCAAGAATAAACTAAAACATCCCAATATCATTCATAACTATCATAGGTTCAAATCATAAGGTAGCATAATCTTAGTACAATTATTCTCGGTATTAAGTCTCCATGGCTAAATCAACTGCTTCATGCATTCTAATGCACGAAGGGTTAGGGCTATAAACATCCAAATGAGGTCTAATATTTTGTTGAGATCTGACTCCTCTTCAATCAATCAGATCCACTGGTCCATACTTGTTGAGTCCTGAAACAACTTCTATCATTCTGAGTGGAAGGATAGTGGGTCCACACGGAGTGAGATTTACTTGAAATCTCAATAACTTAGATAATCAACGTGCACAAAGATAAATTATGCATGATGAATAATAAATATGAAATACGTGCGATGCAAAAAAATCAATATATGTCTCCCATCTAGATTCCTCAACATTTTCAGAAAAACGGAAACACACATTTTCTTACAGAGAACAGTTTTCACTTCAACTATCAAAAACATATATTTCATTATAACATTTCATCATTATTAGCAATTCACATTTAATCATAACATTAACATCATAAGATATACACCCACCAGCCTTAAGTGTTATAACATTTGACTTCACTCCTATGTTCTTTAAAAAAGAATCCATTCGAAACCCGTTAACTGTTCTTCATCAACCTAAGGGTTACCATTCCATTTTTACTCACTCCAGAGTGGACAGAGGAGTTCCATTAGGATAATTCCCCAACCTAGCATTTCAGGTCATAATAAAAATTATTTTCATACTATACTTTTTTTTTTATAGGAAATCAGAACTTTGTATTATGAACTGGAAAAATACATAGACTTCTCAGTCCAAATAATGTTCTGAATACATGGGGGTATGTAATCCCACCAAACAACAAGGTCATCCACATTCCTTGCATATCTAGCAAGTGCGTGTGCTATATTATTTGAAAACCTGCAAGCATGTTCAATTGTGCAGTGCTGAAACCTTCTCATCATTTGTTGCACATCTAGGACCAGGTTCCCTAGCAATGAGTCCGATGGTTGAGAGGCTTGGATTTCTGTCACCACTAGGAGAGCATCGCTTTCAATGATCAAGTTGTGAATACCCATCGGTAGGCATAACTGGAGGCCTCTAAGAATAGCGAGTAATTCGATAGCATAGGATTCTTGAACTGCTGCCTCTCATTTAGTTGCTGACATGATGACATCTCCTACACTATCCCTGAGTATTATGCCAATACCAGCAGCCCCTTGTTCATGAAACATGGCACCATCTATATTTAGTTTAAAAGTGTCCTGGAGTGGGGGTTTCCATTTAAAGCTGGGCTTCGAGTCACTTCTAAGCCTATTCTTCACTGTCACAAAGCTTGTTTGTAGGCTCAATGCTTGGTTGAAAGCTTCCTCAGCAGAGAGTTTTTTGTCTTGGAAGAGCCATTGATTTCTTCTATACCAGCTACCCCATGCTAACATGCAGAATCTCTCCAAGGCTCCTTCTTTCTTGCTATCTTGAATTTGTTTAGCTATGTCCTCGAAAGTTTGGCCTCTGTCATAGACTTGTGAACCTGGGAGGACCTTTTTCCAACTCGTGTGTAGCTGAGGGCATTTAAGAAGAGCATGATTTATGTCTTCACTTGACTTAGAGCAGAGTTGACATAGATCATTTGATACAATCTTTCTCTTCTTTAAATTTGATGCAGTTGGCAGACTATCCCTACATGCTCTCCAAGCAAAGATTTTGATTTTGTTTGGAACTTTCATACTCCATAGGCCTTTCCAGAACAACCTTTGTCTGCTAGCTTCTGAGGTCTCACCTTGTGAATGCTCTTCCATAGCCTTGAAAAATTTGTAAGCACTTCTCACACTGAACTTTCTACTTCTCTCCCTATCCAAAATCATTTTATCTTGGTGAGTTGAAAGGCTTATAGTCAATTTTAGAACTACATCTGCTGCTGTGGGAGGTAGTAGTCTTTTAACTTTTTGGACATCCCACCATCTGCTATGAGGGTCAATTAGCTCTTGAACTCTTTCACATTCTTCTTTTTCTATGTGCCTTTAAATCGTTAAAGCCTGGGATCCAATAATCATCCCAAATGTTGATCTTTTCCCCAGTCCCAACTCGCCATCTGCAGCCTTGTGCCAGTCTTGACCTCACAGCCCAAATTCCCTTCCATGCATACGAGCTGTTGTGACCCCTTTTAGCTTCCAGGAAGGTAGTCCTTGGAAAATATTTAGCCTTGAAAACCTTGTAGAGGAGACTATCATCCATTTGCATAAGTTTCCATCCTTGTTTAGCAAGAAGTGCATCATTGAAACTACTGAGTTTCTTGAATCCCATGCCACCTGCACTTTTAGGCTTACACATTTCCTGCCAGCTGACCCAGTGTATTTTCCTTTCTTCCCTTTGCTGTCCCCACCAGAACTTAGCCCCCATTTGTTCCAATTCATGACAAAAGGAAGTTGGGAGTTTAAAAAAATTCATTGAGTATGTAGGGATGGATAGGGCCACTGCCTTAAGTAGCACTTCTTTCCCACCTTGTGATAGGAGTTTTTCTTTCCAGCACTGTAGTTTCTTCCACACTCGGTGCTTTATATCAGAGAAGGCTTGACTCTTGGACTTACCAATCATAGGTGGAAGCCCCAAGTATTTATCATACTGATGAAAATCTTGGATATTCTAGTGGGATAGTATGTCAGCCTGAGTGGTTTGATGGACATTCTTACTGAAAATTAATGAAGTCTTTTCTCTATTAATTTTCTGTCCTGATGCCAGCTCATAGATCTCTAACAACTTCTGTACTGCTTCACTTTCTTGGAGGGTTGATTTACAAAAAAGAAGACTGTCATAAGCAAATAGCATATGACTTAAAGCAGGAGGTCCTCGACAGATTCTGATCCCTGTTAGTTCCTTTGATTGGACAGCTTTATGTAATAAAGACACAAGCCCTTCAGTGCAAAGAAGAAAGAGGTAGGGGGATAATGGATCCCTCTGCCTGACACCCCTTGATGGTATGATAGGTCCCATAGGTACCCCATTAACAAGGATTGAAAAAGATACAGACTGCACACATAGCATCACCATGTTGATCCACCTGTTGTCAAATCCCATCTGCCTCATGACTTCTTTCAAGTAGTTCCATTCGAGCCTATCATAGGCTTTACTCATGTCAAGCTTTAGAGACATGAAGCCATCCTTCCCTTTTCTTTTCTTTCTCAAGAAATCAACCATCTCATAAGCAACCAGTATATTGTCTGAAATAATTCTACTGGGTACAAAGGCACTTTGTGAGCTGGAAATGATAGTTGGGAGAATTTTTTTGAGTCTGTTTGCTAGGACTTTGGAAATTAATTTGTAAACCACATTACATAGGCTAATGGGTCGAAATTCTGATACTCTTTCAGGTGTTTTGGACTTTGGGATCAGAGTTATGAAAGTGTGGTTTAAGGATGCTGGAAAAAGACCTTCATTCAGAGCATGTAACACAACAGTGGTGATAGACTTCCCAACAATGTGCCAATATTTTTGAAAGAAAATAGGTGCCATACCATCTGGGCCCTGGGCTTTGGTAGGGTTCATTTGGTGCAGGGCCTTCTCTACCTCAGTTGCAGTAAAAGACTTGACTAATTCTTAGTTCATTTCACCTGTAATTCTCCCTTGCAGAGCTGATAAGAAATTCAGGTTGCCTTCCTGTGGATTAGTAGTGAAAAGCTCTTTGAAGTACTGGAGTATTAACTGATCTTTGGCTTCTCCTTCTTTCCAACCCCCTTCTCCATCCTTCAATCTATAGATCAGATTCTTTTTCCTTCTATGGGAAGCCTTGGTATGGAAGTATTTTGTATTTTGGTCCCCTGCTTTGAGCCACAACGCCTTTGATCTTTGCCTCCATAGGATCTCATTTCTTTCCAACCAGCAGTGCACCTCTCTATGGGCTTCTTGAATTGCATCTTTGTTAAAGAGTGAGGCATCTGTTTGTTGAAGTCTCTGTAGCTTTATTTTTGCTTTCTGTAGTTGTCTTTGAACATTACCAAAATGAGCTTTATTCCACCTAGTCAGCTTGTTGCTACATACAGCTATCTTCCTCATGACATCATCCATATCCTCTTGCTCTTGATTATTAGTCCATGCCTTCGAGATAACTTGTTCACAGTCAGCAGCCTCAACCCACATTGCTTCAAACCTGAAGGGTTTTGGTCCTCTTCTAACAACAGTCACACCATCATTTTGCAGAATAATTGTGATGTGGTCTGAATGAGCAGCAAATCCATGCACCACTTTTGCAAAAGGAAATAGCTCATTCCACTTCGTATTGGATAGAAATCTATCTAGTCTTTCACAAATATTTCCCAGCTGATCTCGATTGTTCCACCAAGTGAAAGGTTGTCCATTATATCCCAAATCAGTAAGCTGTCATTCATTAATAGCATTCCTGAAATCCATCATCTGTCTCTCGGGTCTTGCATTGCCACCAAACTTTTCTTGCCTGCTTAGCTGCTCATTAAAGTAGCCAAAAACAAGCCAAGCCTGATTCTCATCTCTTTTTAAATTTTTGAGTAGAGCCCACGTTTCATCTTCTGGCTGCACTTGGTTGTCCATATATACCAGTTAATTGCCATTCTCTTTTAGGACCATCTTCCATCACCACAGCATCTATATGACTATTAGAGTAGCTACATATGTTCAAATTCACCTCATTTCTCCACATCAAGGATAGTCCACCACTCAAACCCACCCTATCCACAGCCAAACAAGCGTGGTATCCCAGTTGGTAATTCAATCTGTCAAGTTCTCTTCCCATCAGTTTTGTTTCCTGTAAGAAGAGGATCTCGGGACCTTCCTTCATGACCATATCACGAAGGGCTCTAACTCCTCGTGGGTTCCCAAGCTCACGGGAGTTCCAACTTATGATTTTCATGGCGTCCGGTGAGGCTGAAATTCAGCCTCCGCCGATATCTTTGGTTGAGTTTCAAGAACATCTATACTCACCTTTCTCTGCTTTTGTTTAACAGATAGGTGGGCATTGGTTGTCGATTCTGTCTCTTTCCTTTTCTTTGTTGGATTAATTGTCACAGCTGCCTTTTCCTCTTTAGCAGCCTTCCTTTGTCTCTTGGACCATCTAGTTGCAGTAGTCGTGGTATGCTCCTCTTGTTCAGCTTGTGGGCCTGCATCATGCCTCTCTTTTGGGCCATATAGCCCACTGCATCTTTCAATCATCTTAGGCCCTTTTCCATTAGGAGTTGGTCCCACATTTCCATTATTTAACATCTCTGATGGTTTTGCTGGTGTTGGTGCAAATTGCTCCCTCAGTTGTTGACTCGATATCTCAGTCCCATCCCTAAGTGTGCTTGCCATTTTGGGTATTGGGATGTCAGCTTTCTCCTACAAAGTCCCAAGGGAATGTTGGACGTGAGCCATGTTGGTACCCTTGGAAGAGACACCTTCTTTTCCCGCTCTTTTTTGTATTAGCTCTGCTTCCCCATTTCCAGCCTGTTGTTGCCCCATTTCCTGCTCTTGGTTATTGGTTCGAGATGGTCTTGTGTTCCGAGCATTGGCCACCCCCTGCTCACGATGTTGTTTCCCCTTTTCTCCTCCCCTGCCTTGGCGCATCCATTGTCCAAAGGGAAGCTCTTCTTCAGGGACGTTTTGCTTTCTTGACTGCCATAAACTGCAGTCTTTGTGAATGTGCCCCAACTTACCGTATGCATAACAGAAATTTGGTAGACGTTCATACACAAAATGCACCCAGTATGACTTATGAGATCCCAAATGAATGAACTTACCTCTCATCAGAGGCTTGGATATATCTATTATAACTCTAATGCGGATGAACTCTTCCCATGAAACTTCACCTTGATCCACATCAACCTCCTCAATACGACCAATACTTGCACCAATAAGTCTCGCCACTTTTTCATTCATTGCATGTAGAGGGAGATCATATAATCTGATCCAAAAGGCTGCTTCCGAGATGGTTATTTTGTTAGGTTGCAACTCACCTTCGTATTCTTTCATCAGAACCAGGTGCTTGTCAAAAGACCATGGACCCTCCCTTTGCACTATTCTCTTATCTGCATCATTCTCAAACTCGACTAGCAGCAGGTTGTTACCCAGCTCTTTAAAAGCTATTTTCTTTACGGGATGCTAGACCTTTTTCATAGTGTACTTGAAGGCCTCTTTATTGTAATACTTATCTGTCACCACAGAGACCAAGAGGCACCTTTCATGTGACGCCCCCGACTTCCATGTACGGACAAGCACAGAAATCGAGACACCCGGGATGATGACAGCACAGTCACGCACCCCAACGACACGTGCCGAGTGTGTGAAATGCAACACGTGTACAAAATAAAATGCAGCGGAAAGGTTAAGTCAGATAACTAAGTACCAGAATTTAATACAATACAAAAATAATACAGAAATCCACAAGTCAACATAATACAATTTTGTTGTTCATAAAACGACATCAAATAAAATACAAATACCAAATAAAAATATAACCAAATGTCCCTACTCCTCAGGTGGAGCCGCATCCTCGGGCTCAACCTCTTCAAAACCTGCGTCAAAATCTGCAGTACCAAATAAATGGTACCACAGTAAGTAAAACCCAAAAGTACTCCAAGATAAATAATATATAATTACAGCGACCAATGCATGCACATGATGACCCAAGTTCAAAACCCGAGAAAAATACCATTTCTCGAAAATCACAAGTTTTTCCCACGCACGCCAAAAATCACCATTTGGCAAATTAATAACCAGGAACAGTTACATTAGTTCCAATTTTAACCCGTATGCACCATGGCCTCCCCTAGGGACCATCCACATACCCTGGCTCCCTACGTCACCCCACAGGTAGCGACCATGCGAGTGATACAACACGAGTGATGCCCAGTTCCGCGCCCATCGCGTACATAGCCAAGCATCCTCTGATCTCCGCCAGCCCGAGAGATCACGGAGTCGGATCGAGAGCGCTACCATCCCGTCCAAGTCCCGAGCAACAGCTCCAGGGGACGACACTCAGTATATTCCACTCCCGAGTGCCCAGAGGAGCTCCACCGAGATAATAACCCATCTCGGCTTGGGGGTGATACACACACACCCGAAAAGCCTTTTCAAAATACACACCCACGCATGCGTGCACAATGCCATGAAAATGACCAAAAACTAATAACCAACAGATATCCATAATTTCCAAATAACCAACATATATCCATAATTTCCAAATAACCAACAGATATCCAATTCACAGTTTATAAAACAGATCATTGCAAAAATATATTTAAAATCTTAAAAGTCTTTTGGAGAAATACTTACAGTGCTTTAAAATAATTTATGGAGGATCACGGGAGAGCTGGAACCGCCAAAACAGCAACACCACAGTGTAAAAATACACTGTGGCTGAAATATACAGTGAAACTCAAATTTCACCCGGGGTCAAACGAAGACTTGGGAACGGTAGGGTAGGGCCTATGGAAGGTGGTGAATCTAATGGTGGTGATGGTTGGCCGTGGGTGGCGGCCGAAACGGCGGTGGAAGGCCGGAAAAGTGGGTTCGGGTTTGATGCTCGTTGGGGCTGCTCCGGCGACGGATCGGAGCCGGGATTGGGTCGGTTAGGTCGGAAATGGGCCGGTGATGATGTGGCTAGGAGCTGGTGGCCAGAGGTGGCCGGACGGCGGCGCAGCAAGGACGAAACCGCCGCGGGTAAAAGTGCACCGTGGAGGCAAACGGCGGCGAGGCTCCGGCTGAAAATGGTACGGTAGGGTCGCCGGTCGACGGGGAGCCGAACGGCACCGGCGGTGTCGACCACGGCGGCCGGCAACGGCGCCGGCGAAGGTAAACCCGATTGAGCGAGGGAGAGGAGAAAGAGAAGGCTGCTGGGTCGGGTTGGGACACGGGGAAGAGAAAAGGAAAAAGAAGAAAAGAAAAAGAAAAAGAAAAAAAGAAAAAAGAGGAAGAAGAAAAAAAGAGATCCCGCCTTTTTCAACTTGAGTTTCGAAAGTGATCCAACGGAAATGATTTTAAAACTAGTAGATAAATAAAATAATTCAAACTCAATGAAATACTCAATTAAAACAGTAAAAATATTAAAATCCAAAAACAAGTCCATTTAAATAAAACAAAACTATTTTTAACACAGTTAAAATAAATAAACCAATTTAACTCAAAATTAGCTAAAATGAAATATTAAATTCTGACAAAAACATCCTTTAATATAAAAAGAAATTAAATTGCAGATCACTAATTTAAATTAATCAAATACAGTGAAATACTTTAATAAAACAACAGAAATTTTAAAACCCACAAACAAACCAATTTAAATTAAAAGAATCAATTTAAATCCAAAACAATAATTAACAATAGGAAAGCCCAATAAAATAATTTTCACAACTTAAAAATATTATAAAATAATATTTAAAAACTCCCAAAATTTTAAAACAAGATAATTAATCATGAAATAAATTAAATAAATCCTTCATAAAAATACACTAAAATTCGGGATGTTACATTTCACCTCTGAGTTTTGAGTCTTCATACAAACTGTCATCGACCAGTAAAGCCTCATGTTCTGTTTCAGACAGTGAAGTCTTTGACAAAGCTCATCAATGCCGTCTTCCATAGAGACCTCTATAAACAAAATGCGAGAAAACTAGTATTCATGAAAGAAATCGCCACGGGATGTGAGGTGAGGACCCCTGCACTAAGGCCGAAGAAGACTTTTGACGATCTTAGATTAGAAAGGAAGTGGGCTCAAGTATAAAAGAATATACTATACTTGAAAAATGTAATTCATGACGTGTGCATATGTTGCAAGTTTTCATGTGAAAATGACATTTATAAGTAATATGATAAAAATGGTGGAAATATCACATATAATGTAGGCAAGTATTAATGTACTCAATATTTCATATAACATGATGTTTCATGGTCAAAATGATAATTATAACATAAATGTGACATTTATCAATAAATCATAAATAACTTACAAACTACCTAATTTTGGAAAAATTGTAGCAGTTGTAATCAAAATTATACTAAGTTGGATTTGGACTACTACGGAAGATTTTCATAATCAAAAGGTTTTAAAAATAGATATTTACAAAAATACTCCTAAAATTTCAAAAATTGCCACTAAGGCCCTAATTTTTCACTATTTACAAATAAGTTCCAAATTTAACCAAACTTCATAAACCCAAGATTTTTCATATTCTAAAACCAAATATGCCCTTAGAATTCTAGGAATCAAAGTGAAAGTTGTCCAAATACACTCAACCAGTGACATGCACTCTAGTTGATGCTTATGTGTAATTTTAACTATTAACCTTTATGAATGCATGTATATTCAATTTCTTTAACTGAAAATAATTACTATAATCCCTAGTGACATTTTAAAACCTTAATCTTTGGTGAACAAGTTCATCCCAACACATAATCATGGCTAAAAACCTTAATCTCTATTAAATTAGTCCTTAAGCATGTATGATATCTCTTAGTATTTTTCATCAAGAAAAGTCTCAAAAACTAGAATTAAGTCATGCATTTTCCTTCTTATCCCAATCCAAAGGTTTTATAAATTCTCATATTTCAAGCCTAAATTAAATAATTTAAAACTTCATAAGTTAAGCATAACTTAATCAACACCGTGCATGCTTGGATGATCAACACACGATAAAATTAAAACCTATCATGGCATGGTTTCAACCTCAAATTTAAACATTCAAAAATCATTCTAAGATATTAATAAATCATATAAAATCATACCAACTCATGACATGGCTGAAAATTCAACCCAACATAATTAATTCCAACAAAACTTCAAATCTGACCCGGTTTTGAACCTAGCATGCTAAACCTTATTTAAACTCAATCAAAATTCATTCTCATGCCATAAATTAAAACCTAACATGTTTTTCTAATACTTAGCAAGAGATTAAGCAAGAATACTTACAAAAAGCATGGCCTCAAAAGCTCTCAAACTCACTATTCGCAAGATCACTCTCACAACCTACATACTCGACTTCAACTCTCTTGCACACTAGGAGGAGAAAAGCTCTCAAGAACTCAAGAGAGAGTTTGAGAAGTGGTGTGGAGAAAT
This sequence comes from Cyclocarya paliurus, assembly GCA_029856935.1. NCBI lineage: Eukaryota > Viridiplantae > Streptophyta > Magnoliopsida > Fagales > Juglandaceae > Cyclocarya > Cyclocarya paliurus. Next base: position 19,815,162 of record CM056946.1, on the reverse strand, counting down.
GAGGGAGTGAAGGGGATTTTTATAGGCTTCAAAAGGGGGCAAGGACGCCAACCTTGGCTGGAGGAGAGCCTTGTGATTGGTGGAGTGGGCAGTGTTGGTCATGAGTGCAACTTCCAGCTTTGTGTCATCCTTGTGCAGACGTGAATAGTGCCCTATCTCTCATGATTTCTTCATTTCAGGTGTTGCAAAGTGCTAAGTGGGTGCCGGAGCTGCCATGGGGTGAAAATAAAAAGGAAAAAAAAATGAGGCATGAGGTCAAGCCATGGTGCCGTCAGTTAATAGAATGAAAATCAGGATATATTTTCATTTCTTGCTTGCATCACCTTTATTTTATCTCCATGGCTGATTTGTGTAGTTATCATGATACCCCTTGAAGGGTTTTTTAGGTGGTAGATGGTGGAGGATTGGCTACCATGTGATGATGTGTGTGTAGCTCAAAGAAGATGTAAAGTTGGGGTTGTTGCCGAGTGGTATCTAGCACAAAAGCCAATTGATTTTTGGCTCTATTTGGGGTGGCTTTGAGTCAAGGTTCACCATGATGACTGGATGGGCTCTTGGGGATTGGAGGAGGAGGGAGGTGGCATGTGGTGGGGGCTGAGCCATGTGTAGTAGTGCAACAAAACACAAGCCATTCGGTTTGGCTTCAACTAGGCCTCCAATGGAATCAATTGGAAACTTTGGTTTAGTTTCCTTGGGATAAAAACGGCTCATACTCAAACTAAACTAAGGGGGATTATGTGAGGTGTTAAAAGACAAAAATTTCCTTGAGAAAAAGGTCTAATTGGCATGGACTAGGGGCTGAATTGGTATAATCCACCAAGTGATTCATTAAGGTGCCGATTGTGATGTTTTGGGCAATGACATATCTTTGCCTCTAATGACATGTGTTGGATCAAGATTAATCTTCTTCTAATTTAGTCTATGACTGATGAAAAATAAAAACAAAAATAATAAAGTCCAAATCAAAAAGGTATATAATTAAAAATGAAAGCTTAAAACATAATTTAGAGATCACTAATCATGTGAAAGTTGATTAATGCTCTTAACCCAAGTTCAAAACTTAATTTGGGTCCAAGGAAATCCTTAGGGGTGTGGGGTATAATATTGGCTTGAGAAAACAAATGGTATGGATATTTACTTTTTTCAGTCAGGGGTGTAAATATTATCTATGGAATTTAAAGTGCCAGCTCAAATAAAATCAACCACATGGTTTCAACACATCTTATACAAATATGTAAACAATTTTCACATGCTAAGTAGTGTACACAAGTGAATCTTAACAACTTTAAAATTTCTCCACCTAAGAATCCAGAGTATCTCGTAGGTCTCTGATCCAGAGGCCTGAAAATTATTAGCAAAAATTTAAATTTTGTTCTTTATCCAAGATTTTGTTATCTTCAATCACACCAAGTGTTATACAAACATGTAAACAATTTTCCCATACTAAGTAGTCTACACAAGTGAATCTTAGCAACCTTAAAATTTCTCCATGTAAGAATCCATAGTATCTTCAAGGTCTCAAATCTAGAGGCCTAAAAAATAGAGAAGTGTTATAGTCACAAATAGATCCTACAAAAATAAATTCACAAATGATATGATGCGTTAGATCTACTTTACAATAAAAGTAACTTTAAAATCTAATGTACCACATCAAGTTACGTCAGTCTATGAGTTTATTTTTGTGGGATCTATTTGTTGCTAAGGCATTTCTCAAAAAGATATTAGCAAAGAGTTAAGAGAAATCTTGTTGATTTTCATCCAAGACTTTGTTATCTTCAATCATAGCAAGTAGCTAGCACATTTCAAGTAGTTGTCCATGGAACTAATCAACATATGAAAGTCATATGAACGTGTGTGGTTGAGGTTTACAAAACGTAGAATGAAAGTAGCATAAAATAGAAGAGTTAACTTTATAAGTAAAGATGGTCAAATTGAGTACAAGATCAAGCAAATATCATCTATGGAATTGAAACCATGAGCTTATAATTGCACTCTGATCCACTACAAGATCACTAGATCAAGTACTTACGTTATGCATATCCATAATATATAATATATAAAAGTTGAAGCAATATCTTTGTAATCTATTTAGCCATATCAGTATTCGCTTTATTTATTAATATTTTTCTTCATAATATATATTTCATCTCTTCTAATTAGGCCATCTCAATTGTTCATCTAAAAAAAAAGACCCTTGTCTTGATTTGTTCTCTCATGTTGACGCTTGGAGCTCTTTCTTGAATTTTACCTCTTTTATTTTTTCTGTTCACTCGTATTAACTAAAAAACCAAAACAAAACAAAAAAAAAAAGTTCTGGAGCTAGGGGAGTCCCCTACCACATGGGTGGAACGAGATGCCATGCCACCCCATGATGTCCAAATTATATTGTTGTGGGGTGGCTCGCAACCACCCGACAACCACATTTATCTTGCAAAATGACCCGAGCTACTGTGCAAGGCAGAGATCTAGTTGCAAATTTTCATTTACTGCCTCAATAGTAGATATATCATATTTGGATTTGAAGCCATAAGCTTATGGTACAGCTTCCACTCTCCCTTACAAAGAGACCGCAATTAACATTATGTTTTATCCATATTTCAATCAAAACCAATATTCACTTAGCAAATTTCCTTACAAACATTCCAAAACTTTGACATTAAAATCTCTCATTTCAAATATAACATAAATAAAATCAATTCACAATTCAATGGCACCTAATTTATACTTCAAATCATATATCACACAGGTTTGTATGGAATCACATGCAAATATTTTCTTGATGGAATATAGTTATATATATATATGTCCCCAAATGACATATTTGATTATAACCATTATATTTTATTCAAATAATTACATTTGGGATAATTTAGAAATTAAATTGAGGTTAACCTCGATTTAAATGCACTTATTTCATAATCCCTTAAAATTCTTTCATCTCTCTCCCACAAAGTTCACCAATTTAAGTCAATTCTATTTAGTTTATAACAAATAGATAGTAGAAATCCAGTCAAAATACCTAGCAAATCATTCTGCCTCCCTTCTCCCTATGTGCCACAGTGGTTGCATTGCCACTATCACGCTATCTTCGATTTCTCATCACGATGGTAAGGCTTGCTCTCTCTCTCCCTCTCTCTCTCTCTCTCTCTCTCTCTTGATTCTCTAGTTTCAGTCAGGTTTAATCTCCCTTTGAGTGTGTTGTAGCAAGTCCCTTAGGTTCTCTCGCTCATCTCCATTCAGTTTCAGTCATCGTGCTCCATCGAGAGTGACCAAGCTCGTAAGCTCCTTGCCTATTTCCTTCACTCTTTGTTTATATCTCTTCCTATGCCTCGAGAGTTACTTGTTTTCGTTATATACTCAGTATGTCTATGACGCTGTTTGTACTTCGTCTGCATTTGCATCCTCGACACCAGTGAGTATCTCTATATAATGTCTTTGTTTGTGTCTCTTATTCTCTCTATTATTTTATCTCTGTCAGACGTCACTCTAACCCTCGGGTTCTCCCTCTCACAGTAGCTCCTTTGAGATTTAAGCCAAGACTAACTTAGGTGGTTGTGATACTTATAGAGTACATGCTCAAAACATATATAAACTACGAAAGTCCATGTAAGTGAAGCTCCTATGCCAGATTTTGTCTAAACGGACTGAGGTTGGTTTTGATGAAAAATTTGCATATTTTGTCATGGAACATTGGAAACAACCTCGGTCATTTTTTTGCATAACTCACTATATTCAAATAAGAAAAGAAAAATATTTTATATCATGACTAGTGTAGATATAAGCATTTTCGGCACTTTGTATTCCAACTATATAAAAAGAGCGAATATGAAATCTCAAATTTTTATACATGATGGCATGAATATGATCTACATTTATTCAATACTTTGTTATGATATAATGTTGCATCTGAAATCCTTTGGCATGATATTATATTTCTATTTCCATCCTGACCTTACCACATGTGTAAAACTGTGGCTTCTGTTATTAGAATAATAATATCGTTTTATAAAAATAATCTAAATTTAAATCGTGACTGTATATAAATTATATAAATAATTTTTAAGTATATGAGTACACGTAAATTTAGAGCCTGATTACTCTTATTCAAGTATAAAAATAAATAGAGTCATGCTAGGTTGTCACCTAGTAATGATCGCTGGGCGTGCCGCCTAGCATAAATTTTTATTTTTATTTTTTTCTTCTTTTTCTTTTTCTTTTCATATTTTTTAACATATTTAAATATTTTTAAAAAATAAAAAATAATATATCAATACACTAAAAGCCACTTCCTTAATTATTAAGTAAAAAATAAGTAGGACAACGTCCCCTCTCTCTCTCTAAGACAGGTGGCGTTTCCTCTCTATGGTCCTTTGGAATGTAGAGTCCATCTCTTTTGATCACTGATATGAAGAGGACCTCTCCATTGTCTACTCTGCACAATGGAGGAGGAGTTAGCAAATCTGTGTGAAGGACTAAAGCTGACCGAGGATGAGCAACAAGAACTCAACTTCTTGGAGGAGGATATTCTGATGTCACAACACTTTAGCAACACCTGCCTTGTTGCTCTGGTTCTTGCTGACAAAGAAGTTGTGGCGCCCCCAACTTCCATGTACAGACATGCATGGAAATTGAGACGCCGAGATGATGACAACACAATCACGCACCCCAACGACACGTGCCGAGTGTGTGTAATGCAACACGTGTACAATAAACAATATGCAACGAAATGTTAAAGTCAAATAATTAAGTACCAGAGTTTAATACAATACAATAGTACCGAAATTCCACAAGTCAACATAATACAATTTTCTTGTTCCCAAAACAACATCAAATAAAAATACAAATACAAAATAGCCAATGTCCCTACTCCTCAGGCGGAGCCACATCCTCGGGCCCGGCCTCTTCAAAACCTGCATCAAAATCTGCGGTCCCACAAAATGGTACCACAGGTAAATAAAACCTAAAATACTCCAAGACATAAATATATTAAAACAAACACTATGCATACACATGATGACCTAAGCGCAAAAACCTAAGAAAACACCATTTCTCAAAAATCATAATTTTTTCACGCACGCCAAAAATCACCATTTGGAACAAAATTAAAAATCCAGGAATAAACCCATTAATTTCAATTTTAACCGTATGCACCATGGCCTCCCCAAGGGACCATCCACATACTCTGGCTCCCTTCGTCACATCACGAGTAACGACCGTGCGAGAGATGCATAACGTGTGATACCCAGTTCCGCGCCCACCGCGTACATAGCCAAGCATCCCCTGACCCCCGCCAACACGTGGGGCCACAGAGTCGGATCGAGAGCGCTACCATCTTGTCCAAGTCCCGGGCAACAACCCTAGGGAATGACACTCAATATATTCCACTCCCGAGTGCCCAGAGGAGCTCCACCAAGATAATACCCCATCTCGGCTTGGGAGTGATACACACACACCCGAAAAGCCGTTTTACATTAAGCACAGTTTTCAAAACACACACCCATGCATGCGTGCACAATTCCATGAAACCGAACAATTACCAAATAGAGCACAATATAAACAACACACAAAATACTCTGTCCTCAATCCATCCACCCCCGAAATCCTCAGACTCAGTCCGGAAACCAACCAGAATACAATTTATAAAACAGTTTATTGCAAAAATATACTTAAGTCTTAAAAGTCTTTTGGAGAAATACTTACAGCGCTTTATAATAATTTTAGGATGATCACGGAGGTGCAAAAGGCGGCTGGAAGGCAACGTAACAGTGTAAAAACACTGTGGCCCAAATACACTGTATACCCAAATTCAAACGGGGTCAAACGAAGACTTGAAATTGATAGGGTAGAGCCTATGAAAGGTGGTGAAGCTAGTGGAATCGAAAGTTGGTCGTGGGTGGTGGCCGAAATGGCAGTGGAAGGCCAAAAAGGCCGATGAGCTCGTGGAGGTGGCTCCGGCGACGGATCAGAGCTGAAAATGGGTGGGTTAGGATGGCAAGGAGCCGGTGATGAAGTGGTGAAGAAATGGTGGCCAATGGTGGTCGGACGGCGGCGGAATGGGAGGAGGAAGGTTGTGGCTTCGGATGGCACCCGGATACGAACGACGGCGGTAGCCGGCCTGAAATTGAAGGGGCGTCGGCAGCTGAGGAGTCGACCGGTGCCGGCGGTGAGGGTCACGGACGGCCGGCGGCGGTGCTGGGGGGAGAGGAGAGAGAGAGGGTCGGGCAAAGAGAGAGAAAATTCGAGCGGAGAGAGGGAATCCGGAAAAAAAAAAAGGAAAGGAAAAGAAAAAGAAGAGGAAAAGAAAAGATGGGGAAAAGAAATGAGGTCCAATCCTCACAACTTTTTGGGTCATAACTGATTCTCAAAATAACTATTTTTAAAACAGTAAATTAAATAAATAAATTTAAACTTAAAACTAGTTAAAATAAAATATTAAACTCCGACAATAACATCCTTTAAAATAAAAAGAAATTAAATTACAGAACACTAATTAAAATTATGAAAGCACATTAAAATCATTTTCACAACTTAAAATATTATAAAATAATATAATAAAACCTCTAAATTTTAAAACAAGATAATAAATTTACAAATTAATTAAAATAATCATTCATAAAAAATACGCTAAAATACGGGGTGTTACAACCTCCCCCCCTTAAAATAAATTTTGTTCTCGAAATTGTAGGGTCAAACATAAACGCTAAAGACAGGCATGAGATGCGACTAAAAGTAGGCTTAAGAGACATACCGCCAATCATTGAAACAAATACGGGTATTGCTCCATCATGTCTGCTTCTCTTTCCCAAGAGAAATCTTGAGCCAATGGATCACCCCAAACTACCTTCACCAAAGGTATCGACTTAGATCTCAACCTTTGCTATTTCCAATCTACAATCTGTGTCGGGGCAACCTCATAAGTAAGGTCAGGCTGAAGTTGAATGCGCCCTGGGTCGACAAAACGCGGCTCTTGCTGACCAAAACTTTTCTTCAACGAGGACATATGGAACACATCATGAATTTCTCCAAAATACTCTGGCAAAGCAATTCTGTAAGCAACAGCCCCAACCTTCTCCAAAATCTGAAAAGGTCCAACATACCTCGGGCTAAATTTTCCTCTCTTACCAAAGCACTTAACGCCTTTCATAGGAGAGACTTTGAGATAAACTCAATCTCCTTCCTCAAAAGACAAGTCTCTTCTCCTTGAATCTGCATAACTTTTCTGTCGGCTTTGCGCTGTTGCCATTTTAGCTCTTATAATTCGAACCTGCTCTTGCATTTCTTGGATTAATTCAGGCCCAATTAATTTCCTCTCGCCGACTTCATCCCAACACAGGGGTGATCTGCACTTCCTCCCATACAACGCTTCATACGGAGCCATCTGAATGGAGGCATGGAAGCTATTATTATAATAAAACTCTATAAGCGGCAGATGATTTTCCCAGCTTCCCTGAAATTCAATGACACACGCTCTCAGCATATCCTCCAAGGTCTGAATAGTACGCTCAGATTGACCATCAGTCTGAGGGTGATAAGCAGTACTGAACCTCAAATTAGTGCCTAGCGCTGCCTGCAAACTCTTCCAAAAACGCGACGTGAACCGCGGGTCCCTGTCCAACACAATACTCCTGGGTACTCCATGCAACCTCACAATCTCCTTAACATATAACTGCGCTAATTTACCCAAAGAGTCGCCATTATTTACAGGCAAGAAATGAGCACTTTTGGTCAACCTATCCACAATCACCCAAATTGAATTCTTTCCTCTTAGAGTTCTTGGCAAACCCACAACAAAATCCATAGTAATATCATCCCATTTCCATTCAGGAATAGGAAAAGATTGAAGCTTACCAGCAGGTCTCATATGTTCGGCTTTCACTTGGCAGCATGTGTCACACTTCTCAATATACAGGGCAATATTAGTCTTCATCCTTTCCCACCAAAAATTCTTCTTTAAGTCCCGATACATTTTTAGTACTTCCAGGATGAACTGAATAAGGAGCTGTATGAGCTTCTGCCATGATCCTCTCTTTAAATTCTGAATCTCGAGGAATAACTCTACAATCCCGAAACTGAAGAATGCCATCTTTATCCAAACTGTAATGTGAAGGTCCTTTAGACTTCCTAACTTTCTTCCTGATATCCAGCAACTTCGGGTCTTTTCTTTGAAGAGTCTTTAATTCCTCAAAATCATTAACTCGGACATCCAATACGGAGGATAATAATTCTTCTTGCTGCGAACTCTCAATAAGAAGTCTTCTCATCCCACAAAGGAGAGAGTCCACACCTGAAGATTCTGCTTCATCTAAAAATTCTGATTTCCAGCTCAACGCATCAGCGACTAGATTTGCCTTCCCCAGATGATACTTGATCTCGCACTAGTAGTCGCTAATCATCTCTAGCCATCGCTTCTGCCTTATGTTGAGATTCTTCTGAGAAAATAAATGCTTCAAACTTTTATGGTCGGTGTAAACTTCACACACCACATCATATAGAAAATGTCACCAGATCTTGAGAGCAAAAACCACAGCTGCCAATTCCAAATCGTGAGTGGGATAATTCTTTTCATGATCTTTCAGCTGACAAGATGCATAAGCAACAACTCGTCCTTCCTGCATAAGAACACACGCTAACCCAAACTTGGATGCATCGCTGAAAACCACAAATGGCTTATTTGACTCCGGAAGAGCCAACACTGGTGCCGTTGTCAATCTTCTCTTTAGTTCTTGGAAACTTCTCTCGCACTTATCTGACCAATTAAATTCAACATTCTTCCTGGTCAACGCAATGAGAGGTCCGGACAATCGGAAAAATCCTTCTACAAATCTTCAATAATATCTGGCAAGTCGCAAAAAACTGCGAACTTCATGCACTGTTGAAGGACGTGGCCAAGACAAAACAGCTTCCACCTTGCTTGGATCAACAGCCACTCCATCTCGGGAAATCACATGTCCAAGAAACTTAACTTCCTCCAAACAAGATTCACATTTACTTAGTTTAGCATACAATTGATGCTCTCTTAATTTCCCAAGCACCAGACGAAGATGATAAGCATGCTCTTCCAAATCTCGAGAGTAAATCATAATGTCATCGATAAATACCACCACAAAAGAATCCAAATATGGTCGGAATACTCGGTTCATTAAATCCATAAAAGCTGCAGGAGTATTAGTCAACCCAAAAGGCATCACTTTAAACTCATAATGCCCATACCGAGACCTAAAAGCAGTCTCGAGAATATCTTTATCCCTTATTCTTAATTGGTAGTATCCCGATCTCAAGTCAATCTTAGAAAATATTGCTGCTCCTTAAAACTGATCAAATAAATCATCAATCCTTGGAAGAGGATATTTATTCTTGATGGTCACCTTGTTGAGTTCTCTATAATCAATGCACATCCGGAGAGTACTATATTTCTTTTTGACAAATAAAACTAGTGCTCCCCATGGCGAAGTGCTCAGCTGAATAAACCCCTTGTCAACTAATTCCTGCAGTAGAATTTTCAACTCTTTCAACTCAGCTGGTGCCATACGGTATAGAGCCTTGTGCACCAGAGCTGCTCTAGGTTCCAAATCAATAACAAACTCCATCTCACGAACTGGAGGCAACCCAGGCAAATCATCTACAAAGACATCCGAAAATTCTTCAACAATGGGAATATCCATCAAAGTCTTATTTCCAGATGGCGAAGAAACCACTTGGACTAGAAAAGCATCCACCCCACAAGCTATATCTTTCTTCGCTTGAATTGCCGTTATAACTGCTGGCTTCGCCCTTAGTTTACTTCCCACATACTCAAAGTAATCCCCATCCGGAAGTTGAAAGCTAACCATCCGATTTTTGCAATTAATACTTGCAGAATATCGATACAGCCAGTCCATACCAAGAATAACATCAAAACCCAATAACTTGAAAACAATTAAATCCGCATCAAGTGTCCTTCCACCAAAATCCAAAGGACAACCCAACACGATTTTGGAGCAATACACAATCTCCCCATTAGGAAGAGCCACAACCAAAGATTGGGATAAGGGCTCCGTGACCAAGTTACACAGCCGCACAAAGGTGGCTGATACAAATGACTGAGATGTCCCAGAGTCAAATAACGTACAGGCATAAAAATCATAGAGGCGAACTCTACCTGAAGCACACATACACCCAAAAATTCAAGCAAATAATTTTCCCCAAACACCAAATCCAAAAATTTAAATTAAACTCATACATGTAATCACTCTAGCATCCTGAGTAGATGGCGCCTCATAGTCCACGTCTCCTGGGGTCATTGCATATACTCGAGCTTGAACCATTTGCCTCTGATTAGCTCTTTCGCCACGTCGGCCCCCATGACTTCCTTGAGCTTGGTTAGGGCACTCGCGATAAAAATGTCCCAGTTGGCCACATCTATAACACTAGGTGGTCCCACTCTGACAGCAGTCACCCTCATGAGCTCTATTACATCTGCTGCAAACTGGGGCTCAGCCCCCAATACGCATCCCAGAGGCTGCTTGTGGTCGGGTCCCAGTCCTCTGTACAAATTTCTGTGGAGACCCAGAGCTGCTACCTTCTCCAGCAAAACTCCTCCTCTTTTGGCCCGGAGGGGATCCTATAGCCAAACTGTTTTCTCACTCAACTATAGTAACTAAATCAATTAGCTCATGGAGAGAGGAAACCCATTGACAAATCACAAATCTGCGTATCTCAAGATGCAAACCCTCTTGAAACCGCTCCACCTGTAACTCCTCGGTGGTAATAAGATGGGGCGCAAAACACCCAAGTTCCAAGAAAGCACGAGAGTACTGGTCCACCGTCATATTTCCCTGAACCAGATTATTAAATTCCTGAGCTTTTTGTATTCTCACAGCAGGAGGAAAAATCTATCATCAAACACCTTTTTAAAACGCTGCCAAGACACAGCGGCTAAAGATTCAAACTCTCTCTCCAGGAGATTTCGCTTCATTCTCCACCAATTTGCTGCTTCTCCTTGCAGCAGATAACTAGCATACAAAACTTGCTGATCTTTCGTGCATCCACAAATTTCAAATGTCCTTTCAATTCCATTGATCCAACCTTCAGCTTGGAGTGGATCTTCTACTCCAAAGAACATGGGGGTCCGATACTTAAGGAACCTCTCATAAGAGCACCCCACTTGCACAGCCAAATTTTGGTCAACTAGCGGCGGTCTGATATTTTGATGAAAGAGGTCTGCCATCCTAGTGAAAGCCCTGGCAATGGCATTATCAATCTCGTTATTAGACGATTCCCCCATGGGTTCCTTATCTTGTCTCCTTGGCCTCACCATTATTCTATCAAAGCACAATCCTCAACCCCAATTTAGTTCCGGTTAGAACGTAAAATAATATAATAAAAAATTTAAAACAAATAAGGTAACATACAACAATTTAAACAAATAAAATAACACACCATACAAAATAAAATAATTTTAAAACTACTTCAAATCAAGCTTTTTAAAAAAATTATGGTACTTCACCTAAGAGACACATGGCTTTACCCAGAGCCAAACCGCTCTGATACCACCTGTGGCACCCCCAACTTCCATGTACGAACACGCATGAAAATCGAGATGTCGGGATAATAACAACACGATCACGCACCCCAACGATACATGCCGAGTGTGTAATGCAACACGTGTACAATAACAATACGCAGCGGAATGGTTAAGTCAAATAACTAAGTACCAGAGTTTAATACAATACAATAGTACCGAAATTCCACAAGTCAACATAATACAATTTTCCTGTTCACAAAACAACATCAAATAAAAATACAAATATAAAATAGCCAATGTCCCTACTCCTTAGGCAAAGCCGAATCCTCGAGCTCAGCCTCCTCAAAACCTGCATCAAAATCTGCGGTCCCATAAAATGGTACCAAAGGTAAGTAAAACCCAAAATATTTCAAGACATAAATATATTAAAACAAACACTATGCATGCACATGATGACCCAAGCGCAAAAATCTGAGAAAACACCATTTCTCGAAAATCACAATTTTTCCACGCACGCCAAAAATCACCATTTGGCACAAAATTAAAAATTCAGGAATAAATCCATTAATTCCAATTTTAACCGTATGCACCATGGCCTACCCTAAGGACCATCCACATACTTTGGCTCCCTTCGTCACACCATGGATAACGATTGTGCGAGTGATGCATAACGAGTGATGCCCAATTCCGCACCCACTGCGTACATAGCCAAGCATCCCCTGACCCCCCCGCCAGCACGAGGGGCCACGGAGTCGAATCGAGAGCGATACCATCTCGTCCAAGTCCCGGGTAACAGCCCCAGGGGACGACACTCAGTACATTCTGCTCCCAAGTACCCAGAGGAGCTCCATCGAGATAATACCCCATCTCGGCTTGGGGGTGATACACAAGCACCCGAAAAGCCTTTTTACATTAAGCACAGTTTTCAAACCACACACCCACGCATGCGTACACAATGCCATGAAACCGACCAATTACCAAACAGAGCACAATATAAACAACACGCAAAATACTCCGTCCTCAATCCATCCATCCCCGAACTCCTCGAACTCAGTCCGGAAACCAACCAAAATACAGTTTATAAAACAGGTTATTGCAAAAATATACTTAAGTCTTAAAAGTCTTTTAGAGAAATACTTACAGCGCTTTATAATAATTTTAAGAGGATCACGGAGGTGCAAAAGGTGGCTGGAAGGCAACGTAACAGTGTAAAAACACTGTGGCCGAAATACACTGTATACCCAAATTCAAACGGGGTCAAACGAAGACTTGAAATTGATAGGGTAGGGCCTATGGAAGGTGGTGAAGCTAGTGGAATCGAAGGTTGGCCGTGGTTGGCGGCCGAAATGGCGGTGGAAGGCCAAAAAGGCCGAAACGGAGATGATCTCGTGGAGGTGGCTCCGGCGACGGATCGGAGCCAAAAATGGGTGGGTTAGGACGGCAAGGGGCCAGTGATGAAGTGGTGAAGAAATGGTGGCCAATGGCGGCCGGACGACGGCGGAATGGGAGGAGGAAGGCCGTGGCTTTGCACGGCTCCCGAAGACTAACGGCGGCGTTAGCCGGCCTTAAATTGAAGGGGCTGAGTCGCCGGCATCTGAGGAGTCGACCGGTGCTAGCGGTGAGGGTCACGGACAGCCGGAGGTGGTGCTGGGGGGAGAAAAGCCGAATGGCCCGGGAGAGAGGAGAGAGAGAGGGTCGGGTGAAGAGAGAGAAAATTCGAGCGGGAGAGAGGGAATCCGGAAGAAAAAAGGGAAAGGAAAAGAAAAAGAAGAGGAAAAGAAAAGATGGGGAAAAGAAATGAGGTCCAATCCACACAACTGATTCTCAAAATAACTATTTTTAAAACAGTAAATTAAATAAATCAATTTAAACTCAAAACTAGTTAAAGTAAAATATTAAACTCCGACAGTAACATCTTTTAAAATAAAAAGGAATTAAATTGCAGAACACTAATTAAAATTATGAAAGCACATTAAAATAATTTTCACACCTTAAAATATTATAAAATAATATAATAAAACCTCTAAATTTTAAAACAAGATAATAAATCTACAAATTAATTAAAATAATCCTTCATAAAAAATACACTAAAATACGGGGTGTTACTGAAGTCAACAAAGGAGCTTTTAAAGCTACGATGGCCAGGGTATGGAGAAGTGTGGGGGACTTAACATTCAAGGATATCAGCAGAAACAAGTTCATTATCGAATGCAATAATATGGCTATGAAAAACAAGATTTTACTAGGTCAACCACAGTCTTTTGACAAGTTCTTATTAAGTCTGCAAGAATGTATAGGGGCGTCGCCCTCAAAAATATTTCTTTCTCCCTTGTCCCATTCTGGATACAACTTCACGACCTACCATTTGCTTGTATGAACAAGCAAGTGGGAGAAAAACTGGGAGGAAGTGCAAGGCGAGTTCTACTTGTGGATGTTGACGATAAAGACAGGGCTTGGGGTGGCTTTGTACGTGTTAAAGTGCTTGTTGACATTATAAAACCCCTGGCAAGGGGGAGAGTGATCACAATGGGGGGTTCACGTCACTGGATTCCATTCAAATACGAACGGCTCCCAAACTTCTGTTTTCAATGTGGATCTCTACTTCACTCCAACTCTAACTACTCAAGTATCTCCCCAGATGGTAGGTCCCATGTAGATCATACCCAGCAATATGGAACATGGCTTAGAGCAAGCCCTTCAAATAAACTTGAGCACCCCCATGTCCATTCTCGCAACCCAGGGAAGGGGGGAGACAGCAACTCAGCAGGAGAGCTCAGATGGCATGCAGTAGGAAAATGGCGAGAAAACAGACATCCAAAAAGAAGCTCTGTTAGAAAAGTACCTCCCCTTAGCACAAATGGGAAAGACAGCTTTTAGACCCCAGGGAAAGCAGCTGTTGACTTTTCGAACTCAGGTAGTTAAGGCTACCCTCAATTGCTTGATGAGGAAACCTCAAAGTGCATCGGGGGCTCTGAGACAGCTATGGACATACCTACTCCCACCAACTTGCAGACTGACACACAGTAGAGGGACCATGACTTGCAATAGCAGAAGTCAACAATCAGGTAAGCCACTCTCAACCGGATACTTCTTTGTGCTCTACCAGACAAAACAATAATCAACTTTTGTCAAACTGGAAAAGAATGGCTAGAAGGGAACTAACAAGCCCCTAATACTATGGTTACAAATACCCACGTGCCTAAGGTACTTCCTTCGATTAGAAAAAAGAGGAAAACCAAGGCAACTACAATTCAATCCTCGAGAATGTCCAAGAGAATCAAGAATTCAGCTTTGGCAGTGGCTGTTCAACAGTCGTGCCAATCCCCATCAAAACCTTATGCTAGAACTGCCGAGGGCTTGGGAACCCTCGGACAGTTCAGGAGCTCCACCACTTGGTGAGAGATAAGTCCCCCAATCTAGTTCTTCTACTTGAAACTAAGTGTAGAAGAAACAAAATGGAGATATTACATAACAGAATGGGATTTGAATGCAGTTTCATTGTGGACAGTATAGGTCAAAGTGGTGGTCTGGCAGCCTTCTGGAAACAGGATCTCAAAGTGGAGTTAATTAACTTCTCACTTAGTCATATATCCCTTAAGCTAGAGGGGGAGGATTCAGACAAGGAATGGAAAATTACTAGTTTTTATGGCCAACCAATAACAGCCAAATGAAAACAAAGTTGGAGTGTTTTAAGAGCCATTAAATCTTCCCATAACACCCCACGGTTATGCTTGGGGGACTTCAATGAAATTGTTTCCCATGGTGAAAGGGCAGGTGGCCCACCCAAACCTTCGAAACAAATGGAAGATTTCAGACAGACCATACTTGACTGCCAACTATGTGATCTTGGTTATGAAGGTTCACAGTACATCTGGTGTAACAATCGAAAGGGGACTCATTTTACCAAAGAAAGATTGGATAGGGCCCTTGTTAATAGTGCATGGAAACATTTATTCCACTTCAACACAGTGAACATACTGCCAGTTCAAAAATCTGATCATAACCCCTTACTTGTTACCAACCAGTTGCATGCACCAGTTTCTACTCCAATAAGAAGGATTTTTCAATATAAGGCAGCTTGGACCAAACAGGAGGAATGCGAAGAAGTTGTCAAGAGGGCCTGGCACGGGCCCAGCAACATGGATCCAGAGCAAATATCATCAGAAGAGGTCTTGAAAGGTGCAGATTCCAACTAAGAGAATGGAGCAGTACATCTAGAAGAAACCATCAGATGAACCTACATCATAAAAGAAAGCTGCTAAGATCCCTTTAGGAAACAAGCAATGGCCACTCCAATAATCCAATCCTTAATCTACAAAGGGAGATTGATGCACTCCTTGGGGAAGAAGACCTAAAGTGGCGACAGAGAGCAAAACAGAAATGGTTGCAAGAGGGGGATAAAAACACCAGTTATTTCCAGGGGGCAGTTTCAAGATTTCTTCAGGGACCTCTTCTCCTCTTCCTCACCAAGTGGCACAGACTCTCTCTTAGAGGGCTTTGAACCTTCTGTCTCAGCTGAGATGAACTCTAACCTTACTAAAGGCTACACCACAGAAGAGATTGTGAAGGCTGTTTTCGAGATGAACCCCCTGGGATCCCCTGATCCTGATGGATTTGAAGCTCTTTGTTTTCAAAATCATTGGCCTATAGTGGGAGAGTCAGTAGTAGCAGCAGTTTCTGATATGCTCAATTCTAAGACAGGCTTCCAGTCCATCAACCATACTTTCATCACCCTTATCCCTAAGAAAAAAACCCCAATTTCAGTGGCTGACTATAGACTGATCAGCCTTTGTAATGTCTTCTATAAAATCATAGCAAAGGTCATTGCCAATAGACTCAAAATCATACTGCCCCAACTGATTTCAACTACTCAGAGTGCATTTGTACAAGGAAGGTTGATTACGGACAACACTATTGTTGCCTACGAGTTATTACACTCTATGCAAAATAGGATGAGAAGGAACAAAGTGGGATATATGGCACTCAAGCTAGACATGAGTAAGGCTTATGACAAGCTAGAATGGAGCTTTCTGAAAGCTGTGATGCTAAAAATGGGCTTTGATAGTGGCTAGGTTGATCTTATAATGCATTGTGTCACCACAGTATCCTATTCCATCCTTATAAATGGCACACCTCAAACTAGTTTCATTCCTTCTAGGTGTATAAGGCAAGGAGACCCCCTATCTATTCATCCTGTGCTCAGAAGTGTTAAGTTTTGCATTAAATCAAGCTGAGCAAAAAGGACTCATCTTAGGGTTCCCTCTTACCCGAGGCTCTCTATCTATTACTCACCTCTTTTTTGCAGATGATAGCCTTGTCTTTCGCAAGGCTCAACCTAATGAATGGGAAAGGTTGCATGGCATCTTAAGCTCATATGAACAAGCCTCTGGCCAGAGGCTCAATCTTGAGAAAACCTCAATATTCTTCAGCAAAAACACCAATCTGGCCACTCAGCAATCCATAGTTTCTATGGTAGGTATTCAAGTCTCAGGTCCCTTTGACAAATATCTAGGATTACCCTCATACATTGGCAGACAGAAGTTCAAAGCTTTCTATCCAATACTCGACAGAATCCAAGCCAAGATAGGCAGTTGGAAGACAAACCTGCTATCTCAAGCAGGAAAAGAGATACTATTGAAATCTGTTATCCAAGCTATTCCAACCTACTCGATGGGCATTTTCAAAATGCCTAAGATCATTCTAAGGAACCTCAATAAACTCATGCAATCATTTTGGTGGGAGCTAAGAGATCAGAAATCAAAGCTTCATTGGCTTAGTTGGAAGAAGATAGGCATTTCTAAGAAAGAAAGAGGTCTCGGTTTCAGGGATTTCAAAAATTTTAATTTAGCTTTACTGGCAAAACAAGGGTGGAGGTTAATTACTAATCCTTCCTCACTAGCTGCACGAGTTCTTCAAGCAAAATATTTTCCCTTTACTGGTTTCCCTGAGGCAAAAGTCAGACCAAATGATTCCTTTGTTTGGAAAAGCATCATAGCAACTAGACCTCTCCTCCTTGAAGGCCTAATATGGAAAGTGGGAAATGGCAGATCTATCAAAATTTGGGCTGATAAATGGACCCCAACACCTACTTCCTTTAAGATTCAATCCCCTCCCAAAATCCTTGACCCTGAGGCAACAGTTTCTAATCTTATTGACCAAGACACCCTCCAATGGAACCTTCCCCTTTTATATGATATCTTCAGTGAGGTTGAGGCCTCCTCCATTGCAAAACTACCTATTAGTCCATGCAATAGCCCAGACCAGCTAGCTTGGAGATGCACTTCCAATGGAAAGTTCTTTGTCAAATCAGCATACCATCTCCAAGGATCCATATCTTCAGACAACTTTGGTCAATCATCACAACCTTCAAACTTTCCTGACCTATGGAATCAAATATGGCTCCTAGATGTCCCAAATGCCACCAAAATGTTCTTATGGAGAGCTACAAAAGACATCCTTCCAACTAAGGTTAATTTGCACAAAAGAAAGGTGGTTAACACACCTAACTGTCCAATCTGCCTAAATGAACCCGAGACTACAACCCATGCTTTATGGTCCTGCAAAAGTGCCCAGGATGTTTGGAATTGTAGCTCGAGGAGGATCCAGAAATGCAGTACCAGTGAGGCCCCCTTCAACCTGATCTTGGATAATCTACTATCTACACTGCCTGTGGAAGACCAAATTATAGTGGCTCACACCACTAAATTGCTCTGGCACAGAAGAAACAAATGGGTGTTTGATTCACAAATCCTTTCCCCTCAACAATTGTCAAACCAAGTCTCTATAATCTCCTCAAAGTTTCACCATTCCAATAGAACCCAAGTAACAAAGGCCTGCTTACCTCCCCCCCTTAGTGTTCACTGGAGCAAGCCTCCATTCAATCAGTACAAGGCCAATTGGGACGCTGCTATTAATAAAATTAACTGCAAGATTGGCATAGGAGTGATTATTAGAGATTGGAATGGCAATGTCATGGATACCTTAAGATCATTTTGCACCTCCTTCGCCGACCCTTTGCTGGGAGAAGCCATGGCAGCTTTGAGAGTAGTCAAATTCTGCTATGAGTTAAGGCTCAGTTCCATTATCTTGTAAGGTGACTCACTTAACGTGGTTAATGACATCAACAGTCAAGAGGTCAGCTGGAGTTCAGTGGGCATGCTCATAACAGACATCAATAAGCTACTGCCACAAGTTGGAGTTAGGAAAGTCACATATGTGCCTCGTAAATGTAATGCAGTGGCCCATGTTTTGTCCAAAAGTTCACTTAATCTCCCTGAGGAGTCTATCCATGTAGAGGACTACCCTCATTGTATTCACAACCTCCTTGGTTGGTTAATTAATACAAGTGCACCTTTTATCAAAAAAAAAAAAAGTAAAAAATAATTAAAAAATAAATAAATACATGAGCGATCAAAGTGAGGGGGCAAACTCAAGCGACATACTAGCATTTTCCAAATAAATATATAGTTATCAGTAATGGTTCTAGCATGCTGCATGCTAACTTGTGTGTAGATATATATAGTCATGCTGAACGTGTATATATTTGCATAATTGATGACGTGATCATCGACATCATGAATACCTTTTAAAAGAGAAGCAGTTTCTGGGGGTCCTTTCCTCTTGAAGGTTGAGGTGTTTCGCTTTGTCCTTTGACAAAGCTTTGGTCGCTTGAGCGTAAGCTTATAGAGTTTGGTCCAAATGGAGGATGAAATTATTGCACGTTGGGGAACCTTGAAGCTCATAAAGGAAGAGCAACAAGAACTAATACTTTCAGAGGAAGCAATTTTATCCTCCAAACTCAAGGGTAGTCACTGCCTCTTTGCTCTAATTCTCAACGATAGGAATGCCAACTGTGAGGCCTTCAAGACCACCATGGCTATGGTGTGGAACATAGCAGGCTAGTTAACCTTCAAAGAGCTAGGTGCCAACAAATATATCTTAGAGTTTCTGCTATTGTCTGATAAGGAAAAGGTACTACTAGGGAGGCCTTGGTACTATAGGGGAGGCCTTGGTCCTTCGATCGATACTTGATCTGTCTAAAGGACTTCGAAGGGGAGCTATCTTGCAATGAGGTGAACTTCACCTTAGATCCATTTTGGGTCCAAGTTCACAATCTACCATTCATAGGCATGACTGAGCAATTGGGGGGAAAAGATAGGAGCAGGCATAGGTAAGGTGCACATAGTGGAGGTAGATGACCAGGGCTACAGATGGGGGAGTTTTTTAAAAATTAGAGTGGAAGTAAATATCTCTAAGCCTCTGTTACGCGGCAGAGTGGTCAACCTGGGAGGCAAACAATATTGGAAATTCTTCAAATAAGAAAGACTTCCCAACTTCTGCTTCAAATGTGGTTTTCTAAAGCATAAAAATGGGAAGTGCTCAAGTTTCAATCTAGTTCCTCAACCTCAGGATCAATATGAACAATGGTTGAGAGCACCATTTGTCCTTATTAACCCTTTTGTCATGAGGAAATATGGAGGCTCACTGGAATCCACATCTCAGGGAACTCATCCCAGGGAGCAGTCAAAGGCAATTGGTGGTCGAAAAAATATAGGTGAGAAGTCACGTCTAGTAGAGGAAACAGAGGCAACAAGTCAAGACACAACAGCTCATTTTCAGGAGCCAAACACGCACCAGCAAGAATCAGGCCAGATCAACCAGGAAAGCAACTTGTCTCCTAAGCATGTCAGTAGTCCAATGAGGCTATCTAAGGATCCCAAGGATTTTGGGATTCCTGCTAAGCTAAAGGAGGTAATCCTGCTTTTCTTGCAGATGTAGTGCAAAAGGTCAGTACCAAAAGTCATACTTTCCCTTTTACTATGAAAGGAAATAGTAAGCCAGCAACCAACAACATTATTGGAACACATCATTGCCCAAACTAGTCAATTCTCACAATGCCTAACCCTCAACCAACCCCACATCTACCTACCAAAAGCACCAAGTGGAAAAGGAAAATCAGAGGCCAGTCCTCTACCCTTTCAGACATTACCAACCTCTTAAAAGCCCCCCCTCAACTTCCTAAGGCCAAAAGGCCAACTTCTATGATGGACACTCGTGCCAGCTCCCAGGGCCTTAAGAAAATGAAAATGAATCTCTCACCTGCAAGGAGACTAAACCAGGCATAAGTGGAGGAGGTTGCTCAGCAACCCCCCCCCCTCAAAATGAACATTCTAAGCTGGAATTGTTAAGGGCTTGGGAACGCTCACACAATTCATGAACTTCACCAAATGGTGAAACAAAAGGCCCCACACTTGGTCTTCCTTATAGAAACCAAGTGTAATAGTGACAAGATGGAGAAAATTCGAATCAAACTGGGTTTTGACAATTGTTTTAGTGTCAATAGTAGGGGAAGAAGTGGTGGATTGGCCCTCCTCTGGAAGTCCTTAGTACACTTTTTTAGGTTGTTTCTTACACTAATTGGCATATTTAAGGGTTGGTCAAAACAACTAGGGATGAGATTCCCTAGTTAGTAACAGGTTTTTATGGTCACCCCAATACTGCTAAAAGAAGTGCTACTTGGCATCTCCTCAAAGCACTAAACCCTGCCACCAATGTCCTTTGGTTGTGTTTGGGGACTTCAATGAGATCATGAGCCTAGATGAGAAACTTGGAGCTGCTATTAGACCATATAGACAAATCTAAGAATTCAAGCAAACTTTAGAACATTGTGACTTAATGATCTTGGTTACGAAGGAGACAAATTTACCGGTGCTAACAATAGAGAAGGAGAGTTGATTACGCTCCAAATATAACGCGGTAGTTGTAGCACAGCTTTGGGGTGTCGATTCCGCAGGGAGACAGATTAAAGAAAACACAACAAATAATAAAAAGAACTAAAGAAAAATAATTAATGATCAATAAAAGAAAATTGGTTTCAATGTCATTTAGCAAGTAAAATTACAAGGATAAAAATAGTGATCACTGAAATTACAAATAGTAAAGCATCAAAAACTCCTTGCACAAATCGGGTATTTCTAATTATTCTTGATTCAATAAATTACACAATTGGAGATTTATTTAAAGTTCCCAATTGGAAGATATAGAATTAAAAACCATTTTAATCGAAAGATAACTCTTTAATAGATCATTCACTACTTTTTAAAGCTCTGCGAATTATCATCCTTATTGACAAAACCCAGCGACGACAATATACCCAAGGGCAATACTGCAGCAAAGAATTAAATCAATGAAGACAATGAATTAATCCAAACATAATGAAGGATCTTAACCATTCAATAGAAAAAGCATGACTGAATCTATGAAAGGAATCAATTTCTCGATTATTTGGAAATAAGAAAATACCATAGATAATTAGTGAATGATAAACAAGAATTTGCATTAATAAAGAACAATCACATGAATTAAAAATAAATAAAAAACACCATCCATTGTGCAAGTTCATCCCTAACTTTACTTGGACTTAGCTGTCCATTTTAAGAACAACAAAAACTCTAGAACTAAACTGTGAGTCTATTAAAAACTCTTGAGTCCGAAACTCTTCTCTCCAATTCAATTCTGTCCTTCACTCCTCGATGTCAGTCCTTTAAATAGAGCTTCATTCTTCTTCTTTCTTCCGATGTGCACTTCTTCTTCAATTCTTTATCTCATCTGCCCAAACTTTGTCTGCCAATATGCACTTAAAAACTGAATTTATTTAGGCCAACCTTTCGTGTCCATTATACATGTTCCCCACTCTTTCATTTCTCAAAAGTAAGATGAATATGATTTTGTATATTTTATTTCTTTCATGCACGAGTGTCTTCGAAACCACAAGCAGCTTATTTCTTTCTTTTTCTTCACTTTCTGTGCACTACATCGCTTCTTTCCTGTTCTTGCGCGTGAGTTGGCCGACTACGGGCTGCTTGTATTTTATTTATTTTTTCTCTGCTTTGTGGATGCCCAGCCTAGTCGAAAGTCTCAAGTGCATGTGCAAGTGTTTCTCTCCCAACTCATGTGGCGTGCACTTATTATTATTCCATGCCGTGTCTTCGTTGTTGCCCATGTGTTGTGTTCCAGCTTCCCACATGCATGTTAGCTGTTCTGTGTGAGTGCTTTCTTTTCTTCATTTCTTTTCTTTCCCTGCATCTTCTTTCTGTCTCTGCCACGCTAATGGAGAACTCTGAGAGAGAGAGATGGAGCCGAGAGGTAGAGAGAGTGATGCGGTGCTTCACGGTTTTGGTGGCTTTTGTGCTCTATTTTTTACTTTTTAAAACAGAGGATGGTGCTGCTAGGGTTGCAGGTCGTGCAGTGGTATGGAGGCAGCTAAACAGAGGTGGAGATGGAGAGGTGCTTCTAGCTGGGCTGCGCAAGAGACAGTTACGGCGTGCATGGAGGCTTCGGTCGTGGGAATGCTACGGTGCGGAGCAGTGCAGTTGCGCAAGATGGTTGGTTTTGAGGGACGTTGGCAGCGAGGTGGAGTTGCTGCAGAGGTTGCTGCCGCTAAAGGAGACTAGGTACGGCTATGGTGCAGTGCATGGCTCACGAAGTGGAGAGTTGCAGTGCATGCATAAGTGGCTGAGTTGCAACCGAGGGAGGAGTTGCTGCCATGGTGCTAGGCAGTGCTGCTTGGGGTGATCTGGGATGGCGGTGGTGCTTCAGGGTGCTATTGGGCTTCATGGTTGGTGGGTGTTGCGTCGTGGATGGAAGCTTGATGCTTCGGTGATGGTGTGCATGCGTGAGGTTGAAGATGACGCAAATGACGTGTCATTTTTGTACGGCACGTCGTTCAGTAGAGGGACGATTCGATTCCCAGAGATAAACGACATGTCGTTTTTACTTTGAGAAAAACGACATGTTGTTTAGTGGACGGCAATTTGCAATTCCTAGGTTAAACGACATGTAGTTTTTCTGTATAAACGAAACGACATGTCGTTTAGGACAACTTGTAAAATAGAATTTAAAATTAATAAAATAAAAATAAAACTTAGACAAGCAATAATAAATAATTAAAGAACAAAAATAAAACTAAACAAAATAAAGTAAAATAATTAATTAATAAAATTAGGCAAAAGATGAAAATAAAAATATTAAAAGTGTGTTGTGCAAGTGAATAATTAAATCACAAGTATTAAAATTAAGCATAAACTATGCTTTTAATCAATTTAATTCACAACTTGGATTTATGCCTCTTAATCAATTTTTCTATCTAAAATCAATAATTAAATAATTAAAATTATATTAATTTTAATTGTATAAAATATGCAATAATGCAGCTCAATCACACCCCCCAACTAACCTTTTGCTAGTCTCTGAGTAAAATAGTAAAAATTGAGATGAATATTGCATAAAACTAGAAATCCAAACAAAAGCAATCAAACATAATAATGAATTCTCAAAAAATGTAACACATGACTATCAACCCCCGGGAGCTATATCCACCAAGACTGTCTCAACAATTTTTCACAAAGAATTGGGGAAAATATCATTGAACGCAGATGTGTGTATATAGACTGTGTGTTCTTCATTACAAGCCAGGATTTGTCCTAGGATTTTTCAACTTTAAGATTAATTATTGTTGATTCTAACCACCTCAAGCCCAAGGGACTAGCAGTTTTCATGCCAACTCTATTTAAAGGTTGAACACTCAACCCCCAAAGTTTGGTAACTGTTTCTAGCCCTTTATTTAGGAAAGCTCACCGCTTCATCCTTTATTTATTTATTTATTTTTTAAGCGGATTCAAACAGTGGGGAATTGAATCCAGGACCATGCGCCTAATCCACACATTCCCAAGTTCGCCCTTACCACTGAGGCAGATCCGTAATTGTAACATCCCAGATTTTAGTGTATTTTTAATGAATGATTTATTTAATTTATTTAGTGATTAATTATCTTGTTTTAAAATAATGAGAGTTTTTAAATATTATTTTATAATATTTTAAGTTGTGAAAATTAAATTTTTATGTGTTTTCTTAATATTATTTACTATTTTGCATTTAAATTGATCTTTAATTTAAATTGGTTTATTTTTGGGTTTTAAAATATTTATTGTTTTAATTAAGCATTTCACTGTGTTTGGATTATTTTATTTAGCTTTCAGTTTTAAAATCTTTTTCGTTGGATCACTTTCGTAACCCAAGTTGAAAAAGACTGGATCTCCTTTTCTTCTTCCTCTTTTTCTTTTTCTCTTTTTCTTCTTTCTTCTTCCGAATTTTCTCTCTCCCCGCGCGCGACCCGGCCCTTCTCTCTCTCTCCTCTCTCTCACGCAGTTCAGGTTTCTTCCTCCCTGAGCCACCGCCGGCCGGCGGTGGTCGACACCGCCGATACCACCAGCTTCCCCGTGAGCCGGCGACCTTGCCCCACCAATTTCCGGTCGAGCCTCGCCGCCGTTTGCCTCCACGGTGCGCTCGAACCCGTGGCGGTTTCCTCCTTCCTGTGCCGCCGTCCGGCCACCAGCTCCTAGCCACTTGACCACCGGCCTCTTGCCGACCTAACCGACCCATTCCCGACTCCGATCCGTCGCCGGAGCCGCCCTATCGAACACCCTCTCTGATTTGAGTTTCTCAGCCTTAAACCGCCGTTTCGGCCTCCACCCACGGCCAACCATCACTTCCATTAGCTTCACCACCTCCTATAGGCCCTACCCTACCGTTCCCAAGTCTTCGTTTGACCTCGGGTGAAATTTGAGTTTCACTGTGTTTCAGCCACAGTGTTTTTTTTACACTGTGGAGTTGCTGCTTTGGTGCTTCTAGCCCTTTGTGATCCTCCAAAAATATTTTATAGCGCTGTAAGTATTTCCTAAACAATCTTTTGAGATTTAAATATATTTTTGTAATATTTATTTTTACTGTATTCTGGTTGGTCCTGACTGAGTCCGAGGTGTTCAGGGGTGGATGGATTGAGAATGGAGTAATTGTTTGATTGGTTATTGTGTTGTGATTTGGGTGTTGAAAATTGTTATAGTGGTTTGGTTGGTTGTGATCTAGTTATTGTTGGGAATTATTGTGGGGAATTGTATTGTGATCTGGTTGGTTGTGATATTGAGGTTATGTTTGGTTCATGGCATATGCACGCATGTTCATATTTGTAAATTGAAAACGGAGTTTTCGTGTAATGCATTCATGATCATGTGGCTATTTTGAAAACTGGATTTTCATGTGTTGACTGGATTTGTGGGTGCGTGTGTATCACGACCCCAAGCCAAGATGGGGCATTATCTCGGTGGAGCTCCTCTGGTCACTCAGGAGCGGAATATACTGAGTGATGTCCCCTGGGTTGTCGCCGAGCGACAACGGGATCGAACGTTTGACGTGCTGACTCCGGACCCTTCTGCTAGCGGGGGCTAGAGGATGACCTGGCCACGAACGCACCGGGTGCGGAACTGGGCATCGCTCGTAAAATAGCCAGGATGTGCGGATGGTCCATAGGGAGGCCATGGTGCATATGGATTAATTGGATAAATGGAAAATTGGTTGTTTTCTGAAAAAATAGCGTGAGTATGTTTTTGTGTATCATTTTCTAGGAAAATGATGGATATTGATTTTTGGGCCATTTTCTGGGAAAATAGTGGAAATGATATTATTGGAAATAGTTTTGGGCCAAATGAGATTTTTGGTGTGTGTAGCATTTATTGCATCTTGCATCATATGCATGCATGGTCAGTTGCCTAAATATGTTTTTATCTTAAGATGTGGTTAGGTTATAACTTACCTGTGGTACCATTTCATGGTACTGCAGATTATGTGGTTGTTGTTGCAGATGCCGAACCTGAGGATTTGGCTCTGCCGGAGGAGTGATCTGGGATCACTCGTGCTGTGTTATATTTTCATACTTGTATTTTATTATTTGGGACTTTGGCTTTGTTTTTATGAGGTTTGTATTTTGGATGTTGTATTTAACAAAAATTCTGGTACTAGTTGACTTAATTGCTATCCGCTGTGTATTTTAATTGTGCACTGTTTATTTTGTTGTACACACTTAACACTTGTCGTTGGGATGCGTGACCGGGTTGTCATCATCCTGACGTCACGATTCCCGAGACTTTTTGTACGTGGGAGTCGGGGCGTCACAGTAATGTTTTTTTTTTTTTTGGAAAAGGCTCGGTAGTCTTGCAGTTTACTTCTCTATGTTAAATCAATGAACAGTAATGAAGAACACTGCAAGTGTAAGTATGTGCAAAATGTCCTTCAAGATTTTTCCTTCATTATATATAAGTCATGCCAAGTCTATTTCAATAAATATAGCATCCCGGTGTTTCAAGTCACACATCAAACAAAATCTGATCATTAGAAATTATGTTCTATGTTCAGGCTTGAAAATAAATTTTCATAAAAATAATCTCACTCAACTACACCACCAAGATGCTCAAATTTCACAAAATGATATAATAAAGTGTGTGTCAATCATGTGTATATCAATGCATATCACATTAAGACAAAATATCACATGCACACACATTTTTTTTTTTTTTAATGAAACAAAAACAGAAAATAAATGACTCATTCAAAAACGAATTTTCTTAGACTCAATATCCCTAAAGAAATACCGCCAAACAAATGGGATAACAAGTAAGATAACTACTTTGCCAAAGCGGACACTTGCGATCATTGTGCAATCGCGTGTCGGTATCACTTCATCATGCTAGGAAATCCTGGACGCTGACAGGTTTTTTTTTTTTTTTAAAATAACAGAGTTCCAACAAGTATTTTAAAAACTGAATTTGTACCACCACCCCCCAACTTAAATGAAACATTGTCCTCAATATTTAAAAATCAAAATTGAATGGGGAGTAGCTAAAAATGGTAGAATACACCTGAAGAGTGACGTGGGTATCTCGCTAAGCACCAAAAACCTGAAATGACAAAATGAAACTAAACTGCAAAAAAAAACAAAGAAAGCAACAGCGAACAAAAAGGAAAAGAAAGAAAATAAGAGGAAACAAAAACAAAACAAATAAAGAAATACATACCTAAGGTGTGGTCAAGGTTGATAAACCGGATCCACAAGTGGAATGTCTTCCACTTCTGGAACTTGCCTATCAATTAATACTTTAAGGCGCTAACCATTTACTTTAAAAATCCGACCATCCTTAGGATCCTCTATTTCTACCGCCCCATTTGCAAAAATATTCTTTACTACAAAAGGGCCAGTCCACCTAGACCGAAGTTTTCCTAGATGCTTATGGAGTCTAGAATCATATAAGAGCACTTGATCATTAGGTTTAAAAGTTTTTCGCAAAATATTTTTATCATGAAATGCTTTCATTTTAGCCTTATAGATTCTAGAGTTCTCATAAGAATCATTTCTTAATTCTTCTAACTCGGTCAACCGAAATTTTCTAAGCTTACCTACTTCTTCCATGTTAAAATTGAAATGCTTGATGACCCAAGAAGCTCGATGCTCAAGCTCCACAGGTAAGTGACAAGGCTTTCCAGAAATAAGCCTATAAGGTGACATGCCTAAAGGAGTTTTAAAAGCTGTACAGTAGGCCCAAAGCGCATCAATTAGTCTCAAAGACCAATCTTTACGATCCGGGTTGACCCTTTTTTCTAAAATTTGCTTAATTTTCCTGTTTGCAAGTTCTACCTGTCCACTAGTCTGGGGGTGGTAGGCAGTAGAAATTTTATGAACAACCCCATACTTTTTCATCAAAACCTCAAATGAACGGTTACAAAAATGTGTGCCCCAGTCACTAATGATAGCACGTGGTGTACCAAAACGAGATAACACATTCTCTTTGAGGAATTATTTACCGTCCCATTATCATTGCTCATGCAAGCTACTGCCTCTACCCATTTTGACACATAGTCTATTGCCACAATAATATATTGATATCCAAAAGAAGGAGGAAATGGTCCCATAAAATCAATGCCCCAACAATCAAAAATTTCAATCACTAAGATCGGGTTTAAGGGCATCATATTACGATGGAACAAAGCTCCGAGCTTTTAACACCTTTCACATGAACGACAATAGATATTTGTGTCTTTAAACAAGGTGGGCCAATAAAATCCACACTGCAAAATTTTTGCAGCGGTTTTTTCCATTGAAAAATTGCCTCCACAAGCTTGAGAGTGACAAAATTCTAAGACGCTAGCATTCTCCTCATCAGGGATACAACGCCTTATAATTTGGTCAGGGTAATATTTGAAGAGAAAAGGTTCATCCCAATAGAAATTTCGTACCTCAGTCATGAATTTCCTCTTGTCTTGCGCGTTCCAATCTATTAGTATCTCGTCTGCAACTAAATAATTCACAATATGAGCAAACCATGGTAAGGAAGTAATAAAGAATAAATGCTCATTTGGAAAATCATCCCTAATTGGTATGTGATCGGTGGTGTCCTCAAAAGTGAGCCTTGAGAGATGGTCGGCCACTACGTTTTCAACTCACTTCTTATCTTTGATAGTGATGTCAAATTCCTACAAAAGTAAAATCCACCATATTAACCGCGCTTTAGCATCTTTCTTTGTAAAAAGATACTTAAGGGCTGCATGATCTGTGAAAATAATAATAGGAGAACCAATCAAGTAAGCACGAAACTTATCCAAAGCAAACACTATAGCTAGCAACTCTTTTTCAGTAGTTGAGTAGTTCATTTGAGCATTATTTAGAGTTCTACTAGCATAGTAAATGACATAAGGCTTCCCTTCCTTTCGCTGTCCAAGGACAGCACCTACAACATAATCACTGGCATCGCACATAATCTCAAAAGGTAAAGTCCAATCAGGTGGTTCCATTATGGGTGCTGAGGTAAGCTTACCAATCAGCGTTTCAAATGCCTCTTGACAGGCTTGTGTCCACTCAAATGGGGTATCTTTAGTTAGGGGGTTACATAGTGGTCTAGATATGGCAGAAAAATGTTGTATGAACCTTCTATAAAAACCCGCATGACCAAGAAGGGATCTAACATCTTTTACTGTCTTTGGTGTAGGCAACTTAGAAATTAATTCAATCTTAGATTGATCAACCTCTATCCCTTTAGAAGAAATAATGTGCCCTAAGACAATACCTGAAGTACCATAAAGTGGCATTTTTCCCAATTTAAAACTAGTTCCTTCTCCTCACAATGGGTCAACACTTTCTTCAAATTCATTAAGCATGTATCAAAAGAAGATCCAAAAACAGTCAAGTCATCCATGAAAACTTCCATGCTATTTTCAACCATGTCAATGAAAATGCTCATCATGCAACATTGAAAAGTAGCAGGTGCATTACACAATCTAAATGGCATTCTACGAAATGCATAAGTACCAAAAGGACAAGTGAAAATGGTTTTATCCTGGTCTTCTAATTCAATTTCAATTTGGTAATAACCAGAATAACCATCCAAGAAACAATGCACATCCGCTACCCAGCCACATGCTCAAGAATTTGATCAATGAAGGGGAGAGGAAAATGATCTTTCCGGGTGGCAGCATTCAATTTCCTGTAATCAATGCACATCCGCCACCCAGTCACAAGTTTTGTAGGGACTAATTCTCTTAGGTTATTCTTCACCACGATAACTCCTGACTTTTTAGGAACAACCTGTGTAGGACTTACCCATTTACTATCAGCAATTGGATATATCATTCCTGCATCTAATAGTTTCAACACTTCATTCTTCACAACTTCTTTCATAGTGGGATTAAGCCTACACTGGGGGTCTCTACGAGGGCTAGTTCCTTCCTCTAAATTGATTTTGTGAGAACAGAACAGGGGACTAACACCTTTTATATCAGCAATGCCCCAACCTAAGGTTGATTTATGCTCTCTTAGGATCTGAATTAATTTGTCACCTTGAAACTCAGACAATTCAGATGAGATAATAACAGGAAAAGTATCACCTGGACTAAGGAAAACATGTTTTAAACCCTTAGGCAGAGGCTTCAATTCCACTTTGGGTGCTTCCACACTTGAAGGGATTTGTTTTTCACCTTTATCAGGTAATTCCTCAAACTTCGGTTGCCATGCCCGAGTGCCAAAATCCTGAATTTTATAAAAAATAGCACAAATGTCAACTAAATCAGATGGATCACTAATAGAATCAAATTCAGAATTAACAAGAAAATACTCAAGGGGATCAAAATCATGAGTTGTAGAAACTCCCCTATCCACGAGTGAGTCAATCATGTATGTCTCGTGGCTCTTGTCATCATCTTCTGGTTGTTTCGCAATATGGAAGACATTTACCTCGAGGGTCATGTTTCCAAAAGACAGCTTCATCAGCCCATTCCTGCAATTAATAAGAGTATTAGCAGTGGCAAGGAAAGGCCTTCCCAAAATTAAAGAAATTTTAGAAGTAGTGTCAAGACAGAGGTAGTGTCCAAAATTAAGAAATCAATAGGATAATAAAATTTGTCAATTTGAATTAGAACATCCTCTACAACCCCTCGGGGTACTTAGACTGAACGGTCAGCCAATTGTAATACCACAGTGGTTGGTTTGATTTCTTCCAACCCCAACTGCAAATAAATAGAATATGGCATTAGATTCATGCTAGCTCCTAAATCTAGCAAAACTTGGCCAAACTCGTGATCTCCAATAGTGCATGCAATGGTTGGACAGCCAGGATCCTTGTACTTGGGAGGAATCCACTGCTCAATTAGAGCACTAACTTGCTCTGTCAGGAATGTTGTTTTCTTCACATGTTGCTTCCTCTTAACTGTACACAAGTCCTTGAGAACTTTTGCATACGTATGAACTTGTTTAATGATGTGTAAAAGAGGAAAATTGATTTTTACCTGTCTTAGATTCTCTAGGATTTCATTGGTAGCATCTAGAGTTTGCTTGCTTGATTTTAAAGCTTCGGGGAATGGTAGGACTCTTTGTCACTTCAGATTCCTTGGGCAGCTCGGCATTACTACTATCTTGATCCTTTTCCACATCCTCTGATTTGTTCGTTGTTGGGATGTGTAATGACTTACCACTTCGTGTTACAATGGCATTCACATCCTTCAAATTCTCTTGTGCCATGTGTTGACCATGGGGGCGGATTGAGTTTGAGAAGGGAACTTACCTCGCTCATTCACACTCAAGGAGCTCATCAATTTGGACACTTGGCTCTTTATCTCCTTATTTTCTTCCACAACTTGCGTAATCAAGGATTCAAACTTTTGGTTTGTCTTACCCTGTGCTTTGATCAAAGCATGCAAAGTGTCTTCTAAAGGACTCCTAGAAGATGAAGGTGCATGATATGGTGCAGGATATAATCTAGGGGGTTGTGCAGGCTGCTGGTTTTCAGACTTCCAGTTAAAATTGGGGTGATTGCGCCACCCCGGATTATAGGTATCAGAGTAAGGTGTAAAAGGCTTCTTGTACATACCTATGGCATTACATTGTTCTCCATAAATCCCTCTCATCTCAACAAATGTGGGACACTCTTGGGCGAGGTGATCTACCCCACCACACACAAAACATGGTCCAAAAGACTCTACATGATTAGCCACATGTGTTGGCTTTAAGCCTTTAGTCTTTAACACATCTAGCTCCCTAGTGAGCATCTCAACCTTAGCCTTTAGGCTATCCTTTTTCCTGAGATGGTAAATTCCACCACCATTTGGATTTCCTGCAGGTCGTGACCTATTTGTACTCTCAGTAGCACTAGGTCCAATCCAAGTGTGAGCTTTTTCAGCAAGCTCATTGAGGTATTCTATAGCCTCATCAGGATCTTTCTGTAAGAACTCACCATTACACATTATCTCCACAAATTGGCGCTCTCTAGGTGTAAGTCCCTCATAAAAATAGCTCACTAAACGCCAATTCTCATACCCATGGTGAGGACACATACTCAACAACTCCTTAAATCTCTCCCAAGACTGATACAAAGTCTCACTGTCCTTTTGTGCAAAGGTGGAGATTTGTCTTTTTAAAGCGTTGGTCTTATGTTGGGGAAAGTGTTTATTAAAGAAGACCTGAGTCATCTCATGCCATGACCCAATAGATAGGGGTCTCAGCGAGTATAGCCAACTCTTAGCTCTATCCCTCAAAGAGAAAGGAAAGAACTTAAGTCTCACAACGTCATCAGTTACATTGTAAATATGAAAAGTCGCAACTACTTCCTCAAACTCCTTATCGTGCACATATGGATTTTCATTTTCCAAGCCATGAAAAGTAGGGAGTAACTGTATCATCCCTATTTTAAAATTCAGTTGGCGAGTATTAGCAGGAAACATGATGCATGATGGTGTGACTGTGCGTGTAGGGTGGAGGTAATCCTGAAGAGTCCTAATGGGTTGATCTCCGTGTTCACGCATTTCTTCAGGACTAAATGATTGTCAAATAAAGGATTTTAAAAATTTGATTCTGACTTTTGCATAGGCTTACAAGCAAATCTACCCAAGGCGTCTCTATATCTATGCATGCAAGGTAACAAAATAATAAAAATACTATAAAAAGAAAGAAGGAAAAAAAAATAATACAACAAGCTAAAAGAAGGAACGAAGTTACCACCTTTACAAACTGCTGAAAAGAAAAACTATCTAAAAATTCTTCTACCATCTCCCCGGCAACGACACAAAATTTGGTTACGCCCAAAACATAACACGGTAGTTGTAGCACAGCTTTGGGGTGTCGATTCCGCAGGAAGACAGATTAAAGAAAACACAACAAATAATAAAAATAAATAAAGGAAAATAATTAATGATCAATAAAAGAAAATTAGTTTTAATGTGATTTAGCAACTAAAATTACAAGGATAAAAATAGTGATCACGGAAATTACAAATAGTAAGGTATCGAGAATTCCTTGCACAAATCGGGTATTTCTAATTATTCTTGATTCAATAAATTACACAATTGGAGATTTATTCAAAGTCCCCAATTGGAAGATATAGAATT
Source organism: Cyclocarya paliurus (assembly GCA_029856935.1). NCBI lineage: Eukaryota > Viridiplantae > Streptophyta > Magnoliopsida > Fagales > Juglandaceae > Cyclocarya > Cyclocarya paliurus. Next base: position 19,781,903 of record CM056946.1, on the reverse strand, counting down.
AAAAACCATTTTAATCGAAAGATAACTCTTTAATAAATTATTCACTACTTTTTAAACTCTGTAAAATATCATTCTTATTGACAAAACCCAGCGACGACAATATACCCAGGAGCAATACTGCAGCAAAAAATTAAATCAATAAAGAAAATGAATTAATCCAAACATAATGAAGGATCTTAACCATTCTATAGAAAAAGCATGACTGAATCTATGAAAGGAATCAATTTCTTGATTATTTGGAAATAAGAAAATACCATAGATAATTAGTGAATGATAAACAAGAATTTGCATTAATAAAGAACAATCACATGAATCAAAAATAAATTAAAAATACCCTCCATTGTGCAAGTTCATCCATAACTTTACTTGGACTTAGCTGTCCATTTTAAGAACAACAAAAACTCTAGAACTAAACTGTGAGTCTATTAAAAACTCTTGAGTCCGAAACTCTTCTCTCCAATTCAATTCTGTCCTTCACTCCCCGATGTCAGTCCTTTAAATAGAGCTTCATTCTTCTTCTTTCTTCCGATGTGCACTTCTTCTTCAATTCTTTATCTCATCTGCCCAAACTTTGTCTGCCAATATGCACTTAAAAACCGAATTTATTTAGGCCAACCTTCCATGTCCATTATACATGTTCCCCACTCTTTCACTTCTCAAAAGTAAGATGAATATGCTTTTGTATATTTTATTTCTTTCATGCACGAGTGTCTTCAAAACCACAAGCAGCTTATTTCTTTCTTTTTCTTCACTTCCGTGCACTACATCGCTTTCTTTCCTGTTCTTGCGTGTGAGTTGGCCGACTACAGGCTGCTTGTATTTTATTTATTTTTTCCCTGCTTTGTGGATGCCCAGCCTAGCCGAAAGTCTCAAGTGCATGTGCATGTGTTTCTCTCCCAACTCATGTGGCATGCACCTATTATTATTCCATGTTGTGTCTTCGTTGTTGCCCATGTGTTGTGTTCCGGCTTCCCACATGCATGTTAGTTGTTCCATGTGAGTGCTTTCTTTTCTTCATTTCTTTTCTTTCCCTACATCTTATTTCTGTCTCTAGCATGCTAATGGAGAACTCTGAGAGAGAGAGATGGAGCCGAGAGGTAGAAAGAGTGCTGCGGTGCTTCATGGTTTTGATGGCTTCTGTGCTCTGTTTTTTACTTTTTAAAACAGAGGATGGTGCTGCTGGGGTTGCAGGTCGTGCAGTGGTATGGAGGCAGCTGAATAGAGGTGGAGATGGAGAGGTGCTTCGAGCTGGGCTGCACAAGAGACGGTTACGGCGTGCATGGAGGCTTGGGTCATGGGAGTGCTACGATGCGGAGCAGTGCAGTTGCGCAAGGTGGTTGGTTCTGAGGGACGTTGGCAGCGAGGTGGAGTTGCTGCCGCTGGAGGAGACTGGTCATGGCTATGGTGCAGTGCATGGCTCACGAAGTGGAGAGTTGCAGTGCATGCGTAAGTGGCTGAGTTACAACCGAGGGAGGAGTTGCTGCCATGGTGCTGGGCAACGCTGCTTGGGGTGATCTGGGATGGCGGTGGTGTTTCAGGGTGCTACTGGGCATCATGGTTGGTGGCTGTTGCGGCGTGGATGGAAGCTTGATGCTTCGGTGATGGTGTGCATGTGTGAGGTTGAAGATGACGCAAACGACGTGTCATTTTTGTACGGCACATCGTTTAGTAGAGGGAGATTTGATTCCCAAAGATAAACGACAAGTTGTTTTTACTTTGAGAAAAACGACATGTCATTTAGTGAACGGCAGTTTGCAATTCCCAGGTTAAACGACATGTATTTTTTCTGTATAAGCAAAACGACATGTCGTTTAGGACAACCTGTAAAACAGAATTTAAAATTAATAAAATAAAAATAAAACTTAGACAAGCAATAATAAATAATTAAAGAACAAAAATAAAACTAAACAAAATAAAGTAAAATAACTAATTAATAAAATAAATAAAATTAGGCAAAAGATGAAAATAAAAATATTAAAAGTGTGTTGTACAAGTGAATAATTAAATCACAAGTATTAAAATTAAACATAAACTATGCTTTTAATCAATTTAATTCACAACTTGGATTTATGCCTCTTAATCAATTTTTCTATCTAAAATCAATAATAAAATAATAAAACAATTAAAATTATATTGGTTTTAATTGTATAAAATATGCAATAATGCAGCTCAATCAAGAGTTCTTCACCAAAGAAAGAATAGACAGAACTCTAGGTAATACCACTTGGATTGCAAAATTTGAGGAACACTTAACCCACCACCTGGCTGCTGCCACCTCAGATCATAGACCCCTTCTTATCAAAATTCAAGACAAAATAGCTATGAAGAGACCACAAAGGATATTCAGTTATGAAGCTAATTGGAGTAAGAACGAGGGATGTGTAGCTTTGATTAAACAGACATGGGAGAGACACTCAGAACAAATAGATTCACTTGGAAACACCATCCTTGGCCTAAGGAATTGCCAACAAGGGCTGCAAAGGTGGAGCAGGGGTTTGCATAGAGGTCATGAGGAAACCCTGGAAACCAAGACTAATCTGTTGAACACTCTTAAAGAAATAAATGAAGGCCAATTGTATGATGATATTCGAATTCTCCAAAAAGAAGTAGACTTAATGCTTGAGGAAGAAAATACAAAATGGCAACAAAGAGCTAAGCAAAGCTAGTTAAGAGAAGGGGATAGGAATACAACCTTCTTCCACAAATGTGCTAATCAAAGAAGACAACAAAACACCATCACTAAGATTAGCAATGAGTCTGCTCAAGAGTTCACAAAGCAGGAGGACATAAGTCAGCTTTTTCAACAATTCTTCCAAAACCTCTTCACCTCCTCAGGTCCCACATGTATTGTTGACTGCATATCATCTTTGCCTAGGAAGCTCACACCAGAAATGAACCTTACCCTCTCTCGACCATTTATAGAAACTAAAGTAAAAGAGGCTTTGTTCAGTATGAATCCACTGGGATCACTTGGCCCAGACAGTTGCCCTGCTGTTTTCTACCGAGAACACTGGTCCACAGTGGGCACAAGGGTAAGTCAAGCAACACTAGAAGCTCTAAATGAAGGCAAGTGGACTAATGCTTTGAATGAAACTAATATTACTCTGATCCACAAAATACCCTTCTCTTTATTGGTGACTAACTTTAGGCCCATAAGCCTATGCAATGTTTCTTACAAAATCATTGCCAAGACCTTGGCTAATAGACTAAAATGTGTCCTACCAAAGCTAATATCCCCCACCCAGATAGCCTTTGTCCCTAGAAGGTTGATTACATATAACATCATAGTGGCTTTTGAGTCTCTACACACAATGAAGGCTAGGCTAAAGGGAAGAGATGGCTTCATGGCATTCAAACTCGACATGAGTAAGGCATATGAGGATAGAGTGGCCTTTTTTGAAATCTGTCCTGTAACAACTTGGTTTTGATAAAAAAAAAAAAAAAAAGGTGGACTTGATTATGAAATGTGTAGGGACAGTATCATATTCTATCCTACTGAATGGAATTCCTCAAGCTAGCTTCCACCCCACAAAAGGACTCTGGCAAGGGGATCCTCTTTCCCCTTACCTGTTCATCATGTGCTCAGAGGTCCTTAGTTTCATGCTAAATAAGGTTGAGAGGGCTGGAATCATCATTGGGCTTCCTATAAGAAGGAATAAACTCTCTATTAACCATTTATTTTTTTGCATATGACAATTTTCTTTTCTACAAAGCCAACTCTATTGAATGGAGTAGACTCTATTACTTGCTGGAAACCTATGAACTTGCCTCAGGTCAAAAACTAAATAAGGAAAAAACTTCAATTTATTTTAGCAAAAACACTAGAGAAGAGACCAAGGGAATCATCACCAGCATAGCAGGGACATGGGGCACCAACTCTTATGAAAAATACTTTGGCTTACCAGCTCTTATTGGAAGATCTCAAGCTAGCTCCTTCAAAAGTGTTCTAGACAAAGTGTAGGCACAAATCACAAATTGGAAGAACAAGTTCCTCTCCCAAGCAGGCAAAGAAGTACTCATCAAAGCCATCATTCAGGCCATTCCAACTTATAGCATGGGGATTTCCAAGTTACAAAGGCAGCTTCTTCATGAACTGAATAAAATGATAAGGAACTTATGGTGGGGACAACAACCTCAAGAACAAAACATTCACCGGGTTCACTGGAACCAAATGAAAAGAGCTAAATGCCAAGGTTGTTTAGGCCTTAGAGATTTTGCCAACTTCAATCTAGCCATTCTAGCTAAACAGGGAGGGAGAATAGTCTCTAACCCTGACTCTCTTGCTGCTCAGGTGCTTAAGGAAAAGTATTTTAACATCAAATCTTTCCTCTCTGTCAAACTAGGCTAGAATACTTCTTTTTTATGGCAAAGGTTCTTATCTGCTAGATCATTGCTCAATGAGGGGTTGATGTGGAGAATAGGAGATGGTGAAACAGCTATAATATGGAATGACAAATGGTTGCCCAGACAGTCCACTTTCAAGCCACAACATTCCCTCAGATTCCTGCAATGTGACACTAAAGTCTCTCTTTTAATCGACAAAACAACAAACCAATGGAAAGAAGACTTGGTCTCAGCCATGTTTTCCTAGGAGGAAGCTAACCTAATGAAAGCAATACCACTAAGCCCTTTCCTTAGACCCGACAGATTAACTTGGAGATGCACCACCACAGGACAATTTAGTGTCAAGACTAGTTGTTGGCTGCATATATTTAGTTATTTACATCAAAACATTATTTTGAGCGAAATAACTTTTCCCCACAAATTAATACTCTTATAATGACAAAACAAATCATACATTATAAATTTGTGAGGTACGTTTATACATACACAGAACAAAACAAATTATACAAATATGAATAACATACAATACTTATTCTTTCTTCATATATATAAATAAACATAGAAATCAAATATATCCCATTAAGGAGCCAAAGTATACAAGTGTTATATCTACAAAGAGATCCCATAAAATTAAATAAATCAATGAATTGATATATCTTCATATTATACGTATAGGGGTCAAATCAACATCCTATAATTTAGCCACAAAATAAGATCGAAAACCAAGTTAAGAGATAAAGCCAAGTAGAAATAGAACAAATGGACTGAGACTCCTAAACAGAAAGAGATTCAGACTTCTAACAGTGGAAGAACTTAGACCACTAAAAGAAAAGGGACTCAGACTTATAACAGGAAAAGACTTCACAAAGCAAATTGGACCTCTATATCTATGAGGGGGTCCCCCACAAATCAGAGGAACTCTCCATAGACTTCCTCCACAAGCTCTCTACATAGAAGTTACCTACGCCCAAGCTCCACCACAAACAACGATTCCAAATGATCTTTCCTAAATTTTTCTATTGTATTGTGAGGTATGTGAGACCATGAGAGATTATAAAATCACCCATTATAATAGATTTCACCCTCAAACAACCCGCAGACGTAGGAATTATGCCGAACCACATAAATCCTCATGTCTCTCTTTATTTACTTTTATTCGCTTATTTATTATTTATGTTATGGACAAACACAATGAATACTGTATCAAAGCCCAGATCATCTCGTGGGTCAAGGATGACCCTTTCAGCCATTTCAGTCTGTTGTGAAATTTTTAGCATTAACATTTGGCGCCATCAGTGGGATCAACTAATCTTCTGCATCGAAATTGAGAGAAGGATATTCTCTGACTCACAATATCGTCTTCAAGAAACCAGATAAGATTGCCTCAACTTTACTATTTCTTATTATTTACTCTCTTAACATTGCACTGAATAAAAAGAATAGAGGAAGAAACCAAGATGTGTGCTGAAAAAGTGCAGCATGACTGCGCATGTGCCAATGCACCACGCATTTAAGGGTGCATGTCGTGCATCCAATTCCTTCACCAGATGGCGAAACTTGCAGTCACCGTTGACTAGTTGGTAACCCATTGGTGATGAAACGACGGCAGAGATACAACGACAGTGGAGACTTTCTAATATTTAATCTAAACTTTCTAATTTTTATTTTTGTACAAGGCGAGCTCTAGCTCCTGCCATAGAATACGGTCGCATTTTGTGTCCCACTAGAATGAAGCAGTTGAGCTCAACTTTAACACCAACGTGGTCGAGCCATCCTTCCGCTACACTTCCATCACCAAAGTTATGCAGTCGAGCAACTTTTCCACTACACTCCACTTGCCAGAGCTAAATAGTCGAGGAACCCTCCTGTTATACCACACGCCAGAGTTATGCGGTCGAGCAACTCTCCCACTACACTTTCATTGCCAAAGTTATGCAATCGAGGCCATCTCCTGTTACACTCCTATCGCAAAGGTTACATGGTCGAGGCATCCTTCCGCTACATCCCTCGCTAGAATTATGCAGTTGAGCAACTCTCCCACTACACACCCATCGCTAGAGTTATGCAGTCGAGACATCCTCCCGTTACAACCGCCTCACCTAGGTGTCCTTTGGGAAAGAGTCGACGGGCTCAACAACAGCCTAAGATGGATCCAGGGGGTCGACAGGCTCTCTGACCACTTAAGCACGGGTTACTACCAACAGCAAAATGAGAACACCAACATAAATTTACACCAATGGGCAAAAAATCCACTATTATCAACAAACAATAAAACGAGAACACCAACAATAATTTACACCAAGGAGACAGAAAATCCACTACTACCAACAAAAGTAAAAATGATCACAAAAAAAACACAAAAAACCAATCATAAAAATATGCACTCTTCCCCCCGACAATAAACAATCTCTCTCAATAAACATCTACACAAAAACAAACTCAAAATCAAGCTTCACGCTCACATCTAATGTGGTCGAGTACATCTCCTGCCAAAGTAGAGCTCCGTACTCTCACCTATTGCGGTCGGGTACACCTATTGCAAAAGTAAAGCTCCACGCTCACACTTAATGCGATCGAGTACATCTCCCACCTATCTCTCCAAGTTGAGCTTCTCACCGCTTCTCAAAAAATAAACAGAAAACCAGGGACCGAACAACAAACCAAGGACCGAACAAGAAATCAGTAATCAATTTTCAAATTTTATTCTGCAAATTATTGACTTGAAGATTCTCAAGGCCTTCTTGTCCAGCAAATCACCCTTAAGAATTGCAGGCATCTGTAGGGGAAATCAGCTGTCTATAATTTAGCTTTAAGATAAAACAGAAAATCAAGCTAAGAGATAAAGCCAAGAAGAAATAGAAAGTAGACTCAGAATCCTAAAAGGAAAGAGATTCAAACTTCTAATAGAGAAACGACTCAAACTCCTAAAAAGAAAGGGAATGAGACTTCTAACAGGAAAAGACTTCACAAGGCAAGTTGGACCTCTATATATGAGGGGTTCCCCCACAAATCAGATGAATTCTCCATAGGACCTCTCCTTAGACTCTCCACAAGCTCTCTACACAAAAGCTCCCTACGCCCAAGCTCCACCACATACAGTAACTCCAAAGGATCTTCCCTAAATTCTCCTATTGTATTGTAAGATATGTGAGATCATGAAAGATTGTAAAATCTCATTATAGTGGGTCTCGCCCCCAAGCAACCTGTGGACGTAGGTATTATGCTGAGTCATGTAAATCTCTGTGTCTCTCTTTATTTACTTTTATTCGCTTATTTATTATTTATGTTATGGACGAATGCGATGAGTACCGTATCAAAGCCCAGATCATCTCATGGGTTGGGGATGCCTCTTTCCTCCCTCCCGGTCTATTGTGTAATTTTTGGCATTAACAATATGTTAGATCTATTTTACAGTTTAATATGATATGTTAGATCTATTTTATAATTTAATGTGATATGTCTTTATATAGATCTAACGATAGATCTAATGTATCACATTAAATTACATCAATTAATTAGTTTACTTTTATGAAATTTTTTTATAGTTATAACATTTGTTTTCGTATAAACCCAAAATGCATGATATTAATGGAAAGTTCATGGTGGGGTATGGGGATTGAAAGTGCGTGCATGGAGAGATCAGTGGAGCGAAAAAGGCAGACAAAGCATCGTTTGAAAAGTCCAACATAGAACCACAAGCGAGGTTATAAATATCAGTTTACATCGTTTTAACTGCATGTTCCGTCGTGATGTGAAGAAACAACGTTTAGTGCTTTGTCTTAACATGAGATGCTACTGAATTTCTCAAACACACGCGAGTCATGATATACATAGAACCTTAGTCATAAACGCAAGGTAAGGAACTTGCAAATTACCAGTCAAACCCTAGACCTCTATCAAAAAAACAAAAAATGGCATCTAAGGACTAGTTTGGGTAGCGAGAAGTGTTGAGAAGTATTGTAAATAGTTGTAAATAGAGATTAGAGTAGATTTATGGGTCTCATTGAGAGTGTTTTGAGTTGTTTGGATGTATGATGTATGTTGAGTTGTTGACTTTTGGATAGGTAGTTGAAAAAAGTGTGGGTCCCATAAATATTATAGTGATTTTATAATAGTGATAAATATTATAGTGATTTTATAATAGTGATAAAGATAATAGTGATTTTATTTTATTTTTTATATATAATAGTGATAAACATTATAGTGATTTTTTTTTCTTTCCTCACTTTCTCTCTCTCTCTCTCTCTCTCTCTCCTCTGGCCTGATTCTCCCCCACGCTCGAAATGGGTTTCAACCCAGCCCATGCGCCGTCAAGCCTCACTGCCACCACTGGCGACTCCCTCTCATGCCGGCGACTCCCCCAGTTACTACCGATCTCCCCCACGCGCGACTCTCTATCTCTCTCCCCTACGGTAACCCAACCTCACCCATATGGGTCCCACTTGAGCTGTCGTACGCAGCCACGCAGCCTCACCGCCACCATCGGCGACTCTCCCAGCCACCATTGATCTCCCCTTAGCCACCACTGATCTCTCTCCTCTAGCCCGATCTCCCCCACGCATACTGGCATTCGCACGCACGCTCAGTTGATGTCGGCTGTGAAACCCGTAGTTGAGAGTGCAGAGAGTGCAAAGAGAGGAATGCCGAGAAGTGTTGAAAATACTTTAAAATGTCATTTGGATGGAGAGTAACTCTCAACCGCACAAGAATATCTCAAAGTAGTTGAGATATCTTTAATGCCCAAACACAGCCTAAATCACTTGAAAATTAACCAACAAAATTGTATTTGTCAATCAAATTATGAGACCAACAGAGATAGAGACAGGTACAGATCACAAAGATCACATATATGATATCGTGTTTGCATCGAATGTAGATCCACTTGTTTTTCTTACTAATGTATACTAAGACCTTATTGGGGTTAAGTCATACATTGACCCAATGGTCTCCAATCTCTACCTGACAATATTGAAAACTAGCCTTGGAACTATAAAATATTTTAGTTACAAACTGACATATTTTGATATGGTCTAGACGTTAAATTGTAAAGTTAATTTTATTTTAAATTAGATCTATCGTATCATATTAAATCATATCAATTTGTGAATTTATTTATTAGCTCTATTTGTGGCTGTAACACTTCTAATTAATAATACACAATGTGGTCATAACTTCATATTAGATTTGCAAAACACTTACCTAATTAATCTTCATTAATTATTAGTTAGTTATTGATTACTGACACGTAGTACGTAAGAACGTGCAAATTAAAACTGATATTTAGATACAATGAGACTAAGATATATATATATATATATATATATATATATATATATATAAATATTTAAAAAAAAATTCTATTCATCATCCCTACACACCACATACCACATTTTATTTTATTTTTTATTTTTTTCTCTTATCAAATGTGTAATATATGGATGATGAATAGAAGAATTCAATAAGTTTAAGAAGAATAAAATAAAATATAAATATAAATATTTTTTATATTATGTATAATTTTTATATTTAATATATATAATAATATAAATTATAATTATATAGAAGATAATGTTATTATAATTTATAATATCAAGTCACATTTTATGTTAACGAACAACTAATTTATTATTCAAGTGTGTTCGAGTTTGTTGTTGAGTTATTTAGTATTGCCAAGTTAGGCTAAAATGCCCCAACTAATATCCAAAAGGACTAAAGTACCATACAAAGATACAATAGACTAGCTTAGAAAGACACCCCTAATCCAAATCAAATCAAATGATTGACAACAAAAAATTTCCATATCAGAACCATCAAGCCCGTTAAAAAAATACCCATTAGAAATTTGCATCTTATAAACATATGTCGATGACAGAAGTACACATATGATTGAGACTAACCAGAAATATAGAGAAATAGTGTCATGTAGAGAGTACCAAACCCTATACTTCATGTATTTCTTCATTGTTATCTCCTCTTTAGTCTTTCCCTATCTCGGTCACTCCACCAATCTTGAACCCTAACCACGTCCACGTCGTTGCCTTGCCTTGTCGCACTACTACTGGAGTAAAACCTACCACGTCTTCAACTTCAAGAATGCGAGATCCTCTTTTCCCTCGATTTTTCTCACTCTCTTTCTCTCTTTCACTTTTGCAAGCCCCTTCTCTCTTATATTTTCGTATCTCTCTCTTTTATGACAGTGTAGACACGTGGCACCTTGGTAGGTCCAAATTAACCCAAGGATGGATCACAACGCCAACGTGCACTCAAATCAACCCAAGGATGGGCCATGGCGCTGCACTCCTGAGTTTATTATAATTTCAAGTTGTTCTAGTTTGTAACATCTCCTTTGTTTGTTTAGTGTTTCAATTCTTCTTGTTTGTAATAAGTTGGTCCATCCTTTGGATGGTGAGCACTTTTGCTTGCCCTCAATGGCCCTCAACACTTTTGTTTGCTCTCCATGGGCTGAGAACTTTTGGTTGCCCCTTCGGGGTGTGAGCACATTTGCTCACCCCCTATGGACAGTTTGCATACCTCTAGGATGTCTAGTACTTTTGCTCACCCATGAAACAAGCACTTTCAAATACATCAATTTTTTTATTCAAATTCCAATTTAATTTGTATAGGGGAAGTATCCTTAGGGGTGTAAAAACTAACCAGAAAATGGGCCTAGATTGGCTCAAACCAGTCCGGAACCAGTTCCCTTTGTTCCAAAACCGGCCGGCATTGATCCGATTCCAGTTCTATGCTTTTTAAAATCGGATCAGACCGGTTCACTATATTATATATTTTAAATTAATTTTTTTAATATTCTATATAATATTTTAATATTATATATAATTTTTATATATAATAATATAAATTATAATTATATATAAGATAATGTTATTATAATTTATAACATAAAATTTTAATTTTAGACATAAAGTTTATTTGATGATATGCTTTAAACATAAAATATACATATTAATAACATTTTATAGCCTAATAAGTTCTTCGCATATTTCTTTTTTATAAATACATAATACATTAGTAATACTAATATACATAAGTATATTAATTATATTTTGCTTTAATTAATTAGTATACATTAGTATACTAATGTATATTAGTATATTAATTACATTTTATGCCCTAATACTAATACTATTAAAATAGGAAAACCAGACCAAACCGGATTAGTGCGTAATCGATTTTAAAAAATGCAAAACTGATACATACCGATTCGGTTCTAAATTTTGTCTAAAACTAGATCGGACCGGACCAATTACACACTCTAGCCCTCCTACTAGTGTTGTTTTAAAAGCTAGAAGACAAGTACAAAATCAAATAAATAATTTTAGTCTTGCATGCTAAATGTTTTGAAGAAAAATGTTAATTCTATTGGGTTCATATTAATTGGTCTGGCTATCAGTGGTATTGCATTTATAAAGGATATATCTATAATTAGGACTTGCAACATTTAGTGTGGGTACAGTGTATACAGTTTTATGCCAACAACTTTCATTTCAAATATAGAAGCAAAATGGTAGTCTAGAAGGGATCTCAAATGGTAGACCAAGAGCTCCAAAATGGCCGGTGTTTGTGTGACCGACGGTCTGAAGGGATCTCTTGGTCTGGAGATGTGGTCTGAAGAGGTGTGCGGGTCTGGAGCTCTTGCACCGGTATAAAAGTCATACGGCGTGTTGCGATGTAGGTGGGTGCAAAGGTCTATCTCTCTGGATGCGGGTTTGTATTTTCAGAAGGAAATAGACGGGTTTCTCAACTTTTTTTAATTTTACTATGATGTGATGCAGCTCATGGAATGCTGACTTGTCAATCAATTTAGGCTTCGTTTGTTTTTATAATTTTTTTTAATTTATATCATTTCATTTAATTATTATAATTTTTTAAAATTTTTATATAAAATAAAATAAATAATTTAATTTTTTAAAAATTTTAAATATAAATAATATCAAAAATCTATATTTTAAAAATATTTTATTTAATTTTTAATTTTAATAACAAAAACAAACTATGCCTTATTTTGAGGGCGTTAAACGCACATAATGGAACTACATTTCCGAGGAGTTTCTGATAAAAAAATTTCATTTTTATTGCGGGCCCCGAAAGAAAATTGGTGTCTGGCTGTTGTGTTTTGGGGACCCGTTTTAGAAGTGTCAAACCTCTCCTTCAGATATCTCTTTCTGAGTGAGATTATGTTTGGAAGGTAAGATGAGAATTTTGTGTTTTGTTTTAAAGTTTAAAATATTATTTTTTAGTTTTGAGATTTGAAAAAGTTAAATTGAAATTTGAAAAAGTTGTATTGAGATTTGAAAAAGTTGAATTATTTATTATATTTTATATAGGAATTTAAAAAGGTTGTAATGATGAGATGAGATGAGATGAGAATTTTATTAAAGATGAATCTTTTTGTCTCTAAAATTCATCTCTTTCAAATTTGAGTCGTTGACCAGACAGTAGACTCTGGGAGTAAAAGTTATGATTTTACCACCCTACCCATATACCTTACACCCATCCTTTGCTTTTTATATTTTCTTTGACTCAAGTCCAAGCATCTCATTATAACAATGGGCAATTCACACTACTTTTGTTGAAAATAATAATAATAATGATACTTTTATAATTATTTAAAATATGTAATAAAAATTATAAAAATAACATTTAGTTGTACGAAATTTTTATTTTTTTTCATTGGCTTCCATTTTTTTATACTTTATACTTCTTAATAGTCTTAGGATATGTTTGGAAAACATGTTTCGCTCAAAATTTTCATCTTCATCTCATCTCATCTTTACACTTTTTCAAATCCCCATACAAAATATAATAAATAATTCAACTTTTTCAAATCCCAATATAACTTTTTTAAATTCTAATTCAATTTTTTCAAATCTCAAAGCTAAAAAATAATATTTTAAACTTTAAAACAAAACATAAAATTCTCATCTCATCCTCCAAACATATCCTTATAAGGCTATTTGTAAATTTTTAAATATAATGTGACATCTGAATATCTATAATGTTATATTGTGCAAGTGTACATTTTAATACTTTTATAAACAGCATTAATCATAAAAGAAAAATAAAATTCTTGAAATTTTCTTTCTTTTTCTTTTGAAAATGTATAATTTAAGTGGGCCACCTCGACGTTTCCCGCTCCACCGCGCTTCTACAAATCCCACACTCCAACCCTTGTAGCAGAAAACGAAACCAAACCTCTCTCTCTCTAATCCGAACAAGCAAAAATAATGTTTCGGGTACCGTTCGTTGTGGTCGGGCTACTGCTCTTCGTCTCTTCTCCTCTGACTCTCGGTCTAAACCAAGACGGCCTTTTTCTGCAGCAAGTCAAGGGCAGCCTCTCCGACCCTACTCACTCCCTCTCCGACTGGAATGACCGTGACGACACCCCTTGCAACTGGACCGGCATCACCTGCGACCCCGTCACTCTTCGTGTCACCTCCGTCAAACTCTACTCCTTACAGCTCGCCGGTCCCTTCCCCATCTTTCTTTGCCGCCTTCCCTCTCTTATCTTCCTCGCTCTCCCCGACAACTCCATTGGCTCTTTCCTCACCCCCGATATCTCCTCTTGTCAGTCTCTCCAGTACCTCGACTTGGCAGAGAACCTCCTGGTTGGTCCCATCCCAGATACGCTCTCTCAGATCCCGAATCTACAGCATTTGAACCTCTCCTCTAATAACTTCTCGGGAGGTATTCCTGCCAGTTTTGGAGAGTTTCGGCGACTCGAAACGCTGAACCTGGCTTCTAACTTCATAAACGGTTCGATACCCATTTCTCTTGGCAACATTTCGAGCCTGAAAGAGCTTTCGCTTGCTTATAACCCGCTCTTGCACAGTCCGCTACCAAGTGAACTCGGTAACCTGACGAGTCTCGAGCTGATTTGGCTCCAAGCATGTGACCTCGTGGGTCAGATTCCGGCGAGTATTGGTCGGCTGACCCGACTTACAAACCTCGATTTGTCCAAGAACAGACTCACAGGCTCAATCCCGAGCTCTATCACGGGCTTGAAAAGTATTGTCCAAATCGAGCTATACGAAAACTCACTGTCTGGCGTGTTACCTTCGGGGATGTCGAACTTGACAAAGTTGTTGAGACTAGACGTGTCGGTGAACAATATTACGGGGACAATTCCGGAAGACTTGTGCGGCTTACCACTCGAATCTTTCAATCTCAACGAAAATCGCCTCGAGGGGTCTTTACCCGAGAGCATAACTCGGTCAGCAAATCTGTACGAACTCAAACTCTTCAACAACAAACTCAGTGGTTCATTGCCAAGCCAACTCGGCAAGAACTCGCCCATGCGGATCCTTGACCTTTCGTACAATGGATTTTCCGGCGAAATTCCAAGCCATTTGTGTGATATTGGTGCGTTAGAAGACCTTATTTTGATAGCCAATTCATTTTCTGGGAAAATTCCTGACAGTCTGGGAAATTGCCAGAGCTTAAGCCGGGTCCGGTTTAAGCACAATGAGCTCTCGGGCACTGTTCCTGAAAGATTATGGGGCTTACCCCATGTGTACTTGCTTGAGCTCAAGGAGAACTCACTGTCTGGAGACATTTCTACAATGATTTCTGGTGCACATAATCTTTCTAAGTTGATGATTTCGAGTAACCGTTTTTCAGGTTTGATACCCGAGGAGATTGGCTCACTCGGAAATCTTATTGAGTTTTCGGGCAGTAATAATATGCTAACGGGTCAAATCCCCGGAAGTTTGGTGAAGTTGAGTGAATTGGGTAAGCTTGATCTTAGCGATAATGAGCTTTCGGGCGAGATTCCGGGGGGAATCCAAGCCTGGAAGAAGCTCCATGGGCTTTATTTGGCCAACAACAGGTTATATGGTGAAATTCCTAGTGAAATTGGGGGCTTGCTGGTGCTTAATTATCTTGATCTTTCCGGGAATCAGTTTTCTGGGAAAATCCCACTTGAGTTGCAAAATTTGGAGCTCAGTTTTCTGAATTTGTCGAATAATATGTTGTCCGGGAGCCTTCCTCCTGTTTATAACCATGAGCATTATAGGAGTAGTTTTGTGGGCAATCCGGGCTTGTGCGGTGACCTTCCTGATCGTTGTCCTGGGATTGGTAGAAGTAAGAAAAGGGCCGATTTTCGGGTTCTCGGATTAACCTTTGGGCTTGCGGCCATCGTTCTTGTTGTTGGGGTGGTGTGGTTCTATTGGAAGTACCGGACTTTCAAGAAGAACAAGAAAGGAATTGCAATGTCTAAGTGGAGGTCATTCCATAAGCTTAGTTTTAGTGAAATCGAAATTCTCGATTGTCTTCGTGAAGATAACGTGATTGGTAGTGGAGCTTCAGGGAAAGTTTATAAGGTTGTGCTTAGCAATGGTGACGTGGCAGCGGTGAAGAAATTATGGGGAGGAACAAAGAAAGAATATGGGACTGCTGATTCTGAGAAAGATGAGTTTAAAGCTGAAGTTGAAACATTGGGAAGGATTAGGCACAAGAATATTGTGAGGTTATGGTGTTGTTATGAAACTGGGGATTGCAAGCTTCTGGTGTACGAATACATGCCCAATGGAAGCTTGGGGGATGTATTGCGTAGTAGCAAGGCAGGCTTGTTGGATTGGCCAACAAGGTATAAGATTGCTCTGGATGCGGCTGAGGGGCTCTCTTATCTGCATCATGACTGTGTTCCACCCATTGTTCATAGGGACGTGAAATCGAACAATATATTGTTAGATGGAGAGTTTAGAGCTAGAGTTGCGGACTTTGGAATTGCTAAAGCTGTAGCAACAGTCAGTAAAGGGGAGGAAGCCGCCATGTCTGTGATTGCAGGCTCTTGTGGCTACATTGCTCCAGGTTTGTCAGCATATTACATGGTCACTTGCAATTGTTAACACTAACTTGAGATATAATTTGCTAATCCTGAGTCGAATTAGTACTACTATATTTCGTTAGTTGGAATCTTGATTTCTCATTGTTGATCATATTTCATGAAAGAATCATGCAGCCGTTCATACATACCATAAGCAGTGCGGTTGGTTTGAGTAGATTGGTGATTGTAAAAATCCTCAATTTCGGTTGAGATCAGTTTGAAATTAGTCGGTACAAATGGTCTCATCCACTTCAAAATTATTTTTTTTTACTGCAAACAAATTATTAGTTCACCAGTTATACGTCACAGCTTGCTTATTTCTAATCTAGTCTGCTTTGATTTGAAATTGATGCAGAATATGCTTATACACTTCGCGTGAATGAAAAGAGCGACATCTATAGCTTTGGAGTGGTCATTTTGGAGTTGGTAACTGGTAGGCTTCCAACTGATCCTGAGTTTGGAGAGAAAGATTTGGTAAAATGGGTCTGCACCACATTAGACCTGAAAGGAGTCGACCATGTAATTGACAGTAATCTCGAATCCAAGTACAAGGCAGAGATAGGCAAAGTTCTCGACATTGGCCTCATGTGCGCTGGCATACTTCCCATTAACCGCCCTTCAATGCGAAAGGTGGTTAAATTGTTGCAGGAGGCTGTCGCAGAGAACAAGACCAAGACGGCTAAGAAGGATGGGATGTTCTCCCCGTATTACTACGAAGAGGCCTCTGATCAAAGAGGTATAGTTTAAAAAAAATTCTACTAATCATCTACACATTACACATAATTTTTTAATTTTTAATTTTTTTCTCTTATCAAATATGTAGAATATGGATGATGAGTAGAAAAATTCAATTAATTTAGGAATAAAAAGGATTCCAGTGAGTTGAGTTCTAATATTCTCATGGTCTTGTGTTTGGTTTCATAGCAGGAAAAGAACAGATTGCAGCTGATGAGAAAGAGATGGAGAGGGAGATTTCTGCATGATATTCCCACTTCGAAAATGATATGGTACCTTCAGCGAGGCACCAGATTTGTACGTTCATAGAATGTAGCCATTTTACTGCCCTGGTTCCCCTCCTTTGTTAGGCGACTGTTAGATACAAGTGTTAAAAATTCCCAGAAATGAAAACCTATTTTCTCGGCAGATAATGCAATGATCCAATAATACGTGAACTTTGAAAAAGTTGCAGAGTTCACTTTTCCACTTTTTAAAGAGTATTGTTAAAGTATCGAGTCTTTGTAGTTGCTTTCCATCCTCAAATTAGGTGAACGAAACATGCAAATGCAAGAAATGTTAAAAATAATAACGTGATTTTCAGTCGGAAACAGCTATGATTCTCATACTTTATAGACTTCGAAAATTGCTGATGCACTTTTCAGTTGTGTTCCTCGTTTGTGTCCTAAACTCTATCGTGCAATCACTACAGAGATTCCAGCTGACAGATAAATGTTCTTTTTTCTTTCATTCATTTTCTTTTTAGATTCCGTTTAGATTTTGAGGAGTTGAGTTCTTTATAAATAATAATGAGTTGAATAAGTAGAGTAAGTTATATGATTTTTTTTTTTTTAAACTTATATGGAATCTATCTAAAATGAATTTAGATGTATTTAGATATTAAGATAAGTTTAATACTATTTATGAAAAATTGAAAAAAGGTTATGAATCCTAAGTATAAATGTTTTGAGTTGAGAAAAGATATAAATTTTACGTGTAAAAAGATTTTGAGTTGAGATGAATTTAATAATTTAAAAATTAAATATTTTAATATTAAACTTAACTTAAAATTAAATTGATTTCTTGCAACCAAACGCTCGTTTGTCCTTTGTAACTGTCTCTGAGAACCTCGCCAATTGTGAATGAAAGGTGTGTCATCTGTTCGTCGACAGCAGTGTAGTCTAAAGTAAGAGATTGGGACCAACTCCTTTTTTCAGTTTGAAAATAGCAAAGATGAAGTCTGGATGCCAAATTTGACTAAAGAAGTAAAAGCAATAAATTGTGGTCTAGAAAGTCAGCAATGGCAGATTTGCTAGAGGCAACGGGGGCTGGGGAATCCGGGAATCGGATGATGATGTGGCATTATGTACGTTAGACCAGATGAGTAAAAAAAAAAACTCATCAATTGAAACATTAGAAAGGAGGGAAATTTCGTCTTCTTTTCAGACAGCCCTCTACTGTAAATTTTATCTTTGTCTTCTTTCCCTTTTTCGTCTTCATTTTCTATTCTTTTTTCAAAACAGCCCTCTACTAAAAATAAATTTGAACTACAAATAAAATGTAACAACTCCCAAAAATTTCTTTCAACACACACAAAAAAAAAAAAAATCCTTCAACAATAAAAACCCATAACTCACGACTCAGGAAAAAATGAAAATGAAAAAGAACTTGGCCTCTTCTTTCACAGCATTACGAATTGAAAACCACAAAGTTCAAGTCGGGTCTTGAAATCCCCAATGCATAAACCGGAAAATACTTCCCTAACCGGTGCTGGGCAATCTTGGAATCAATAAATCTCTTCCTTTCCTGCTCATCACGAAGACAAAGACGCAAGATTCAGATGAAGAATGAGGTTTGTTTTGGTCTGAATGTCTTTCTTCAGATTCCGTATGTGTTTTTATTCACATAGCAAGAGTATTCCCACTTCTGGTCTCATTATTTGCAACAATTCAGACTTGCCAATAGCAAACATTTTATGATTACAATTACAAAAGATTCCACCCAACAAAAAAAAAAGATCGAAAAAATAGAGAAATAAAAGACTAGGGACACAGGAACAAGGGAACTGGTGGAGAAGACGAAGATAGTGGCTTTGAGTGCTCGTGTGGGTTTCGTGGGTCTGTGGGTTGGTGGAGACCACGACGACTGACTGTGGAGAAGACGAAGATTGGGCTACGGAGGGCTTCGACTTCGTGGGCTGGCGACTTCGTGGAGGATGATGAGGCTTCATGTAGATGTAGAAGATGAGGAAACGAAGACAGAGTGAAGAGTAGCATTCGTGGGGATGAACGAAGACAGAGTGCAAATGACGTCGTTGCTTTGCCATGTTGGATACGATGCCGCGGGGGTTCCCCAAGGCAGTTGCGAGTAGCATATATATATATATATATATATATATATATGGACATATAACTTATTATTTATATGTTAATATCCTTTTCTATTTATTAGAATTTAGTGTAGTCGAAAATATTTTCAGACCTAAAGCACAAGTTTAAGTACGAGACATTTTTCTTGTCCTAAACATTGATCATATAATATTTAAATTTGGTTTTATACTCTATTTTGTATTAAAAAATTATCTTCGTGCCTTTTGGAATGTAAAGTGTCTAATTAGTTCTTTTAATTCTCTTCTATTTGTAATTATTTAGGTTAAACAAATTAGAATTGTAATGGGATATATAATTCTTTTTTTCAAAATAGGGTGTAAAATTCTTGATTAATTTTAATGATAAATTTGAGATTTTAATGATCAATATTTAAGTTTGAGATTTTAATTTAAAATGATAAAAAAATATTAAATGAACTGAGCCAAACTCTATTTTGATTGAGCACAAGCTGTTGGCATGCCAAGCCAAACTCGAGCAAAGCTTACAAAAACGTCTCGAGCTCGAACTTGAAATCTTAACACCATGAGGCGAGCTTGACAACACAAAGCTAGACTCGATTATATTATTGCTCTAGTTTATGAACAACCTATATATCATCTCTCATTGGTTGGTTTGGTTCTTAGCATCTCTTATTTTGTTATATTTCGTTAAGGAAAAACCTTTAGGCCGGTCAGGTGTGAAGATTAATTTTACATCAGCCAATCAACAAACGCCACGTAGGCATCCAAAAAAGAATTGATCTAGACCTGCATACACCGAAACCTCTCCCTCTCGCTTCCCCATTTGCACTCAAGACCTGAAACCTCTCCATCTCCTTCTTTCTCTTCCTCTCCCTCCCCCATTTGCACTCAAGATGCCAACAAAAGCACACAAAAAAAGTGATCAAGCGAGTGGGTTTTGGGCAAACGCCACGTAGACATTCCTTTACCATTTTGGGTAGTTTTGTTGGTGTGGGTGCCTTCTGCATTTGTTTCATGGAGTTCTGCAAGTGGGTTTTGATCACAAGGTGTTGCTTTGAGCCTCTGAGCTCTCTTTCATCTGCCTTACGAGCATGTTGGATTCGCTAATTTTGCGGATTGAAATTGATACACAAAAGCACAATTACTCGTTAAAAAGAAAGAAGCTTCACCAAATGGCACACAAACGCATTGCCTTCTTTTTATTCTTTGCTACTTCTCTCACACAAATGGCACACAAACACAAATTGCTTGAGTGCAGATGGGAAAGGGAGAGGGAGAGGTTTCAGTGTATGCGGGTCCAGATCAATCTTTTTGAGATGTCTATGTGGTATTTGTTGACTGGCCGATGTGAAATTAATCTTCACACCTGACCGGTCTGGAGCTCTTCTCTTTGGTTAATTCTTCTAAAAAGTTGCAAGACTCAATTTTATTGTCTTAGATCACTAGAACTTGGATTCTAAATGGAAATTTCTAGGTGTGTAATTTGATTGAGTTTGAATGAATAGTGGCTGATCAAGTTTTATTTATTTAATTTTTATTTGAATCATGTTGAGCTCAAGTTTATCATCAAGTCATTTTTCTTTTTCTTTTTTTTATAACAGAAACAACTTTCATTAAAACAATAGATTGGTTAAAAGCACTATCCACCCATACAACTTCTTTCACAAAATTTGGACAAGAGCCCAACCACATTGATACATCTTGGATATGCCACACATACCTTGCTAACCTGTGAGCTGCCGAATTACCCATGCAACCAATATCTCTCATAGTGCAGCTCCTAAACTTTGTGAGGAGATGCTTAGTCTCCTTAATGATGTTCCCAAGTAAAGACCATGAGTCCGTGTCCTTGTTCAACTGGTTGACCATAAGGAGGGAATCACTCTCCAGTATTAGGTCCTCAATGCCCATCGAGAGACATAATTGGTGGCCTCTCAACATAGCCACCAACTCTATCTCAGTTGGATCATTCACCTTAGATTCCTTCAGCACAGTGCTTGCATCATCTCTTAGAATAATTCCCACCCCTGCTCTGTGTTGATTCAAGAAGATGGCCCCATCGACATTCATCTTTAAAACCCCTGGAGGAGGTTTGCATCATCTCACCGTACGCTTCACTGCACTCCTTCCCACTCGTGTGACATTTTGGTGCGCACTAAGTAGGGACCAAGCATGTTCTAGAGACTGTGTTGGAGATAGACATTTCCCCTCGTGGAACCACTGGTTTCTCCTATACCAGAAACTCCAAGTCGTCACCACAAACAATTCCATGTCCTCCTTCTTGCCTCTCGAGTAGATCAGGAAGATCGTATCAGTGAAGCAATTGCTAGTGTCAAGAACTCCCAATTCCACCAACCTGGGAAAACTACTCCAAGCTACCTAAAGTTGAGGGGACATCACCAAGGCATGTGATGTATCCTTTGTTTGGGGGTGACAAAACTAGCATTGGTCATTGGAGAGGACCTGTCTACTCTTCAAGTTTCTCCAGGTTGGGAGCTCCTTACAAGCTCGCCATGCAAAAATTTTTATTCTATGAGGGATCTGCATGTTCCAAATGCCTTTCCAAACCATCTTTTGGCTACTGGCAGTTGAACATTCCCCACAAGTGATCATCATGTCAAATTTTATGTTAATGGACAGTTGATTTATTATTCAAGTGTGTTTGAGTTTGTTGTTGAGGTATTCACTACAACAAATATCTTCTTCTTTTTTCTTTTTTCTTTTTCCTTGACGAGGTATTTTGGAAGAAAAAAGTTTCAATTTCGTGCGAAGAACTCTTTCTCCACCAATTTTAATCGTGGGGAGCTCATGGTATAAAACTATTCAAAAAAGTATCATTTTCCACCAAAAGCCCAACTCGTGGGAAATACCTACATTTTCCAGTAAAGAAAACTGCGGACAAAGGCTTCTGAACTTGTCGAAAATATGATAGCATTTTGATATGAATTGTGGGAAAACGTATTTCTCACAAAATACTTTCGCTGCAAATTATATTTTCGGCAAACAATTTCGTTGCAAATGCATATTTGTGAACAACTCTTATAAATATTTCCAACAAAAAAATACATTTTTTGCTAGTTATATCTGTTGCAAATGTTAAAATATTTCAGAAAAATAAAATTGTAAAAGTAAGAAAATGAGACTGAGCCAAAAGTATTCAAAAGAAATGGTTTGATATAAGCTAAAAGTCTATATACTATCATGGAGACCCAAATTCAAACTAATAATAATTTCAAAAAAATATATAAAATTATGCTAACATGTTTGTTTCGAATGTGTTTCTCCAGCATGCAACCACTGCCAACTTTTAACACGTAGACCGAGAAAGGCTTGGAGGGTATAAATGCTTTTGATGTCTAAGTCAGATTACTTCTAAGTGAAATAAAGAACGGAAGTTCTATTCACTTAGCTTATTAGTCTTTCTCCTCTCATATATATCGAGGTTGGAGTGAGTTTGCCCTTACTTTTGTAACAACATTATCTCTCGTTTGAATTATGTTTGGGTTAATGACTTGAACTCTCCTCTTTTGATTTCGTTTGACCGTGGAGGGAGTATTTGAATATGTCTTATTGGTATAGAATTCATTGGATTTCCCTCCCGTGAACACGGGACCAATGTAGGAAGGGAGGCCCATATATCGTTCAGGACTCATCATGGGCTCCTCCTTTTGGGCCTGGGGCCCTTAAGTCGCGTAGGTGGGTTTTGGAGACTAGGGGAGAGTTTGGCCTCTCCAATTACCTTTCAAAGTCTCATCATGCTTCTCATGATAGGACTTATACTTGTTGGCGTTGTCTCGTTTCTTGAGCTACA
This sequence comes from Cyclocarya paliurus, assembly GCA_029856935.1. Taxonomy (NCBI): domain Eukaryota; kingdom Viridiplantae; phylum Streptophyta; class Magnoliopsida; order Fagales; family Juglandaceae; genus Cyclocarya; species Cyclocarya paliurus. The sequence continues at coordinate 19,758,839 of CM056946.1, read as the reverse complement.
GTTGTCTCAGATCCTATAAGCGAAAGGGGGGAAGAGTGCATTGCTTTGTTTTTGTGCCTCTTACTTTCTTCTTTTTGTGTCTGACACGTTTTCGTCATCATTAGTCCCGTCGTTCTGAGTGGTGTTGTCCTTATTAAACTGCTATTCCCTATTAGTTACTTCTTGTACTATTTTCCTCCTTTCTTCATCTTCCTGTGTCTCCATCTTGTAAAGCTCGTTTCAAGTCCTTTCCATCTTTCCACCTTTCAGGTTTATTCTCACTAATGGCTTCTCACAAATCTTCCCACACCCCTTAATTGAGCTGCATTATTGCATATTGTATACATTTAAAATCAATACATTTTTAATTGTTGAATTGTTTTATTATTAATTTTATATGAAAAAAATGATTAAGAGGCATAAATCCAAGTTGTAATTTAAATTGATTAATAGCATAATTTATGCTTGATGTTAATACATGTGATTTAATTTGATATTATTTCTTCACATGCACAACACACTTTTAATATTTTAGTCTAGTTTTATTTTATCTTTAATTAATTAACTCCACGTCTAGCACCACCGCGCTGCCCATGCACTGCTGTAGCTCACATGCACGCAATCCATCTCTTTAGGCCGTGTCGAGAGCAGTCCAACGTCACAAACCAACAACACCATCCTTTGTTTTAAGAAATAAAAACAGAGTAAAAACTTTGTTTTGGTATACGCTGCACATGAAGAAAAGAAGAAGACCACTACAGCTCGGCCACTACCTCCATCTCTACCTCTCAGAAAAGCATGAGAAGGATGAAAAGAAAAGAAATACGACAGAGAAACCAAAAATAAAATAAAATAAATAAAAGCTTCAGACAGAAATGGCCAAAGCACCTTCGGTTGGACGCACAACACAGAAAAAAAAAATGAAAAAAGAATGCTTCACTAGTAGTTGTATGAGCTGGGAGAGAAACACATGCACATGGACAACGAAGAGAGGAGGGCTACCAGGAAATTAAAAGAAAGAATTCTTGCTTTAATTTAGAGCACAAGCCATAACTCACATTTGGTTGAGATGGAACATCATGCATGTTTCCTGGAAGCGGTAGACAAAGAACCAAAAAAATAAATAAAATAAAAGCATCTTGTGGTCGGCCAACTCACATAGAAGAACAAAAATAATTTGTTTAGTGGGCAAGAAAGAAAAGGCTAAGAAGGTGCAGGACGAAAGTTGGTGAAATCACGTTGGACGAATGAAAAAAAGAAGAAGAAAGATGATGAAAAGAAAGAAAGAAGTGGACAGAAGGATTAAATGTTGGGAAAAAGAGAAGAGTTGGGCAAATCAATAAATGCATGTTGGCAGACAAAGTCTGGGTAGATGAAATAAATAAATGAAGAAGAAGTGCATGCCGGAAGAAAGAAGAAGAAATGAAGCTCTATATAAAGGACTGACACTGGGGAGTGAAACATAGATTACTTCGGAGGGAGTTTTGAGACTCACAGTTAGAAGAATTCATAGTTCATTTTTTTTAGAGAGTTTTGCTGTTCTTGTTGAAATGGACAGCTAAGTCCTTAAGTAAAGTTAGGGATGAACTTGCACAATTGAGAGTGTTTTTAGTTTATTTTTTATTCATGTGATTGTTCTTTATTAATGCAAACTCTTGTTTATCATTCTCTAATTATCAATAGTATTTTCTTATCTCCAAATAATCTTAGAATTGATTCATTTCATAGATTCAGTCATGCTTTTTCTATAGAATGGTTAAGATCCTTGATTATGTTTGGATTAATTCATTGTCTTTATTGATTTAATTCTTTGCTGCAGTATTGCCCACTAGGTATATTGTCGTCGTTGGGTTTTGTCAATAAGAATGTAATTCACAGAGTTTTAAAAAGTAGTGAATGATTTATCAAAGAGTTATTTTTCGATTAATGTGGTTTGTAGTTCTATATCTTCCAATTGTGGACTTTGGAGTTGAATCCCCAATTGTGTAATTCACTGAATCAAGAATAAATAGAAATACCCGATTTGTGCAAGGAATTCTTGATGCTTTGCTATTTGTAATTTAGGTGATCCTTATTTTTATCCTTGTAATTTTAGTTGCTAAATCGTATTAAAACCAATTCTTTCTTATTGATCATTAAATATTTTTCCTTAAGTTCTTTTTATTCTTTGTTGTGTTTTATTTAATCTGTCTCACTGAGAAATCAACACCCCAAAGCTGTGCTACAACTACCGCGTTATTCTTTGGGCGTAATCACCCCTTCTCGTGGTGCTAGGTCTTCTCAACCCTGCAACTCTCCTCCACACACGGAAGGGCATGAACCCCTGTCTTCGAGGGTAGTTGTTCGTTGGCAACGACGTCATGGTCCAATCTGGACTTTGTGAGGAACCATTATGGGATTCCTAACCTCGTGGTCTTGAGCTTGCCAGAACCTCGCATGGGGGTGGTTGATGCTGGCGGTCTCGCTGCTCAAGTGGCATTATATTCAATAATGTTTTTAATGGGGCTTAAAGTGCTGTTCTATCGGTCTGTCCATGATGTGCTTGATTTTCTGGGGCTTGCTCCTTTGCACCTCGTGCCAAACGCATGGAAGATTTTGATGACGTGTTGTGTTGTTTGGAGACAAGTATTGGAGCCTGTTGTGAGGATTACCTAGATCTCACAGCAAGGGAGTTTCTTTCTACCCATGGGGTTCGCCAAATAGACGAGGGAAGTTATGTAGTCTTTGGTCCCACACCAGTAACCGGGTGGTGTGTTTGGAATGTCAATATTCTCATGCTAAGGAGTGGCAACATAAGTTCTTTTGTTTTTGGTGATAGTTGGGAATTTTCTTCGAGCGAGGTTGCTCACTGTGAGTTCTTGATTCGAGCGGCATGGAGCCTTGTTCCTAATGATTGTGAGTTTGCTATTTTCCTTTTCGATTGAAAGGAGACTCGTCTGTGCCTAGTGTACACTGGGGTGGAGCAAAAAGTTCCATTTGGTCAGAAATTTTTTGAACCGTGCCAATATTAATAGGTTTGTGGTAATATGTATTTTCTGTTTGTATCGTGCGATTTGACATACATTCCACTCATGTTTCTGTTGGGGTTTCACTAATCGTGTCTACCATATTCTTACAGGTTTGTGGTTTCGTCTGGGCAGGGCTCTATGTTCGATCGCCAGGTTTTGAGCACCCCTTCCTTACTAAGGGGAAAAAAAGGGGATCCCCGACTATGGTGGATCGTAAAGGGAAGAAAGTGAAAACCCGTGGCGAGGAGCGTGAAGTCCTACTTAATCGCATTGAGCAAGTGGGAAAGGAGCTAAAGGAGGCTCAGTGTTGCAGCTCCAATTATGCTGCTTGCCTTACCAAGTCGGAGGTAGACCGACAGGAACTAGCTATTCAACTCAGCATTTCTTAGGGCGAGAAGGTTAGTGCCAAGGCAAAATGGAAGAAGGTGAAGTAGGAGCTTAGGAGCCATGACTAGCATTACATGAATTTACCAGAGATCTCTGAGAATTACAACAAGAGATTGTCAGACTCGGAGTTGAAGGTGACCGAGCTGGCCACTGAGCTAGAGGTTTCTTGGGAGGAAGTTGTTCGCTTTTCCCCTCAACTAGCAGTTTTTGTTCCATTCAGAAACGAGCTTGGGGCTTGAGCTACAGCTCAACATCAAACAGTTGAGGGAGCACCTGCTCACTCATCTCGGGTTAGATTTGCATGCGATGGATTGGAAGTCCCTAAAATCTAGTCGAGCTGCCTACCAAGTTTTGGATTCTCTTGGCCTTGATGGGATGTCATACTCTTTTCCACCCCTTAATGCTGGAGCTTGCCCTTGATTGGATATTTTGTTTATTTCAATGATTTTGATGTTATGTAAAACATTGAATTTGTTAATTAACGGTGTTTTTTGGCACCTTACTTTTGTCAATATACTTGAGCTTTCCCTTGTTTGTCAAAGATAATTGTGCTCTTCTTTAGAGGTTTATTTCGTGGAAAACCTTGAGTTCCTTCGTGCTGTGAGGCAAGGAATGTGTTAATGTGTGGGTGTTAATACTTGCTCGTATTTGGTGGGAGGCTACCCTGCTCGCTCTAAGGGGTTAGGAGGGAAAACACATAGTTGAATTGTTTTTCTCCTATGATTGCCATGTGTGAGTGGAGACACTCGGTTTGTATTTGGCAAGAGGTTGCCTCAACCGTGCTAAAGGTAAAGAGTGGAGATACTTGGCTCATGTTTGGGGAGGTTGCCTAGACTACACTAAAGGTGGTGAGTAGAGATACTCGGCTTATGTTTGGTGGGAGGTTTCCTCAGCTGCACTTAAAGGTAGGGGTGGGCAAAAACTCCAGTGACTCCGACTCCAACTGACATCCGCTCTGATTTTGACTCCGACGGAGTCAGAAAATTCAGAGTTCAGAGTCAGAGTTAGAGTTTGGAGTTGATCAAGACTCCGGATTGCCGACTCCGACTCTGATAAAAATATAATACATATAATATTACAAAATAAATGCAAGATGCTCCATTGGCCTAGTGGTTAAAGGCCCCTTTATTCACCTCCATTACTGGAGTTCAAGCCCCCCCACTACCCAACGTGACTAACTTTTTATTTTAGAGGCCTTTTAGTTAAACGGCATTGTAAGACCCCCCCAACGTACTCACTCATCTCTCATCCCCAATTTATTTTCCCCATACCCCACGAGACCTCTCTCTCCGTTTCTCACTTCTTCCTCTAGTCTGACTCTCACGCCGTTCTGCACTTCTTCTTCTTCAATGTTACTCACTTCTTCTTCAAATTTCAAATTGGTGCTGCCGTTTGTTTCAGTCTGACGAGGAGTACCACTTCAAGTCCGAAGCCAAGTCTTGCGAGGTTTTATTTTTTCTAACATTTGATCCCCTCTCTCTTTGTCTCTCTGTCTCTCCTTTAATCCATACATCTTTTTTTTTTCCTTTTATAACATGAGAATCAGATGAGATATATTTTATATTTCTGTCAAGATTTTTTTTACATGTTTTTGCTTGGTTCTTGAATGTGGAGTGGAAGTAAACTGTAAACACCGAATCTTGTGAGCTACTCCGAGTTGGGCTTCGAGTTCCATGCTCTGAGCTCCGACCATAGATCGGAGTCGGAGTCGGAGCACATTTTGGCCTCCGACCCCTGTTGGAGTCGGAGGTCAGAAACGACTACTCCGACTCCGTCGGAGTTGAAGCCCAGTCCTACTTAAAGGTAATGAGTGGAGACGCTTGGCTTATGTTTAGCAGGAGGTTACCTTGACCACGCTTAAATGGGCAAGGAGGGAAAACACTTTGTTGAAATGTTTTCCTCCTACGATAGCCAGGTGCGAGTGGAGACACTCAGCTTATATTTGGTGGGAGGTTGCCTTAATAGCGCTTAAAGGGGTGAGGAGGGAGAAACTTTGTTAAGTTGTTTTCCTCCTATGATAGCAAAGTGCAAGTGGATACAAATAGCTTATGTTTGGTGGGAGGTTGCCTTGACCACGCTAAAGGGTTGAGGAGGGAAAAATGCTCTGTTGAGTTATTTTCCTCCTATGATCGCCATGTGCGAGTGTGTTTGGCAGGAGGTTGCCTTGACCGCGCTGAAGGGGCAAGAAGGGAAAACAACTTGTTAAGTCAGTTTCCTCCTATGATCGCCAGATACAAGTGAAGACACTCGGCTTATGTTTGGTGGGAGATTGCCTCAACAATGCTAAAAGGGTGAGAAGGAAAAATACTTTGTTGAGTTTTTTCCTCCTATGATTGCCAGATGCGAGTGGAGACACTCAGCTAATGTTTGGTGGGAGGTTTCCTCGACCGTGCTAAGGGTGGCTAGTGGAGACACTTGGCTTGTGTTTAGTGGAAGGTTTCCTCGATCGCACTAAAGGGGGGAGAAGGGAAAATACCCTGTTGAGTTTGTTTCCTCTTATGATCACAAAGTGCGAATGGAGACACTTGACTTATGTTTAGCGGGAGGTTGCCTCGACCACACTAAAGAGGCGAGGAAGGAAAACACTCTGTTGAGTTATTTTCCACCTATGATCGCTAGATGCGAGTGGGCGAGAGGTTGACTATGCTAAAGGGGAAAGGAGGGAAAATACTTTGTTGAGTTATTTTCTTCCTATGATTGCCAGGTGTGAGTGAAGACACTTGACTTGTGTTGGATGGGAGGTTACCTCGACCTTGCTAAAGGGGTGAGGATGGAAAACATTGTGTTGAGTTGTTTTCCACCTATGATAGCCAGATGCGAGTGAAGATACTTGGATTGTGTTTGGTGGGAGGTTGCCTCAACCTCGCTAAAGGGGCGAGGAGGGAAAACATTTTGTTGAGTTGTTTTTCTCCTATGATCGCCAGATGAGGCAATCTACTTATGTTTGGCAGAAGGTTGCCTCGACTGCGCTAAAGAGGTGTGGAGGGAAAACACTCTGTTGAGTCATTTTCCTCCTGTGATTTCCAGATGTGATTTAAGGCACTTGGTTTGTGTTTGGCAGTCGGTTGCCTCGACCACACTAAAGGTGGTGAGGGGAGACACTTGGCTTGTGTTTGGCGGGAGGTTACTTCGACAGTGCTGAAGGGGCGAGGAGGGATAACATTCTATTCAGTTGTTTTCCTTTTATGATCTCCAGATGAAAGTGAAGACACTCGGCTTGTGTTTGGCGAGAGGTTGTCTCAACCTCGTTACAGGTTGCGAGTGGAGACACTCGACTTGTGTTCGGCGGGAGCTTGCCTCAACTGCGCTAATAGGGCGAGGAGGGAAAACACTTTGTTGAGTTTTTTTCCTCCTCAGATTGCCAAATACGAGTGGAGATACTCAGCTTGTGTTTGGTGGGTGGTTGTCTCAACTGCGCTAAAGGTGGTGTGTGGAGACACTCGGCTTGTGTTTGGTGAGAGGTTGCCTCCACCATGGTAAAGGGGCAAGGAGGGAAAGCATTCTGTTGAGTTATTTTTTTCCTATGATCGCTAGGTGTAAGGACATGTCACGAAATTCAATAGTTGTCTTTATTGCATCAAAACCGTTACATGCAGTAGCTTTTTTACTAGGGCATCTTTGAGGCATTATGATCCCAGTTTGTGGTTGGTTAAGATAATGTAGGGGCCTTCCCATCGCGGACTAAGTTTTCGTTCTTCCGCTGTGTTGACTCCCATTTCCTTCAGAACTTGCTCTTCGATCTTGAAGGATCTTTGGCTAACTCTTTTGTTAAAATACTACTCCATCTTCCTTTTTCTAGCTACCATCCTGATCTCTATGTTAGCTCTTATTTCCTCAAGAAGATGAAGGCTTTCCTCTAGTGCTCTCATGTTTTGTTCCTCGTTGAAATGCTGGGTTCCTCATTGCCATATGCCAAGGCAATCGAACTGCCTCCCATTATCTGAGATAATACTTTGTGGTATCCCAAATTAGCATACAATTGTCTTCCATAGGAATTCGGTGATGTTCTGAGAAGTTATTGTTTCCATGGCTTTGGCCTCTGCCCACTTCGTGAAGTAGTCAATGGCGATGATGACGTACTTTGCTCCTCCTTTGCTTGGTGGCTTGGGGCCCACTAGGTCAACCCCTCACTGGGATGGCCATGGGGGGGGGGGTGACTAATATCAGTCCTTCAAGTGGGTTACTTGGGTTGGTGCATGTAACTGATATTATGCGCATTTCCTGGTGAACTCCTTGGTGTCTCTGAGGGCATGCGGCCAATAGTACCCTGCCCTCATGAACTTAGCTGCCAGGGCTCTTTCCCCTTAATGATTTCAGCGTATCCCTCTGTGCCCTTCCTCCATAACATATTGGGCCTCTTCCCTTGACAAACATCTCAAAAGAAGGGGGGGCGGTGGTTTGGAAACCTCACTTGTATAGTGTGCTGTTAATCATGTTAAACTGGGCTACTTTACTCTTTACTTCGAACCTGATGGCTATGACTTCTACTATTCATGCGATCGTTTTACATGGTAAGGTTTTCTAATTTTTCCCAGATGTTGCCTGTGCCAGTCAGTCGACCTTCCAATTTTCATCCCTTGGGATGCGGTTGATCCAAAAGTAGCAAAGGCAATCGCACCCTTTGTAGACTTGTTGCAGGTATTTTTTAAGTTTCTCGTCTTTTGCTAGATACTCCCATGTCACTTGGCCAACTACAACTTGGGAGTTTGGCTTCATCTGAACTTCCTTTGTTCATGAGACTCTTGCTATAGCGAGTCCTACCAACACTACTTTATATTCAACTTTATTGTTAGTGACCTTGAATCCCAATTTTATGGCATAATATGTTTCGGTGCCATCCTCTGCTGTTACACACACCCTTACTCCCCCTCCTGGTTGGCAAGATGAGCCGTCGACATATATTTGCCATGATTTTCCCATAGGACCTTTTGATGTTTCATCAGAAAATTTTGAAAATTCAACTATGAAATCGGCTAGAACTTGCCCCTTCACCACGGTTTGAGGAATATAGTTGATGTCAAACTCACTTAATTCAATGGATCACTTTACTAGCCAGCCCGAGGTGTCTAGTTGATGTAGTACCTTCTGTAGTGGTGTTACTGTCACTACTCTTATGGGGTGTGCTTGTAAATAAGGCCTTAGTCAGCGGGCGGCTATCATTACTGCGAATGCATTTCGACTTTAAGGAATTGAGTCTTTGCCCTTCTGAGAGCTCGACTTATATGGTACACTAGCCTTTGTATGCTTCGTTGCTCACGTATGAGGGCGGTGGAGATGGCCTCCGGTGTGACTGATAGATATAAGAGCAGTGGTTCGCCTTGCTTGGCTTGACTCAGCCATGGAGGATGTGTTGGATATTCTTTGAGCTGTACATATGCTTTCTTACACTTGGCATCGTAAGTTTGTATTTTCTTTAAAATTCAAAAAAATGACAGGCATTTTCTTGATCGATTTAGACACGAATCTATTGGGTGCCACTATTTTTTCGGCTAACTTCTATACCTTATTTTGGTTCTTTGGTGATTTCATCTCGATGATTGCCTGTACTTTCTCAGGATTAGCCTTGATTTCTGTCTCTGACACCATGAAACTTAGAAACTTGCCCAACTGTACCCCAAACGCACATTTCGTTGGGTTGAGTTTCATTTTGTATTGCCATAACACCCCAAAGGCCTCCCTCAACTCTTCCACATGTTTCTTTGGTTATTTACTTTTGACCAATAGGTCATCAACATATACCTCCATGTTTCATCCTATTATCTCTTTGAACATCCTATTTACTAGCCTTTGGTAAGTCGGTCGTGCATTTTTTAAGCCGAAGGGCATGACTTTGTAATAGTATAGCCCTCGGTCGGTTATGAACGTCATCTTTTCTTAGTCAAGTTGGCTCATTCAAATATGATTATACCCTGAATAAGATGAAACTCAACATCCATGATTAGGTCTATTCAGGGTAATGGAAAACTATTCTTTGGGTAGGCTTAAGATCGGTGACATCTATGGACATTCACCATTTCTCGTTTGATTTTTTTACAAGTGCCTCATTTGAGAGCCATTCAGGGTAGTGGGTTTCTCTGATGAACCCGGCCTCCGAGAATTGATCTACGTCTTTTGCAATGGATGCATACTTCTTGACACTAAAGCTTCTTTTCCTTGCTTAACTGGCCTCACATCTGGGTTGACACTTAGTCGATGCTATATGATTTCCTAGTAGATTCTAGGCATGTCCTCGTGACTCTAGGTGGAAATATCCTAGTGTTTGGCAAGTAGCTGCTTTAATCATTGTCTCTCTCCACTTTTCATTTTGGTCCCAATTCTCACCATGGCTTCAGGGTGGGTTAGATGAATGGTGATTAATTCAAGAGGCTCGTCGGCCTCGCCTTGCTTTAGGCATCCTCGTTCCTTGCCTCCACTTTGTGCACCAATATTTTTGGTAGGGAAGGTGGCAAAGGCTCATTCAATGCTTGAGCCATGGCCATCTTCACGTCTCTCTCCCAATCCCTGAGTTCTTGTACATAACACTCGCGAGCAAGTACTTGCTCGCTGCATACTTTCCCTATTCCTGCTTCCTTGGAAAATTCCATTTTTAGGTGATAAGTGGAAGTAACAATTATGAGGGCATTCAATGTTGGTGTCCCAATGATGGCATTGTAGGATGATTGGGTCTTAACCACTAAGAAATCCATCAGTGTGGTGGTTGTGTAAAGGCCGGACCCTGCCGTCACTGGTAGGGTGATCGAGCCTGTGGGTTGTACTGCTTCTCTTAAAAATCCATTTAATGGGGCAGGAGTTGGGCATAACATGCTTTGGCTGATCCCCATCTTTATGAACACATCCCAGAAAAAAGATGTCAGTCAAGCTGCCATTGTCAATCAATATTCTTTGTGTGGTGTAATTGGCCACTAGCACGGTAACCACCAATGCATCATCATACAGATAGACTACTCCTTTGCAATCATCTTCATTGAAGGATATTGTAGCCATTGGTGGTGCCTTTGGCTGTTTTGTCTGTCTCCCGATGTTGAAGATTTCTCAGTATCTAGCCTAGCATGCATAGGCCTTTCGCCCTAAGGAGGTGGGGCCACCGCCCAAGAATCCTCCTGCGATTGTACGAATTTCTCTAAGAGGTGGATAAGCCTAGTCCATGCTATGCCAAGGAGCTTGGTTGTGGGGCTCTCTAGTTGCCTTTTCTCCCCTCGGGCTCTCACTCCTTTGGCACCTTCATTTTTTATCTTGTCTTCTTTCATTTGATCGCCTGGGGGGTGTAGCATTTTGGGCGACTAATCGTTCGAGCTCGCATTGATGTGGTTAGAGCTTGTTGCAATAATCGTTCTGGGGTGATCTTCCATTTGTTCTATCTTTGGTCTTCTTGGTGTGGTTAGAGCATGTAGTGTGTCTTTTGCATTGACAAAATCATTCGGCTTGTCCATGAGCTTGGGCAATGTAGTTGTGGTTTTTCATGCCAGCTTGGTCATAAAGGGACTTCTAGGCCAGAGTCTTTCTAACAAGACTGTTAGCGTGATTTTTTCATCTTGATCGTCATTCATCATCTTGATTTTTTGTTAAAATGCGCCAGGTAAGTTTTCAAGCTTTCATCTTCCCTCTTTTTCACGATGAGCAGAAATGCAGATGGTTTCTTGCTCACCCGGCTTGAGAAACGATGATCCAACCCAACCCGACCCGACATGGGAATATTTCGATTACCAATTACCTGATATGGAAAATTCTCCAAAAGAATCGGGTGTTCCAACCCCATTTTTTTTAATATTTAATATTTTATAGTTTTAAGATTTTAAGATTTTTTTTAAATAAAAAAAATAAAAAGTCCTTCTATATGTTTAATCTTCTACATAATTTAGCATATTTGAATTTCATATTTTTAATGGGTGACGTCACATGAATTATTGAATTAGGGATGCAATCTACGGCAGGTGGCTTGTTCACTAGCAGAGCATGCCTATGACAAATCCATGAATAGAATAGCCTATACACCATTTACGATAACAACACAAAATAATCTCAGTTTGAAGAAAACAACAGAACCTTAAAAATATATAAAGCATATTCAACCATCCAAATTAGTAGTTAATATATATTTATATATATGTATATATATACTCTCCAAATTAAGCATATTCACTGCAGTTCAGTTGCTAAAGTGATAAGTTCTACATGGAGTCATGGACTGTCATCTCCGTTTCTAAGAGGAAGTTGTAAAACTGCTAGTATCTATCTCAATTTTGTAGTTGCATAACTATTGCTTTCAAAGTCTGTTATATTTTCTCTATTTAATTATATTTTTTCTATTGCTCAGAAATTTCTCAGGAACATTTCGATAATTGCAACACCAGAAAACAAAATCAGAATTTTAAAAACTCTCTTGTATCTTTCTTTGAAAAACTGAAAAAAAGTTTGTTCTTCACTTGTCCTTCACACCCAACACATTCGGCCTTTACTTTTCCATCAACCAAATTAAATAAACCAAAATCAAAGCAAAATAATGTGGGTCTTAGCATTTTGTCACTTCCCAGAAAGGACAAGTAATCCTTTACCATTGGTTTTTGGTGTGTAATTGGATTAGTATTCACATTATACTGCACTGGAGTTCCATTAAAACCGAAAGAAATTAAGTTGCAATATCTAAGAAATAATTCTTTTGAATGGCTGATAATATAAATAATTCGACAAACAAACCTTTTCAAATTAAAGAGATGCATAAGTAATGAAAAAGTAGACCGCTGAATCACATGCATTCTATCCAGAAGTGGTGAGGTTTTTCAATCCCAAAGGTTGTTCTGTGTATGTGTTTTCTTTCAATTCCATCAGTAAGAAACTAGTTCCAATCTTCCACAGGGTGAAGAGGCTACAATTCAATATCTGCATGAACAAGTAGGGAGGGTCCAATTTAGAAGCAACCAATTATTCAATTGAAAAGAGCAAAAAAAAAAAAAAAAACTATGCCACTTGCTATCACATATTTGTTCTTACTTTTACACATTCCACAGCAAGAAGTCGATGACTTGCATGCTTTCAATTTGCAGTTTTGTCTTGCGGGTAGTTCCCTCTACTTTCTATTCTGTTCTAAATTGAGTTGATAGTGAAAGAGCAATAAAATGATATGCCTAATCTTGAGATTTCTCTATTTTACAAAAATTTAAGAAATGAGAAACGTGAATGAAGAACAAGATTCATTATTACACAATAAAGATCTCCCAACTGTAGGTCGTTTCTCTACTACAGAAGCTACATGTCGTCTTGCATCAAATCATAAGTCTGGGCATGGATGATATTGTATATTTTTCATGTATTTCATTTCTAGATTATTCTTTTTATCCAGTAGATATTTTCCTATTTTCTGTTAGTTTGTTATGCTTGAGATGTATATATATTCGCTGGTTGTACATCGCTACAGTAATGAGAAATAGAGGAATATTCAAGCTTTCTTCATCTCCTTCGTGTGAAATAGCACTCTGCCCTCTTTGATTTCTTAAACCTAATATGGTATCTAGAGCCTCGAGAGCACCATCCATGGAGGATTCTCCCGACAGCTCAAACGATTCCTCATCCTCCACGTATCTCTCTGTTCATTCCAGCAAACCATCAAACACCCACAATGCCTCAACCCGTTACCTAAACCTCACAAACCCTAACAATCCCTTTTGCCTAGACAATGGCGACAACCCTGCTGTGATTTTAGTCACGGATTTCCTCACCAATGACAACTATATTACCTGGTCGCGTGCGATGAGGAGGGCTCTTCCCATGAAGAACAAGCTGGGGTTTATTTCTGGCTCACTTTCTCAACCCACCAACCCAAATGATCCTCTTCTGGATCTATAGAACCGCTGCAACGATATGGTAGTCTCATGGCTACAAAATTCCATTTGTCCTTCCATTAGATCCAGCATTGCTTTTGTTGATGATGCCTGTGAGATCTGGCTCAATCTTGAGGATCGGTTTGCTCATTAGAACGGCCCACAAATCTACTAGCTCAAAAAGAACTTAGCTAGCCTTCTCCAAGAATCTGACACTGTAAGTGTTTACTACGGCAAACTCAAAACCCTTTGGGATGAATTGTTGATTTGTGATCATATCCCTATTTGCACTTGTGGCTCAATGAAAACATTATCCGATCGTTATCAACGTGATTGCGTATTTCAATTTTTAATGGACTTGCACGATAGTTATTCCCTTGTTTAGGATCAAATTATGTTGCTCGATCCATTACCCCCACTCACCAAAGTCTTCTCCATAACCAACAACAGGAGCGCCATTACCAGATGGCATCCACCAACCCTTCCCCTGACTCCTTGGCCTTTGCAATCAGAAAACCCTACCCGAACCCCACTAAAGCTTTCCCTCAATCCAAATCCAAGAAAGACAGAGCCTATTGTACTTATTGTAAAATCACTGGCCACACCCTTGATACCTTTTTTAAGGCTGGAAATGCTGAGCCACCAATATGTTCCCACTGTAACATGTTTGGACACACAATGGAGAAATGCTATAAGCTTCATGGCTACCCACCTAGCCATAAATTTTTCAATAACACACAAGGTTCCTCTGCTCTTGCTACTCAATCTGCCTTGAAACCAGAGACTATCAATGATGTTCAAATGGGTCTCACTAAGACTCAGCAGCAGCAACTTCTGGCATTACTTCAACCTCGGGAGCTTTCCACTGCTGTTCAGCCTTCCGCTAATCAGATTCAGTCCAATTTCCCTTCTACATCGACTCCTCACATCTCTGGTATATCACTTTGTTTATCCACCAGCACACAAACCACTTTGTCCAATACAGACATTCCTTAGATCATTGATATAGGCACAACAGACCATATGGTCTGTTGCCCCTCTTTGCTCACCTCCATCACAACCTCTATCTCTCAATCAGTTAGGCTCCCAAATGGAATTATTGTTCCTGTCACACACACTGGCACTGTTCAATTTTCATCTTCCATTTCTCTTAACAATGTTTTGTGTGTTCCCTCCTTCAAATTTAATTTGATCTCAGCCAATAAATTGGCTGCTTCATTCACATGCTACCTAGTTTTTTTTTTCTGATTTTTGTCTCATACAAGACCTTCTCTCATGGATAACGATTGGGAAGGGTGAAGTGAGGAATGAACTTTATTACTTGCTTAATACTGCTATTTCCCCCTCTACTCTGGTCTCAACACTTTCAAAATTCAACAAAACTCCACCAACAGCTTGTGTTTTACATTCTTATACTGTTACTGACGTATGGCATTGTCGCCTAGGCCATCTTTCATTTCCAGTTTTAAATATGATTGCAGATCCTATTGTAAAAGATCACATCAGTATCATCAATACAAAACCATGTTATGTTTGTCCACTTGCGAAATTTCATAGACTTCCTTTTCCTCACAGCAAACATAAAACAACCAGACCTTTTGAAATTGTGCATTTGTGACCTTTGGGGACCAAATTCAGTCCCTGCATATGATGGTTCTAATTATTTTCTTACCATAGTTGATGACTTTACTAGAAGCACTTGGCTCTATCTTCTTCACACTAAAGCTGAAACCAGAAAAAACATAGAATCTTTTGCCAATTTAATTGAAAATCAATTTGATTTCAAAATCAAAATTCTAAGAAGTGACAATGGCAAAGAATTTCTTATGCATGATTTTTTCAACAGCAAAGGTATTATTCATCACACTAGTTGTGTTGCCACACCCCAACAAAATGGGGTTGTGGAACGAAAGTATCAACACATCCTCAATGTAGCTCGGGCTTTAAAATTTCAAGCTAGTCTTCCTTTTGAATTTTGGAATGACTGTGTTTTAACAGCCACATACCTCATTAATAAGACTCCTAGTCCTTTACTTAAAAATAAAACCCCATTTGAACTTCTTTTTGACTCTCCACCATCATATTCTCACTTAAAAGTTTTTGGTTCACTATGTTTTGCCTCCACCTTACATCAAGGTAGGAAGAAATTTGATCCTAGAGATCGCATGTGCATTTTTCTAGGGTACCCCTTTGGTACTAAAGGTTACAAACTCCTTGATCTTGAATCAAGAACCACCTTTATATCTCGGGATGTCCTATTTCATGAATCCATCTTTCCTTTTCCAACATTTACCTCATCCAACCCCTCTCCCACTCTTGTTTTTACTAAACCCTTACCTAATTCACTTGACTTTCCCACCAATCCCCTGAATTTCAGCCCTGTCACACCTCAACATCTTGACCCTTCCATCCAAATCTCAACCCTATCTCAAACTCTAGCCACATCTCAAAATCAGATCACCCCACAAACCTCATCTACACCTTCCAACTTTGTCTCCCCTACCTTCCAATTTCCTTCAACCTCCTCACATGTGCCTGACCCTCCTTCTCCACCATCTAACCCCTCTCTCTGCAGGTCCACCAAAGTTAGAAGAGCTCCACAATATTTGCAAGAGTTCCACTGCAACCAGACCTCACTTCCAACCACTTCTCAGTTGCTGTCCAAGTCCAACATTGGTAATTCTTGTTCTCTTGCTCATTTTTTATCTTACTAGAAATTTTCCCATTCTTTTACTGCCTTTTCTACTTCTATTTCAACCATCTCTGATCCCACTACTTATAAACAAGCTGTGAAACACCCTGGATGGTGTAAAGCCATGGAAGCTGAACTCTTAGCCATAGAACAAAACCAAACTTGGATCATCACTGATTTGCCTCTTGGGAAAGAGGCTATTGACTGCAAGTATGTCTATAAGACCAAGTTTCATGTTGATGGGTCTGTAGAAAGGTTGAAAGCACTACTTGTGGTAAAGGGGTTTACACAACAAGAAGGTATAGACTATACCGAAACTTTTTCCCCCGTAGCCAAGCTTGTTACTGTGAGGATTTTGCTTTCCATTGCTGCTGTCAAGGGCTGGTTCCTTTTTCAATTCAATGTCAATAACGCATTTCTCCATGGAGATTTGGATGAGGAGATTTATATGCGTAAACCACCCGGTTACACCAAAAGGAGCCCCAACCAAGTATGCAAGCTTCTTAAAAGCCTTTATGGCCTTAAACAAGCTTCACGGCAATTGTACTCTAAATTTTCTCCTCACTTATTGCCTTTGGATTCCAACAATCTAAAGCTGATTACATTCTTTTTACTAAACTAGATGGCACTTCTTTCATTGCACTTCTAGTTTATGTAGACGATATTATTATTGCTGGAAATTGTTCCTCTTCCATTGCCTCCCTTAAATGCTTCCTTAACACTAAATTTAAGATCAAAGACCTTGGTTGTTTGCGCTATTTTCTTGGCTTGAAAATTGCAAGATCTTCCAAGGGCATTCACTTGTGCCAAAGAAAGTATGCTTTGGACATTTTGGCTGATTCAGGGACACTTGGCAGCAAGCCTCTTAAACTTCCTCTTTAGCAGAATTTCAAACTTAGCAAGGATTCTGGTGTTCCTCTATCAGATCCGAGTACTTATAGATGACTTATGGGTAGATTGTTGTACCTCACAATCACTAGGCCTGATCTATGCTATGCTATCCAGCTTTTAAGCCAATTTATGAGTCATCCAACAACATCACACTTGGCCACAACACATAAGATTCTCAGATATATCAAAGCTGCTCCTGGTCAAGGCATATTGCTCTCATCCTCTTCTCCACTTCAACTTAGAGCATATTGTGACTCAGATTGGGCCTCATGTCCTGATACACGCCGTAGTGTCACTGATTATTGTGTATTTCTTGGAGCGTCTCTTGTTTCTTCGAAGTCAAAGAAACAATCTGTGGTTTCTCATTCCTCAGCTGAAGTTGAGTATCGCTCTATGGCCTCCACATGTTCTGAAATTACTTGACTCAAATATATTCTCAATGATCTTCAGATTCATCATTCACAGCCAGTATTACTTTATTGTGACAACCAAGCGGCTCTTCATATCGCTGCCAATCCGGTTTTTCACAAAAGAACGAAGCACATCGAGTTGGATTGTCATTTGATAAGGGATAAAATCCAAGAAGGAAGCATCACCACTGCACATATTGCCTCAAATAGCCAACTGGTTGACATTTTTACCAAGGCCTTACCCTCATATCTTCTTTGATTACATTTGTCCAAGGTGGGAATAGTTAATCTCTATTCTCCATCTTGTGGGGGGCTATTACACAATAAAGATCTCCCAACTGTAGGTCGTTTCTCTACTATAGAAGCTGCATGTCGTCTTGCATCAAATCATAAGTCTGGGCATCGATGATATTTTATATTTTTCATGTATTTAATTTCTAGATTATTCTTTTCATCCAGTAGATATTTTCCTATTTTATGTTAGTTTGTTACGCTTGAGATGTATATATATATTCGCTAGTTGTACAGTGCTACAGTAATGAGAAATAGAGGAATATTCAAGCTTTCTTCATCTCCTTCGTGTGAAATAGCTCTCTGCCCTCTTTGATTTCTTAAACCTAATATTCATACCCAATTACTTGAAAGTGAAAAATTGTATATATAAAAGTTAACTTTGAAGGGATTTTCTTTTCAATGGCAGTCCAGTGCTTGACCATTGTTGTCGATAAAAGCCACTCATCCATTGAATAAGAAGCATATTTTTCTACTATGTTATGATTTGATTTGAAGCCAGTTCCTATTCCAAAAATTGAAAACACCTACAGAAACCAAAAATACAACCAAAATCAAAATAGGGACAATACCATGCAAACCCTAAGCCTAGCACCTAATAAAATCAAGCCACCAAATCAAATAAAACCAAGACTATCAGTGTTCCTTACCTTCGATCAGTGTTGTTCGGTGCTTGTAAAGTGAGCTGTGAGAGAGAGTGAGCTGCTAGAAAGGGTAAGACAGAGAGAGAGAGAGAGAGTGAGTTGCGAGCGAGTAGAGTTAAAGAGAGAGGGAGTGTGAGTTGCAAGAGGAGAAAACTTCTGAGAGTCGAGACTCGAGAGGAGCTCAAGAGACGGAGACTGTTGAGCAAGAGAGAGGGAGCTGGACTTCAGAAGAGGAGAAAATCAAAATCGACGCCGTTTTCGGTTAGTAAATGGGTATCGGGTATTTACTTGATTAGGATCAAACGGGTACGGGTAACTTCGATTCTGATTTTTACATATAAAAGGGTCAGGTCGGGTAGAGAAATTCGGGAGTGTCAGGCGAGTGGTTTTTTTATCAGCCCTACTCCTTCTCCTTTACTCACCATGAATTGGGTCAGAAATTGCCTCCCCAGCACCTTGAAGCTTTCTATGGACCCTAGTTATAGTGCTTTAAACCACCCATATGCAGATCCTTTCAACGTTAGAGGAATCTTCTGACATGCAATTTCGCTGGTAACCCCATGGAGCGTCGTATGTGCTTTGGATGTTTTCAGATGCTCAACAGGGTCTTGGACCCATCATACATTTCCATCAGTGTGACCTTGAACTTTGGTGGGAGTGGTACTACCATGATTTCCTTGTTGTAAGGTAGGTTAGTGCTAGTGAGTAGCCAATCTATCAAGGAGGATGCACCTATCTTTCACGCCATTTCCTAGAACTTGTCCATGAGGCTCTGTAGATCGTGGTGCATTTTCCTTTTTTCTTCATCATTGTTGAAATGCCTGCCCATGCTTTGTGACTCCCCTTCTGGTCTATCAACTTGGCTTGGCAAGACATTTTTGCCCGATACCGTATTCCTGTGCTTTAGGGCTTCATTTTCATGCAGTAATGCCTCCAATTCCCCAGTTACGTTCTTCAACTTATCCTCTAGTTCTGCTAATCTATTCTCCATGCTCACGAACGTTGCCTCCTGGTCGTTAGTTGCTTGAGAGCGTGTGATGGAATGCATGCGAAAAGCACGTTGTGATGCAGAAAAAGTTATTCCACAAATGGTGCCAACTGTTTTGGATGTGTTTTGCACTCCTACACACGCTCACCACCAACCTGTAACACGTAGACAGAGGAAGGCATTGAGGGCATAAACGCTTCGATGCCTAATTTAGATGACTTCTGAGTTAAATAAAGAACGAAAGTTATATTCACTTACTTGATTAGTCTTTCTCCTCTTATATATATAGAGGTTGGAGTGGGTTTTCCCTTGCTTTTATAACAACCTTATCTTTCTTTTGAATTATATTTGGGTTAATGATTTGAACTCCCCTCCTTATATGATCTTGTTTGACCTTGGGGGTGTATTTGAATCTGTCTTATCGGTACAGAATTTGCCAAATTTCCCTCTCGTGAACACAGAATGAATCTAGGATGGGAGGCCCAATTGTCATTTAGGACTCATCATGGGCTCCTCCTTTTGGGCCTGAGGCCCTTAAGACACATAGGTGGGTCTTGGAGACTCGGGGAGAGTTTGGCCTCTCCAATGTTCACCAACTCACACATCATCCATATAATAACAAACAAGAAACCTAAATAACATGTTAATTACATAAATTGAATACCATAGGAGAATGATCTTCTAAAAAATATGAAGCTGCATGTAACTTGTATATATTCTCCTATCAATTGGTCATGCCTTAACCTTGAACAAATGAGCTTATCCCAATGAAGAAGTAAGCAACCTTGAATAAATCAACTATGCAAATGGAAAAGATCTATGAATCTACTAAAACACTTAGTAAAATGTGCAAAACAAGGGCACAATCTTAGTCAATCATATTTAAACTTGGATGACTAAAACATGCCTCACAAGAACTAGAACAACTACTTGACAGTAGGATAAAAGAATTCAAATAACTTGTGTCCCTTGAGCATTAGTAGTGATACAAAGAAAAATGAAAGGAAAAGAGTGGCTGCAGATCCAGAGTCATCAAATGATTGAAAACATGAATAAATCAAATACACAATTCACAGTAAATAGGACAAACTTTATAGATTAAGAAATACATACAAATGCATAGATACTCTTATATTCTAGGACCCTAAGAAAGAGTACCTTTTGGCATGGTGCGATCTTTTGATTGGATTGGTCTTTGGCTTGGATGCTAATGGAGTCCTGTATCCAAAGGACCCAATGGCCCTACTAATGGCTACATTAGCTACATGTTAGACGTAGACTATTGCATTACAGTCTTCATGAAATAGAGCCCTTCTTTATTTGTTTCCTTCAAAAATTTTGCAGTCCATGCATTTATAGTTTTTAGAGCACAACATATTGGCTTGGAAGCGCTCACAATATTTCTTTAGGCACCCTGATTTCTTACAGTGACATCCTTTGTTGTGCTTTCCCAAAACTTGAGCTTTTGCTACATCTTCCTGGTGTTTTAAAGAAATAATCATTGCATGCTAAAATAGTTTAAAGAATTGAGTATATTATTGATTGATTTACAATAACATGCGGTGCCTAATATATATAGATGTAAGCCAACCAAATCCCATAATCAAAGGAGAAAATATGTTGACATTAAAGATGGAAAAAGGAGCTAGATGTTTGCATGATTTGTGCAAGCAATGAATTCATGATCTGGGACTTTATTTGTAGGATGTGCTGGAGCTTTATCCTTGGGAGTCTTTATTGGAGTATTCTTGGAAGTTTTGTTGTCATGATGCAAGCTCAACGGGGAGGGACAGACAGTGAGCTTGGTACAAAGAGCAGAAAACTTTGGTGCAACAAAGGGCTTGGTAAGTATGTCGATAGGTTGATCTTTACCAGAGATGAAGTGAACATGACTATCCAAGACTAACTCTTTCACAAATGAAGTGAAAATCAATAGCAACATGCTTGGTGGGAGCATGAAAAATGAGATTAACAGAGAGGTAGGTGGCTCCAATATTATCACACCACAATGTGGAAGGTTGATGTAAATAGGCACCAAATTCCTGAAGAAGATCCTGCAACCAGATTAATTCGACAGTGGAATTGGCTAAGGCTTTGTATTCAACTTTGGTACTTGACCGGACAACTATATGTTGCTTACGAGAGCTCCAAGAAATTAAGTTGCTACCATGAAAAATGAGATAGCCACTAGTGGAGCGGTGATCATCGGGAAAACCTATCCAGTCAGCATTAGAATATGCTTGTAAGAGGTTGGAAGAACTGGGAGTGATGTGCAAACCATGCATGGAGGTGGCTTCGGGATATTGAAGAATTCTTTTGACAACAGTCTAATGGTTTATAGTAGGTTGGTGCATGTATTGGCACACACGGTTGACAACAAATGAGAGATTGGGTTGGGTGAGTAAGACATATTGTAAGGCACCAACACTACTACGATAGAGAGTAGGGTCATGAAAAACATCACTGTCAAACAGACTAAGGTTGTGAGATGAAGACATGGCAGTAGCAATAGGCTTGGCATTAATCATATTGGTTCAGTGAAGAAGATCCAGAATATATTTCTGCTGAGAAAGAAATAAGTCTTTAGAATTTAAATGAGCTTAAATGCTGAGAAAATAATTTAGCTGGCCAAGATTATTGATTGGTAGATTAGACCGAAGATGGTGTAACAGGCAGTCAATTGCTTTAGTAGAGGACCTGGTGACAAGAATGTCATCAACATAAGCTAAAACAAAAAGCTCCAAATGATTTTTTCTATAGATGAAGAGGGAGTTGTCGGCTTTGGAGGAAGTAAAACCAAATTCAAGAAGACGTGAGCTCAATTTAGAGAACCAGGAGCGAGGAGCTAGCTTGTGGCCATAGATGGCCTTTGGAGCTTACATACACAATCAAAATATTGTGGGTGTACAAAGCCAGGTGGCTGGGCCATGAAAACTAATTCTGAGATATCACTATGTAAGAACGCATTATGGACGTCAAGTTGTCTAATTTGCTAGAGATAGCATTAGCCGAATGGTCTATGGTTTAACAACTGGACTAAAGGTCTCTCCATAGTTGAGTCCAAGGTGTTGATGAAAACCTTTGGCCATCAATTGAGCCTTATGGCATTGAATACTTCCATCAGCATTACGTTTCAAGCGATTGACCCATTTACATCCTATTACGTTCATTTTGGGAGTGATCGGGACAAGCTGCCATGTACCATTGTGTAAGAGAGCATCAAATTCTTCATTCATAGCTTGTCTCCATTCGGGATGTTTAGAAGCTAAGGTGAAGCAGGTGGCCTCATGGTCGACTAAAGCTACAGTGGTGACTAGTGCATGCGGATAAGGAATAGTGCCATCATTATGAGCTTTGGGGCACTGAATTTGGTTCTGAATTCTTGTCCGTATGGCATAGGTACATGTAGCTGCTAGTTGGGTGCTGGAGCTTCTTGGTTGTGTAGAAATGGCTTCAGGTGGATTAGAGGAAGGGGATGATGTTGTGGCAGTGCGTGGGACATTGGCATGCGAGTTTATTGATGGAGCTGATGGTGTGGTGTCATGTGATAGTGGTGAATTAGACGAAAGTGGGCTTTGTGCAGAAGGTTGATTACATGCTGGTAACTACAAACAAAAAGGCAAAATGGCCTAGGATGATTGGGTAGTGTAGGACGAGCCAGTTGGACTAGAGACCAAATCTGCAAATGGGAACCGAGTCGCATGAAATATAACATGCTGAGAAATGTACAAACGGCTAGAGGGTGTATGAAGAAAATTGTAGTATTTGTTAGAAAGGCTATACCCAAGGAATATGCAAAGTTAGGAGCGATAATCAAGTTTGTGGGCAGTATATGGTTGAGGTTGGGCCAACAGGCAGATCCAAAAGTCCTAAAAAAAGTATAATCTGGTTTGGTCTAAAAAATGCATTCAATGGGTGATTGATTTTGAATTACAGGTGGTGGAAATTGACTGATAAGAAAACAAGCCGTTTGAAAAGCATATGACCAATATTTTTGCGACATGGGCATGAGCTAGGAGACATAAACTTGTTTCAATAAGATGACGATGTTTACGTTCAACGGAGCCATTTTGGTCATGAGTGTGGGGACAAATGATCCGATGAACAATACCAAGATATAAAAAAAATGATTTTAGTCGTTTGTACTCCCTACCCCAATTGGTTTGAACTGATTTGATTTTTCTACCAAATTGACACTCAACAAGCTTTCGAAAAGTATAGAAACTGGGTTCAACCTTAGATTTTTTTGGTCAATGGATAAAGCTACGTAAATGTTTTATAGTCACCTAGAAAAATAATAAAATAAAGATAGCCTTCGATAGAGGGTATGGGTGAAGGTCCCCACACATCGAAAAAAATCAAATCTAATGGATTTTGAGAACGAGAAGGTGATAAATACAAGGGTAAATTATGACTTTTAGCTTGTTTACAAGAATTGCAAATAGCAAAAGTCTTATTGCCAAGGACATGTAGTTTATTGGAAAATAAAACAGGCTTGATTAAATGAAGAGAAGGATCTCCAAGTCGACTATGCCAAACATCAAGTGAAGCTCGTTCTCCAAGAAAGGTTGATTTGAGTCGAACGGTGGATGAAGTATTTAAGAAGGTGTAAAGCCCATTTTTAGTTGGCCCCAGAGAAAAGAATTTTCCTAGTATTGAGATCCTTCACACAAAAATAAGAGGGATGAAATTCAAAAAAGAAATGATTATGTTGAGTAAGTTTGCTAATTGAAATCAAGTTTTTTTTAATAGATGGGACATGCAAGAGTTGATGTAGAAATAAAATTTTGGATGGAGAGAAAAATTGAGATGTTCCAATGTGACGTATAGGCAAACCTGCACCATTGCCAACCATGATTTGGTCGCTGCCATTATAATCATCAACTTGAAGGGTTAAGTTGTTAAGATCCGAAGTGACGTGGTGAGTGGCTACTGTGTCAGAATACCAACTTGGATCTATTTGAGGAGATGCAGTTGACATATGAGCTTGAGGACTCTGAGTTTGCTAGACTTGATATGTGAAATTGAGTTGGTGATAGCTAATTGAGCTGCATTATTGCATATTTTATACATTTAAAACTAATATATTTTTAATTGTTTTATTATTTTATCATTGCTTTTAGATGGAAAAATTGTTAAGAGTCATAAATCCAAGTTGTATTTTAAATTGATTAAAAGCATAATTTATGTTTGATTTTATAACTTGTGATTTAATTGGGCAATATTTATTCACTTGCACAACACATTTTTAATATTTTATTTTTCATCTTTTGTCTAAATTTATTTTTATTTTTTTTAACTATTTATTTAGTTTATTTTCTTTGTCTAGTTTTATTTTTGTTTCTTTGATTATCATTTATTTTGCTAGTCTAAGTTTTATTTTATTTTATTTTCTGTTTTCAGGTCCCTCTAAATGGCTTGTCGTTTTTCTTCAGTAGAGAAAAATGACATGTTGTTTTCATGGCGAATGGTTTCACTGCTTTTTGCTAAACGACTTTTCATTTTGTCCATAGACAAAAACGAGAAACTGAACCTTGCATAAATCGTTTTTGTCATCTTCAACCTCCTGTTTCCAACACAATCTCCTTGCATGCGTTTAGCAGCTCCTCCACACATCGTGAACCACCATTGCGCTACCACCAGCTGAACCTTCACGTAACCTCCACACCACCTCTGTTTTTCCTCCATAAAACAGAGCACCGTTCACCACCCTCATTACCCAGTTGCAGCACCTTGCACATCCATGAAGCTACCTCTGCTCAACCTTCTTATGCACATGAAGATGCAGCACGAGAAGGGAAAGAAAATAAAAGGCTAAAGGCTGCTGTGAGACCAGCCGAAAATCATGTGATGGACAACTCACGCAGGGACCCTCGTGGCCTTGTTTGGAATATTTTTGCTATAGTGTTAGGATGCACGGACACAAAAAAAACTTGACGGAATCAAGATGAAAAACATAAAAGTAAGAAATGCATGCGATTTCGTCTGGACGCACATGAAGAAGGGATGCACTGCAGCAGAAAGAAAACAAAAGAAAAGAAAGCTTTTCGGACAGCAACGAAGAAGACGCTGGGCAATGGGAGATGAACTGGAAAGCCGATTCTTCTGCATGTGGGGAACAACACAGACAGACATAGGCCAGCGACATATGGAATATCTTTCTCAGTGGACGAAGACACGGCATGTTTCACTAATTCTTGTTGGCTTTTGAAGCCTATAAAAGGGCTTGGAATTAGAAGGAGGAAACTCATCAGATTTTAGGGAGAAATAAATCATTTAGAGTTTTTGTAATTAGAAGTAGGAGTAGAGTAGAGTAGAGTAGAAGTATTATTTTAAGTGTGATTTTATTTTCTAGTTTTATTATTTTTATTTTATTTCAGTTTGAAGTTATGATAAACATGCTTAAATTTTCGTACTAAGGTTAGAGGTAAAGTCTAATGATTTAAATATTGTTTTGGATCAACAATAGAGTTTATATTGTGAGTTTGATCAATTGAATGGTGTTATTATTAGAAACTTTGATTATCTATATACTTTTCTTGATCCATTGTGATTTTCGAATACATTGGATTTGTAAATGTTTCTACCATAAATTGTTTAAACTTAATCTTTAGTGATCGAAAGAATTTTTGGTGTTATTATTAGAAACTTTGATTATCTATATACTTTTCTTGATTCATTGTGATTTCTGAATACATTGCATGCTTGAAGAATCCCTGTGGTAATCAATTGGACTTGTGAATGTTTCTACCATAAATTGTTCAAACTTAATCTTTAGTGATCGAAAGATTTTTTGGTGTTATTATTAGAAACTTTGATTATCTATATACTTTTCTTGATCCATTGTGATTTCTAAATACATTGGATGCTTGAAGAATCTCTGTGGTAATCAAATGGACTTTTGAATGTATATACCATCAATTATTCAAACTTAATCTTTGGTGATTAGTTTTCTTGGGCTCATTTGTTAAATCTTCTAGTTAGACGGCATCATTATTCTAGTCTAACTTAGCTAAATTGATTGGAAACAATTTTCTAAATTATTAGACGGATCCTCGAAACCTTAGTCGTTCTCCATATTTTTTTATTTTTATTATTTCAGTTATATTCTGTTACTTTAAAAATCCTCATCTTTGTAATCTCCTCTTTTTGATTGCACACTCCTTTTAATAATCTATTTGTATTTTATTCTCTTTTTCACATTAGTCAATCCCTGTGGATTCGATCGTGTAAGGTACTACAACACCTGTATACTTGCAGGTAAAACTGCTTTAAATTTTTGGTTCATTATTTTGAGTGAAAGTTCAGCTACAACAATAGCACTTGAGTGCAGTATGACCAGGTTGATTGCAAACTTAGCAGGCAGGTCTTGATCCATTTGAGGATTGATTGCACCCATGTCCTTGTCCTTTTGAATGATTGTTGGACTGAGAATACTGGTTTTTGTTTCTAGTTGTTGAACCACGAGAATTACCTTGATTGGAAGATTTTCAAGACACTGTGTTGGCTGAACCATTAAGTAGGTTCAAGGTTGTGTGTTGTTGCTTCAATCGAAGTTCATAATTAAGGAGATAAGCATAAGTCTCCTAGATATTCATAGGTTCAAGTCGAGTGGTGAGTGCGGTAATGAAAGGATCATAATTTGATCCTAGGCTTGGAAGAACATAACTGATGAGTTCACAATCAGTGAGTGGTTGGCCTATGGCTGCCAAAGTATCAATATAAGATTTCATTTTTTTGGAAGTACTCAACAATGGAGTTACTGCTCTTTTTCATGGAGGATAAACTAACAAGCAAGTTGATAATCCTTGCATTGGACTACACAAAGAACATGTTTTCAAGTGCTTTCTAGACATCACGGGAAGTATAAAGACCTATGACATGCGCTAGAACTTCTTCAGACAAAGAGGAAACTATTGCAAAAAGAAAAAGTTGATCCTACTGCAACCAGTAGTGGTGATCAGGGTTGGGAATAAATTTAGAACCACTAGCATCATTGGCTGGTGTAGGAAGAAGCAAGCATGGTGTTGGCGTTGAGCCATCCACAAAGCCATACAAGTGTTAACCCTTTAAATAGGGAACCAGTTGAGCCCTCCAAAAGAGATAGTTCTCCCAATTGAGTTTGATGATGAGATGATTCATGTTGATCAGAGGAGGAGTTGATGTAGGTGAAGTAAAGGTGGAACCCATAGTTGAAGAAGGAGATGCCATGGAAGGACAAAAAAATAAGGATAGTGACATTGGTCAATATTGGCTCTGTGATCAGTGTTTTAAATACAGTACCTTACAAGCTAGTACGACTGGTATTTTCTGTACTGGCCACTGGTCCAGTATAGGTATTCTATATATTTCGGCCTTTAATTTTTTTTTTCATTTTTTCAAACTACAATCTCATTTTTTGACTCCTAATTCAGACTAAGCTATTTATAATTTATATATCTATGTATTTATGTATAATTTATTCATATATAGACTATTATTTTAGGATATAATTTATATAGATAATTTATTCATATATCGACTATTCCGAAATGGTACTGGTACCGAAATATTTCATTCCAGTTCCTTGATCGGTACGACATCTAGTAGGGTATTCAAAACATTGTTTGTGATATTGTAAAATAGTTTAAAGAACTAAGTATATTATTGATTGATTTACAATAACATGAAGTGGTAATATATACAGATGTATGCCAACCAAATCCCATAATCAAGGCAGAAAACATGTTGACATTAAAGATGGTAAAAGGAGCTAGCTATTGTGACTCCCCCAAACTCACGCTTGGGATGTAAAGGAGACTTGGAGTGTCGGGACATGCAACACAAGGTTACATACTCCCGTTCATGATAGTTAATAAGCAATGTATCCTAGTATGCAATAATCGCAGTGGAATAAGGGTGTTATAAGTCATGCCAAAATGAACTAAAACAACCTAATAGCATTAATAAATATTTTAAGTTCAAACTTAAGGATAGAATTTCCTTAATACAATTACTTAATCCAAGTTTCATGGTTAGATCAACTATTTCATATGCTTTGAAGTATGAAGAGACAATACTTATGAGTATCAAGATTATATCTAGTCTTCGCTCATGGTCCGACTCCTCTTCAACCATTTGTATCCAGTGGTGCTTCATTTTCTTCCTTTACTGGTCTTGACACAACTTCTATCATTCCGGGGGGAATGATAGTGGGTCCACAAGGGTGAGATTTACTTGAAATCTCAGTAAGTTAAACAACCAACTTGCACAAAAATAAGATATGTATGATTAATGATAAACATGAAATGCATGCAATGATATGTAGAAAAAAAATCCGTATTTATCTCCCATCCAGGTTCCTCAACATTTTTAAAAAAACTTTGATGCACTTTATCCTTCAGAGAACATTTTCACATTTTCATTTAAAAAAGATGACATTTTGAAAGAGAACATTTCATACCTCATTGCTTTCAAAAATCATAACATTTCATCATTATTAAAGCTATCATTAACATACGTATGGTAGCAACATGGGTCCCCATATGCACCCTGAGCACTTGCTGGTAACCGTAGCACAACTCATGTTGACACTACGTCTTTGTCTCCAGACATCGTTCTCAATGCATTGGTAATATAACATAATATCATAATATATGCACCCACAGCATTAGATGTCATAACATTTGACTTCACTCTGGCGTTCTTTAAAAAGAACTCATTCGAAACTCGTTGACTGTTCTTCATCAACTCAGGGGTTACCACTCCATTCTTAAATACTCCAGAGTGGACAGAAGAGTTCCACTAGGATAATATCTCATCCTAGCTTTTGGGGTCGTGACAAAAATTATTTTCATGCTATACTTGAAAGAGAAGCGCTTCCAAACGGTCCGGCTGGTTTTCCCCCCAAAACAGCCCTCCAATCTGAGCATGACACATAAGAAAAAATACACATTCTGAAATGCGGTAGACCACAGAGAATCAATCAAAACTTTCTCATTTGAACTGCCCAAAAGCATTTGGGTTGCTCACTGCTTCGCTGGTCAGTGCACTGCCTTAGTTTGACGCTGATGCCAACACAAACATCTCAGTCCGACACCGACGCTGACTCAACCATCTCAGTCCGACGCATCTCTATCGCCGATCTCCACCATCTCCGTCGATCATCTCTATCTCCTCTCCACCAAAACCCAATCAAACCAAACTCCACAATCAAGCCAAAATCAACCCAAAATCAAACCAAAATCCACAATCAAATGAAAATCAACCCACAATCAAACCATAATCCATTCAAAATCACAGTGAAAACCAAACCCGCATCTCAGATCATCTCCACCTCCTCTCCATCAAAACCCAATCAAACCAAAATCAACCCACAATCAAACCAAAATCAACCCACAAATCAAACCATAATCCAGTCAAAATCACAGTGAAACCATCGCAAACCCGCAATCTTCGGTTGTGCTTCGACTTTGGGTTGAGCTTCGACGAAGGGGGTGCGATTGATTGCCTTTGGGTTGAGCTTTGACCTAGGGGGTGCGATTCGAGGGTGCGTTTGGTGCGAGGGACGAAGGCCTGTGCGAGGGATGAGGGACAAATGGGGGGTGCAAGGGACGAATGGGGGTGTGTATGGTGCGAGGAGTTTTTGTTTGAAATTAGTGTTCTGATGTTTGCTGGTTTGGGATAGATATGGTGGAAGGCATACGTGTAACTCTATAAGTGGTAGGCTGTTTTTGTGTGAAAACCAACCGGACCGGCCCTGCCCTAAGGTTTTCTCTACTTGAAAAATATATTTCATAACATGTGTATATGTGGCAAGCTTTCATGTGAAAATGATATTGATATGCAATATGCTAAAAATGTTGAGAATTTCACATGTAAGGTAAACAAGTAATCAAATGTTCAATGATATTTCATGTTCAAAATGACATTTAATATGAATGTGGTGTTTACACAAGAATCATAAATAAATTATATAAGAGTAAGTTAGAAGCTAACTTACAAACTTTCTGAATTTGGAAATATCATAACGGCTGAAATCAAATTCATACTAAGTTAGGATTTTTACTATTATGGAAGACGTTCATAATCAAAAGGTTTTCAAAAATGGGAATTTACAAAAGTACCCATAAACTCTTAAAAATTGCCACTAAGGCTTTAATTTTTCACTATTTGCAAACAAATCTCAAATTTAACCAAACTTCATGGATCTCATATTTTTCATATTCTAAAACCATCTATACCCTTAGAATTGTAAAATTCAAAGTGGAACTAGCTCAAACAATCCCAACTTGTGGCATGCACTATAGTTGATGCCTAAGTGTGATTTCAACTATTGATCTCTATGCATGCATGTATATGAAATTATCTTTAGTCATAAAAAATCACTATAGTCCTTAATGATATGATAAAGGTAAATTATTTGGTGAGAAAGTTCATCCCAACACTTAATCATGGCTAAAAACCTTAATCTTCATTAATCAAGCATGATGCTCTTAGCCTAAACCACCAAGGCATGCTTTCAAAATTCACCCAAAACAGGTATTTTCATTCTTATCCCAATCACAAGATCTTCTAAATGCTCATTGATCAAGCCTAGGTGAAATAAATCAAAACTTCATAAAATAAGCATAATTTAATCAAAACTATGCATGCTTGATGCTCAACACAAGGTAGGATTAAAACCTATCATGGCATGCTTCTAATTTCAAAATCAAACCTTCAATGATCATTATAAGATATTAAAAAATCATATCAAAATATGCTAAGACATGCCATAGCTAAAATTTTCCCTTCAAACAATTTAAACACTTAATCCATCCTTAAGGAACCCGGTTTTGAATTAAGCATGGTAACTTCATCTAAACTTAACCAAAATTTATTCTAACACTAGAAAATAAGACTTGAAATGCAAAGTATTATCTAGGGAAATAAAACTCACAAATTTCGTGGCCCACTCAAGCTTCCAACACAAGAACACCAAGAACTTCAAGAGCACTCAAGCTCACATACACTTTTCGGTTTTGTGCTTTCTTTGGCTGAAAAGAATGAGTCCAAAGCTCATGATCACCATGAGGACCTCTTGAGGATTTTGTGGTTAAGGAGGTGGCATGTGGTGTCGCAGCCAAGGGCAGATGGGTTGTTGAATCTCAACCAAATCAGTTTGCAACTAGCTAACTTCCTAGGTGCAATCGGTTTGGTGTTTTGGTTTGGTTCTTGAAACCAAAATTGTCCAAGGCTTGGTCTGGGTTCAAAAAGGTCTCATGAGGTGTTTAAAGAACATATTTCCCTTGAGCAAAAGGCACAAAAAAGATTGGGCTTAAGGGCAAAATAGTCCATGCACTCAAAGGGCACACATGTGTGCCAATTGGTGTAGTTTTGGGGTTTGATATGTCATTTCCTCTAATGACATGTGTGGAGATTTATCTAGGATTTTAGTATGTTCTAATAGTGATGTAATTGAGTAATAAAATAATAAAATTTCAGATCAAAAGGTTAAAAATTATTAAGAAAGAAAATTAAGCTTCAAAACATGGTTTAAAGATCACTAATCTGGGATAAGTTTATTAATGATCTTAACTAATTTTAAAAATTAATTTGAGTACTTAGAATATGAAATGGGCTTGAGAAAACCCATGGTATGGTGTATTGAGATTTCAAATTGAAGAGTGAAATAAAACAAAACAAGGCTTTGACCCTTGTGGGCTTAAAAAGGCCATGGATGTGAGTTAATAGTCTAAGGGCTTTTGGATTTGAGTGAATGGGGGTCTTGTTTCCAGATTTTGAGGGATTAAAAGAGACCTCAAAATCCACAAGGATGCTTGAAAGGCTTTCCTTGGCTTAATTGGGCCATGGGTCAAATCTAAGCTAAGCTTGGCCCAAATGCCTTATGCCTTCCTCATACTTGGACCAAGGGTATCCTACCAAGTCTTGCACTCCTATGAGGCTTGCCTTAGGGCTTCTAAGGATTGACCCATAAATGTCCTATGATTTTAAAGGCCCTAATAGAATTACTAATGGCTTGCTTCTCTAATCCTTCATGCTTAATAAGTTGGGCCTAATACCTTCACTTTTACTAAATTAGGCCCAATGACCTTATGTCCTTTTTATTGAGCCTATTTTCTAGTATCCTCCAAGAAAAGTTTAAAACTTTATATCTCCCAAGTTGGCCTAAGGACTTTTTAACATCTTATCCTTAGCCCATCACATCTTTAGTGCATTAGGGCCCCAAAATCTTATTGCCTCTCCTAAGCCTTTATACCTAAAAAGTTTGGGCCCTTAGTATACCACTCTTTGGGCCTTTTCTAATTCCTTCAAATATTTAACCCAAATTGTTTAGCCCATTAATGTGGCAACCATCCAGTATGTCATTTTTCATTCTCTTATGGGCCTCTTGGCTTCTTATCCTCAAAATTAATAAAGAACTACAAATTCTCCAAAATAATATTACTAAACCAATCAACCTCCAATTTTTTTTTTTTTTTTTTTCAAAAATCAATATTGCTCTAGAATCTTCTAACAATTCTTCTAAATCCTGAGTATATGGCCTTTTTGCCAACTCAAGTATCCAAAGTTGTTCTTATTCTAGAATAACTCAACTCCTAATTAATTAGAATTAAGGCTACTAAGGTCAAGGCCTAAGGAGCTTTTTAGGCGGGGTGTTATAGCTATCCGCATGATTTGTGCAAGTAATGAATTCATGATCTGGGACTTTATTTGTGGGATGCGCTAGAGCTTTATCCTTGGGAGTGTTGACTGGAGTATTCTTGGAAGTTTTGCTATCATGATGCAGGGGATTTGAATTTGCACTATCATATGCCAATTATAATTACTAAAGATAATATGCTTGATCCCAAAACAAAAACAAATTCTACATAAAAGTTTGGCAAGTTTGCTTTGCACAAGGAATCAACACTTGCCCTTCCTTTTTCCTCCTCCACCAAAAGCATCCACATCAAGAATCAAACCAGATTCTTAGAAGTATTCAAGTTTAAAGGGCACTACCAGAAGTGATATGACAAAGTTTTATAAATCACGCCAAACCTTTAGCTGTAGAAGGGAAATAATGGTCTGTCTAACTAATTAAAACTATTCAAATTTTTGTTGACCTTGTCTTTTCAAGTTTATGCTGTAGATTATAAAAAGGTTATGACTTTAGTCACACAACTGCAGAGCAAAATATCACCTAACCTAAATTCCTTTGGTTAAAGGAACCAAGGCCTTCAACATAAGTGAATAAGTGAAGAAATATAATTAGATTAGTGTTGGAATTACTGTAAACTTGTAGATAGTTGTAGGCTTGTAGCTCTTAGCCAAAGAAAAGTAGTGATAATGGATGAATATTGCTTTTGTAAGACAAATAAAGACCTTCATTACAAGAATTCATTTTTCACATCATTATGTGAGAAGAGTAAACAACGCTCTAGTTTGGCATATATTAAAACCATGCAACCTCAAGCATTATTTTAGATAGACCCTCACCTTGGAGTTCAAGAAAATCTAAGATGGATATCTTCAATAATATTTGCACTTGATTTGCTTAATGGAAGTAAACAAGATAACTAAAACAATTTTCAAAATGTAAGAGAACCAAACAAACCACTAAAAGCTAGCTATGATGAAATTAGTAATAAAAATATGAAATGCAAAATCTATGCACAAATCCACATAAATGACCTGTCAAGCATATATCAAAATACTTAAGAAGATTACTTTTGTCAACATTTAGTTTAGTTAATGTCCATGGATGAGCACTGAGCAAGTGATATTGTTGCATAAGTTGGAGCCAAACTATATATCATCCTATCTTGAGATTCATGTGGATTACTAGCAATGTTTGGCCTGAAAGTGTTTGGATTGCACTCTAAGGTTGCTTCATCTGCTTCCTGCCTGGCTACCTCGTTCTCCACATTATTTTGACAATTAATGCAGTTGCAATTTTCACAATAAATTCTAGCTGCGAAGCACTCAGAATACCTAACAATTAAAAACTTTTGTTTCTTAATGCTCTAAAATAAGTAGGAAGAAAAGATTATGCATAGCATAACATATGTCAAGCATGAACTCAATAAGTTATCGGCAATAAACTAATAAAAGTTCAAGCAGCTATAATCCAATTAAATTATAAAGTAACATGGAAAGAATGAAGCCAATAAGTTATCAACAAAAAACACTAAAAGACCATTGCTCATGTATATGATACTTCCATAAAGGGAAAAACTAATATAAACATTTTATATATTCTCTACCCTATGTCACCCCACTATTGAGCGATTTTGCAACTATCCCTCTTTAAGGAATTGAGTTTAGCATGGTTTGATTGATGATACAACATCTTTATTAGGATTTAAAAGGATTTATGACTATGTCATAAGTTACACGTATTGTCTAGTTGATATGAACCCGCAGGAATAGAATCCCTTAAACCCACAATCAATTTGAAAACTCACCTAAGAAATCCTAAATCAAGTTAATGGACGGAGAATCTAGACCCGTTGAGAACTCATTTCAAGAACCTAGATTATATTAAAATCTAGACCCGTTGAGAAACCTATCCCAAGAACCCAGATTACAAGGAGGAACACCACAAAGGCTGTGATTTACTTTTGATAAGTTCAAATGTTCAATCAAGAACAAAAGGAGTGAACTCAACTCATAATGAAAATTCAATATTGTCTAACTCTTAAAATGATGCTACAAAAAGTATTTAAACCAAAACCTAATTAAAACCCTAGCCAAAATAAAGCCCTTTCCTCCAAAATACCCTTGAATGAATAGTGTCGCGGCTACAGTACTTCTTGAAACCATAGTTCAACAAAATAAAACATATGTGGGCAAGCATTCTCAAGCCCAATTATTTGAAACTAATAAAATAAATCCTTTAAATGATTTAAACAAATTGAAAGCCTTCAATAACAATAGGCCCAAACAATCACTCTAAGTCATATCTTCCACAGCTTGTATCAAGTGGATCAAACCTGGTTCTTCTTCTTTAAAGCCCATCTTGTGTGTTCGACTCTTGCTAACTTTATCCCAAGTGGATTGCACCAATCCTTGCATTATTTCCTTGATCTTCTTAGCTCTTGATCTTATAATTGGCCTATTTGGAACTTGCAAAGAATCTTTAGACGAGGTCCATATTGGTGCCCATCATTCCCCCTCTCCTCAAAAGGATTCGACCTCGAATCTTCACCTACATCAAAAGGATAAAAGTTAGAAACATTGAAAGTAGCAAACACATTGTACTCACTTGGAAGATCTACTTTATATGCATTGTCATTAATTTTCTCAAGAATTTGGAACCATCCATCTCCCCGAGGATGCAACTTAGTCCGTCTATGGGTTGGAAATATTTCTTTGTGCATGTGAACCCAAACCCAATCTCTTGGTTCAAAGAAGACATGCCTTCGCCCTTTATTGGCTTGGGAAGCAAACCTCTCATTCTTTTGGGCAATTTGAGGCCGTACCCTCTCATGAAGTGACTTCACTAACTCCGCCTTCTTTTGTCCATCCAAGCTACTCCTGCCATCAATAGGTAAAGGCATATAATCTAAAGGAGTAAGTGGATTAAAACCATAAATAATTTCAAAAGGAGAATATGAAATAGTAGTATGCATTGTCCTAGTATAAGCAAACTCTAATAAGGGCAATTGATACTCCCACAAATGTTCATGAAACACATTTAAAGTCTTCCTTGTACCAAAATGACCACTCCATTTATATGCAAACTCAATGAATGGCAAGCAATACTCACACCCATGGTCACACCAAATGTTTAAAATTCTTTTTATACCATAATGACCCAACAAACCACATCCATGCACTAGCATCTCACGCATAAGACTAGTAGGCTCACAAAGTTTATTCTCTCTAAACAGATACCAATCTAGTTTATAGCACTTACCAAACGATGCCTTCTCACACGCTCCATACACACTAGCAAAGTCATTATCTTTAGCATGCAATTCCTTATCATATTCAAATCTCAATAAGTTTGCATCTAAAATGAAGACAAGGACATACCTTCTTGCTAAAGCATCAACCACAACATTTTCCTTACCTTGTGTGTATTTGATTACAGGAGGAAAGGTATCAATGAATTCCTCCCACTTGGCATGCACTCTATTTAACTTACCTTGTCCCTTCAAGGACTCATGTTCGTCAAAGAAAGGTCGGGTAGGAATTGTCGCACCCGGCACAAAATCAATGTAATGCTCAATCTCTCTAATAGGTGGTGATTGAGCTGCATTATTGCATAGTTTATATAGTTAAAATCAATACATTTTTAATTGTTTTACTATTTTATTATTAATTTTAGATGAAAAAATGATTAAGAGGCAAAAATTCAAGTTGCAATTTAAATTGATTAATAGCATAATTTATGCTTGATTTTAATACTTGTGATTTAATTTGATATTGTTTCCTCACATGCACAACACACTTTTAATATTTTAGTCTAGTTTTGTTTTATCTTTATTTAATTATTTATTTTCTTTTTGAGTTTTATTTTATTTTATTTAATTATTATTTATTCTGTCTGTTTTATTTTATATTAACTTTTTATTTTATTTTATTTTATTTCTATTTTTTTTCTGTCTTCTAGCGCAGACTAAACGACATGTCGTTTGGTCGGCAAACCAAAACGACATGTCGTTTGTACTTATTCGGCTGCCTGAGGAAAACGACTTGTCGTTTAGTATTCAGACAAAAATGACTTGTCGTTTTTCCGTCAAAGTTTTTAATCTCCTCTACTAAACGACGTGTCGTTTTGTCTATGGACAAAAATGATACGTTGTTTGCGTCGTCTTCAACCTCTCGCATGCACACCATCACCGAAGCTTCAAGCTTCCATCCACGCCGCAACAACCACCCCATGAAGCCCAGTAGCACCCTGAAGCATCACCGTCATTCCAGATCGCCTCAAGCAACGCTGCTTAACACCATGGCAGCAACTCCTCCCTCGGTTGATTGTGAGCCATGCACTGCACCATAGCCATGCCCAGACTCCTCAGTAGCAACAGAGCACGCCGGAGAACAAGCCTCCACCGCCCAGTGAAGCCCAGCACACACCACCCGATCGACCTCCATGGCAGTTCACGTAACCTCCACCTTCGGCACCTACACAGCACTGCACCATGCATGTGATGTACCACCAAGCCCAGCACGAGGCCAAGCAGTTGACGAACACAGTGAACAACAAATGTTTTCGGTGGATGTGAGCTAAAGAGGAAGAAAAGAAAACTCAAGAGAAATAAATGAAAAGAAAAAGCCTCGGATGGAAATACAGTGAAATGAAAGTGCATGTTGCAGTTTGCATGGGCTGAACGAAAAGCAGAAGGCTTGCAGACAGAAAGCAGGTGCGGAACAGAAGAGAAAAAGCAGCTACCAGGAGACACGGCTTGGTGGAAGAATGCAAGGATGCACTGCAAGAAAAGAAAAAAATAAAACACATGTGGGAGTTTCACTTTCGGCTAGACGCGAGACACACAGATGAAAGGCCGCTAGCTGGAGGTTAGGTGGAAGAATAAAGAAATGAAGAAAAAAAAGAAATGGAAGACGCAGATGCATGTTGTGACACTGAAAGCAATGAAATAAGGGACACCAAAAGATAAGCATATGACTTTCGGCTAGCTGAACATACACAACAATAATTCATTCGGTGGAAGAATAAAATAAAGAAGGAAGAAGTGGCAGCTGAAGGCTTTTGAAGCCTATATAAGGCTCGTAAACCGACGAAGCAGAGAAAATCAGATTTTAAGAAATTAATTCGAGAGATTTTTGCTATGCTTGTGGATAGCTAAGTCCAAGTAAAGCTAGGGATGAACTTGCACAATTGAGAGTGTTTTTAGTTTATTTTTTATTTATGTGATTGTTCTTTATTAATGCAAACTCTTATTTATCATTCTCTAATTATCAATAGTATTTTTTTTATCTCCAAATAATATTGGAATTGATTCCTTTCATAGATTCAGTCATGCTTTTTCTATAGAATGGTAAGATCCTTGATTATGTTTGGATTAATTTATTGTCTTTATTGATTTAATTCTTTATTGTAGTATTGCCTCCTGGTATATTGTCGTCTCTGGGTTTTGTCAATAAGGATGAGAAGTCACAGAGCTTTAAAAAGTAGAGAATGATTTATCAAAGAGTTATCTTTCGACTAAAATGGTTTGTAATTCTATATCTTCCAATTGGGGACTCTAGGTGATGAATTCCCAATTGAGTAATTCACTGAATCAAGAATAAACATAAATACCCGATTTGTGCAAGGAATTCCTGATGCTTTACTATTTATAATTTGAGTGATCCTTATTTTTTTATCTTTGTAATTTTATTTGTTAAATTGCGTTCAAAACCAATTTTTCTTTTATTGATCATTTAATATTTTCCTTTAATTCTTTTTATTATTTGTTGTATTTTCTTTAATCTGTCTCCTTGTGGAATCGACACCCCAAAGCTGTGCTACAACTACCGCGTTATGTTTTGGGCGTAATCAGGTGGCAATCCACTAAACACGCCACTAGAAATCATGACCTCATATCCCTGCAATAAAAAGACAACAACACTAGGCAATGGTTTGTCAAGTTCGTTAGTAGTAAAATTTGTCTTAGCATAAAAACTCAATTTTTTCTTTATTTTTCTCAGATTTTTTTCACTCTCTCTTTTCTTTTCACTCTCTTGTTTTCTTTCACCCACTTTTTTTCTTTCACTCTCTTTTTTCTTTTCACTTTTTTTTTTTCTCTCACTCTCTTTTTCATCTTTTTTTATACTCTCAGCCTCACAAGTGTTTTTCAACTCATTTGCACTTTTCAATTTCACTTGATCTTCATCCATGTATTTACAAATTGAAAAAGAAACTAACACTTGCCTATTTACCCTAACCTCCCCACAATCATTCAACCATTGCAACTTGTATGATCTAGAGTGTTTCAAGATAGGCATATTCAATTTCTCAATTAAAATAGTGCTAGCAACATTAGTATAACTCCCCCATTTGTGATCATACTACATACCTTGTTGTTGATGTGGCATCTAGTATGAAAAACGTTCTCTCTTTGCTACTCCGTATCATCCACCTTGATTTCTGTATTGAAAGCACATTTGGTAACAAGAGATTCACCCGTCACGGGGTACTCCATTCCATCATCATCATCATTAGT
Source organism: Cyclocarya paliurus (assembly GCA_029856935.1). NCBI lineage: Eukaryota > Viridiplantae > Streptophyta > Magnoliopsida > Fagales > Juglandaceae > Cyclocarya > Cyclocarya paliurus. Next base: position 19,719,596 of record CM056946.1, on the reverse strand, counting down.
ATCAACCGACCCAAGCATCTCCTCACTATCACTTTCACTCTCAGTCATCAACTCTCCATTGTCATACATAATCATCACCCGCATATTTGGACATTGAGATGCGATGTGCCTTGAACCCAAATACTTAAAACATTTAATATCTCTATTTTGTGAAGGTTGGGATTCTACCTTGGGTTTTGATTAAGCCCAAACAATAACGCGGTAGATGTAGCACAACTTTGGGGTGTCGATTCCTCAGGGAGATAGATTAAAGAAAGCACAACAAATAATAAAAAGAACTAAAGGAAAATATTTAATGATCAATAAGAAAGAATTGATTTTAATGTGATTTAGCAAATAAAATTACAAGGATAAAAATAGTGATCACTGAAATTACAAATAGTAAAGCATCAGGAATTTCTTGCACAAATAAGGTATTTTTATTTATTCTTGATTCAATAAATTACACAATTGAAGATTTATCTAAAATCTCCAATTGGAAGATATATAACTACAAACCATTTTAATTGAAAGATAACTCTTTGATAAATCACTTGCTACTTTTTAAAACTCTATGAATTATACCCAGGGCAATATTGCAGCAAAGAATTAAATTAATAAAGAAAATGAATTAATCCAAACATAATCAAGGATCTTAACCATTCTATAGAAAAAACATGATTGAATCTATGAAGGGAATCAATTCCTAGATTATTTGGAGATAAGAAAATACCATAGATAGTTAGTGAATGATAAACAAGAATTTACATTAATAAAGAACAATCATATGAATCAAAAATAAATTAAAAACACTCTCGATTGTGCAAGTTCATTCCTAGCTTTACTTGGACTTAACTGTCAATTTCAAGAACAACAAAAAAAAACTCTAGAACCGAACTATGAGTCTATTAAAAACTCTTGAGTCTGAAACTCTTCTCTCAAATTCAATTCTCTCTCAGTCCAAAAACTCCCTCTCCTTTATATAGAACCAAAAAGGAGTGGTCTGCGTTTTTTTATTTATTTCCTCCCTGAAAACCCGTGAGTGTTCCTTTGAATTATTTCTTTCGACCAAATGAAGTGCAAGCTATATGTTTTCATCCACCACCGAAAGGCCTATAATATTTAATTTCTTGTTTCTTGTTGAGTTCCTTCACGTCTCTTGTGCACCCAGCCGAAAGTGCTAACATTCATTTTTTATTTCATCTGCTATGCAGCGTTTGTGAATTTTAAAACCATGTGTTTCTTCTTTCGGCGTCCACAATGATTGTTCCATGCCTTAGTGCGTTTCCTCTCCTTCTTTTTTTCTTCTTCTTTTGTTTTTATTCTTTTCAGTCCGATGCCTTCACGTTCCTACCGAATGGCTCTGGATCCCACAAACTCTATTCTTTTTGTTTCTTTTCTTCTCTTGTTTGCTGCACCCACCAGCAATAACACTTCGTCCATGTGCATGTGTTTCTTTCCCAGCTCATCCGACGTGTATTCTTCCACCAAGCTATGTCTTAGTGCGTCTTACCCATGTTTTGTCGCCCAACATGCATTTTTTATATTTTTTTTCTTTTGTTTCCCTACATCTTCTTCCTGTCTCTGGCACGTTGAAACCAAATGGAGAGAACTTTGAGAGAGAGAGATGGAGCCGAGAGGTAGAGAGTGCTGCGGTGCTTCATGATTTTGGTGGCTTCTTCTTGCTCTGTTTTTGGGTGTCAAAAATAGGGGATTGGTTTGGTTTTTGGCCATGCATGGTGATGGTGAAAGGTGGTGCTTGGAAGCGTGGTTAGTCTTGGCTATAGCTGTACAGGAAGAGGCTGTGGGTTGGGCAGTGCTAGTTGCTACAGGTTGGACGTGTGTGTGGAGAAGGCTGAACAGAGGTGGCTTGCGACGTTGGACTGCTCTCGGCATGGCCTAAAGAAATGGACTACGTGCACGATGAGGCTCACGGACTGGTGGTGTTTGGAACAGTGCGTGAAAATGTTGCCGTGTGTGGAGGTTATGTGAAGGTTGGGTTGTACATGCTCCGAACACATGCATGGAGGCTGGCAGAGGTGGTGCATTGTTGTGGTGCAGCATGGTTCACTGTGGTGTAGGGAGGTTCAGTGGCAGCGGCTACTTAGAGGTAGAGGCGCATGGTCGCTTCGGACGTGGAGGAGCTGCGTGCATGTGGTGCATGGCTGAAACAGAGACAACGTGAGGTTGAAGATGAGTGAAAACGACGTGTAGTTTTTGTCTATGGACAAAACTACATGTTGTTTAGGAGGGGCTGTCGGTTGGAGATGACTCAAAACAGTAGGTCTTTTTTGTCTATGGACAAAACGACAAGTCGTTTAGCAGACGGGAGTTTCAATTCCTAGAGACAAACGACATGTCATTTTGTCTATAGACAAAAATGACATGTCGTTTAGTAGAACCTGTAAAACAAAAAACAAAATAATAAAAATAAAAATTGGACAAAGCAAAATAAATAATTAAAGAAACAAAAATAAAACTAGACAAAGAAACTAAAATAAATAAATAATTGAAAATAAAAATAAAATAAGATAAAAGATGGAGAATAAAATATTAAAAGTGTGTTGTGCAAGTAAATAAATATTGCCCAATTAAAACACAAGTTATAAAATCAAGCATAAACTATGCTTTTAATCAATTTAAATCACAACTTGGATTTATTCCTTTTAACCATTTTTCCATCTAAAATCAATGATAAAATAATAAAACAATTGAAAATATATTGATTTTAAATGTATAAAATATACAATAATGCAACTCAATCAGGTTTGTTGCTAGTTCCCTCATCTTTCCCCTTAGGTGGTTCGGTCTTCCCATTTGTTACAGCTTGGTTATTTTTGTCTCACTTTGGTTTCCAAGGAGTGCTAGAAACTCAAGTATACCTTGCTATACCCTTTCTCTTTAACTGCCTCTCCACCTTCGTAGCCATGTGTACAATGTCCTCTACCTCCACATAATATTGCAACTCAACTACATTGGCTATCTTCCTATTCAACCCACTAAAAAATCTAGCCAACTTGGCCTCCCAATCCTCCATTACATTAGCTTGAATCATAGCCACCTCCATCTCCTTGTGGTAATCCTCTACACTCCTAGACCCCTGTACAAGATTTTGTAGTTTTTGATAAAGGTCTCTATAGTAGTGGCTAGGTACAAATCATCACCTAATGATAGCTTTCAACTCTCTCCATGTTTCTACAAGCCTCTCAAGATTCCTTCTCCTATTGGTCACTAATTGATCCCACTAAATAATCACATAATCAGTGAACTCAATTACCACCAACTTCACCTTCTTCTCATCAGAGTAATTATGAAAATTAAACATCAACTTTATTCTTTGCTCCCACTCTAAATAAACTTCAGGGTCAGTTCTACCTTAGAAGGATGGCATTTTCATTTTGATGCTCCCAAGGTTCTTATCTATTCCATCTTGACCCCATGGGTTTCCCATAAGTCTCCTTTCATGCCAAACTCCTATTTGTCTACCAAATCCAACATTAGATGTTAGGTCTTCCTCATCCTCACGATACTCTCCATTCTCAAAACTAGCCTCATGTTGCCTCTTATCTCTCCCACCTTGCAGATTTCTAATCACTGCTTCTTGATGATCCATCCTAACCATCACTTCACCCAACACTAAGTTCAACTGCTAAAACTATTATTGCATGGCTTGCAACACAAAAGATGAGTTATCTGCGATCCCCTTTGGTGATGAGTCACCTCTATGAGACATCGTAATGTGCTGCATAAAAGAATGTTAGTAGAAAATCTCACACACTCCCCTCGTGTTTAACTATTAAATTGATTTTTCCCGATAATAGTCTCACACTCTCTTGCCTTTTACCTCAATAGTTCTTCCCGCTCAAGTTCTTTAAGAACTAGTAGGACTAAATCAAGACAATATAACCTTATTTTATTCCAATCAACAATAAGTTCAAGAAACAGGGAAGGAATAAAATGACATGAGATTCAAGGAATTACCCGCGATTGAAAAACTCCAACCTCATAACTTTGCCACTTTACACTCAATTGGTTACCTCTAAAGCAAGGGAAAAGTGGTAAAAATATGAGATCCTTCGATTGGCCCTAGGAAGGGGCATACACACCACAAAGTCATGGAATTACCATGGGAAGCCTGCGGGTTGAAAACTCCAACCTCATCACTTTGCCACTTTGCCCTCAATTGGTTCCTTACCAAGCAAGGGCAAAGTGGTAAAAATAAGAGGTGCTTCGTTCGGCCCGGGGAAGGGACATACAAACCATAAGGTCATGGTATTACCATCAGAAGCCTGCAATCGAAAAACTCCAACCTCTTAACTTTGCCAATTTGTACTCAATTAGTTCCTTACCAAGCAAGGGCAAAGTGGTAAAAATAAGAGGTGCTTCGATTGGTTCGGGGAAGGGCCATACAAACCATAAGGTCAAGGTGTTACCCTAGGAAGCTCACAATTGAGAAACTCCATCCTCATAACTTTGTCACTTTCCAGTCAATTGGTTCTCTAGCAAGCACAACAAAGGGGTAAAAATAAGAGGTGCTCTGATTGGCCTGGGATGGAGCATACGTACCATAAGGTCATGGTATTACCCTGGGAAGCTCACAATTGAAAAACTCTAGCATCATAACTTTGCAACTTTGCACTCAATTGGTTCTCTACCAAACAAGGGCAAAGTTGTAAAAATAAGAAGTGCTCCGATTAGGCCGGGGATGGGGCATACATACCATAAAGTCATGGTATTTACCATGGGTTGCCCACGATTGAAAAACTGCAACCTCATAACTTTGTCACTTTGCACTCAATTGGTCCCCCACATGGCAAGGGAAAAGTCATAAAAATAAGAGGTGCTCCGATTGGCCAAGGGGTAGGGCATACATACAATAAAGTTATGGTGTTACCAAGGGAACCTAGCGATTGAAAAACTCCAACCTCACAACATTGCCACTTTGCACTCAATTGGTTCACTACCAAACAAGGGCAAAGTGGTAAAAATAAGAGGGGCTCCGATTAGCTCGAGGTTGGGGCATATTTACCATAAGGTTATGGTATTACCATGTGAAGCCCATGATTGAAAAGCTCTAACCTCATAACTTTGCCATTTTGCACACAATTGGTTTTCTACCAAGCAATGGAAAAGTGATAAAAATGAGAGGTACTCAGATTGTCATGGGATGGGGCATACATACCATATGGTCATGGTATTACCATGAGAAGCCTGCAATTGTAAAACTCCAACTTAATAACTTTGCCACTTTGCACTCAATTGGCCCCCTACAAAGTAAGGGCAAGATGGTAAAAATAAGAGGTGCTCCAATTGGCCTAAGGATGGGGTGTACATACCATATGGTCATGGTATTACCATGGGAAGCCCGCGATTGAAAAACTCCAACCTCATAACTTTGCCACTTTGCACTCAATTGGTTCCCCAGCAAGCAAGGGCAAAGTGGTAAAAATAAGAGGTGCTTTGATTGGTGCGGGTAAGCAACACACAAACCAAAAGGTAAAGGTATTACCATCGGAAGCCCGTGATTGAAATACTTCTACCTTATAACTTTGCCAATTTGCACTCAATAGGTTCCCTACCTGGCAAGGGCAACGTGGTAAAAATAAGAAAGGCTCTGATTGGCCCAGGGATTGGGCATACATACCATAAGGTCATGGTATTACCATGGGAAGGCCGCGATTGAAAAACACCAACCTCATAAGTTTGCCACTTTGCACTTGATTGGATCCCTACCAAGCAAGGGTAGAGTGGTAAAAATAAGAGGTGCTTCTCGATTGGCCTGGGGATGGGACTTACATATCAAAAGGTCATGGTATTACCATGGAAAGTCCACCATTGAAAAACTTCAGCCTTATAACTTTGCCAATTTGCACTCAATTGGTTCCCTACCTAGTAAGGGCAAAATGATAAAAATAAGAGGTTCTGATTGGCCCGGGGATGGGGCATACATGCCATAACATCAAAGTATTACCATAGGAAATTTGCTACTGAAAAACTCCAACCTCATAACGTTGCCACTTTCCACTGAATTGGCTCCCTACCAAGTAAGGGCAAAGTGGTAAAAATAAGAGGTGCTCGATTGGCTTAGGGAAGGCCCATACATACCATAAGGTCATGGTATTACCATGGGAGGGAAGCGATTGAAAAACTCCATCTTACAACTTTCCCACTCTGCACTGAATTGGTTCTCTACCCAGCAAGGGCAAAGTGGTAAAAATAATAGGTGCCCCGATTGGCCTGGGGATGGGGCATACATACCATGAGGTCATGGTATTACACTGGGAATCCCGCAATTGAAAAACTCCAACCTCAAAACTTTACCACTTTGAACTCAATTGCTTCGCTACCATGCAAAGGCAAATTGGTAAAAATAAGAGGTGGTTCTATTGGCTGGGGATGGGGCATACATACCAGAAGGTCATAGTACAACCATGGGAAACCCGCAATTGAAAAACTCAAACCTCATAACTTTCCCACTTTGAACTCAATTGGTTCCCTAGCAAGTAAGGCCAAAGTGGTAAAAATAAGAGGTGCATCAATTGGCTCAGGGAAGAGACATACATACCATAAGGTCATGGTATTACCATGGGAGGGACGCGATTGAAAAACTCCATATCACAACTTTCCCAGTCTCCACTAAATTGGCTCTCTACCAAGCAAGGGAAAAGTGGGAAAAATAAAAGGTGCCCCGATTGGCCTAGGGATGGGGCATACATACCATAATGTCATGCTATTGCACTAGGAAACCCGCGATTGAAAAACTCAAACCAAAAAACTTTTCCACTTTGCACTCAAGTGCTTCCCTACCAAGCATGTGCAAAAAGTGGTAAAATAAGAGGTGCTTCTATTGGTCCGAGGATGGGGCATACATACCATGGGAGGCCTACAATTGAAAAACTCCAACCTCAAAACCTTGCCACTTTGCACTCAATTGGTTCCTTACCAAGCAAGTCCAAGTGGTAAAAATAAGAGGTGCTCTGATTGGCCCGGGGATGGGGCATCCATTCCATAAGATCATCGTATTACCATGGGAGCCCTGCGAGTGAAAAACACCAACCTCACAATTTTAACACTTTGCACTCATTTGGTTCCCTACCAAGCATGGGCAAAGTGGTAAAAATTAGAGGAGCCCCGATTGGCTCGGAGATGGGGCATACATACTATAAGGTCAGGGTATTACCTTGGGAGGGCCGTGATTGAAAAACACTAGCTCACAACCTTGCCACTCTACACTCAATAGGTTCTCTACCAAGCAAGGGCAAAGTGGCAAAAATAAGAGGTTCTCCGATTGGCCTGGGGATGGGGCATACATACCATAAGGTCATGGTACAACCAAGGGAATCTCGTGATTGAAAAACTCTAACCTCATAACTTTGACACTTTGCACTCAATTGGTTGCCTACCAAGCAAGGGCAATGTGGTAGAAATAATAGGTGCTTCGATTCGCCCGTAGAAGGGACATACATACGATAAGGTTAGGGTGTTACTATGTGACTGAGCTGCATTATTGCATATTTTAAACATTTAAAATTAATATATTTTTAATTATTTTATTATTTTATCATTGATTTTAGATGAAAAAATGATTAAGAGGCAATAAATCCAAGTTGTGATTTAAATTGATTAAAAGCATAGTTTATGCTTATTTTTATAACTTGTGATTTAATTTGATTTTGTTTCCTCACATGCACAACACACTTTTAATATTTTAGTCTAGTTTTGTTTTATCTTTATTTAATTATTTATTTTCTTTTTCTAGTTTTATTTTTGTTTATTTAATTGTTATTTATTCTGCCTGTTTTATTTTATTTTGTTTCATTTTATTTTATTTTTATTTTTGATTTTCTGCGCAAGCTAAACGACATGTCGTTTCGGGTTATAATTGTATTCGGCTTTCTTCTAAACGACGTGTCGTTTAGTCCACGGAATAAAATGACATGTCATTTTGTCTGTCGAATTTAAGAGCCCTCTGTTCTAAACAACTTGTCGTTTAGTCAATAGATGAAAACGACAAGTCGTTTTCATCATCTTCAACCTTCGTCCAGCTGCATGCAAACTCCATGCTTACGCTCAAGCTCCTCCATGGAACCACCACTCCAGCTTGAGCACCTCCATACACGGCCAAGAACTGTTGCCTCGACTGCCCGTTCTCCTCCCAAGCCACCACGCTGCACCGGGACGAAACACATGCCGAGCTATGCATGCACACCATCATCGAAGCATCAAGCTTCCATGCACTACACCACAGCTGTACCCAGTCACCTCCAGCAGCAATAGAGGACGCCAGAGATCAAGCTTCCACCGCCCAGTGAAGCCCAGCACGCACGACCCGATCATGGCAGTGCCGTCACGGACTTCACCCATCGCTGCACCTTCCACCTACAACCACCAATCCAAGCTACGCGATGCACACTAGCACGTAGCCCGGGTAGATGACGCTGCACAAGCTTCTACTCACAGTGCAGCTTCTACTCACACGCTGCACAAGGAAAATTTGTCTTCCGTGGAAACTACGTAGAAGCACTAACATGCATGCCGAAAGGAATAGAAAAGAAAAGGAGGTGCGGACAGTAGGCCATACCCAGGACAACAGGAGATGCAATTCACATGATGGCCAACTCACAAAGAAATAAATTACTGGGCGACAAAATGAAGATACGACTTGGTGGAGGCAGATGCTCTCCATTCACACGAAACCTGCTGGAGAAATAATGCATGCATAGGGTGCTTTTCGGTTTGAAGGAGCTGGATACCGCACGGAGAAGAAACATAAAAGAAAAAAAAAGGAAAGATAAAAGCTAGCTGGAAGTTGGGTGGAAGAATAAAGAAATGAAGAAAAAAAGAGAAGTAGTGCACTACGGATGCATGTGACACCGAAAGCAGTGAAAAGAAAAGAAAGAAAGAAAAAAAAAAGAAGAAACGCACGGCACATGCATGTGGGAAGCTTTTGGCAGTGGAAAACATCAGGAAAACATCAGCACAGTATTATTTGAAGCCTATATAAGGCTTGTAAACGGACGAAGCAAGGAATCGGATTTGAGGAGAGAAATAAAACAACTATAGTTTTTGTAATTAGGAGTAGAGTAGAGTAGAGTAGAATTATTATTTTAAGTGTGATTTATTTTTTAGTTTTATTATTTTTATTATTATTACAGTTTGGAGTTATAAACTACATGTCTACATTTTCGTACTAAGGTTAGAGGTGAAGTCTAATGATTTAAATATTGTTTTGAATCAACAATAGAGTTTATATTGTGAGTTTGATCAATTGAATAGTGTTATTATTAGAAACTTTGATTATCTATATACTTTTCTTGATCCATTGTGATTTTCGAATACATTGGATGCTTGAAGAATCACTGTGGTAATCAATTGGAATTGTGAATGTTTCTACCATAAATTGTTCAAACTTAATCTTTAGTGATCGAAAGAATATTTGGTGTTATTATTAGAAATTTTGATTATCTATATACTTTTCTTGATCTATTGTGATTTCCGAATACATTGGATGCTTGAAGAATCCCTGTGATAATCAAATGGACTTTTAAATATTTATATAATCAATTATTCAAACTTAATCTTTGGTGATTAGTTTTCTTGGACTTAATTGTTAAATCTTCCAGTTAGACGGAATCATTATTCTAGTCTAACTGAGCTAAATTAATTGAAAATAATATTCTAAATTATTAGACGGATCCTCGAAACCTTAGTCATTTTTCATATTGATTTATTTTATTAGTTCAGTTATATTTTGTTACTTTAAAAATCTTCCTCTCAATAATCTCTTTTCTTTTTGATTACACGTTCCTTTTAATAATCTATTTTTATTTTATTCTCTTTATCACATCAGTCAATCCCTATGGATTCGATCCTGTAAGGTACTACAACACCTGTATACTTGCAGGTAAAACTGATCTGGATTTTTTATTCATTATTTTGAGTGAAAGTTCAGACTCAAAAAGTTTTTGGCGCCGTTGCCGGGGATTGCAACATGTGATATGAGTAAAAACAAAAAAAAAATATTTCAGTTGTTTTTGTTTTCTCTTATTTTCTTTATTTTCCATTTTGTTTGTTGTTGCTTTCTTTGTTTTTATTTGCAGGTGACTTTCTTGTCATTTTTTGTGACAATATTTTTGGTGCCAAGCAAGATACCCACGTCACTCTTCAGGTGTATTCTACCAATTTTAACTACTCCCTAGTTAATTTTGATTTTTTTTAAATATTGAGGACAATATTTCATTTAAGTTAGGGGGTGGTAGTGCACATTCAGTTTTTAAAATTTTCGTTGGAACTCTATGGTAATTTTTTTTTCTTTCGCAAAAAAAAAAAAAAAAAAAAAAAAACCATGTCAGCGTCCAGGATTTCCTGGCATGATGAAGTGATACCGACACGTGATTGCACAATGATCGCAAGTGTCCGCTTTGACAAAGTAGTTATCTTGCCTGTTATCCTATTTGTTTGGTGGTATTTCTTTAGAGATATTGAGTCTTAGAAAACCCGATTTTGAATGAGTCATTTCTTTTCCTTTTTTGTTTCATTAATTTAAAAAAGAAAAAAATTTAGCATGTGTGCATGTGATAAACAATATTTTGTCTTAATGCAATATGCACTGTTATACACATAATTGACACACACTCTATTCTTTCATTTTGTGAAATTTGAGCATCTTGGTGGTGTAGATGAACAGAATTATTTTTATGAAGATTTATTTTCAACCCTGAGCATATAACATAATTCCTGATGCATCATATTTTGTTTGATGTGCGACTTGAAATACCGGGATGCTATATTTATTGAGATAGACTTGGCATGACTTATATATAATGAAGGAAAAATCTTAAAGGACATTTTGCACATGCTTACACTTATAGTGTTCTTTATTACTGTTCACTGATTTAACACAGGAGAAGTAAACTGCAGGACTACCGAGCCTTTTATTAAAAAAAAAAAAAATCTATCATGGATCTGCCTCAGTGGAAAGGGCGAACTTGGGAATGTGTGGGTTAGGCGCACGGTCCTAGGTTTGATTCCCCATTGTTTTGAATCCGTCTAAAAAAAAAAACGTAATAAAGGATAAAGCGTATGAAGCTTTCCTAAGGAAAGGGCTATATACAGTTACCCAAACTTTGAGGGTTGAGTGTTCAACCTTTAAACAGAGTTGGCATGAAAACTACTAGTCCTTTGGGTTTTGAGGTAGTTAGAATTAGCAATGATTAATCTTAAAGTTGAAAAAATTCTGGGACAAATCCTGGCAAGTAATGAAGAACACACAGTCTATATACACACATATGTGTTCAAAGATATTTTCCCCAATTTTTTGAAAGATTGTTGAGACAGTCTTGGTGGATATAACTCCCGGGGGTTGATAGTCATGTGTTGCATTTGTGAGAATTCATTATTATGTTTGATTGCTTTTGTTTGGATTTCGAGCTTTATGCAATATTCATCTCAATTAATTTTTACTATTTTACCCAGAGACTAGCAAAAGGTTAGTTGGGGGGTGTGATTGAGTTACATTATTGCATATTTTATACATTTAAAATCAATATATTTTTAATTATTTTATTATTTTATCATTGATTTTAGATGAAAAAATGATTAAGAGGCAATAAATCCAAGTTGTGATTTCAATTGATTAAAAGCATAGTTTATGCTTATTTTTATAACTTGTGATTTAATTTGATTTTGTTTCCTCACATGCACAACACACTTTTAATATTTTAGTCTAGTTTTGTTTTATCTTTATTTAATTATTTATTTTCTTTTTCTAGTTTTATTTTTGTTTATTTAATTATTATTTATTCTGCCTGTTTTATTTTATTTTGTTTCATTTGATTTGATTTGATTTTTATTTTTGATTTTCTGCGCAGGCTAAACAACATGTTGTTTGGTCAACAAGCCAAAACGACATGTCGTTTGGGTTATAATTGTATTCGGCTTTCTGCTAAACGATGTGTCGTTTAGTCCACGGAATAAAACAACGTGTCGTTTTGTCTGTCAAATTTAAGAGCCCTCTGTTCTCAATGTGTAACAACCCGATCCTAAGTTTAGGCTATAAGATTAGTATTATGTATTTTTTTTCTTATAAACAATATTATTATTATTATTGTTACTATTATTATTATTAATATTGTTATTATTATTACTATTAACTGATTCTGAGATTGCAATAGAGTTCTTCTCCTCGTTTCTTTCTACCTTCACTCAAGTATTTATCTCCTAGTCGAATAGGTTTCCTAATGGGAAACCAAACTCTCAACTCCGAATCCGGTTTCCTAATGGGAAACCAAACTCTCAACTCCGAATCCTATCCCAACCGAAACTCCTTATGATTCACGATTTTTTTTCCCTTCCCATTGCCTATAAAAGCCACCGAGACCTCCTGTAACACCTACACACTTGCACGTCAAGGAAAAAGAAAAGAAAAGAGAGCAGTCGAGAGCGACCTACACTGGAGAGACCACCAGCCCAAGCAACAACACACAAACCAGACCCACGACCCCTTCCTCTCGCACGGACGCAACCATGTTTGCACCATTGAGCAGAGCACTTCTCCCTCACGCCGCAGACCGAGATCCATTTCGAGCCCACACTCAGCCCCTTTTCCTAGAGCACGCCGACGCCACAGTTGAACACCTCAAGGAACGACCAACCGACTCCTTGGACAGCACAGTAAACCCCTCCGTGCGCCGTTGTCATGCACGAGATATACCCCTGTTTTTGCACCCTTAAAACAGAGCATCAACCGAACCAGCCGAGAACCCTCCTCCCTCAACCAAGTCGGCCACCCTACAGGAAATAGCCACATAAACCGCCGGCCATCTCTACCCCGTCGAGCCCATTTTTTTCAGATAAGCTCACCGCCGTCCAACCTCCTCTCTCTCTCGGTTGTTTCGGTGACAGCACTCTCTCTAAACCCCCTCCCTCTCTCAGCTTCACACCACCGCAGAGAAGCCGCCAGCTGCACCGACTCCACTCCCGGCCACCCAGAGCCGCCATCCAGCCCAGCCCCGTCGGGTGGCCCCTCCTTCGGTGAGCCTCTGTTCTCTCGCACAACACTCGGTTTCTCTTCACAATATCAGTACGTAGGCTTGGTTTTAGAATAATGCATGCAGAGGTGTGTGTTTACAATAATACCCTTGGCTGCCTCTAACACTTGCCGTGTAACCTGCTCTTGTATTTTCACTGAATATCACTTGGTATAATATGTCTGGGTCGGTTTCGATACACTGCATGTGATAGCTATGTTTTATTGACACTTGACCGAGCCCTCTATATTTTATGAACCTCTCATAAGTTTTTAAATGGGCTTAAGTTTAAATGATGATGGGTTAAACTTAGTACTTTAAGTTGTGTTTAATTTTAGTAAATAAGTATAGACTTTTTCTTTATAATAAAGTGTTGAAGGAAACTGAAAATATTTTAATATACTATCAAACCCAATATTTTGTTAATATTCTTTTATATATTTAATAAAAGCTTAAGAATAATATATTTTGTTATATCTTAAATAAAATACAGAAATATGTTAAGAGTATTTAAATAATACTAATATTTATTAGATTTCTTATAAGATGGAATAATTATGTTAAGAAAATAAATCTATTTTTAAGAATTTAAGTTTATGACTTATTTAAAATAACCCAAGTATTTTACTAAATTATAATATATTATTAGTATTTTAAGTAATTTAAAAATATCAGGATTTATTATTTATAGTGTTAACCAAAATATTTATTTGAATATCTCTTAGACTATGAAATTTATTAAGTAGGATATTAGGATATGGTTCCTAGACAGATTTAGTGACATTTAATACTTTATATAGGTGACGAGTTACGAAGTGAGATTCAGGAAGTAGTGCTACGAGGTAAGTTATTTGATCACAAAATTAGGATCATCACAGTTTAGTTTATATATAAGTATTATTCAAGCCAGTTATTTGACAGCCATTTTTATGTACCACTCATATCATATGCAAACATGTCATTCAACATAGTATACGATCATGTCATTCCGCATAATGTTCAGATTCAGAAATTATAATTATGTATGTATTATGTCATGCATCTCATGGTCATAAGACACGTAAGCTATCTTAAGTTCAAGTACAAGATAAGATCAGATCAGTTAATCAGATGGCCATTCAGGGTGGATGTGCAAGCCACGGACTCAAGCGTGATCCACCATAGTATGCCAGAATACTATCAGCGGCTCCCCTCGTGGCCACGGGACGTGGGGCCGGTGCACAACCTCACACACAGGGTTAAGTGTGTTGGCCAGTCAGTTCAGTCAGTTAAATCAGAACAGCCAGTTAAGTCAGTTCAGTCAGTTAATTCAGATAAATTAGTCATGCATAGCATAAACATCAGCATGAACAGTCATGAATTTTAAGTTCTCAGTATGAAAACTTTTATGAAAACCTTATGTTTAGTAAGTTAACGATGTGATGGATTTCTTACTGAGTATTTGACTCATTTTAGTTCATTTTCATGTTTTTAACCACCCAGGTGATGATGATGATTACGAGCAGACATGCCAGGATTAGAAGAAGCAGTTAATTTAGTTTTAGACCTTCTAGAATTAAATTTATTTATTCCTTTTATGACATGACTTTTATTCAGTTTATTTAAATGTTGAAGACATTTTTATCAAACAAAGTTTTATGAAATAAATTCTAAATTGTTTTTATTTTAATATGAGATCTCTTGCCGGATTTATTTTATGAAAAACACGTGACACTCCTAGCCTATGGGAATGGGGTGTTACAAAACGACTTGTCATTTAGTCAATAGACGAAAACGAAAAGTCGTTTTCGTCGTCTTCAACCTCCGTCCAGCTACATGCAAACTCCATGCTTATGTTCAAGCTCCTCCATGGAACCACCACTCCAGCTTGAGCACCTCCATACACGGCCAAGAACCGTTGCCTCGACTGCCCGTTCTCCTCCAAAGCCACCACGCTGCACCGGGACGAAACACATGCCGAGCTATGCATGCACACCATCACCGAAGCATCAAGCTTCCATGCACTGCACCACAGCCGTACCCAGTCACCTCCAGCAGCAATAGAGGATGCTTGAGATCAAGCTTCCACTGCCCAGTGAAGCCCAGCACGCACGACCCGATCATGGCAGTGCCGTCACAGTCTTCACCCGTCGCTACACCTTCCACCTACAACCACCAGTCCGAGCTACGCAATGCACACCAGCATGTAGCCCGGGTAGATGACGCTGCACAAGCTTCTACTCACAGTGCAGCTTCTACTCACACGCTGCACAAGCTTTTACTCACACGCTGCACAAGGAAAATTTGTCTTCCGTGGAAACTACGTAGAAGCACTAAGATGCATGCCGAAAGGAATAGAAAAGAAAAAGAGGTTCAGATAGTAGGCCATACACGGGACAACAGGAGATGCAATTCACATGATGGCCAACTCACAAAGAAATAAATTACTGGGCGACAAAATGAAGACACGACTTGGTGGAGGCAGATGCTCTCCATTCACACGAAACCTGCTGGAGAAATAATGCATGCATAAGGTGCTTTCTAGTTTGAAGGAGCTGGATACTGCACGGAGAAGAAATAGAAAAAAAAAAGGAAAGATAAAAGCTAGCTGGAAGTTGGGTGGAAGAATAAAGAAATGAAGAAAAAAAGAGAAGTAGTGCACTACGGATGCATGTGACACCGAAAGCAGTGAAAAGAAAGGAAAGAAAGAAAGAAAAAAAAGAAACGCACGGCACATGCCTGTGGGAAGCTTTCGGCAGTGGAAAACATCAGGATCTGTCAGTTGCAGCACAGTATTATTTGAAGCCTATATAAGGCTTGTAAACAGACGAAGCAAGGAATCGGATTTGAGGAGAGAAATAAAACAGCTATAGTTTTGGTAATTAGGAGTAGAGTAGAGTAGAGTAGAATTATTATTTTAAGTGTGATTTTATTTTTTAGTTTATTATTTTTATTATTATTACAGTTTGGAGTTATAAACTACATGTCTACATTTTAGTACTAAGGTTAGAGGTGAAGTCTAATGATTTAAATATTGTTTTGAATCAACAATAGAGTTTTTATTGTGAGTTTGATCAATTGAATAGTGTTATTATTAGAAACTTTGATTATCTATATACTTTTCTTGATCCATTATGATTTCTGAATACATTGGATGCTTGAAGAATCACTGTGGTAATCAATTGGAATTGTGAATGTTTCTACCATAAATTGTTCAAACTTAATCTTTAGTGATCAAAAGAATTTTTGGTGTTATTATTAGAAACTTTGATTATCTATATACTTTTCTTAATCTATTGTGATTTCCGAATACATTGGATGCTTGAAGAATCCATGTGATAATCAAATGGACTTTTAAATATTTATATCATCAATTATTCAAACTTAATCTTTGGTGATTAGTTTTCTTAGACTTAATTGTTAAATCTTCTAGTTAGACAGAATCATTATTCTAGTCTAACTGAGCTAAATTAATTGGAAATAATATTCTAAATTATTAGACGGATCCTCGAAACCTTAGTCATTTTTCATATTGATTTATTTTATTAGTTCAGTTATATTTTGTTACTTTAAAAATCTTCGTCTCAATAATCTATTTTCTTTTTGATTGCACGTTCCTTTTAATAATCTATTTTTATTTTATTCTCTTTATCACATTAGTCAATGCCTGTGGATTCGATCCTGTAAGGTATTACAACAACTGTATACTTCAAGGTAAAACTGATCTGGATTTTTTATTCATTATTTTGAGTGAAAGTTCAAACTCAACACTATGGGAGGGCCGTGATTGAAAAACTCCAGCTCACAACCATGCCAATTTGCACTCAACTGGTTCCCTATCAAGCAAGGGCAAAGTGGTAAAAATAAGAGGTCCTCTAATTGGCCTGGGGATGGGGCATACATACCATAAGGTTGTGGTACAACCATGGGAAGCCCGTGATTGAAAAACTTCAATCTCATAACTTTGCCAATTTGAACTTAGTTGGTTCCCTGCCAAGCGATGGTAAATTGGTAAAAATAAGAGGGTGTTAGGTTGGCCTGAGGGAGGGGCATAGATTCCACGAGATCATGGTATTACTATGGGAGGCCTGCGATTGAAAAACTCCAACCTCACAACTTTGCCACATTGCACTCAATTGGTTCACTACCAAGTAAAGGCAAAGTGGTAAAAATAAGAGGTGCTCCAATTGGCCTAGGGAAGGGCCATACATACTAGAAGGTCATGCTATTACCATGGAAGGGACACGATTGAATAACTCCATCTCAAAAAATTTCCCACTCTACACAAAATTGGTTTTCTACCAATTAAGGGAAAGTGGAAAAAATAAGAGGTGCCTCGATTGGCCTGGGGAAGGGGCATACATACCAAGCCAGCAATTGAAAAACTCCAACCTCAAAACTTTGCCATGTTGCACTGAACTGGTTCCCTACTAAGCAAGTGCAAACTGGTAAAAAAAAAGAGGTCCTCCGATTGGCTCGGGGATGGGGCATACAAACCATAAGGTCATAGTACTACGATGGGAAGCCCACAATTGAAAAACTCCAACCTCATAACTTTGCAAATTTGAACTCAATTGGTACCCCACCAAGCAAGGGCAAAGTGGTAAAAATAAGAGGTGCTCCAATTGGCCTGAGGATGGATGGGGCATACATACCATAAAGGTCATGGTATTACACTGGGAAACCTACAATTAAAAAACTCCAACCTCAAAATGTCACCACTTTGCACTCAATTCCTTCCCTACCAAGCAAGGGCAAAGTGGTTAAAATAAGAGGAGCTCCTGTTGGACCAAGGATGGGGCATACATACCATAAGGTCAGGGTATTACCAAGGGAAGCCCACGATTGAAAGACTCCAACCTCATAACTTTGACACTTTGCATTCAATTGGTTCCCTACCAAGCAAGGGCAAAGTGGTAAAAATTGGCCTGGAGAAGGAGCATACATACCATAACGTCATGGTATTACCATGGGAGGGATGCAATTGAAAAACTCCATCTCACAACTTTGCCACTTTGAATCAATTGGTTCTCTATGAAGCAAGGTCAAAGTGGTAAAAATAAGAGGTCTTCTTATTGGCCCGTGGATGGGGCATACATACCATAAGGTCATGGTGCTACCATGGGAAGCCTGCAATTGAAAAACTCCAACCTTATAACTTTCCCACTTTGAACTCAATCGGTTCCCTACCAAGCAAGGCAAAGTGGTAAAAATTAGAGGTGCTTCGATTGGCTCAAGAAGGGACATACATACCATAAGGTCATGGTATTACCCTGGGAGGCCTACGATTGTAAAACTCCAACCTCATAACTTTCCCACTTTGAACTTAATTGGTTCCCTACCAAGCAAGGCAAAGTGGTAAAAATAAGACGTCCACCAATTGGCCCAGGGAAGGGGCACACATACCATAAGGTCATGGTACTTCCATGGAAATGCCGTGATTGAAAAACTCCAACCTCATAATTTCCCCACTTTGTACTCAATTGGTTCCCTACCAAGCAAGGCAAAAGTGGTAAAAATAAGAGGTGCTTCGATTGGCTCGGGTATGGGGCATACATACCATAAAGTCATGGTATTACATTGGGAAACCCGCAATTGAAAAACTCCATCTCACAACTTTGCCACCTTTCACTCAATTGGTTCACTACGAAGCAAGGTAAAAGTGGTAAAAATAAGAGGTCCTCCGATTGGCCCGTGGATGGGGCATACATACCATAAGGTCATGGTGCTACCAAGGGAAGCTCATGATTAAAAAACTCCAACCTCATAACTTTCCCACTCTGAACTCAATTGGTTCCCTACCAAGCAAGGCAAAGTAGTAAAAGCTAGAGGTGCTTCGACTGGCTCGAGGAAGGGACATACATACCATAAGGTCATGGTACTACCATGGGAGGCCCGCGATTGAAAAAATCCAACCTCACAACTTTGCCCATTGCACTTAATTGGTTCTCTACCAAGCAAGGGCAAAGAGGTAAAATATAAAGATGTTTCGATTGGCCCGGAGAAGAAGCATACATACCATAAGGTCATGGTGCTACCATGGGAAGCCCGCAATTTAAAAGCTCCAACCTCAAAGTTGTCCCACTTTGAACTCAATTGGTTCCTAACCAAGCAAGGCAAAAGTGGTAAAAATAAGAGGTGCTTCAATTGGCTCGGGTATGGGGCATACATACCATAAGGTCATGGTATTACACTGGGAAACCCACAATTGAAAAACTCCATCTCACAACTTTGCCACTTTGAGCTCAATTGGTTCCCAACCAAGCAAGGTGACTCACTCAAAATTGAGCAGCACGAAAGGCTATCCCAAGTGCAGGAGCATGTCGCGTAGTAATTAGGAATAAATTCTTAGATCGTCTCTACAGGGAAAGTGCTTAAAAATCAAACTCGTGTAAAATGGTGGAAATAGTTACAATGAGAGAATAAAAATAAAAGTGATGATATGTACAATAAATGTGGGAGTGCAATGGAAATGAAAATTTACTAGTCATGTACTAGATTCATGTTTGTTGGTTTTGAGTGGATGATGAAAAGTAAGAAATTAAAATGCAAGACAGTAAATTAAAATTGCTAGAAATTAAATAACTGAAATGTAAATGGACAATAAAATTTAAATGACATAAAAGTAAATTGCAAAAATTAAAGGTGCAGGAAAATTAAATGACAGTAATTTAAATTGCAGGAAATTAAAAGTGCGAGAAAATTAAATGGCAGTAATTTAAATTGCAGGAAATTAAAAGTACGAGAAAATTAAATGACAGTAATTTAAATTGCAGGAAATTAAAAGTGCGAGGAAATTAAATGACATAAATTTAAATTGCAAGAAATTAAAAGTGCGAGGAAATTAAATGACATAAATTCGAAATTAAATAAAAATAGGAATTGTAAGGAATAAACTTGATGTTTGGAAATGGAGACTGTGTTCTCCAACCCAAAAATCTGAACTTCTAATTAAAGTAGACTCTCAAAAATAAAATGGACTCTCAACATTTATCAAAGAGGATTGAAAATTTACTCACTAAACAAACTCAAAACTGGAAATAAAGACTTACAAAAATAAAATTTACTGAACCATAAATTGAAACTGACTGATGAATAACTTACACGAAATTAAAAACTGAACTCAAAAAAAATAAAAACTGACTACAAAAACTCACTCACTATTTTTTTCTGAACTCTAACTCTAATTTCACACTAAAATCTCTCTAACACCTGACTGACTCTAACTCTAACCACTGACTATTGACTCCCCTTCTCCAGTTCGCATACAACTCTTATATAGGCATCAAAAGTATGTGCTTAGCTGCCCCGTGTATGTGATCTCGTTCCCACTTAGAAAGTTATTCCGTTTGTCCCTGCATGTGCGTCTGCTTGGTCTGCCGGTGTGAGTGATCTGTCCCCACGAAAATAACTCCACCGAATTTCTTCACTACTGTTCGAAGCTTTCCAGTTGGCCACTGCATGTGTGATCCCTGTCGTTCTGTTTCTCTGCATGCTACTTCTTCCTCTTTATTTCTTTTCTTTTTCTTTTTGCTTCATTTCCTCTCCGTTGCTGTATCTTCTTCCTATCCGAAGCCGAACTTGTGGATGGAAGCGTTGCTGCCGCTGTGGGAGGCTGAGCAGAGGCTTTTTGGTGATGGCGTTGCTGAAGGTTGAAGGAGGGGCTCAAGGTGGCTGGGCATGGTGATGAGGAGCTGCGTGCATGATCGTAAATGAGAGGTGGAAGTATTCTGTTTCGAAGATGTAGAACAGGGGCTTCTCGGTGATGGTTGATTCGCATGGCTGTGCATGCTGAGCAGTGGCACACGGTTGCATGCACGCAGTAGACGTGCGGTGATGCTGTGCATGCAGGAAGAGGTTCTGCCATGGTTGTGCTGCTACGGTGGCAGCGCACTGCGGCTGCATGGGAGTGGAGGTGTAGCTTGCATGGACGTGTTTGAGGATGGTTCACGGTTGGTGGAGCGCTGGGCATGCTTGATGGAGGAGCACGAGGCGTGGAGGAGTGCTGTTGGACGTGGAGAGGTGCTGTAGGCGAGGCCGAAGGTTGAAGATGACACGAACGTGGGGTTGCTAGCCGTGAGGCTTCTGGACAAGGCGAGATGGCTCATGGTCGTGTTCATGGTGTTTCTGTGGACGTGCGGAGTGTATAGGATGGCTCACGGTGGTGGCTTGAAGCTGCTGGGCATGGCGGAACTGTAGCATGAAGACGCAGGGGCGAGGTTGAAGACAAGGCAAACGACATGTCGTCGGTTTGCATACCAAACGACATGTAGTTTAGCCTGCGCAGAAAATCAAAAATAAAAAAATAAAACAAAAATAAAATAAAATAAAACAAAAATAAAATAAAATAAAATAAGACAGATAAAATAAATAATAATTACATAAAAATAAAACTAGAAAAAGAAAATAAATAATTAAATAAAAGTTAAACAAAACTAAACTAAAATATTAAAAGTGTGTTGTGCTTGTGAGGAAATAAAATCACAAGTTATAAAATTAAGCATAAACTATGTTTTTAATCAATTTAAATCATAACTTGGATTTATGCCTCTTAATCAATTTTTCCATCTAAAACCAATGATAAAATAATAAAACAATTAAAAATATATTGGTCTTAAGTGTATAAAATATGCAATAATGCAGCTCAATCACACCCCCCAACTAGTATTTTGCTAGTCTCTGAGCAAAATAGTGAAAATTAATTGAGATGAATATTGCATAAAGCTCGAAATCCAAACAAAAGCAATCAAACACAATAACGAATTCTCACAAAATGTGACACGTGACTATCAACTCCCAGGGGCTATATTCACCAAGACTATCTCAACAATCTTTCATTAAGAATTGGGGAAAAAATCTTAGAACTCAGATGTGTGTGTAGCTAAATTATTCTTCATTACTAGCCATGATTCGTCATAGAATTTTTCAACCTTAAGATTAATCATTTCTGATTCTAACTACCTCAAAGCCTAAGGGACTAGCAGTTTTCATGCAAACTCTGTTTAAAGGTTGAACACCCAACCCCCAAAATTTGGGTAACTGTTTCTAGCCCTTTACTTAGGAAAGCTCACCGCTTCATCCTTTATTTTTATTTTTTTTATTTTATCTTTTTATTTTTTTTTCTCAAACGGATTTGAACAGTGGGGAATCGAACCCAGGACCGTGCGCCTAATCCACACATTCCCAAGTTCGCCCTTACCACTGAGGCAGATCCATGTTTTTTTTTTTTTCTTAAAAGGCTCGGTAGTCCTGCAGTTTACTTCTCCAGTGTTAAATCAATGAACAGTAATGAAGAACACTACAAGTGTAAGCATGTGCAGAATGTCATTCAAGATTTTTCCTTCATTATATATAAATCATGCCAAGTCTATCTCAATAAATATAACATCCTGGTGTTTCAAGTCATACATCAAGCAAAATATGATGCATCGAGAATTATGTTCTATGCTCAGGTTTGAAAATAAATATTCACAAAATTAATTCTGCTCAACTACTCCACCAAAATGCTCAAATTTTTTTATTTTTTTTATTTTATTGATAGAAATGGAGTGTGTCAATGATGTGTATAACAGTGCATATCACATTAAGGTAAAAATTGTGTAATCCAATGCACACATACTAATAAAGAAAAGATGAGCAATAAAAGAAAAATTAACACAGAAAATAAAGAAAGAGAAGCAATCAATAAACAACAACATAGAAAATAAACAATTATGTAATCTATTATACACATGCAAAGAAAAGAAAGAAAGAAAAATAAATGAACAAACAACAACATAGAAAATAAACAAAGGGAGGCAATAAAAGAAATAACACAAAATAAACAATAGGACGCAATAACAGAAACAAAATTTAAGTAAGCATGAGAGTAGAGAAAAACT
The DNA here is from genome assembly GCA_029856935.1 of Cyclocarya paliurus. Taxonomy (NCBI): domain Eukaryota; kingdom Viridiplantae; phylum Streptophyta; class Magnoliopsida; order Fagales; family Juglandaceae; genus Cyclocarya; species Cyclocarya paliurus. The sequence goes on along the minus strand of CM056946.1, from coordinate 19,696,729 downwards.
TCCTGGTCCAGTGGGAAATGCTTGGGGTGAAAAATTTTCTTGCGAAATTTTTTTATACATTTCATTCCAGCTAAGTGTTAAGTGTTCTCAGCACTGGAACACTTAAGTTGGATCAAGTTTGAAACAGAGATGATCTGCCAACTGAGCAAGAGTCAAATGAGCGTTCATCCATTTGCAGTAAAATCTGAAATTCGACAAGTGTCATAAATCCTGGAGTCCGACAGCTGCCGTAAATCACAGAGCCCTGGATCTCGTGCAACGGAACCGATACGACAAACACTTTAAGGCTCGAGCTCCGTCCTGGGTCCAGATCATGCTGTAAATTACAAACGAACAATTGCTTAATGGCCTAGAGCTCTGCTCTGGGTCCCTCCTGAATTGATCTTCGCTGAGCCTTTGAATGCTTCGGGCCTCTATATAAGAGACCATTTCCACCCTCTCGAAACATAGAATAATCTCTGCATTTCTCATATTTCTCGTTTTTTTTTCTCTCAGTTCTCACAGCTTCTCTCATTCTCTTCAAAACTTCTCTCACTCTCTTCAAATGGCCGAGCAGCATTCTATCAATAATATCCCTGATTTGAATTAGGTACCAATTACGCCTCAACAATTACACTTCTGTCCTGATGCCGTCACCACCATGGTCGGGGCAGAGATATATTTCTCTACCCGGTCCGATGCCGAAGTTGTTTCAGGATCAAGAAGGCTCGGTGCCCAATATGCTACTTCTATTACAACCATGTCCCGGCGGTTAATGTTACGAGTGAGTGAAACAGGTCAACTTAAATCTCAAATTTCTGATTTGCAGCAAAAACTTGTTAATAAAAGCAGAAAAAATAAAATATTAAGACAAGAAAATAAGCAATTAAAAAAATGTGTGGACTGGTATGCTCAAAACCTGCAACCACGAATAACAGAGCTGGAACAAGAGAAGGAATAAATACTAAGCCAACATCAGCAATTAACAGCAGAGGTCCAGCGTTTACAAGAAACAGAGGGTCAGTCTGCTGTTTAATCTTTGCTTGCTTATTATAAAGCTTATTTTGTTCTTTATTTCCAACTCTATAAAATTAGTCTTGAGCATTCAAGTCACAACAATTTTTTTTTTTAATGAAACAAAAACAGAAAAAGAAAAGACTCATTCAAAAACGGGTTTTCTAAGACTCAATATCCCTAAAGAAATAATGTCAAACAAATGGGATAACTGGCAAGATAACTACTTTGCCAAAGCGGACAGTTGCGATCATTGTGCTATCGCATGTCGGTATCACTTCATCATGCCAGGAAATCCTGGACGCTGACATGGTATTTTTTTTTTTATTTTGAGCCACAAAGTGGGGAGACAAATGCAAGTTCATTTTTATAGAATGCAATTTCCTCCCCCCAACTGAACAATGCAGTGCCCTCACTGCTTAACGAAGAATAAAATCAATGCAAAGAGAAAATAATGCAAAATGGAAGAGAGAAAAATGAATAAATAAACAACCATACAACACAAGAAATAAACATAAATAAACAAATAAACAGCAATAAAAAATCACAAGGTGTGTGGACAAGAAGAGTTTCACCTGGATCGTACATTGGAGTAAAAGGTTTAAGGCGCTGACCATTCACAGTGAAAGGGGTACCTTCATTATTAGGATTTTGGATGTCCACCGCCCCATGAGAATGAATTTTTTTTTACAACATAGGGACCATTCCAACGAGATTTCAATTTACCAGGAAAAATATGTAAACGAGAGTTGTAAAGAAGTACTTCCTGGCCGATTGTGAATTGCTTGGAATGAATTTTCTTATCATGCAAATTTTTCATTCTTTCTTTTGCTAGTTGGGCATTATCATAAGCATCTCGACGAGCTTCATCCAATTCGCTGATCTGCAATTTTCTCAACCCTGAAGCTTCATCAAGTGACATGTTAACATGTTTTATTGCCCAAAGAGCTCGATGCTGAATATCAATAGGTAAATGACAAGCTTTACCATAGACTAATCGATAAGGGGACATCCCTAGATTAGTTTTAAAAGATGTCCTATAAGCCCACAAAGCATCAAGAAGCTTAATTGACCAGTCTTTTCTGTTAGGATTGACAGTTTTCTCCAAAGTTATTTTGATTTCTCTGTTTGCCAATTCAGCTTGCCCATTTGTTTGGGGGTGATAAGGGGTAGAAACTCAGTGTGTGATACCATATTTCTTCATGAGTGTAGAAAATGGTTTGTTGCAAAAATGAGAACCCCCATCACTAATGATAACTTTGGGCATGCCAAAGCGAGCAAATAGAGATTGCAAAAATTTTAGGACAACACGATGGTCATTAGTTTTGCAAGCGACAACCTCTACCCATTTTGAAACATAATCCATAGCCAATAAAATATATGTGTTTCCAAAGGAAACCGGGAAAGGTCCCATGAAGTCTATTCCCCAACAATCAAAAATTTCTAAAGTGAGAATAGGGGAAAGAGGCATCATATCTCTTTTACTAATGGATTCCAATTTTTGACAAGGCTCACAAGCCTTACAAAAATTGTAAGCATCTTTAAACATGGAAGGCCAGTAGAAACCACTTTGCAAAATTTTAGCAACAATTTTCTTTGCTGAAAAATGACCACCACATGCACCCATATGACAAAATCTCAGTACAGAAGAAAACTCATTATCAGGAATGCATCTTCGAATCAGTTGGTATGAAAAATATTTAAAAAGGTATGGGTCATCAAAGTAAAAATGTCTTACCTCTGAGAGGAATCGGCGCTTATCTTGGATGGACCATTCAAAAGGCATTTGTTCAGTCACCAAATAGTTGACTATGTCAGCAAACCAGGGAGCTTTTTGAATTGCAAATAACTGCTCATCCGGAAAACTGTCATCAAGAGGAAGGATGACTTTTGAAGTAGAGGATGATGGTAATCTAGAGAGGTGGTCAGCCACCACATTTTTTACTCCTTTCTTGTCTTTTATGGTGATGTTGAACTCTTGGAGCAAAAGAATCCAACGAATTAACCTGGGCTTGGCATCCTTCTTTGCTAACAAATACTTGAGAGTAGAATGGTCAGTAAAAATGACAACAGGAGACCCAATAATGTAAGAATGGAATTTATCTAAGGCAAACACAACAGCTAGCAACTCATTCTCTGTGGTGGTATAATTTTTTTGTGCATCATTTAAAGTCCGACTTGCATAATATATGACCGAAGGCTTGTTGTCTACTCTTTGACCAAGAACGGCACCAAGAGCAAAGTCACTAGCGTCGGTCATAATTTCAAATGGCAAGTCCCACCGAGGAGATTGCATGATTGGAGCAACTGTTAAGTGTTCCTTCAAAGTCTCAAAGGCTTGTTGGCACTCATTAGTCCAAACAAAAGCAGTATCATTTTGCAATAAGGTACATAGTGGTTTTGCAATGGTACTAAAGCCCTGAATGAAACGCCGATAGAAGCCAGCGTGGCCAAGAAAAGAACGATGTCCTTCACTGTCTTAGGAATAGGCAATTGAGATATCCATTCTATTTTGGCCTTGTCGACTTCTATGCTGTGTTTAGAAACCAAATGTCCGAGTACCAAACCACTAGTTACCATAAACTGACATTTCTCCCAATTTAACAACAGATTTTTCTCCTCACATCTTTTTAAAACAGCAGCAAGATTTTTTAAATAAACATCAAAAGATTTTCCAAACACAAAAAAAATCATCCATAAAACTTCACACATGTCATCAAGCATGTCAGAAAAAATGTTCATCATACAGCGTTGAAAAGTAGCAGGTGCATTGCATAAACCAAATGGCATTCTTCTAAAGGCAAAAGTACCAAAGGGGCAAGTGAAGGTTGTCTTCTCTTGATCCTCTGGTGGTATGGCAATTTGATAATAGCCAGAAAATCCATCCAGAAAGCAATAAAAAGAATTACCAGCCACTTTTTCTAAAATTTGATCTAGGAAGGGTAATGGGAAATGATCTTTTCGACTAACCAAATTCAATTTTCGGTAGTCGATACACATTCTCCATCTTGTTACCTTCCTAGTTGGAATCAATTCACCATTGGCATTTTCAATAACAGTTAAACCAGATTTTTTTTGGACTACCTGTGTTGGACTTACCCACTTGCTATCGGAGATACGATAGATGATGCCCACATCTAGCAATTTTAGCACCTCTTGCTTCACCACCTCCTTCATGGTGGGATTCAACCTTCGTTGTACATCACGAGTTGGTCTCGCATCTTCTTCCAGAAAAATGTTATGGGTGCATATTGAAGGATCAATGCCCTTGATGTCTGCGATAGTCCACCCTATCGCTCCTCGATGTTGTCTCAGCACTACCAGTAATTCGGCTTCCTGCTTTGAAGTGAGTTGAGAAGAAATGACTACCGGAAACGTGCCCTCAGCTGGGCCCAAAAAAGTGTATTTCAAGTCCTTGGGTAGTGGTTTCAACTCCAATGTGGGGACTTATTCTTTTGATGTCTTCATGACTTCTGGTAGATTAAGAGCCTCAAAGACTGGCCTACGCCAACTGCTCATGTAACTCATATTTGATAACTGAGCAGACTTGTCTGCTGCTGTTAATCGTTCCTCTGAATTTGCCAACTCTAATGACAAAGGAATTGTCTCAAGAGTCTCAGATTGCTCTTGTGGGTCATCTCCAAATATATTCTCAGAATTAAATGCTGATAACAGTTCTGAAATATCGAAATCATATACCATATCAACTGCATGTACTTCTGAATCATCGCATCCACTAGGCATTTTGTAGGTGTTGAACACATTCATTTCCAATGTCATATTGCCGAATGTGAGCTTCAGTACTCCACTTCGACAATTAATCAATGCATTGGAGGTAGCAAGAAATGGACGCCCAAGGATGACAGGTGCATGGTAAATGGTGGAGGTTGGTTGCTGCGTATCAAGTACTACAAAATCTACTGGGTAGTAAAATTTGTCTACCAGAACCAACACATCTTCCACAATACCCTTTGGCACCTTGACTGATCTATCAGCCAACTGTAGCATGATGGAGGTCTTTTTCATCTCTCCCAATCCCAGCTGCTCATATAACGAGAATGGCAGTAAGTTCACACTGCTCCCTAAGTCAAGTAGAGCTCTCCCAATACGTGACTTGCCAATCATAATGGAAATGTTGGGAGAGCCGGGATCACCATACTTTTGCGGAGTCTCATTCATTATCAATGCGCTGACTTGCTCCGTTAGGAAAGCTTTCTTCTTTATATTCAGCTTTCTCTTCACTGTGCACAAGTCCTTCAGAAATTTTGCATATGAAGAAACTTGTTGTATGGCATCCAAGAGTGGAATATTAATCTTCACTTGCTTGAAGATTTCATGGATCTCAGTGTGGTATTTATTCTTTTAGCTAGCTGCTAATCTCTGAGGTAGGGAACCACAGGTTGGTACCCCTTACTTGATTCAGCCTCTGCAATTACAGGCTCTTTAGATTCTGGTCTCACCACCTTTGGTTCTTTTTCAGCTTCTTCAGGTTTTGGTACATTTTTAGGAGTAGGAGCAGCATCTTGTTTATCCATGGTCATCTCTGGTTGGGGAACTTCTTTTCCACTTCTTAGAGTAAGAACGGCCTTTGCTGTCTCAATAGCATCTTCTGAGACATTATGTACCTGTTGTGGTTGTTGCCGGTACACTTGAGGATTGGGTTGAGGCTGTGCTGGGAACTTCCCCTTCTCCAGAGTGCTCAGTGCTATGTTCATCTTATTCATGGTGCCTCACAATTCATTTATGGCCTGAGTGTTTTGATTGTTTGTGGTGGCCTGGATTTGCATGAATTGCTGAAGTGTATTGGCCATCTGTGCCATACTTTCATCTAAAGACTTTTTTGCAGGTGGTTGTGGCTGAGAACTTTGTGCAGCTACATGAGGCTGAGATCCTGGAAGTGCTGCAAAAGGATAGCTCTGAGGATTCTGATATGGTTGCTGCTGGGGCTGGGGAACAATCTGATGAAATGACTGCTGGGGTTGAGGAACAATCTGATGAAATGATTGCTGAGTCTGAGGAACAGCCTGATGAAATGGTTGGTGGGAAGATGAAGGGGATCGGCCAGGCTGATCATTTCTCCATGAGAAATTTGGATGATTCCTCCACCCAGGATTATATGTATTTGAGAAAGGTTGATTTTGTGTTCTGTTGACCCAATTAGCTGATTGCATCTGTTCTGGTTCATTCTCCTAAATTACTGGCATGATTGGGCAGTCTTGAGTCTTGTGGTTTGAATCAACGCATAAAGAGCACGCCTCTACAGCTTTTACAGCCTTCACTTTTTTCGTCTCCATGACCTCCAATCTTCTGGTTAATGCAGCTATTCGGGCTTGAACATCAATGTCCTCTTTTATCTCATATTTGCCTCCACCAGTAATGGTTCTTAGTGGTTGTGGTGTCAATGAAACTCGATTAGTCCAAGTGTTCCATTGTAGGGCACTCTCAGCAAGATAGTCAAAAAATGATAGTGCTTCGTTAGGTTCTTTGCTAAAGAATTCTCCGTTGCACATGGTTTGGACAAATTGCTTGCATTCTGGAGAGAGACCGGTGTAAAAATAATTCACCAGTCTCCAGGATTCAAAACCGTGATGTGGGCAGATGTTTATCAAATCCTTAAACCTTTCCCAGTTGATATGGAAAGTTTCGTCAGGCTTTTGGTTGAACTGACTGATTTTTTCTTGTAATGATTGAGTTCTTTGAAAAGGTAATCTTTAAAAATTCACGTTGCATATCAGACTAGCTAGAAATAGAATTAGACCTCAAAGAGTTAAACCAAATTTTTGCTTTGTCCTTTAGAGAGAAAGGAAACAATCGAAACCTAACGTATTCATCAGTATTGGTCCTGTTGATGAAGTGGTGCAAACCAACTCAAAATCTGTCAGATGTTGGTAGGGACTTTCAGAATCCATCCTGTGGAACTGAGGTATTACTGACATCATTCCATGCTTTATGGAAAAATTAGGTGCATCATTAGGTAACAAAATGCATGAAGGTGTAGTGGTGCGAGTGAGTTGCAAATATTCTTTAAGAGTGCGTGGTGCAGGCGCAGCCATGGCTTGTTCGGTTTCAGAGTTGTCGCTTGTAGAGGAGACAAGAAGGGTGTCTGTCTCTAAGTAGTGTAAACTACTATTGGTGCTTGATGCAACTCTACACAATCTATTTGAACTGTCTCTCTCCCAATACATGAAACATCAGTCCAAAATAGAAAAGAGAAGATCCAAGTAACTTTATAGTAGGTGAAAGTGTTTTTTTTTTTAATTTTTTTTTTAGAAAAAAAAATAATAAAATAAAGATAAAGATGAAAATCACGAGTTTAAATTTCCGACAAGCATCTTTCCCCGGCAAAGGCGTCAAAAACTTGACTCACTCAAAATTGAGCAGCACGAAAGGCTATCCCAAGTGTAGGAGCATGTCGCGAAGTAATTAGGAATAAATTCCTAAATCGTCTCCACAAGGAAAGTACTTAAAAATCAAACTCGTGTAAAATGGTGGAAATAGTTACAATGAGAGAATAAAAATAAAAGTGATGATATGTACAATAAATGTGGGAGTGCAATGGAAATGAAAATTTACTAGTCATGGACTAGATTCATGTTTGTTGGTTTTGAGTGGATGATGAAAAGTAAGAAATTAAAATGCAAGACAGTAAATTAAAATTGCTAGAAATTAAATAACTGAAATGTAAATGGACAATAAAATTTAAATGACATAAAAGTAAATTGCAAAAATTAAAGGTGCAGGAAAATTAAATGACAGTAATTTAAATTGCAGGAAATTAAAAGTGCGAGAAAATTAAATGGCAGTAATTTAAATTACAAGAAATTAAAAGTGCAAGGAAATTAAATGACAGTAATTTAAATTGCAGGAAATTAAAAGTGCGAGGAAATTAAATGGCAGTAATTTAAATTGCAGGATATTAAAAGTGTAAGGAAATTAAATGATATAAATTTAAATTGCAAGAAATTAAAAGTGCGAGAAAATTAAATGACATAAATTTGAAATTAAATAAAAATAGGAATTGTAAGGAATAAACTTGATGTTTGGAAATGGAGACTGCGTTCTCCAACCCAAAAATCTGAACTTCTAATTAAAGTAGACTCTCAAAAATAAAATGGACTCTCAACATTTATCAAAGATGACTGAAAATTTACTCATTAAACAAACTCAAAACTGGAAATAAAGACTTACAAAAATAAAATTTACTGAACCATAAATTAAAACTGACTGATGAATAACTTACACGAAATTAAAAACTCAATTCAAAAAAAATAAAAACTGACTACAAAAACTCACTCACTATTTTTTTTCTGAACTCTAACTCTAATTTCACACTAAAATCTCTCTAACACCTGACTGACTCTAACTCTAACCACTGACTATTGACTCCCCTTCTCCAGTTCGCATACAACTCTTATATAGGCATCAAAAGTATGTGCTTAGCTGCCCCGTGTATGTGATCTCGTCCCCACTTAGAAAGTTATTCCGTTTGTCCCTGCATGTGCGTCTGCTTGGTCTGCCGGTGTGAGTGATCTGTCCCCACGAAAATAACTCCACCGAATTTCTTCACTACTGTTCGAAGCTTTCCAGTTGGCCACTGCATGTGTGATCCCTGTCGTTCTGTTTCTCTGCATGCTACTTCTTCCTCTTTATTTCTTTTCTTTTTCTTTTTGCTTCATTTCCTCTCCGTTGCTGTATCTTCTTCCTATCCGAAGCCGAACTTGTGGATGGAAGCGTTGCTGCCGCTGTGGGAGGCTGAGCAGAGGCTTTTCGGTGATGGCGTTGCTGAAGGTTGAAGGAGGGGCTCAAGGTGGCTGGGCATGGTGATGAGGAGCTGCGTGCATGATCGTAAATGAGAGGTGGAAGTGTTCTGTTTTGAAGATGTAGAACAGGGGCTTCTCGGTGATGGTTGATTCGCATGGCTGTGCATGCTGAGCAGTGGCACATGGTTGCATGGGCGCAGTAGACGTGCGGTGATGTTGTGCATGTAGGAAGAGGTTCTGCCATGGTTGTGCTGCTACGGTGGCAGTGCATTGCGGCTGCATGGGAGTGGAGGTGTAGCTTGCATGGACATGTTTGAGGATGGTTCACGGTTGGTGGAGTGCTGGGCATGCTTGATGGAGGAGCACGAGGCGTGGAGGAGTGCTGTTGGATGTGGAGAGGTGCTGTAGGTGAGGCCGAAGGTTGAAGATGACACGAACGTGGGGTTGCTGGCCGTGAGGCTTTTGGACAAGGCGAGACGGCTCATGGCTGTGTTCATGGTGTTTCTGTGGACGGGCGGAGTGTATAGGATGGCTCACGGTGGTGGCTTGAAGCTGCTAGGCACGGCGGAACTGTAGCATGAAGACGCAGGGGCGAGGTTGAAGACGAGGCAAACGACATGTCGTCGGTTTGTAGACCAAACGACATGTCGTTTAGCCTGCGCAGAAAATTAAAAATAAAAAAATAAAAATTGAAAATAAAATAAAATAAAACAAAAATAAAATAAAATAAAATAAGACAGATAAAATAAATAATAATTACATAAAAATAAAACTAGAAAAAGAAAATAAATAATTAAATAAAAATTAAACAAAACTAAACTAAAATATTAAAAGTGTGTTGTGCATGTGAGGAAATAAAATCAAATAAAATCACAAGTAATAAAATTAAGCATAAACTATGTTTTTAATCAATTTAAATCATAACTTGGATTTATGCCTCTTAATCAATTTTTCCATCTAAAACCAATGATAAAATAATAAACAATTAAAAATATGTTGGTCTTAAGTGTATAAAATATGCAATAATGCAGCTCAATCACAAGGCAAAGTGGTAAAAATTAGAGGTGCTTCGATTGGCTCAGGAAAGGGACATATATACCATAAGGTCATGGTATTACCATGGGAGGCCTGCGATTGAAAAACTCCAACCTCATAACTCTCCCACTTTGAACTCAATTGGTTCCCTACCAAGCAAGGCAAAGTGGTAAAAATTAGAGGTGCTTCGATTGGCTCGGGGAAGGGACATACGTACCATAAGGTCATGGTATTACCATGGGTGGCCCGTGATTGAAAAATTTCAACCTCACAACTTTGCCACATTGCACTCAATTGGTTCTCTACCAAGCAAAGTCAAAGTGGTAAAAATAAGAGGTGCTTCAATTGGCCTGGGCAATCAGTTAGGCGATAACGTAGCATGGATCTACTACTACTGAAACTTAGTTAGCAAAAAGAGTTTGAGCTTGATTACTTTTCTTCTTTAGGATGCTTTAGTAGGGACCAATTAGTTGTTCTTTTTATACCGACTTATGTTTACTGACTAGATATGCTAAGTTTGGATGTTGAAATGAGTTGAATTGAATTGAGTTGAGTTGTAAAGAGTAGTATTTTGTTGGTCCCATTGAGATGAGTTTAATCTTTTTAGGTTGATCGGTTCAACTGTTCGTATGTTGTTATATATGCCATGCCATACCATGTCCTTACATGATTATTTGGTACATGAATTATTCTGTCACAAAATACTTATCTATTACATAATATATTCTGTCACATGTTACTATCTGTTGCAAGTATGTCACATTACATATGCCATCTATTACATGTATGTCATGTCACGTAATATTCATTGTCACATGTTATGCCATGTTACGAGATATTGTCTGTTATATGTTATGCCATATTACAAAATATTGTCTGTTATACATATGCCATGTTATGAAATATTGTCTGTTATATTTATGTCTCAAAGTACGTCATGTCTATCGTCTTACGTTCATGTCACATTACGCTACGTTAGGATTTTTGTCATTTCGTATTCATGTTATCCCGTCTCGAATACAGTTTGTGTATCTTGAGAACAGTCTCGCTAAGTTATTCATGTCAATCACGATCCTAAGTGCTAGGATGGGGTAATATCATAGTAGAACTCTTTTGTTCATGCTGGAGTGTCTAAATAAGTGTGAGATTTCCTGGGTTGACCAAGTACAGTCAACAGGTTGCGAATGGGGCCTAACTAGCTAGTCACAGGAGCACGCCAGACACTAACGCCGATGGAGCCATACTTTATTTTACGTGTGTTCACAGCAAGTGTGGCACAAACAATTCATGGGGCCATAACAACTGTGGAGCATGAAGTATGGGGCTACAACAACTATGGAGAATGAAGTATGGGGCCACAACAGCTATGGAGCATACACTACGTGAGACATAGCAATTGTGACACATAGAATATGTGTGACCACAACAATTGTGGAGTACGCATTAACGCACTCACAGCTAGTATAGATACCTGTGTTGTGATGCAGTAATTGGCAGGAAAACATGGCTCAAGGGGACCCGTGTAGCACCCGTATGGTCACTTTAATGATTAAGTCTATTGAATAAGATTCCAAGTTCAAGTCATGTTTCACGTTATGTTATGTTCAAGTTTACATTCATGTCAAGTTTCAAGTTTACGTCATGTCAAGCTAAGTTTCAGTTTCAGTTTAAGTTCAGTATGCAGATACTCTTAGCCTAATCATTTTGATTGTTAGGGTATCTCATTTAAAATACTCATGATGGAATCATTCTGATTGTCTGAGTATCTCTGACGGAATATGTTGGGTGGAATCATAAGATTGTTTGCTATTCTTGACGAAATGATTGGTGGAATCATTTTGATTGTCAAAATTTAAGTTTATATTCATGTTAAGTAAAGAATTCAAGTTTACGTTCATGTTATGTATGTTCACATTCATGCTATGTTTCAAGTTCATATTATGTTTCCAGCTCATGTTCATGTCAGGTTATGTTCACATTCATGCTATGTCATGTTCACGTTATGTTTCAAGTTTACGTTTATGTTATGTTATGCTCAGGTTCATGTTATATTCAAGTTCAAGTTCAAATTATGTATGTTCACGTTCATGCTATATTTCAAGTCCATGTTATGTTTCAAGTTCACGTTCATGCTATGTTTCAAGTTCACGTTCATGTTATGTTGCTAGTCCATGTTATGTTTTAAGTTCACGTACATGTCATGTCACGTCAAGCTAAGTCTCAGTTTCGGTTCAAGTTATGTCGGCTCATGCTTTTTTATATTAAGCCACGTTATGCTTATTATTTCATGCCATGTTATGTCAAGTTATGCTATACTTACTGATGACTTTAATTATACATTCATGCTTTTACTGCCATGCATGCATCATTAACCTGTGTGGAAGTTTCTTGTTAACTTGTTGAGATTTGTAATCAAATCTCATCGTGGTAGTCTCAACTACCATTCCCCCCGAATGATAGGCGATGTATCAGGATCATAGTAGGGAGCGGAGCATACAGCTTCCATAATTAGTTTTTAGACAATATTCTGGCCTTGTTGTCGAGTTACGCGAGTTACTCAACAAACTGACCCAATAGGTATTTTGGTAATGTAAATATGGAGTCTAGTCTCCCATGTTTTGAGATTATAGTCTTCTGAGACCTATACTATAATCGTGGATGTTTATTTTATTAAGTATAAATGGATTATGCTTTAATTACCTGGGATATTATAAATTTGGTGCATAGTATTGCTCAAAAAAAAAATTATCCTCTGCAAATATTGCATAATACTAAATGCATGTTAAGAACATTGCATCTTATATGTCATGAACGGGAGTAGGTTACCTTGTGTTGCATGTCCTGACGCTTTAGATGTTCGTCCGATCCCAAGCAGAAATCTAGGGGCGTCACAGTATTACCCCAGAAAGCTCATAATTGAAAAACTTCAACCTCATAACTTTGCCACTTTGCACTCAATTGGTTCCCTACCAAGCAGGGGCAAATTGGTAAAAATAAGAGGGGGTTAGATTGGCACGGGGATGGGGCATATATTCCATAAGGTCATGGTATTACCATGAGAGGCCCGCAATTGAAAAACTTCAACCTCACAACTTTGCCACTTTACGCTCAATTGGTTCTCTACCAAGCAAGGAAAAGTGGTAAAAATAAGACGATATGAACCCATGGGAATGGAATCCCTTGAATCCACAATCAATTTGAAAAATCACCCAAGAAAAGACAGTTATAGCCTTTATGAGATGGGCTGTGACCCAAGAAAATGAACAATTTGGATCCATAATCCTATTTATAAAAATTATAAGGGCGCAAGTTGGGCCAAGATGCACAGTCAAATGTCTTGAAAATTTATAATCAGGCCTAGTTTGAGACAAGCAAGAAAGGGGAGACTGATTTTTACGAAGAGAGGATGGAAGATAATTGATAAGATAACAGGTGGTGAGAAAGGCATCAGTCCAACATTGTTGAGGAACACTGGCTTGGGTCATGAGAGAAGCCCAGTTTCAACAATATGGCGATGTTTGCATTCAATGGAAACATTTTGTTTATAGGTGTGAGGACAAATCAAATGATGTGCAATACCAATTGAACAAAAAACAATTATTGAGATGACGATATTTGCCTCACTAATCAGTTTTAATCATTTTGATTTTACTATCAAATTTACGTTGGAAAGTATAAAAAGTACACTCGACATGATATTTGTGAACTAAAAAAAAAAACCAAGTGAATTTACTAAAATCATCAACAAAATTATATAATAGTGCTATCCATCAATGGAAAGAATAGGGGAGGGTCCCAAACATTAGAGAAAATAAGATCTAAAACATTATTGGAATTAAATGGAGATAAATAAAAAGGATGTTCATGACTTTGGCTTATTGGCAAGAGTAACAAACTGAATCATTTTTATTAGCTAAAGCGGGAAGTTTATTGGAAAATAAAATACAACAAACTAAATGAAAGGAAGGATGGCCAAGCTAGTAGTGCCAGGTATCAAGAGAAACACGTTCCCCAATGAAGGCAGCTTTGGAAGAAGATAGTGGTGGAGAGAGAAGGTAGAGCCCATCTTTAATTAGTCTGTGGAGTAGAAATGTCCCAATTTTGAGATCCTTTGACACAAAAAAAATGAGGGTGAAACCCAAAAAACATATTATTATCATAAGTAAATTTACTAACAAAGATAAGATTATTTCGAATTGAAGGGAGATGAATGAGTTGTAAGAGTTGAGGTAAAACTAATGATTTGGAAGGAGAAGAAATAAGGGAAACACCCGTGTGATGAATAGACAAACTTGTGTCATTGCCTATACGGATCTAATTAGTGGCAATATATTCATCAGCTCGAAGACTTAAATTGGACAACTCAAAAGTGAGGTGATGAGTTGCAGCTATGTTAGGGTACCAGGCCTAATCAGAGGGTCCACTGTTGGAAGTCATAATATCTTGGTATTGATTTGATTGGTTCGCTTGATAAGCATGGTAAAAATGATGAAAACACTGCAATGCAATGTATGCTACCCATATGCACACTTGACAGGTGGGGCAGTTACCATTTGAAGTTGAATCACTTTTGGCATTTTCATGTATGTGCCCTCTTGAACGTGAATAGTTGTTGGAACTTAAAGCTTCAGAAGAAGCAGATGAGCCACAACCATGGCCACAATTATTGTGGCTGCGAGATATTATGTTGATTGAAGTAGTAGCCAAGTCAAGGGCTGCATGTTGTTTCTCATTTCGAAGTTCATAGTTTAGGAGATGACCATATACCTCTTGAAGAGTCATAAGATCAGGGTGAGTGGTGAGGGACGTGATCAATGGATCATATTCAAGACCCAAACTTGCAAGTATATAGCTTACGAGTTCACGGTCAGTGAGTGGCTGTCTAATGGCAGCCAAGGTATCTTTATAGCTTTTCATTTTCTACAGATAAGCAGTAACTGAAAGATTACCTTTCTTGAATGAAGCAAGACTAAGTCATGAGTTCATGACACTAGCTTGAGACTGAAGGGAGAAGGTTTGCTCCAAAGCAACCCATACTTCACAAGAGGTGTGTAATTTGACGAATTGAAGAGTTGATCTTGCTAATACCATGCAACATATTCTAGATTGGGGATTAAAGTTGGAGAAGTGATGTCAGGAGTAGAGGTTGAAATCATAGGTGGAGGTAGGGGCAAGAGCCATCAACAAAGGAATAAAGACGCTAGCCATTGAGATAGGGTAGAAGTTATGCTTTGCACAATAGATAGTTTTCACAAGTAAGCTTTATGGTGAGAAGGTGAGAGATATTGGTAAGAAGGATAGTGGGTGAAGGCATTTGGGCACTGGAGGAAGATGAAGACATTGTTGAGAAAAGAAAAAAAAACAAGGTAGAAGACGATGTTGGTTAGTATTGGTTATGAAGTCATGTAAAATCACCATTTGTCCCAAAAGTTTAAACTGATAGGAAGATGTAGATTTTATTATTTATATTTATGTTATAACACTCCCCTCACATGTGGACCAAACTCCACCTCAACGAGTGGTCTTAACACATGGAATATTTAATTAAATGAGATAGAGTGTAAGGTCAAGACCATTGCTTTGAAACCATGTGAACAAGAGTACAAGAAAATGTATTGTCTTTATTCATCCAAGATAGTTCATGGTGGTGTAATATATATACATGTAAGACTTTAAATATAATCCCATGAGTTGTGGGATATGAGAAAGTTGTACAATAACAAAGGAAAGACACTAATGACCAGCTTGATCTACAATGGTAGCTTGATCTTTGGAGGTTGACTATCTGGATTACTATCTTTGGAGTGATTCGGCTTGAGTAGTGAGTCTGCTGACAACTTGTAATATAGTTGATTAAAATGGCAACGCTTCTCTTATATTTCCGATGTCATTTGATATGTTTGGCATTGAGTTCTTATATACTTAGTCTTCTTGAAAAAAACTTAAAAGAATAGTTAATTATAACTCTATCAAGTAACTACGTAGTACTGTTTAAAAAAAAACAATTCCATCAGTAAACTAATGGGATTGGTTCAAAGGACTAGTTATAAAGAAAAATATTTTCAATTACTGAAACATTATCCATCATCAAATAGAATGAATAGTGTAACCAAACGCCAAGTTTCGAATTTGATCACAATAACTAATTGTTCATAATCAAATGCATGCACAACAAATTGTTATCTCTATCATGACATTTCCATGGAAAGTCAATATATCTAATGAAATATTGACGACCACTTTTAGAAAATAAAATATATACTAGTAACACGAGCATATAAGTCACTAATTGACCTTCTTCACATCTCAGCCCAATAACTAATTATTCAAAATAAATTCATTGATAATTGACCATTATTACTATCATTCAAGATACTACAAGAAAATTAGTGTATCTACATACATAGAAAGTTTAGCAACATTTTTAAGGTTCCAAATAACAAAATAATAACCGTTGAATATTAGATCTTCAATCAAGTTGGAGCACATTTGCAACGAATAAGGATTAATATAAACAAGACTGATAACACTAAAAAAGAAAATGATGTAAGCTACTAAGAAACTTGTATGGAAGACCACAGGATCAATTTCATACCATTTTTTGTCACTTGCATTTGAAGACTGCGGTTGTGTTGGATATGACTCATCTACTTTGCTGCAACTTTTATCTAGTGGTGGTCCGCAAAGAAATAGGTTTCCTTCATAACTGATTTTCTCAAATGTTGCAAGTTGTGCTTTCATATCTGGAACTTTACTTGATAAGTTGTTGTTGGCAGCATTGAATACCTCAAGAAAGGTTAGATCAATCAGTGCTGAAGGAATTTCTCCACTCAAACTATTATGAGAGAGATCTAAGCTTTCCAAGGGAGTCAACTTTGACAATGATTCAAGAATTGTAACAAGGAACTGATTATAAGATAAGTTCAGTGCATGCAATGAAGATAATTTTCCTAATTCTGGTGGGATGCTGCCTGTTAGTTTGTTGCATGACAAATCCAATCCATACATGTAACCAAGGATTGAACCCTTATAAGAATCATGCCTATATTTGGTTGCAAATGATTGAGCTGCATTATTGCAATTTTATACATTTAAAATCAATGTATTCTTAATTATTTTATCGTTGATTTTAGATGGAAAAATGATCAAGAGGCAATAAATCCAAGTTATGAATTAAATTGATTAAAAGCATAGTTTATGCTTATTTTTATAACTTGTGATTTAATTTGATTTTATTGTCTCACATGCACAACACATTTTTAACATTCTAGTTTAGTTTTTGATTAATTTTTAATTAATTAATTATTTTCTTTTTCTAATTTTCTTTTTTTATTATTCTGTTTATTTTATTTTATTTTATTTTTATTTATTTTATTTTATTTTTATTTTTATTTTTATTTATTTTTTATTTTTTTCTGCACAGGTCCTAAACGACATGTGGTTTAGCACAGATTTAATTTCGGTCGTCTGGTCTAAACGACGTGTCGTTTGGTCCGCAAACCGAACGAGACGTCATTCCCTTCACCTCCTACCTCCCGCACTGCACTTCGTCCTACAGTGCCGACGTGCACAGCAGCTCCTCCACCGGCCACCAGCAACACCAGACGACGCCGGCGATCAGTTCTCCACCACCATGCATGGCCAAATACACGTCCAACTCCACGAAGCACCACCGCATGCACACGGCAGCACCGTATCCATGCAAGCTCCAATGGCCACCATTGCACCAGCATGAATGCATCATGCATACGGTGCACACCAGCACAACGACATGCACAAGATACACGGCCAAGGAAAAAGAAAGAACAAGCAGGTGTAGCTCGGAGGTTCACTCGGTGCGGTTCAGTACAGCAGAAAAAAAAAAAAAAGAAAGAAAAAAGAAGAAGACGACTTCGACTGGAGTCGAGTGGCTTGAACCGGTTCGGAGGGTCATGTGGTGAATGCCAAACCTAGAAATATCACTTCCCGTTTCAGGAGAGTTGCTCTTCGTGTGCTACTTGTTCTTCGGGTGCTGTTAGATGGGGTTGACTGCAGGTGAGAGTTAACTCACGCGAGCAGCTGGGTCCGCGAAGCAGCTGGGTCCGCAAAGCAGCTGGGTCCTTTTTGCTTGGACAGAACAGCAGCACACGCATAGAAGAAGGAAAATGCCACAGAAAATAAAGAGAAAAAGGTGGGCGGCTAAGAGCTTTTGATCTGTGAAATAAATCACGGACGAAGCACCTTTCACGTGGGACATGGACAGCACAGGCAGTGCAGTGTTATTTTGAAGCCTATATAAGGCTTGTAAGTAGACGAAATCTGGTGTTAGAAGTTAGAGAGTCTGAAGTTAGAGTTAGAGTGTCAGTGTTAGTCAGTCGTCAGATGTTAGAGTATCAGTGAGTAGTCAGTGGGTTAGAATGTTTTTAGTGTGATTTTAGAGTTAAGATTCAGAAAAAAAAAAATAGTGAGTGAATTTTATAGTCAGTTTTTATTTTTCTGAGTTCAATTTTTAATGTCGTGTAATTTGTTCATCAGTCAGTTTCAATGTATGGCTCAGTGAATTTTATTTTTGTAAGTCTTTATTTTCAGTTTTGAGTTTGTTTAGTGAGTAAATTTCCAGTAAATGTTGAGAGTCCATTTTATTTTTGAGAGTTTACTTTAATTGGAAGTTCAGATTTTTGGGTTGGAGAACACAGTCTCCATTTCCAAATATCGAGTTTATTTCTTACAATTTTTGTTTTTATTTAATTTCAAATTACTGTCATTTAATTTTCTCGCACTTTTAATTTCTTGCAATTTAAATTACTGTCATTTAATTTTCTCGCACTTTAAATTTATGTCATTTAATTTTCTCGCACTTTTAATTTCTTGCAATTTAAATTACTATCATTTACTTTTCTCGCAATTTTAATTTCTTGCAATTTAAATTACCGTCATTTAATTTCCTCACACTTTTAATTTCCTGCAATTTTAATTACTGTCATTTAATTTTTCTGCACCTTTAATTTTTGCAATTTACTTTTATGTTATTTAAATTTTATTGTCCATTTACATTTCAGTTATTTAATTTCCAGCAATTTTAATTTACTGTCTTGTATTTTAATTTCTTTATTTTTTTTTTTACTTTTGATCATCCACTCAAAATCAACAAATATGAATCTAGTCCATGACTAGTAAATTTTCATTTCCATTGCACTCCCACATTCATTGCACATATCATCATTTTTATTTTTATTCTCTCATTGTAACTATTTCTACCATTTTACACCAGTTTGATTTTTAAGCACTTTTCCTGTGGAGACGATTTAGGAATTTATTCCTAATTACTACGCGACACGCTCCTGCACTTGGGATAGCCTTTGGGCTACTTATTTTCGAACGAGTCAGCAAACTCGATCTCTACTTCTACATCAACATCCCTATGATATTGGTAAAAGTTACTATAAATGTCTGAGAAACCTTTATATGTGTAAGTTGGTCCCATAAACTAACTTGCAGAATCCATTTTTTCACTAAAATAGTCAAAACTAGGTGCCGCTTTCTTCCCAAAATATATGTCATGAAGGCATTGTGGTATGGTCCCAGAAAAAGCATTCTTTGAAAGATCCATTATGCTTATCATTCTTAGCAAACACAACTGATTTGGAATTATACCAGTAAAACTATTGCCACTCAACAAAAGTACTTTTAAGCCTTGAAGTTTGTTTATTTCAACAAGAATGTTGCCTGTAAAGTTGTTATCTCCAATATCCAATGTCAAAAGAGATGAGGAATTGAAAAGAACTTTCGGTATTGATCTTGTGAATTTGTTCCCTTGAAATATAGGTGTTCAAGATTTGGTAGATTCAAGCAAAAAGGTAACAATCCTTTAAATAAGTTATGAGAAAGGTCTAAAGTACCTGTCATACTTAGTTCACATGGGATTTGACCATAAAAACCATTGTTAGCCATAACAAGAGTTCCCAAGTATGACACATTACCAAGCCATTAGGGGATTGTACTTGAAATTCTATTGTTGCTGATATCTAAATATGATAGGTAAACAATTGAATTAACTACTGGTGTGATACTTGTGAAGTGGTTATCATTCATCTGCAGAACTTCCTAGTTTATCCCAATGAAAATTGTAACGTTGAAGCTGTTATGAGCATGGTTCAAAATATTCAATGACAAGCAACCTATATTTAATACTCTTGGGACCCCACCTGAGAAATTATTGGAAGAAAATCTAATACCTCCAAAAAAAGCATGCCACCAATTGAGGAAGGAAGATTACCTTCAAGATTATTATTGGAAAGATTTAGATATAATAAATTTGGAAAAATCTTTCCAATATTTTTTGGAAGTTTTCCGTCCAAGTGATTGGCCAAGACATCTATCCAGGTCATATGAGTATTGATCAATGTTGGTAAATTTAACTGGCTAACAAAAAAGTTACTTCAAAGATCTAGCAAGTGTAATTGTAACACCCCGCTCCCCAATAAAGACATTTTAGAATTTTCGGAGAGCCAGTGTGCTACTACTGAACTTGAACTTAAAAACTTTCTTTTTTAACAACGTGCCAGGTGCGAAAGATTTCATAAATAAAACAACTTTTAATAAATTCTTAAAATCCAAAATAGAGTCTGCGGAAGCACTTATAAAAAATACGAAAGTTTCATGTGCTTATCAAAATGATTTATTTAAATCTTAAATCATAAACTGAGCATGACATAAACTATCTAGGCCTCTGCCTCGTCTCCCGAGGTCAAGTCCTGTCTTGCAGTCTCATCCTCATAAATGTCATCACCTGGGGTGGTTTAAAAACATGAAAATAAACTAAAATGAGTCGAATACTCAATAAGCACACATCATATAGTAAACATAATAAACATAAGATTTCTTAAAAAACGTGCATACTCATAAATACATACGTAAATAACATGAGCATGAACATGAACTTATCTTTCACTTGTTATAACCCGTTACCCACTGTTGACCCCTGTGAGTTAGGGTTAGCGAATCTAAATAGATTCCGATTCCGCCCGTGGCCGCGGGTTGTGGAATCCATACATAAGGAAGACATATTGGGTGCACTACCAGCATGTACGACCTAGCAATGCAATATGCCCATAACATAGGTACCATCTTCATATCATAACATAGGCCATTACGTATCTTATCATTCATATTTCATCATAATCATACTTGCATACTTATCATATCATAGATTTCAAAAAAAAAGCACATACATACTTGTCATATCTTGTCATATCATATCATAGATTTCAAATGAAATCGCATTCTTTCATAACATGTCATGATGCACAACTTCTCACATAAAATTATGATTTTTCGTAAATACTTTAATGCATAAATATTCACATAAAATCATGCATGACTTTTCATAAATTATTTTAATGCATAACTCTTACATAGAATTATAACTTTTCATAAATCTTTTGATGCATAACTCCTTTCATAAAATCATGAATTTTCATAAATAACTTGATGCATAATTATTTACATAAAATCATGAATTTTTATATTTTTATCATGTCTTGGGTACGTAAAAATGGGCTTCCAATGGAGGGCATACATGCATAATATTTTTATAAAAGACATGCCATTTACAGTACATACGTGTAAGGGTATGATCATGGTACTTACCTTGCAATGCTAATCCACTATTTTCGACACGTAATCGGTCACCTATAAAATAGACACGTAATTTACATAAATTTCTAATTTAAACATGTGATTTTATTTTAAAACCTAAACTACCAAAATATCCTCTATTTTCTAAACCTAAAATCTCCCAAACACTAAATTATTTCTCAAACTGTAAATCTTAAAGAGCAGGGGCATTATTGTAATTTAACTAACCAACCTAAAACTTATTCTACGGGTTGCATGCATTAGGGAATATAGGACTTACGTGAGGGCAAAGGGCAGGGGGGCTGACCGAGAGCTAGGCGTGAGGCTGGGTTGCACCTCGACGTACGGCGGCAAGCGCGGTGGCACTCCGGCGAGCTGGGTGTTGTATGCAACTGAGAGAGAGAGTGATGAGAGGGAGAGAGGCAACGTGATGAGAGAGAGGGAGATCACGGGAGGGAAGAAACATGGCGTGAGGGAGAGAAGGCAGGTTACCGAGGGAGAGGGCGGTGCTAATTTCACCGTGCGTTCTGGGGAGGTGCTGCCAAGCTTGGCAATGTTGAATGCTATGGTGGTGGAGGGTAGTTCATGGCTGGGCAGCTTGTGAAGGGAAGAGTCGTGCTCTGTTTTCCGATGCAAGAATAGAGGTCCTTTAGTGAGGTTGAGTGTATTGTTTTCCTACGTGGGTTCACGGTTGGCTGTGCGGCGGGGCTGCTTTATGGTGGTTCTCGGTTGGACGGGCTGAGGAGGCTTGAGGGATTGTTGTGCATGCGAAGAACCGGTGCTCTGTTTTTCAGTGTAAAAATAGAGCAGTTTTGGCTTGTTTCAGTGGTTATCTACAGGTCGTATTGCTTTCAATGGAGGCTTGCAGTGGTTGGTTTTGCTTCGGGTGGATGTGGAAAAAGTTTTGAAGTGGGATCGGATGTAGTGGCTTGCGGTTTGGGTTGGTGTGGAGGGGATGTGGTGGCAGCCACTGAGTGTAGGCCGTGAGATGTGAGGGAGGAAGGGACGTGGGTGGTTTCCAACGGGTCTCATTTCTGGGATAGTTCATGGCGAAGAGGGAGCAGCTTGGGTGTGGATACTGCGGCATGGAGTTTCCTTGTGGTTGCCGTGTGGGTCCGTGGGTCTGGTTTGATTTGTAGCAGAAACTTGATTCCCTATGGGGAGATTCTGGCTGTGGGTATTGTGGGTGTGTTGATGGAAATATTGCGAGGAAGAGAGGATTTATAGATGAGGCGGAGGGACGTATCATGAGTGATAAGGAGGTTGGATAATGTTGGAGTCGAGAGGCATACGTGCATGTGCATGTGAATGGATAAACACATTAGAGACGTGCATGGTTGTGGTTAGGGTTTTATCTAGAATACTAGTAGTGTTTGGAGTCTAACACTAATGAGTTTGAAGTTTAAAAAAAATGATAATAATAATGGAGCCTTACTCTAGGTTCAACAAAAAAATAATCTATCAAATAAATTCTTTTATGGGATTTAACTCACTTATTGAGCCTCATAGATTATCCATAATTTATTCCTAAAAATACTGGGTCGGGTCGTTACAGTAATCTTGTATTGTTTTCTACCAACCATTTCGGAAAGCTTCCATTCAACTTATTGTGAGAAAAACTAACTGTATCCAGTTTATGCTGGGCAAGAAGAAATTTCAGAATACTGCTGGTGAGCTTGTTCAGACTTCAGTTAGACAATTCATTGATCTTCAACTAAAACAAAGGGGACCAACCCATGGAACGTTCAGTTTCTATTTCAACTTTATTGCTTTGACTATTGAATCGAAGAACCTCAAGCTTAGAGTAATTGGCAAATAAGTTGAATGGGAATATGCCCACAAACTGGTTATAACTAAAATCAATAAACTCAAGACTTGTTCCACTGGCTTTTACATATGATGATGAAGCATTTCCATTGAATTGGTTAGCGGAAATATCTAACACCACAAGAGATGTCATATTGTTTATGCATGGAGGTAGGATCCCCTCAAAGTAATTGTAAGATAGATCTAACACTTCAAGCTTCTTCAATGCACAAAATTCTGTCAAAACAAATAGCATCAAAATTGATTATGCTCTACTCTAACAATCGGTCAGACTAGTCACCTTTATGTTCAATATAAAAAAGTGGTCAATTCATAAGTAATTATAGATCATTAGTGTAATGCTAACAAAGTGTAAATGCTTGCACAAAAGTAGTTTCCCAACAGATTGAGAAATGATTCCTAATAACAAATTTGCATTGATATCCAAATTAATTCTCTAACTTGCTTAAATTGGCCAGTTCTACAAGAGATATATGGTGTCAAAATTACCAGCTAACTATAAAGATGGACTGCTTATGTTTTTCTCCCACCAATTAATTATCATGCACTTTTTTTATACTTGTTCTTGAACTTGACTTGTAAGTGTGCTTTATAGTATCAATTATAACTTTGTAAAAAAATCACAATTGATTTTATAAGAAATATATATGTCTAAAGAGGCAAGAGTATTCTTAATATTACCCCTAAGCATCACCAATTAAATGAAAGTTGATAATTTCATCTTTTTATGTTTATATTCTTGTTAAAACAATCAATACTTGACACTGGAACTTTAAATTAAGGCCATAGTTACATTGTGTTCTCAATGTGTAGTAGATGCAAACGATCCGTAGATTACTTATTCTTCATCAGATGAGATAACTCTTTCTTACCTTGCATTGGTAGTCGTCCACCAAAATGATTATCTCTCAAGATAAGAACCTCTTAGTTGCTTAAATTTGCTACCTTTGCATAACAGTAAAAAAAAAAAAATGAACAAATATTTAGGGGTGCAAAAGGGCCGGTCCGGTCCGGTCCGGTCCGGCAATGGACCGAACATTTTTGGTCTATCCTTTTTCCTGGACCGGTAGCTATCAGTCTTGTCCGGTCCGGTCTGTCCACTCGGTTCGGCCTCTTTTTTTTTTTTTAAATCAATTAATAAAAACAAATTTATTTACAATACTAAATTAAACTAAGTGACTTATTAATGTGGATTATGTAACAAAATCAATAGAAAAATATTTATATGATCAATGATAATAAATTAAATGAAAATTACATTATTGATGATGTTAATTATTACGTTATTACTAACTTAAAGTATGTTAATGCGAAATGAGCCATATACAACTTTTAACATTTTGTATATGAAGAAATAAACATAAATAGTTTAACTATCCATACATATTACATCCATAATTGAGAAAGATACATACTTAACATACTATTATAAATAAGTATAAAATATTTAATTATACATACTAATTAACTATTATAAATTTATAAATGCTATAACTCTTAATACTTAATAGTATTAGTAATACATTAAAGAATTTATTAATACATTGATACAAAATATATATAGTTATAGACTTATAGTGATTAGTTATTATGAATCATGATTAGTATAACTATATAATACTATTAGTATAAAGTATTAGATTATTAGTAATATAGTATAGCTATATATTAGTAATATTAGTATAACTGTATAATTATAGTCTATACTTAATTATAATATAGTATAATTATATATTAGTTAGTGATAAGATTAGGTTAGATGAAAATTATATAATTAATTATATATATAAATTATAAATATATTTTTTTATTTACATTCGGTCCGGTCCAGTCCGAAAAATCCTTGGACCAAGGACCGGACCGAATGAACTCGGTCCTATAAAATTTGGACCGTGGACCAGACCAAATGAACTTGGTCCGGTCTGGTCCAGACTGAATTGGCCGGTCCGGTCGATTTTTCCGGTCTGGATCGCCCGATGATCACGCCTATACATATTACTTATAGCATAATAGAACTTGTTGTTATAATAACATATTTCATCCTGACATTGCACGAGCCCCTACTATCACTAATGACTATCATCATTGCCTAAACGTCAATGATTTAGATTTAGATTATCAAATCAATCTTATAATTTCAATTTATTTATTTTTTTGTTTCTAAGGTAATATGAAATTCAAGTTTAAAATCTTGTCCAAATCTAAATAATGTTGACATTTGATTCAAAGCAGTGTACATACAAATGTAATTCACTTAATTGTATCTCCAAGCCTACGAATCAATGCATTAAAATTATTGTTCAAATGCCAAAGAGAAAGATTAATACAGGTAATTTTTGTTTCTGCAAAAAATTATGTTTTTTTTTCTTAATTAACATGCATGCTATATATGTCACATACATGTAACCTAACAAATGACGTCCTAAAAAATCAACTTACCTTTGGTTGGAGAGGATCCCCTCAACTTATTGGATTCAAGATTGAGACTCTTAAGAGATTTGATTGCAACAATTGATTGAAGAAAACTAGTGTCATTGAGGGCATTGCTAGAAAGTTCTAATATCTCCAGGTTCTCCAATCTTGACAACATTTTCCAACCTGTAGTTCATTTATTAATTTATTTTATTATGAAATGAGGAAAAAACCAATACAATTAGAATGTATTTTGAATAAATTTAGTGATTTAGAACTTGTGAACTACATAAGAAAGATTCAGACTTTTGGACAACATGATGACGTAATAATCATACATAAATATATATTGGAATACAAATATTTATAAATATATATTGGAATACGAATATTATTTTAAATCTAAAGAACAAATATAAAAAACATCCTAATTAAGCTGTAATTATTATTTTGAAATTATTAATATTTAATTCTTATACTATAAATTGATTAGTCAATATATATCTGAAATAAATTAAATTACATCCCCTTAATTAGTTTTTTGCCTGAACTCTACATAAAAATAAACTGTGCATAAAGTAAACATTAAAACATGTATTAAGAAAACATAATAAGTAGACCAGCATTGCTTGAAAACACCAGCATTGATAATAAGTGGCCGCATGCTTCAAATGCCAACGACAAAGACTAATTCAGGTTTTTGTTTCCTAAAAAAATTAAGTCTTTTTTAATCAACTTATTATCATGTCACTTACAGTAGTACGTAACCTAACAAATAATTCAATATCTGTCCACATATTCTGGAATGTATTTGGACAACATGACGTAATAGAACGTATGAACTTCAAGATTCACATAATTACTAAGTCCATTAGAAACGGTTTAAAACAAACATGCATGGATAATCATGAATATCGTAAGAGATGTAAGCCCACTTAGAGATGGTATGATGCTGTCATCAAAGCCATTCCACTCGAGATTCAATATCTTCAGATTTCTCAATACGGTGAGCCTTTCGAAAGTAGCTTGCAAGAAAATTATTGGAAGACACAACAAAATAACTTTTATCAATTAATGTCCTTCAACAACAGAATTAAAAGGAAAGAAAGAAAGAAAAATAAAATATTAAAAGAAACTTTCCACTCATCATTTAGTAGTACTTATAAATACACGTGTAAGAATATATACTTAATTATAAATGCAAGATTCGGACTTATATATGACGTAATAATTTTAAATTAATATTTATATACCATAACCACCAAAGCTCATGATCAGCATATATAAGGAATGTACGCAAGTCAATTAGAAACGGTCCAAAACATGATGATTAAAATAAAGGATTAAGAATATATTAATACTCATGAATATATATATATATATATATATATTTATATTTATATTTATATATGTGAGAGTGAAAACAAAATAATGACAAAATAAACAAAGTAATGAGGAGTACTAGTCCTGTAATTGAACAGTTTAGAGAACACATACGTTTAAGAAATCCAATATAAAGGCTAAAAAAGCATACACAGTCATTCATCTGATCTAGAAAATTTAGTTTAATTACATGCAGAAAAATCCCAATCATTTCTTAATTAATTTCTTACCTTCGATCTCTTAAACATCAAAACCATGAATTAATTCAGTTTCAAACTTAGTACTTTTAGAGCTTATTATATATGATCTACTAAAATCATAAGTACAAAATTATATACTAAAATCGTAAGTACCATTAATTAGGGACAAATTTATATAAATTAATGTTCTATAGTAGCATAACCACCGAGACTCATCAGTACCTTTGAGTTTGGGGATGAAAGTGATCCATTCAGAAACGATATAAATTAAAATGACTAAAAGCAAGGACCAAGAATTAATAATATAATAGTAGAATATTACCTTCACCATTTACTCGTTCATCTTCCCAAAAATTCTCTGAAAGACTTAATGTCATAAGGGATGTAAGGTTACTTAGAGATAGTATGGTTCTGTAGCCAAACCTATTCCCATCGAGGACCAATGTCTCCAAGTTTCTCGGTATTGCTAGCCTTTCGAAGCCTGCAAATTAAGAAAATTTGTTGGAAGACACAACAAAACAAACTTTTTCATTGTCCTTTTTTAAAATAAAATAAATTTATCATTTAAAGCTCGCACTTGCCTTGATTTTGGGAGGCTACCATTGTACCCATTCCGGCTTATATCTAGCGTGTTCAAATTTCTCAATGTAACTAATTCTACATTAATAATCCAAGTTGACGATAGAGTAAGATTAGATACATGCATTCGTGATAATAATCTGAGGGTTGTCCCCGAAAGCCTCTCTCTCCCGAAAGCCCCTCTCTCCCAAGAAGCCACTTCGCGATCACAGCTGGGGGGAGGGGGAGCTCCGGCTCCCTCCTCTCTCCCTAACGTCGGCCCTGTGTCTCCGACGGTTCTGTTTCGTTGTTTCCCTTGTATTTTTCTCAGATTTCGGCTAAATAAGAGGGAGTCGATTCGTGTTGATCCGGTGACTATCTAGAAGCACGCGCCTCACGAGGAGTCTTCCCTGCCGCCGATCTGCAAAACCCCGTAATGGGGCCTCCATCGGTGCGGCGCGTTGCCCGCACGCGCGGATCGACGATTCGGAGCTCGCTACGCGTGGAACCCACGCGCCACCATGCAAACATCTGACGTCGCAACGAGCGGCCGATCCAGAATCGGCGTCACTGGATCTCCATAGCTCGACCGTCGGTTTCCCTCCTTGTGTTGTGTTCTATGTGCACTGATTTTCCATTTACAGTGTTTTCACATTGTAGTTTTATTTATGTTGTCTTTATTATTTAGAATATTTAGTATTGGCGTGCCCATTCGGACTTGGTCCGGATGGTGTTTTATCCCCACTCCGCGTAGCGGAGATGTCGGGGTGTTCCTCCTCCATTTCCCGCTTAGTCGGGTATGGAGTTTGTTTTAGCTGGTATCTGATATCTCTGTTTTTGGACAGAGAGGTGCTATCTCTCAGACTTTTGTCTGTAGAGATATGCCTGGGGATTAGACCATGTCAGCCTCGAATGTGTGCTGGGGAGCTTTTACTAGTTGTAATTGACTTATTTTAAGTCAAGCTGTATGTCCTGTTTTAAAGGAATGAGATTCGCCATTTTCAAAAAAAAAAAAAAGATACATGCATTCGTGAATGCTCTGATTTAAAATATATAATTAGATAGAAGAGATCACTTTAATTACCTTGTGCTGGAAAGTATCCCTCCAACTTATTATGAGTAAGATTTAAAGTCTTGAGCGAAGTGATAGCACCTAGAGATTGTAGAATGCTATTTTTATCAAACAAGTTGTAACCAAGGTTTAAAATTTTCAGATTCCTTCGGGTTGAAAGCTTTTCAAATCCTGCAAAATATATCCTAAGAAACAGATAAGAGTTTACAGATTGAGTGAATAATCTATATATATCCGAGTGGGTTTAGAATCTTTGAGTGGAGCCGTATATTTTGCATACACCCTGAATACAAATTTATATCTCCTGGCCGCCTATTCAAAGTGAAACACGTGTTTTAACGTTAGCTGGCTACTTACAAAATTACAGTTTGTAAAATTACAGAAGTATTTATAATTAAAAGATCTTTTATATATAAAACTAGCATGTCAAACAAAAATAACAACTTAATTAGGTAACTTTTGAATTTTTAGTTGAAATAATTCAAACTTTTCTAGGAAGGATATACAAAGGCATTATTACAAATAAGATTAAAATTAAAAGTAATAGACACAATATGTGAATTTTAGAATATTATATACTAAAACTCCTCATTCCTCACAACATACCTTCATCTGGTATGCCACCATCGATTGTATTAAAGGATAGATCAAGACTTCTTAACTCCTTGAAAGGCTCTAATAGAGACACATTTAACAACCAATATCGATGTTCCTCATAATATTTCTCCCTTAAGGAATAGAAATAAAGATCGTAATTAGGATATTGCATTAAATTGTCGAGGGACAATTCTATCACATGACCTGTGGTGGAGTTGCACAAGATCCGCTCCCAACCACAACAATCACTCTTCTCATGGTCGACCCATGAAGGAAGAAGATCATAATCTGAATTATAAGCTCTGGTAGACGGAATAGATATAATAAAAAATGACTTCAAGTGAAGCAGACCAATTCTCTCTTCCTCCAAGCAACCCATGTACTCACGAGTTTGAAGAAAAACCACTAAAACCCAAAGCAAAGCCTCCATTGAGAAATAATATTGTAAGACACTCATAATCATGATTTCTATCTAAAATTTGCTTGTTTTTGCTGTTCTATCGTGAGTATCGTGGCTTTCCACAACTCGAATATATATGGAAAATGGAACTCGAGACTTAGAGTGGCTGAAATTGAAATAAAAAAGGGAAACACTCACGCTGGGAGAAGAGACTTGCGGCATTAATCAAGGGAAAGAAACACGAAAAAAAAAAAACAAGAAACACTCACTCATGCGGGACCCAATTTCTCTTACACATGCAAAAATGGGCGAATTGAATAAAGAAATAATTGCAAAATGTGGCCAACTACAAAGAAGACTGGCTTTTCGGAAGAAAACAATAAGAAAAGAAGAAAAAAGAGGCAAACACGGGGGATCCATCATTATTTTTCTGCACATTTGTTCTCTTGCTTTTTGATGTACAGACGCAAAACGCGGAAGAAAAAGAAAAGAAAGCCGCCGAAATTCACGCAAGCACTTCGGTTTTGACTGAAGCTTGGGATCCAGCTGTTTTTCTTTCTGGCGCACTACGCCGCAGGGTTTTTTGCTCGGTTTTATGAATTGCTATTTTCATTTCCGTTGCACTTTTTCATTTATTGTATATATTACTATTTTTTTTTTATAAATATTTTCATCATTTTACACGAGTTTGATGAATTTAAGCAACTTTTCCTAAAAAAACAATCTAAAAATTTAATTCCTAACTATTACGCAATACCCTCTTACACTTGGGAGAGCATTTGTGCTGCTCATTTTTGAGCGAGTAAAGTTTTTAACGCCGTTGTTGGGAATAGTTGCTTGACATAAATTTATTTTATTTTTATCTATATTCACTGTTGTGCTTTGATTTTATATTACATGCTAGGTTTTCTATTGTGCTTACTTATTCCTTTTGCACTTTATTTTCTTTCATTCGACTCATTGAGGACCACATCGAGTGATTAGCATATGTGAACAAGATAACACAATTTTTACCTTAATGCAATCTGCACTGATACACACATGATTGCCACAGACTCCATTTCTAGCTGTAACATCCCGCTCCCCAATAAAGATATTTTAGAATTTTTGGGGAGCCAGTGTGCTACTAAATTTGACTAAAAACTTTTCTTTTTAACGACGTGCCAGATGCCAAAGATTTCCATAAATAAAACAAACCTTAATAATACTTAAAATCCAAAATAGAGTCTATGAAAACACTTATTTTAAAAAAAATATGGAAGTTTCATGTGTTTATCAAAATAATTTATTCAAACCTTAAACCATAAAACTAATTATAGAATAATTTTTCTAGGCCTCTGCCTCTCCTCCCTAGACCAAGTCCTATTCTGCAGTCTCATCATCATAAATGTCATCACCTGGAGTGGTTTAAAAACATAAAAATATACAAAAATGAGTAAAATACTTAATAAGCAACACATCATATAGTAAACATAATAAATATAAGGTTTCTTGAAAAACATGCATATTCATAAATACATACATAATTAACATGAACATGAATATGAACTTATCTTTTACTTATCATAGGTCGTTACCCACTATTGACCCCTGTGAGTTAGGGTTAGCGAATCTAAGTAGATTCCGATTCTTCCCATGGCCACGGGTTATGGAATCCATACATAAGTAAGACATACTGGGTGCACTACCAGCATGTACAACCTGGCAATGCAATATGCCCATTACATAAGTACCATCTTCATATTATAACATAGGCCGTTACATATCTTATCATAATCATACTTGCATACTTGTCATATCATAGATTTCAAAAGAAATAGCATGCATACTTGTTATATCATATCATAGATTTCAAAAGAAATCGTATTCTTTCATAATTTCCATGATACATGTTTTCTAACATAAAATCATAATTTTTCATAAATATTTTAATGTAGAAATCTTCACATAAAATCATGCATGACTTTTCATAAATTATTTTAATGCATAAGTCTCACATGAAATCATGACTTTTCATAAATAATTTAATGTATAAATCTTGGCATAAAATCATGGATTTTCATAATTGTATCATATTGGGGTACATAAAAATGGCCTTCCAATGAAAGGCATACATGCATAATATTTTTATAAAAGACATGTCGTTTACCGTATATACGTGTAAGGGTATGATCATGCTACTTACCTTGCAGCGCTAATCTACTATTTTTGACTTGTAATCGGTCACCTATACAATGAGCGTGTAATTTTCATAAATTTTCCAATCGAACACGTATTTAAATATTTAACCCTGAAACGCTAAAATTAACCTATTTTAATTCTTAAATACTTAAAATTCTCCTAATCTCTAAAATACTATCATTTTCTAAATTCATCGACATATAACTGATATTCACTTATCCTAATTTTAATTCAATACAAGTCTACCACTAGAATTAGAAAAGAAAGAGCATAAAAAATAAGAAATCTATACTAGTACTAATCTGCACATGCTTAACAAAAGAAACTAAAAGCATGAAAGCAACTTTAAGAGAAAAATTGATCTTATCATGTTTTATGACACAATCAAAGGATGGCATAATTGTAATAAGTCAAAAGGCTAAAAGTTAAAAGAAGCTATTAATAACTTGAAGACAAACTTTCAATTTTAGTTAAGAAAGTGATGTAATTACACGAAATGACCTTCAGGTGGAAGAAAAGTGAAAGAATTGAAAGGGACAAAGTTTACAGTGCTATTTGTCGTGCTATTCGGTGAGAGAGAGAGAGAGAGAATAACCTTAGAGAGGCAGAAGAAGATTTTTTGTGTGATAGTGGGAGAGGCCAAATTTGCTGAAAAAGGAAAGTATTGATTTATTTTTCTCTAGGTATGAGATGCACTCGGGTTGAGGGAGGTACGCTATGGTATTGTGCTGTTGAATTTGCAGAGCAATGGTTGAATATATATATAGATGACGTGATTGTGTTGGGGTCGAACAATGGCTGCTAAAAAATAAGATTTGATGGAGTTTGATTTCATTTGGGAGTTTGATGATAAGATTTCTGAGTTGGTTTTTCATTAGGAGATAAGATCAATTAGGAGATAAGAATGAAGATGAGATTTAGAGTTACTGAGCTGGTTGAGATAAGCATTTGATTATACAATCGGGAGATGAGGATGAGGCTTTCGGGTAGCAATAGGAAGAAACAAGGCTTAAAGAAACAAAAGAATTCTAGTGGCTATTGCAAAATCTGAAGGGTCATACATATAAAATACCAATAACAAAATGATAATAATTCTATTAAAATTAACAATGTAAAATTTGATAAAATTATAATAATAGAATATTTATAGTTATATGAAAAAATGCATAAAACTTCTCTTATGGTCTAATTTTAGAATCGGGTTGTTACACATTTTGTGAAATTTGAGCATCTTGGTGGAGTGATTGAGCAGAATTATTTTTGTGAAGATATATTTTCAAGCCTAAGTATAGAGCATGATTTCTTATGTATCATATTTTGTTGAAGTGTGGTATGATTTCTCAAGCCTGAGCATAGAGCATGATTTCTAATGCATCATAATTTACGTCTCATTTTCTTAAACTAATTCTTAAAATCTCACCATAAGGGCGGGTGTTACATTTCTATCATATGGCATTAAATTGTCAAGGGACAGTTCTATCACAAGACCTATGGTGGAGTTGCATGTGACCCGCTCCCAACCACAACATTCACTCTTCTCATGGTCAACCCAAGAAGGAAGAATATATATAACTAGTTTGCATAAGATGTGAGAGGTAGAATATTGGATATAACAAATGACTTAAACTGAAGCAAACCAATTCTCTCTTCCTCAAAGCCACCCATGTACTCACGAGTTTGAACAAAAACCACTAAACCCCGTTTGGATACAAGAAGTGTTTCATCTTATCTCATCTCATCATTACAATTTTTTTAAATTTCTAGACCAAATATAATAACTAATTCAACTTTTTCAAATCTCAAAATAATAATAATATTAAAAAATAATATTTTAATAATATTTTATTCAATTTTTAACTTTCATCTCAACTTACTATCCAAACAGCACCTAAAACCCAAGGCAATGACTTATTTGAGAAATAATATTGTAAGATACCCATATTCATTTCTATCTAAAATCTTTCTTGTTTTGGATGTGTTACTGTGAGTATCGTGGCTTTCCCCAACTCAAAGATATATTATATATATATATATATATATATATATATATATATATATAAGGAAAAGGGAACACGTATGGACTTTGAGTGTTAGAGTGGGCTGAAATTAAAATCTACATGAATTACTTATCTTCGATCAAAAGTTGGTGTCCAAGTTCTGAATTGGCACAAAAATGTCGTGGCATGCAAAAGAATGGCACAGTGGGAGAAATCATATAAAGAAGAGACTTTGAATGTTCCATGAATGAAACTTCATGTAAGTGAGGAGCTAAATTATTTCCACATTGACATTGACTGATTGGAATCTAATCCTATGCACGAAAAAGCACGCAGTGCCTTTAATTTCCACATTCACATGGATTGGCCAAAGTGGTAAAAATAAGAATAGCTCCGATTGGTCCGAGGATGGGGCATACATACCATAAGGTCATGGTATTACCATGTGAGGCCCGTGATTGAAAATTTCCAATCTCATATCTTTGCCACTTTGCACTCAATTGGTTCTCTACCAATCAAGGGCGAAGTGGTAAAAATAAGAGGTCCTCCGATTGGCCTAGGGATGGGACATACATACCATAAGATCATGGTATTACCCTAGGAAGCCCACAAATGAAAAACTCCAACCTCATAATTTTGTCACTTTCCACTCAATTGGTTCCCTACCAAGCAAGGGCAAAGTGGTAAAAATAAGAGGTTCTCCAATTGGCCCGGGGATGAGGCATACATACCATAAGGTCATGGTATTATCATGGAAAGCCCGCAATTGAAAAACTCCAACCTCATAACTTTGCCACTTTGCACTCAATTGGTTCCCTACCAAGCAAGGGCAAAGTGGTAAAAATAAGAGGTGCTCCGATTGGAAACCTGGTTTTGAAACCCTTGGGAATAGAATCCTTGAACCCACAATCAATTTGAAAACTCACCCAAGAAAGGCAAAATCAAGCCAATGAAAAATTTATACCCATTGAGGAACTTATTTCAAGAACCTAGATAATATGAAAATCTAGACACGTTGAAGAACTTGTCCCAAGAACCTAAATTATAAGGAAGAATGCCACAAAGGTTGTGATTTGTCTTTGATAAGTTCAAAAGTTCATTCAATAACAAGAGGAGATAAACTCAACTCACAATAAATAAATTCATCAAATTTCATAAAACTTCTTAAAATGAGGCTGCAAAGAGTATTTAAACTAAAACCTAATTAAAATCCTAGCCAAAATAAATCACTTTCTTCCAAAAATACCCCTAGATGAATAGTGCCGCTTCTACAGTACCGTGGCTATAGTAACTCGGCTACATTACTTATTAAAATCCTAGTTCAACAAAATAAAACATATGTAGGCCAAGCATCCTCGAGCCTAATTATTCTAAACTAATAAAATAAATATTTTAAATGATTTAAATAAATTGAAAGCCTTCAATAACAATAGGCCCAAATAATAACTGTAAGTCATGTCTTCCACAGCTTGTATCAAGTGGATCAAAACTGGTTCTTTTTCTTTATAGCCCATCTTGTGTGTTGGGCTCTTGCTAGTTTCATCCCAAGTGGATTGCCCAATCCTTGCATTGCTTCCTTGATATTCTTAGCTCTTGAACTTGTAATTGGCCCATCTAGAACTTACAAAGGATCTTTAAGACTACGTCCATGTTGGTACCATCATTCCCCCTCTCCTCAAAAGGATTCGACCTCGAATCTCCACCTGCATCAAAGGGAAAAAGGTTAGTAACATTAAAAATAGCATAAACATGATATTTACCTGGAAGATCCACTTGATATGCATTATCATTAATTTGTTCAAGAATTTGAAAAAGTCCATCCAAGCTACTCCTGTCATCAATAGGTAAAGACATTAAATTTGAAGGAGTAAATGGATTAAGTCTATGAATAATTTCAAAAGGTGAAAATTTAGTAGTAGCATGAACAATCCAATTATATGTAAACTCAATGAATGGTGAACAATACTCCCACAAATGTTTATCAAACACATCTAAAGTCTTCCTTATACCAAA
Organism: Cyclocarya paliurus; assembly: GCA_029856935.1. Lineage (NCBI taxonomy): Eukaryota > Viridiplantae > Streptophyta > Magnoliopsida > Fagales > Juglandaceae > Cyclocarya > Cyclocarya paliurus. The sequence goes on along the minus strand of CM056946.1, from coordinate 19,660,685 downwards.
ATGACCACTCCAATTATATGCAAACTCAATGAAGTACAAATGATACTCCTGCAAACTTTCATGCAACAAGTTAATGAATGGCAAATAATAATCTCACAAATGTTCATGCAACACGTCTAAAATCTTCTTTACACCAAAATGATCCATCAAACCAAATCCATGTACAAGTAACTCATGCATAAGACTAGTAGGCTCACAAAGTCCATTCTCTTTAAACAAATACCAATCTAGTTTATAGAACTGACCAAACGATGCTTTCTCACGTACTCCATACACACTAGCCAAACCATCATCATTAACATACAATTTATTATCATATTCAAGTTTCAATAACTTTGCATCTAAAATGATAACCTGGACATAGCTTCTTACTAAAGCATCAACCTCACAACTTTCCCACTTTGCACTCAATTAGTTTTCTACTAAGCAAGGGCAAAGTGGTAAAAATAAGAGTTGCTCCGATTGGCCTGGGGATGGAGCATACATACCATAAGGTCATCGTATTACCATGGGAACCCCGTGATTGAAAAACTCCAATCTCATAACTTTGCCACTTTGCACTTAATAGATTCTCTATCAAGCAAGGGTAAAGTGGTAAAAATAAGAAGGGCTCTAATTGGCCCGAGGATCGGGCATACATACCATAAGGCCATGGTAGTACTTGATTGAGCTGCATTATTGTATATTTTATACATTCAAAACTAATATATTTTTAATTATTTTATTATTTTATCATTGGTTTTAGATGAAAAAATAGTTAAGAGGCATAAATCCAAGTTGTGTTTTAAATTGATTAAAAACATAATTTATCTTTGATTTTATAACTTGTGATTTAATTTGGCAATATTTATTCACTTGCACAACACACTTTTAATATTTTATTCTCCATCTTTTGTCTAATTTTATTTTTATTTTTAATTAATTAATTATTTTATTTTCTTTATCTAGTTTCATTTTTGTTTCTTTAATTATTTATGATTTTTCTTGTCTATGTTTTATTTTTATTTTCTTGATTTTAATTTTAATTTTAATTTCTGTTTGATAGGTTTTTCTAAACGACGTGTCGTTTTTGCTGTGAATGAACTCAACCTCTTTCTAAACGACATGTAGTTTAGTTCATAGACCAAAGCTACATGTCATTTTGGTTCATCTTCAACCTCCAGCCATGCACACCACCACCGAAGCATCAAGTTTCCATCCACCCTACGGCAGCTACCAACCGTGAAGCCCAGTAGCACGGCAGCAGCACCACCTCGCTGCCACCCTTCATCCACAACCACACGCTGCACCTCCATGCTCCTCCACATGCCAGCAGCACCACTGCACATTCCGGTTGCCACAGCTGCAAATGACAGCACCTTTTTCGCACCACCTCCATCACAGATCATCCCCAAGCACCTCTGCCAAGCCAACTAAACCACCCATGCACTGCACCATCGCCATGCATGGCCTCCAACAGCAGCACCACTGAACTGTCCAGCTAGCCATGCCCAGTCTCCTCCAGTGGCAGCAACCTCCTCCTTCAAAGCCACAAGCTCAAACATGCAACCTCCATGGAAGAAACTGCCACGACTGTGCTTCCGTGAAACTTCCATCGAAGCACCGCAACTCCTATGTTTTTATTCCATAAAACAGAGCCAGTCTCCACCACAGCCTCCATTTACCACTACTGCCAACCACATCACTCAATGCAGAAAGCACCACTCCCTCTGCCCACACTACATGCAAGCATTTCGGTTAGTATGCAGCAGCACGCACGGAAGAGAAGAAAGAAAAAAAAATGAAAAGCTTGTTTTCGGTGGATGCGAGCTAAAGAAAGAAAAAAAATAAAATAAATGCTTGGATGTACTCATACTAGACACGCCGAAAGAAGGAACACATGCAGGAGAAAAGCTGGAAAGCAGAAAAAAAATAAAATGCTAGCAACGCAAACGACAAGACGCAGCAGGAAAGGAAATGCAAACTTTCGGCTTTAACACATGTATGCAAACTTTTGGCTATGAGTGGGAGACATAAGGACCTGGAATTAGACATGGGCAGCTAAGTAACACTTATTTGCAGTGTTCTTTGAAGCCTATATAAGGGCTTGGTGGCAGATGGAAAAACTCGTCAGATTTTAGGGAGAAATAAATTAGTTAGAGTTTTTGTAATTAGGAGTAGGAGTAGAGTAGAAGTATTATTTTAAGTGTGATTTTATTTTCTAGTTTTACTATTTTTATTTTATTTCAGTTTGGAGTTATGATAAACATGCTTAAATTTTTGTACTAAGGTTAAAGGTGAAGTCTAATGATTTAAATATTGTTTTGGATCAACAATAGAGTTTATATTGTGAGTTTGATCAATTGAATGGTGTTATTATTAGAAACTTTGATTATCAATATACTTTTCTTGATCCATTGTGATTTTTGAATACATTGGATGCTTGAAGAATCCTTGTGGTAATCAATTGGACTTGTGAATATTTCTACCATAAATTGTTCAAACTCAATCTTTAGTGATCGAAAGAATTTTTGGTGTTATTATTAGAAACTTTGATTATCTATATACTTTTCTTGATCCATTGTGATTTTCGAATACATTGGATGCTTGAAGAATCCCTGTGGTAATCAAATGGATTTTTAAATGTTTATACCATCAATTATTCAAACTTAATCTTCGGTGATTAATTTTCTTGGGCTTAAGTGTTAAATTTTCCAGTTAGACAAAATCTTTATTCTAGTTTAACTGAGGTAAATTGATTGGAAATAGTATTTTTAATTATACGGATCCCCGAAACCTTAGTCGTTCTCCATATTGTTTTATTTTATTATTTCAGTTATATTTTTGTTACTTTAAAAATCTTCATCTCTGTAATCTCCTCTTTTTGATTGCATGCTCCTTTTAATAATCTATTTTTATTTTATTCTCTTTATCACATTAGTCAATCCCTGTGGATTCGATCCTGTAAGGTACTACAACACCTGTATACTTGCAGGTAAAACTGCTCTGAATTTTTGGTTCATTATTTTGAATGAAAGTTCAACCGCAACAGTACCATGTGAAGCCCGTGATTGAAAAACTCCAATCTCATAACTTCACCACTTTGCCATTAATAGGTTCTCTACCAAGCAAGGGCAAAGAGGTAAAAATAAGAAGGGTTCCGATTGGCTCGAGGATGGCGCATGCATACCATAAGGTCATGGTATTACCAAGAGAAGCCCACAATTGAAAAATTCCAACCTCATAACTTTGCCACTTTGCACTCATTTAGTTCTCTACCAATCAAGGGCAAAGTGGTAAAAATAAGAGGTCTTCCGATTGGCCTAGGATGGGGCATACATACCATAAGGTTGTGGTATTATGCTACGGAGCCCACAATTGAAAAAATCCAACCTCATAACTTTTCCACTTTGCAGTCAATTGGTTCTCTATCAATCATGAGCGAAGTGGTAAAATAAAAGCTCTTTCGATTGGCCTGAGATGGGGCATACATACTATAAGGTCATGGTATTACCCTACAAAGCCCGCAATTGAAAAACGCCAACCTTATAACTTTGCCACTTTCCACTCAATTGATTCTCTTCCAAGCATGGACAAAGTGATAAAAATAAGAAGTGCGCCGATTGGCCTGGGAATGGGGCATACATACCATAAGGTCATGGTATTACCCCAGGAAGCTCACAATTGAAAAATTCCAACCTCAAAACTTTGCCACTTTGCACTCAATTGGTTCTCTACCAAGTAAGAGAAAAGTTGTAAAAATAAGAGGACCTTCGATTGGGCCGGGGATGGGGCATACATACCATAAAGTCATGGTATTTACCATGGGTAGCCCACAATTGAAAGATAGAACCTCATAACTTTGTCACTTTGCACTCAATTGGTCCCCCACTGGGCAAGAGCAAAGTGGTAAAAATAACAGGTGCTCTGATTGTCCCAGGGATGGGGCATACATACCATAAGGTCATGGTTTTGCCATGTGAAGCCCGCTATTGAAAATCTCCAACCTCATAGCTTTGCCACTTTGCACCCAATTGGTACTCTACCAAGCAAGTGCAAAGTTGTAAAAATAAAAGGTGCTCTGATTGGGCCCGAGATGCGGCATATGTGCCATAAAGTCAAGGTATTACCATGTGAAGACTGTTATTGAAAAACTCCAATCTCATAACTTTGCTAATTTATTCTCAATTGGTTCCCTACCAAGCAAGGCCAAAGTGGTAAAAATAAGAGGTGCTCCGATTGGACTGGGAATGGGGCATACATACCATAAGGTCATGGTATTACCATGGGAAGCCAGTGATTGAAAAACTCCTGCCTCATAAATTTGCCACTTTGTACTTAATAGATTCTCTACCAAGCAAGGACATAGTGCTAAAAATAAGAAGGGCTCCGATTGGCTCGAGGATGGGGCAGACATACCATAAGGTCATGGTATTACCATGTGAAGCCCGCTATTGAAAAACTCCAATCTCATAACCTTGCCAATTTAAACTCAATCGGTTCTCCACCAAGTAAGGGCAAAGTGGTAAAAATAAAAGGTGCACCGATTGGCCTAGGTTGGGGCATACATACCATAAGGTCATGGTATTACCCTGGGAAGCTCGCAATTAAAAAACTCGAACCTCATAACTTTGCCAATTTCACTCAATTGGTTCCCTACCAAGCAAGTGCAAAATGATAAAAATAAGAGGTTCCAATTGGCCGAGTGATGGGCATACAAACCGTATGGTCATGGTATGACCATTGGAACCATTGGAAGCCTGCAATTGAAAAACTCAAACCTCATAACTTTGCCACTTTGCACTCAATTGGTTCCCTACCAAACAAGGGAAAATTGGTGAAAATAAGAGGAGGTTAGATTGGCTCGAGGATGGGGCGTATATACCATAAGGTCATGGTATTACCATTGGAGGTCGGCGACTGAAAAACTGCAACCACATAACTTTTTCACTTTGCACTCAATTGGTCTCCCATAGGGTAGGGGCAATGTGGTAAAAATAAGAGGTGCTCCATTCGTCTCGAGGATGGGGCATACATACCATAAGGTCATGCTATTACCATTTGAAGCTCATTATTGAAAAACTCCAACATCATAACTTTGCCAATTTAAGCTCAATTGATTCCCTACCAAGCAAGGGCAAAGTGGTAAATATAAAAGGTGCTTCAATTGGCCTGGGGACAGGCATACATACCATAAGGTCTTGGTCCTAACATGGGAAGCCCGCGATTGAAAAACTCCTACCTTATAACTTTGCCACTTTGCACACAATTTGTTCTCTACCAAGTAAGAGCAAAGTGGTAAAAATAAGAATGGCTCCAATTGGCCTGGGTATGGGTCATACATACCATAAGGTCATGGTATGACATTGGGAAGCCCGCAATTGAAAAACTCTACCCTCTTAACTTTGTCACTTTGCCATAAATTGGTTCCCTAACAAGCAAGGGCAAAGTGGTAAAATAAGAGGTGTTTCGTTTGGCCCGGGGATGCGACATACATATCATAAAGTCATTGACTCACTAAAAAATGAGCAGCACAAAAGGCTATCCCAAGTGTAGGAGCGTGTCGTATAATAATTAGAAATAAATTTCTAAATCGTCTCCGCAGGAAAAGTGCTAAAAATAAACTCGTGTAAAATGGTGTTAATATTTACTATGAGAAAATAAAAATAAAAGTGATGATATGTACAATGAATGGAGAAGTGCAATGAAAAAGAAAGTTTACTGGTCGTGAATCAGTTTCATTTTGTTGGATTTGGGTGCAGTGATTAAAAGTAAGAAATTAAAATGTAAGATAGTAATTGAAATTGCTAAAAATTAAATGACTGAAATTTAAAGGGGCAAGAAAATTAAATGACATAAATTTAAATTACAAAAAATAAAGGTGCGGGAAAAATAAATGACAGTAATTAAAGGTGCAGGAAAATTAAATAACATAAACATAAATAGTAAGAATTTAAAGTGCTAGGAAATTAAACGACAGTAATTTAAATCAGCAGAAATTTAAAGTGCAGGAAAATTAAATGATAGTAATTTAAATGAGTGAGAATAAAAAGTGCAAGGAATAATTTATCATAAACTTTAAACTAAAATAAAACTGAAAATGGAGGCCACAGGTGAAGGAGGAAAACTCAGTAACAACAGTTGGTCCATTAGGCTCTCAACTGTGCTACCGGACTTCCTTTCTTCACCCGAGCTTTATTAAAAAAAAAAACTAGAAAATAAAAATAAACAAAGGTCTCTCTACTCTACCCTACTCCTACTCCTAAAATCTACCGAGGTTTTTTTTGTCTGTCTCCAAACTCTTATATAGGCAGCAAAAGAACACTGCATTAGATACACCCGTGCTGCGCATTCCACGTGAAAAGCATTCGGCCCTTTTTATTTTGTCCGTGTCTTTTGCTTTCGGCATCTCTGTTTTTATTTGTTTTCCATTGCCTTCAAGTTTTTCGCGTCCATGCGTCCTAACACTATAGCAAAAATATTCCAAACAAGGCCACTGGGGTCCCTGCATGAGTTGTCCATCACATGATTTTCGTTCGGTCTCGCAGCAGCCTTTAGCCTTTTATTTTCTTTCCCTTCCCATGCTGCGTCTTCATGTGCAGGAGAAGGTTGAGCAGAGGTGGCTTCGTGAAGGTGCAAGGTGCTGCAGCTGGGTAATGAGGGTGGTGAACGGTGCTCTGTTTTACAGAGGAAAAACAGAGGTGGTTTGGAGGTTACGTGAAGGTTCGATTGGTGGCAGCGCAGTGGTGGTTCACGGTGCGTGGATGCTGCTAGACGTGCGCAGGAGGAAGCCGTGGTTGAGCTTGGTGTTGTTGTAGAGGAGCATGGTGGATTGAGGTGGTGATTCATGGTGGCGTGGAGGAGCTGCCGCATGCATGCAAGGAGACTGTGCTGGAAACGAGAGGTTGAAGATGACGAAAATGACTTGTCATTTTTGTCTATAGACAAAATGGCAAGTCGTTTAGCAGAAAGCAGTGAAACCATTCGTCGTGAAAATGACATGTCGTTTTTCTCTACTGAAAAAATGACACGCCGTTTAGAGGGACCTGTAAAACAGAAAATAAAATAAAATAAAATAAAATAAAACTTAGACAAGCAAAATAAATAATAATCAAAGAAAGAAAAATAAAACTAGACAAAGAAAATAAAATAAATAAATAGTTAAAAAATAAAAATAAAAATAAATTTAGACAAAAGATGAAAAATAAAATATTAAAATAGTATTGTGCAAGTGAATAAATATTACCCTAATAAATCACAAGTTATAAAATTAAGCATAAACTATGCTTTTAATCAATTTAAATCACAACTTGGATTTATGCCTCTTAATCAATTTTTCTGTCTAAAATCAATAATAAAATAATTAAATAATTAAAATTATATTGATTTTAAATGTATAAAATATGCAATAATGCAGCTCAATCACACCCCCTAACTAGCATTTTGCTAGACTCTAAGCAAAATAGTGAAAATTAATTGAAATGAATATTGCATAAAGCTCGAAATCCAAACAAAAGCAATCAAACACAATAATGAATTCTCACAAAATGCGACATGTGACTACTCAACTCCTAGGGGCTATATTCACCAGGACTATTTCAACAATCTTTCACAAGGAATCTGGAAAAATGTCTCAGAACTCATATGTGTGTGTGTAGCTAAACGACTGTGTGTTCTTTTTTACTAATCGGGATTTATTCCAAGATTTTTCAACCTTAAGATTAATCATTTCTGATTCTAACTACCTCAAAACCCAAGGGACTAGCAGTTTTCACGCCAACCTGTTTAAAGGTTGAATGCTCAACCCCCAGAGTTTGGGTAACTATTTCTAGCCCTTTATTTAGGAAAGCTCATCACTTCATCCTTTATTATTATTCTTTTTTCTTTTTTTTTTCATCCAATTTTTTTTTTTCAAAAGGATTCGAACAGTGGGGAATCGAACCCAGGACCGTGCGCCTAATCCACACATTCCCAAGTTCACCCTTACCACTGAGGCAGATCCCTTTTTGTTTTTTTTGGCTAAAAGACTCGATAGTCCTATAGTTTACTTCTCCTGTGTTAAATCAATGAACAGTAATGAAGAACACTATGAGTGTAAGCATGTGCAGAATGTCGTTCAAGATTTTCCCTTCATTATAAATCACGCCAAATCTATCTCAATAAATATAGCATCCTAGTGTTTCAAGTCATACATCAAGCAAAATATGATGCATCAAGAATTATGTTCTATGCTCATGCTTGAATATAAATCTTCACAAAAAAATAATTCTGCTCAACTACTCCACCAAGATGCTCAAAATTTTTTTAAAAAATTGATAGACATAGAGTGTGTCAATGATGTTTATAACATTGCATATCGCATTAAGGCAAAAATTGTGTAATCCAATGCACACACATTAATAAAGAAAAGATGAGCAATAAAAGAAAAATTAACACAAAAAGAAAGAAAGAGAAGCAATCAACAAACAACAACACAAAAAATAAACAAAGGGAGGCAATAAAAGAAATAACACAAAATAAACAACAAGAAGCAAAAACAGAAACAGTATTTAAGTAAGCATGAGAGTAGAGACAAACTTCTTGGCCCAGTGGGAAATGCTTGGGGTGAAAAATTTTCTTGCGAAAATTTGTATACATTTCATTCCAGCTAAGTGTTAAGTGTTCTCAGCAATGGAACACTTAAGTTGGATCAAGTTTGAAACAGAGATGATCTACCAACTGAGTGAGAGTCAAATGAGCGTTCATCCAATTGCAGTAAAACCTGGAATTCGACAAGTGTCATAAATCCTGGAGTCCGACAGCTGCCGTAAATCACGGAGCCCTGGATCTCGTGCAACAGAACCGATACAACAAACACTTTAAGCCTCGAGCTCTGTCCTGGGTCCAAATCATGCTGTAAATTGCAAACGGACAATTGCTTTATGGCCTCGAGTTCTACTCTGGGTTCCTCCTAGATCGATCTTCACTGAGCCTTTGAATGCTTCGGGCCTCTATATAAGAAACCATTTACACCCTTTCAAAACACAGAACAATCTTTTCATTTCTCATTTTTCTCTCAATTTTCACAACTCCTTTCAATCTCTCACTTATCAAATGGCTAGCCAACATTTTGCTAACAATATTCCTAATCTGAATCAGGGACCATCTACCCCTCAACCAGTATTCCTCTATCCTGAGGCCATCAACGCCATGGTCGGGACAGAGATATATTTCTCTACCTGGTCTGATGCTGAGGTGGTTGCAGGAACGAGCATGTTGGGTTCCCAGTATGCTGCTGCCATTAATGCTATGTCCCGGAGATTTCTTTCACCAGAGAATGAAGTTGACGAACTTAAATTTCAGATTTTTGAATTGCAAGATAAGCTTGCAAATAAATGTAAAAAAAAAATGAAATATTAAAACATGAAAATAAGGAGTTGGGGGGATACGTGGAACAATTTGCTCAAGCACTTCAACCACACATAGAAGAGATGGAACGAAAGGTGGAACAATTACAAAGTGAACAACAACGGTTAACAGTAGAGGTTCAACGTTTACAAGAAACAGAGGGTCAATCTGCTGTTTAATCTTTGTTGGCTTATTATAAAACTTGTTTTGTTCTTTATTTCCAACTCTATAAAATTAGTCTTGAGCATTCAAATCACAACAAATTTTTTTTTTAAGGATTAAATAAACAAAAGCAGAAAAAGAAAAGACTCATTCAAAAACGGGTTTTCTAAGACTCAATATCCCTAAAGAAATACCGCCAAATAAATGGGATAACGACAAACAAAATAACTACTCTGCCAAAGCGGATACTTGCGATCATTGTGCAATTGCGTATTGGTATCACTTCATCATGCCAGGAAATCTTGAACGTTGACATGGTTTTTTTTTTTTTAATAAAAATGGCAAATAAAAAAAATGAAAATAAAGATAAAAACCACGAGTTTAAATTTAAGCAACTTTCCCTGGCAACGGCGCCAAAAACTTGACTCATTAAAAAATGAGCAGCACAAAAGGCTATCCCAAGTGCAGGAACATGTCGTGTAATAATTAGGAATAAATTTCTAGATCGTCTCCTTAGGGAAAGTGCTAAAAATAAACTCGTGTAAAATGGTGAAAATATTTACAATGAAAAAATAAAAATAAAAGTGATGATATGTACAATGAATGGAGAAGTGCAATGAAAAAGAAAGTTTACTGGTCGTGAACCATATTCATTTTGTTGGATTTGGGTGTAGTGATTAAAAGTAAGAAATTAAAATGCAAGACAATAATTGAAATTGCTAAAATTTAAAGGAGCAAGGAAATTAAATGACATAAATTTAAATTACAGAAAATAAAGGTGCAGGAAAAATAAATGATAGTAATTTAAATTGTAGAAATTAAAGGTGCAGGAAAATTAAATAACATAAACTTAAATAGCAAGAATTTAAAGTGCGAGGAAATTAAACAACAGTAATTTAAATGAGCAGAAATTTAAAGTGCAGGAAAATTAAATGACAGTAATTTAAATGAGCGAGAATAAAAAGTGCAAGGAATAATTTATCATAAACTTTAAACTGAAATAAAATAAAAATAAAACTGAAAATGGAGACTATAGGTGAAGGAAAGCTCGGTAACAACAGTTGGTCCATTAGGCTCTCAACTGCGCTACCGGACTCCCTCTCTTCACCCGAGTTTTAATAAAAAAAAACTAGAAAATAAAAATAAACAAAGGTCTCTCTACTGTACTCTACTCCTACTCCTAAAATCTACCGAGTTTTTTTCGTCTGTCTCCAAACTCTTATATAGGCAGCAAAAGAACACTGCATTAGATACACCCGTGCTGCGCATTCCACATGAAAAGCATTCGGCCCTTTTTATTTTGTCTGTGTCTTTTGCTTTCGGTGTCTCCTTTTTTATTTGTTGTCTGATGCTTTTTATTCCACTGGCTTTTCTTTTATTTTTCTTCTTCTTCATTTCACGTTCCGTGTCTTCGTGTCCGTCTAAACGAAATCGCATGCATTTCTTACTTTTATGTTTTTCATCTTGATTCTATCAAGTTTTTCATGTCCGTGTATCCTAACACTTTAGCAAAAATATTCCAAACAAGGCCACTGGGGTCCCTACGTGAGTTGTCCATCACATGATTTTCGTTCGATCTCGCAGCAGCCTTTAGCCTTTTATTTTCTTTCCCTTCCTGTGCTGTGTCTTCATGTGCAGGAGAAGGTTGAGCAGAGGTAGCTTCATGGAGGAGGTGCAAGGTGCTGCAGCTGGGTAATGAGGGTGGTGAACGGTGCTCTATTTTACGGAGGAAAAACAGAGGTGGTGTGGAGGTTACGTGAAGGTTCGGCTGGTGGAAGTGTAGTGGTGGTTCACGGTGCGTGGATGCTGCTGGACGTGTGCAGGAGGAAGCCGTGGTTGAGCTTGGTGTTGCTGTAGAGGAGCATGGTGGATTGAGGTGATGGTTCACGGTGGCGTGGAGGAGCTACCGAACGCATGCAAGGAGACTGTACTGGAAACGGGAAGTTGAAGATGACGAAAATGACTTGTCCTCTTTGTTTATGGACAAAACAGCAAGTCGTTTAGTAGAAAGCAGTGAAACCATTCGCCGTGAAAATGACATATCGTTTTTCTCTAAAACAGAAAAACTTAGACAAGCAAAATAAATAATAATCAAAGAAACAAAAATAAAACTAGACAAAGAAAATAAAATAAATAAATAGTTAAAAAATAAAAATAAAGATAAATTTAGACAAGATGAAAAATAAAATATTAAAAGAGTGTTGTGAAAGTGAATAAATATTGCCCTAATAAATCACAAGTTATAAAATTAAGCATAAACTATGCTTTTAATCAATTTAAATCACAACTTGGATTTATGCCTCTTAATCAATTTTTCTGTCTAAAAGCAATAATAAAATAATAAAACAATTAAAATTATATTAGTTTTAAATGTATAAAATATGTAATAATGCAGCTCAATCAGTCATGGTATTACCATGGGAAGCCCGCGATTGAAAAACTCCAACCTCATAACTTTGCCAATTTCACGCAATTGGTTCCCTAGCAAACAAGTGCAAAACGATAAAAATGAGAGGTTCCAATTGGCCCGGGGATGGGGCATACATACCATAAGGTCATGGTATTACCATTGGAAGCCCGCAATTGAGAAACTCCAACCTCATAACTTTGCCAATTTCACTCAATTGGTTCCCTACCAAGCAAGTGCAAAATGATAAAAATAAGAGGTTCCAATTGGCCCGGGGATGGGGCATACATACCATATGGTCATGGTATGACCATTGGAAGCCCGCGATTGGAAAACTTGAACCTCATAACTTTGCCAGTTTGCACTCAATTGGTTCCCTACCAAGCAAGGGCAAAGTGGTAAAAATAAGAATGGCTCGGATTGGCTTGGGCATGGGACATACAAACCATAAGGTCATGGTATGACCATGGAAAATCCTCAATTGAAAAACTCTAACCTCATAACCTTGCCACATTGCACTCAATTGGTTCCCTAACAAGCAAGGGCAAAGTGGTAAAAATAGGGGGTGTTTGGATTGGCCTTTTGGGAAGGGGCATACATACCAAAAGGTCATGGTATGACCATTGGAAGCTCGTGATTGAAAAACTCCAACCTCATAACTTTGCCAGTTTTCACTCAATTGGTTCCATTCCCAACAAGGGCAAATTGGTGAAAGTAAGAGGGGGTTAGATTGGCCCGAGATGGGCCATATTTACCATAAGGTCATTGTATTACCATTGGAGTCCTGCGATTGAAAAACTCCAACCTCAGAACTTTGCCACTATGCACTCAATTGGTTCCTTACCAAGCAGGGGCAAATTGGTAAAAATAAGGGGAGCTTTGATTGGGCTGGGGATGGGCCATACGTACCATAAGGTTATGGTATTACCCTGTGAAGCCCGCAATTGAAAAACTCAAACCTCATAACGTTGCCACTTTGCACTCAATTGGTTCCCTACAAAGCAAGGACAAATTGGTAAAAATAAAAGGGGGTTAGATTGGCCTAGGGGTGGGGCATATATACCATATGGTCAAGGTATTACCCTTGGAAGCCTGCAATTGAAAAACTGCAACCTCACAACTTTGCCACTTTGCACTCAATTGGTTCCCTACAAAGCAAGGGCAAATTGGTAAAAATAAGAGGGGGTTAGATTGGCCTGGGGATGGGGCATATATACCATATGGTCAAGGTATTACCCTTGGAGGCCTGCGATTGAAAAACTCCAACCTCACAACTTTGCCACTTTGCACTCAATTAGTTCTCTACCTAGCAAGGGCAGAGTGGTAAAAATAAGAATGGCTCCGATTGGCCCGAGGATGGGACATACATACCATAAGGTCATGGTATGACCATGAGAAGCTTGCAATTGAAAAACTCTAACCACATAACTTTTCCACTTTGCACTCAATTGGTTCTGTAACAAGCAAGGGAAAAGTGGTAACAACAAGAGGTGTTTCGATTGGCCCGCGGATGGGACATACATATCATAAGGTCATGGTATTTCCTTGGGAAGCCTGCGATTGAAAAACTCCAACCTCATAACTTTGCCAATTTCACTCAATTGGTTTCCTACCAAGCAAGTGTAAAATGATTAAAATAAGAGGTTCCAATTGGCTCGGGCATGGGGCATACATTCCATAAGTTCATGGTATGACCATTGGAAGCCCGGGATTGAAAAACTCCAACCTCATAACTTTGCCACTTTGCACTCAATTGGTTCCCTACCAAACAAGGGCAAATTGGTGAAAATAAGAGGGGGATAGATTGGCCTTGGGATGGGGCATATATTCCCTAAGGTCATGGTATTACCATTGGAGGCCAACGATTGAAAAACTCCAACCTCACAAGTTCACCACTTTGCACTCAATTAGTTATCTACCTAGCAAGGGCAAAGTGGGAAAAATAAGAACGGCTCCGATTGGCCCAAGGATGGGACATACATACCATAAGGTCATTTCCACAGGGACAACTATATTAACATAATCCAGCAAGCTTCAAATGAATGAAATGGAATCAATCAAGAGAGAGTAGAATGTAGTGGAACTAATCTCCTTCATGGAGTTGATTTATTCCCAGTAACTAAGAGACCAAAAGATGGGCTATGTGCTCTGGATTTATAAAACATGTGGGATGATTTAATGATTTGAAAAATGAAGCAAGGATTTTTTATTTTTGTAAGGGAAATTTTGTTATGAAAACCAGATCTGGAATCTTTAAAGTGAAAAAGAAAACAAAGACTACATAGCAACTTTTCCATGCTTCGAAACTGAAACTGTATTTGTCAAAAAGCGTAAATACTAGGGGTATAGGGTTAGGGTTTCCTCTACCATCATGGTTAAAGCTGCTGGGTGAATCTACTTATATTAACTCAATCAAGAAATTAAGACTTCAGAACTAAATGAACACTAACTCCGATTAAAACACCAACGAAAATAAAACCCTCACTATATTATCATCCCCTTTTATCTCAAGACTCAAAGGTTGAAGGATCCTTGATTATTTCAAGGTCCTGTTGTGCTATGAGTCTACAACAGTTCAAGAACAAGAGATCCTTCCAAACCTATAGTAAATAAAGCATGAAAATACAACAACAATTATAGTCTAAATATAGCAGCAACAATCAATCGACAATGGTGGAAGAAAACCCTTTCCTCTGTAACCCTAGCTATAGAAGTTAGCCCCAAATCATCATGTGATAGATGATTCGAAAGCCCTAACAGAAAGTAAGAAAAATACCAATAATCGTTCTCAAAGTAAAAACTGACTAAAGATTCTAAATATGGCTGTGAATCGATGCCCCTCTCTGATGTTCCTCCCTTCTTTTATCCTCCCTCTCCATCTTCTCCTTCCTTCTCTGTCTTCTAACCGTTTCTCTCTAATTCAAAATTCTGCCCTGTAGAGGATGAGACATTTCTCAAAGTTTCATGGTATTTAGGAGAAGCCGCAGTAGATTTAGGACTTCAACTCGAGGCTGGGCCAAAATGCTTAGTGAGTTCTTGGGCTTACATACGGGGGACTGGGCCATACCACCTGCAGATAAAACATTTAACCCATTAGCTAAGAAAATCATCACTTTATTCCTTTAAAATCTCACTTTCAATCTCATTTTTGGAACTGTTCAGTCTTGATTTACTCAATTTTAGGTGGATATTTTAGTCAAAATATCTCAACAATCACACCCCCCAACTTACCTTCTTCTTCATTTCTTTAATTCATCTGCCTAGCTGCTGTCTGCCAATATGCACTTAAAAACCAAATTCATTTAGGCCAACCTTCCGTGTTCAGTATACATGTTCCCCACTCTTTCACGCCAAGGTGTATTCGGCATGTGTCCGTGAGTTTTTCTTTATATTTCTTCCTTACGTGTGCATGTGCTTGTGTTTCTCTCCCAACTCATGAGGATTATTCCACCAAGCCGTGTCTTCCTCGTTGTTGCCCATGTGTTTCTTTTCTTGCCGTCCTACATGCATGTTAGTTGTTCCGTGCCTTAGTGCGTCTTGTTCCCCACATGCAGAAGGCTTTCCAGTTTGAGTGCTTTTCTTTACTTCATTCCTTCCCTCTTCGTGTATCTCTATGAATGAGCTGGATCAACTACAACTGAGATTTGGAGCTGGACGTCGACAGAGAAGTAGTGCAGCGTAAGGTGGCTGTGCATGGAAACTCACAGTGTTCTATTTTAGGGCGCTGCAAATAGAGGATGATGGAAGCTGTCTTCTGTCATGTGGAGTTGCAATGGTGGCGGTGCTAGCTAGGCAGTGAGAGTGGTAGACGGTCATGCAAAGGTGCAATGCAACGTGGGTGGTGCTGTGGAGGTGTTGGTCGTGCATGTGCTTGGTAGGATGCAGAGCAGCTTGGAGTTGTGTGGCAGCGGTTGCATAGAGGTGCTGGGCTTCACTGGGCGATGGAGATTTGACCTCTGGCATCTTCTGTTGCTGCTGGCGGCTTGAGGTGGTTGGGCACGGTGCTGTGTAGGCGCATGCAGGTGGATGCCGTGTGTGAACTGCTGTGCTACTGTTGGTGGTTCTGAGGGACGTTGGTAGCGAGGTGGAGGTGCGGCCGTAGGTGTAGGTGGCTGAGCAATGAGGCAGTTGGACATGGAGGATGCAGTACAGTTGCGCAGGGTGCATGTAAACTCACTGTTGTGCTGCTGTTCATGCATGCTGGAGGTTGAAGATGACCAAAACGACATGTAGTTTTGGTTTATGGACTAAACTACATGTCGTTTAGGAGGGGGCTGAATTCATTGTGCAGTAAAGACAACCTCCAGCATGCCGTTTAGCCAATGCTGAAAAACAAAAATAAAATAAAATAAGACAAGCAGAATAAATAATAATAATTAAAGAAACAAAAATAAAACTAGAGAAAGAAAATAAATAAATAATTAAAGATAAAATAAAACTAGACTAAAATATTGAAAGTGTGTTGTGCATGTGAAGAAACAATATCAAAGTAAATCACAAGTATTAAAATCAAGCATAAATTATGCTATTAATCAATTTAAATTACAACTTGGATTTATGCCTCTTAATTATTTTTCCATCTAAAATCAATAATAAAATAGTAAAATAATTAAAAATGTATTGATTTTAACTGTATAAAATATGCAGTAATGCAGCTCAATCAGTCATGTTGCCAAAACTCAGTTTGAAAACCCTACTTCTACAATTTATAAAAGCATTAGAAGTTGCTAAAAAGGGTCTCCCTAAGATCACTGGTGCAGAAGAGACATTAGTTGGAGTAGTTAGTTTCATATCCAGCACTACAAAGTCCACTGGATAATAAAACCTATCTACTTGTACTAATACATCTTCTACAACTCCCTTAGGAACTTGAATGGACCTATCAGCCAACTGCAAAACTATGGAAGTTGGTTTCAATTCACCCAATCCAAGTTGTTCATAAACACTATATGGTAAGAGATTCACCCCTAATCCTAAATCAAGCAAAGCCTTGCCAATTTTGGCATCACCGATTATGCAAGAGATAGTGGGTGAGCCAGGATCTTTGTATTTAGGGGGTGTTTGATTTTGGATGATGGCACTAATTGTACAGTGAGAAAAACCTTTTTTAGAACATTTAACTTCCTTTTGACAGTACACAAATCCTTAAAAAAATTTGCATAAGCAGGGATTTGTTTGATGGCATCCGAAAGTGGAATGTTTATTTTGACTTGTTTGAAAACTTCCAAAATCTCATAATTTTGTTTTTCTTTATGAACAGAAATTAACGTTTGAGGAAATGGAGCAGGTATATACACAGGAATCTCAGAATTTTCAGCATGCAATTCACCATGTGGTTTTGACTTGAGGTCCTTACCTAAATTTCCAGTGCTAGGTTCAAGTTTATCCAAAATCTTACCACTCCTCAAGGTTGTGATGGCTTTAACAGCCTTCATATTGGGCCCTTCTGCCTGAGGTTGCTGCACTTGTGGATTGGGTTGAGGTTGGGATGGAAATTTTCCTTTTTCCTAGGCACTCAAGGAGGTGGTCATTTTGGTGAGTGTCCCTCTTATGTCACTTATGGCTTGAGAGTTTTGGTTATTAATGGTGGCTTGCCTCTGCATGAACTGTTGGAGGTTAACAGTGGCTACTGTATAGATTCCTCCAAGTTTTTTTTCTAAACAAAATGGGGTTGGTTGGAATATTGGGTTGGTCCTTAGGGTGGTGCTGTGTAAGGCATGTAAGGGCTTGTGGATGAGGAGGTTTATGGGTCACTCCAACTGAAGTTGGGATGGTTTTTCCAACCTGTATTGTATATGTTAGAATAAGGCCCAGAAAAAGTTTTAGAGATCATGTTCACAACACTAGATTGATCTAGTAACACCTCTTTAAAAGCAGGTATGGTGGGGCATACATTGGTATTATGCCCCTGTTCATTACAGATTCCACACCTTTCAGAAGTATGGGAAACAATTTTCATTTCATTGACCTTTTTCAGTTCAGTAGTCTCTAATTTTTTTGAAATTAAGGCTATCCTAGCATGCAAATCGTCAACTTCTTTAAGGTTGTATTTCTCACCCCCAGTTATGCTCTTCACAGTTTCAGTCCTATCCCTAGAATTAGAAACATCCCATGATTGGGCATTATCAGCTAAGTAGTTAAAGTATTCAAAAGCTTGTACTGGTTGTTGTTGAAGAACTCCCCATTGCACATGGTCTCAACAAATTGTCTCATTTTGGGCTGCAGTCCTTCATAAAAGAAACTGATAACTCTCGAATGTTCATAACCATGGTGAGGACAAGCATTTAATAGGTCCTTAAAACTTTCCCAACATTGATAAAAGGTTTCACTATCTTTTGCCCAAAATTCATGATCTACCCTTTTAGGGAATTTGTTCTATGCATGGGAAATTCTTTTTTAAGGAACTTAGTCTACATTTCTTGCCAAGTCCCTATGGATTGAGGCCTTAAAGAGTTTAGCCAAGTTTTAGCTTTATCCTTAAGAGAAAAAGGAAACAGCTTTAGTCTTATGACCTCCTCAGTACATGTTCTGTCCATGAAAGTTGAACATACTTCTTCAAACTCCTTAATATGCAAATAAGGGTTTTCAGACTCCATTCCATGCAAATGGGGGAATCAAGGGAATCATCCCAGGTTAAAAAGTGAAGTTATTATCATTTAAGGTTGAATGATGCAAGAGGGAGGACCAGTCCTAACAGGCTGTAGGTACTCTCTTAATGTTCTATTTCCCTCCAAATCTTCTTGATGCTCATTGTCCCCCATATGACTCAAATTTTTAGATGATGACTCAAAATAAACACAAGTTGTTTCAATAGATGCAAGTGATTCAGTCTTGACTAATTGTGATGTTTGGTCTCTAGTCCAAACAGACATGCATTCTAAATAACAACAACTTAAGAACAGGTGTGAGACAAGCTAAGGAAACAAAACAACAGATACAAAATTATTTGACGAAAGGGTGAGAGTTGTTACCTAGTTTGTGAAGAGGTTCACAAATAAACTTCTTTCTTTCTTTTTGTTTTGTTATTTTTTTAGAAAAAATATTTTCACCAGTTGTCCCCCGCAACAATGCCAAAAACTTAATACTCACCAAATAGTGCTTCCAAGTATAAAAGCAAATTTAGAATATAGTGGGAGTGTCCAAGGTCATTTCCATAGGGACAACTATATTAACAAAATCCAGCAAGGTTCAAATGAATGAAATGGAATCAATCAAGAGAGAGTACAATGTAGTGGAACAAATCTCCTTTGTGGAGTTGATTTATTCCCAGTAACTGAGAGACCAAAAGATGGGCTATGTGTTCGGGATTTATAAAGAATGTGGGATGATTTAATGATTTGAAAAATGAAGCAAGGATTTGTGATTATTCTAAGGGAAATTTTTTTATGAAAACCAGATCAGGAATCTTTAAAGTGAAAAAAAAAAACAATGACTACACAACAACTTTTCCAAGCTTAGAAACTGGAACTGTATTTGTCAAAAAGCATAAATACTTGGGGTACAGGGTTAGGGTTTCCTCTACCATCGTGGTTAAAGCTGCTGGGTGTATCTGCTTATGTTAACTCAATCAAGAAATTAACACTTTAGAACTAAATGAACACTAACTCAGATTAAAACACCAACGAAAATAAAACCCTTACTGTATTATCATCCCCTTTTATCTCAAGACTCAAAGGTTGAAGGATCCTTGATTATTTTAAGGTTCTGTTGTGCCGTGAGTCTACAACAATTCAAGAACATGAGATCCTTCCAAACCGATAGTAAATAAAGCATGAAAATACAGCAACAAGTATAGTCTAAATCGACAATGGTGGAAGAAAACCCTTTCCTCTGTAACCCTAGCTATAGAAGTTAGCCCCAAATCATCATGTGATAGATGATTCGAAAGCCCTAACAGAAAGTAAGAAAAATACCAATAATCGTTCTCAAAGTAAAAACAAACTAAAGATTCTAAATATGGCTCTGAATCGATCCCCCTCTCTGATGTGCCTCCCTTCCTTTCATCCTCCCTCTCCATCTTTTCCTTCCTTCTCTCTCTTCTAACCATTTCTTCCTAATTCACGATTCTGCCCTCTAGAGGATTAGACCTCTCTCGAAGCATTGTGTTATTAAGGAGAAGCCACAACATATTTAGGACTTGAACTCGAGGCTGGGGCAGAATGCTCAGTGAGCTCTTGGGCTTACATATGGGACTGGGCCTTACCACTTGCAGATAAAACATTTAACCCATTAGCTAAGTAAATCATCACTTTATTCCTTTAAATTTGCAGTTCCAAAGGACAAGGCTTTTGCCTTAAAATCTCACTTTCAATCTCATTTTTTGAACTGTTCAGTCTTGATTTACTCTATTTTAGGTGGATATTTTAGTCAAAATATCTTAACAATCAGTCATGGTATGACAATTGGAAGCCCGCGATTGAAAAACTCCAATCTCATAACTTTGTCAGCTTGCACTCAATTGGTTCCTTACCAAACAATGGCAAATTGGTAAAAATAAGAGGGGGTTAGATTGGCCCGAGGATGGGGCATATATACCACAAGGTCATGGTATTACCATTAGAGGCCCGCGATTGGAAAACTCCAACCTTAGAACTTTGCCACTTTGCATTCAATTGGTTCCCTACCAAACAAGGGCAAAGTGGTAAATATAAGAGGTGCTCTGATTGGCCTGGGGATGGGGCATACGTACCATAAAGTCATGCTATTACCACAGGTACACAACGATTGAAAAACTCCAACCTCACAACTTTGCCACTTTGCACTCAATTTGTTCACTACCAAATAAGGGCAAAGTGGCAAAAAGAAGAAGGGCTCCGATTGGTCCGATGTTGGGGCATACATGCCATATAGTCGTGGCATTACCATGTGAAGCCTGCGATTTAAAAACTCCAACCTTATAACTTTGCCACTTTGCACTCAGTTGGTTCTCTAACAAGCAATGGCAAAGTGGTAAAAATAAGAGGTGCTCAGATTGTCTTGGGATGCGGCATACATACCATAAGGTCATGGTTTTACCCTGGGAAGACTGCAATTGAAAAACTCCAACCTCATAACTTTGCCGATTGGCCCGGGAATAGGGCATGCATACCATAAATACATGGTAATACCATGGGAAGGCCATGATTGAAAAATTCCAACCTCATAACTTTGCCACTTTGCACTGAATTGGTTCTCTATCAAGCAAGGACAAAGTGGTAAAAACAAGAGGTGCTATGATTGGGCAGGGGATGGGGCATACGTACCATAAATTCATGGTATTTACCATGGGTAGCCCGCGATTGAAAACTGCAAGCTTATAACTTTGTCACTTTGCACTCATTTGGTCCACCACAGGGCAAGGAAAAAGTGGTAAAAATAAGTGGTGCTCCAATTGTCCCGAGGATGGGGCATACATACCATAAGGTCATGGTATTACCATTTGAAGCCTGCTATTGAAAAGCTCCAACCTCATAACTTGGCTAATTTGCACTCAATTGCTTCCCTACCAGGCAAGGGCAAAGTTGTAAAAATAAGAAGGGCTCCTATTGGCCCGAGGATGGGGCATACATACCATATGGTCTTGGTTTTACCATTGGAAGCCCACTATTGAAAAACTTCAATCTCATAACTTTGCCATTGTGCACACAATTTGTTCTCTACCAAGCAAGGACAAAGTGTTAAAAATAAGAATAGCTTCGATTGGCCCGGGGATGGGGCATACATACCATAAGGTCATGGTATGACAATGGGAAGCCCGCAATTGAAAAATCTAACCTCATAACTTTACCACTTTGCACTCAATTGGTTCCCTAACAAGCAAGGGCAAAAGTGGTAAAAACAATAAGTCTTTCAATTTGCCCGGGAATGGGACATACATATCATAAGGTCATGGTATTACCATGAGAAGCTCATGATTGAAAAACTTCAGCTTCATAAATTTGCCAATTTCACTCAATTGGTTCCCTACCAAGCAAGTGCAAAAAGATAAAAATAAGAGGTCCGATTGGCCTAGGGATGAGGCATACATACCAAAAGGTCATGGTATGACCATTGGAAGCCCTTGATTGAGGATGTCCAATCTCATAACTTTGCCACTTTGCACTCAATTGGTTCCCTACCAAAAGAGGGCAAATTTGTGAAAATAAAAAGGGGGTTAGATTGGCCCGGGGATGGGGCATATACACCATATGGTCATGGTATTACTATTGGAGGCCCGTGATTGAAAAACTCCAACCTCACAACTTTGCCACTTTGCACTCAATTGGTTCTCTACCAAGCAAGGGCAAAGTGGGAAAAATAAGAACTTCTTTGATTGGCCTGGGATGGGACATACATACCATAAGGTCATGGTATGACCATTGGAAGGCCGCGATTGAAAAACTCAAGCCACATAACTTTGCCAGTTTGCACTAAATTTGTTCCCTACCAAACAAGGGCAAATTGGTGAAAATAAGAGGGGGTTAGATTGGCCTGAGTATGGGGCATACATACCATAAGGTCATGGTATGACCTTTGGAAGGCTGCAATTGCAAAACACGAACCTCATAACTTTGCTAGTTTGCACTCAATTGGTTCCTTACCAAGCAAGGGCAAATTGGTAAAAATAAGAGGAGCTTCGATTGTGCCGGGGATGGGGCATATGTACCATAAGGTCATGGTATTATCCTGGGAAGCCTGCAATTGAAAAACTCTAACCTCATAACGTTGCCACTTTGCACTCAATTGGTTCCCTACAAAGCAAAGGCAAATTGGTAAAAATAAGAGGGGGTTAGATTGGCCCGGAGATGAGGCATATATACCATAAGGTCATGGTATTACCCTGGGAAGCTCACTATTGAAAAACTCAAACCTCATAAATTTGCCAATTTGCGCTCAATTAGTTCTCTACCAAGCAAGGGCAAAGTGGTAAAAATAAGAGGTGCTTCAATTGGGCTGGGGATGTGGCGTACGTACCATAAAGTCATGGACTTTACTATGGGTAGCTCGCGATTGAAAAACTACAACCTCATAACTTTGTCACTTTGCACTCAATTAGTCTCACATAGGGCAAAGGCAAAGTGGTAAAAATAAAAGGTGCTCCAATCGTCCCAGGGATAGGGCATACATACCATAAGGTCGTGGTATTACCATTTGAAGCCCGCTATTGAAAAACTCCAACATCATAACTTTGCGAATTTAAACTCAATTGGTTCCCTACCAAGTAAGGGCAAAGTGGTAAATATAAGAGGTGCTTCGATTGGCCGGGGATGGGGCATATGTACCATAAAGTCATTGTATTACCACGGGTACACCGCGATTGAAAAACTCCAACCTCACTACTTTTCCACTTTGCACTCAATTTGTTCACTACCATACAAGGGCAAAGTGGTAAAAATAAGAACGGCTCCAATTGGCCCAAGGTTGGGGCATACATGCCATAAGGTCTTGGTCTTACCATGGGCAGCCCGCGATTGAAAAACTCCAATCTCATAACTTTGCCACTTTACACTCAATTGGTTCTCTACCAAGCAAGGGTAAATTGGTAAAAATAAGAGGAGCTTAGATTGGGCCGGGGATGGGGCATACGTACCATAAGGTCATGGTATTACCCTGGGAAGCCCGCAATTGAAAAACTCCAACCTCATAATGTTGCCACTTTGCACTCAATTGGTTCCCTACAAAGAAAGGGCAAATTGGTAAAAATAAGAGGTGCTCCGATTGGCCTAGGGATGGGGCATACATACTATCAGGTCATGGTATTACCCTCGAAAGCCCGTGATTGAAAAACTCTAACCTCATAACTTTACCAATTTTCACTTAATTGGTTCCTTACCCGGCAAGGGTAACGTGGTAAAAATAAGAGGTGCTCTGATTGGCCTGGGGATGGGGCATACATACCATAAGGTCATGGTATTACCTTGGGAAATACGAGGGAAATAGTAATTATAAAATAAGATACCAACTAGGATGATGTATTCAACCTGCTGTGGACGTGTGTCACACCCACCACCTTTCGATCACCTGCAACCAAAGAGTAGATAACTGGTGGGTCCAAGGGGATGCCTCTGATGCCAAAGTTGGTAATTTATTTAGCTAATAATAACAAAACATCCGATCCCCTTACTTACTGGGTCTCTTCCTTTATATAGAGCTCCATGAGTTTTCTTTATTCCCTTATCAGATAATGGTTATACTTTATTTGAATGAAAAATTTAGAGATGAGGATTCATCTTTTAACAAATTTGAATGATAACCTCTTTTATCTTCTGCCACTGACTAGATTATTATCTGGTCCATATCGGCTATGGGCTTGGTTCCCTTGGTATTGGGTCGTGCTTCTCGGTAATGATATAGACTTTGGTCGCAAGTAAGGGCCTTGGTCCACCTTGGGGGCTAACCAATTGGGATGTCCTCTCCAGTTACCCTACGAAGTCTCATTACACATGGCATGATGGGACTTTATTCCAAGTGTTGTTTCTTTCTTCAAGGTGTATCAGTACGCTGTTTCTTTTCCTTTCCTCGGGCATGTCAACCGTCACTTCTTCTTTAATTCTCTGTCTCTTCCTATTTAATGCTCGTTTTCCCTCCTCTTTTGGTTTTCTGTCTTGTTCACGTTTCTTGCTTTCTTCTTCTTTCCGAGTTCTTGCATTTCCCTCCTCTTTGTTCTTGCTTTCCTTTTTTCTTTTCTTGCAATTTCTTCCAACCTTCCATGGCTTCCTCCTTTTCAAAGGGTAAGGCAGTGGTTGCTGCTCTAGGCTCTTCTCCACCCCGTGACTCCCTATCCCGAATTGTTGTTGCTCCCTCGGCTTCCATTTTTGTGGGTTCTAGCTGTTGAGTCTGAACTTTCACT
Source organism: Cyclocarya paliurus (assembly GCA_029856935.1). NCBI lineage: Eukaryota > Viridiplantae > Streptophyta > Magnoliopsida > Fagales > Juglandaceae > Cyclocarya > Cyclocarya paliurus. The sequence continues at coordinate 19,635,942 of CM056946.1, read as the reverse complement.
CAAAATAATGAACAAAAAATTCAGAGTAGTTTTACCTGCAAGTATACAGGTGTTGTAGTGCCTTACAGGATCGAATCCATAGGGATTGACTAATGTGATAAAGAGAATAAAATAAAAATAGATTATTAAAAGGAACGTGCAATCAAAAAGAGAAGAGATTATTGAGATGAAGATTTTTAAAGTAACAAAATATAACTGAACTAATAAAATAAATCAATATGAAAAATGACTAAGGTTTCGAGGATCCGTCTAATAATTTAGAATATTATTTCCAATCAATTTAGCTCAGTTAGACTAGAATAAAGATTCCGTCTAACTGGAAGATTTAACAATTAAGCTCAAGAAAACTAATCACCAAAAATTAAGTTTGAATAATTGATGGTATAAACACCACAGGGATTTTTCAAGCATCCAATGTATTCGGAAATCACAATGGATCAAGAAAATTATATAGATAATCAAAGTTTCTAATAATAACACCAAAAATTCTTTCGATCACTAAAGATTAAGTTTGAACAATTTATGGTAGAAACATTCACAACTCCAATTGATTACCACAGGGATTCTTCAAGCATCCAATGTATTCGAAAATCACAATGGATCAAGAAAAGTATATAGATAATCAAAGTTTCTAATAATAACACCATTCAATTGATCAAACTCACAATATAAACTCTATTGTTGATCCAAAACAATATTTAAATCATTAGATTTCACCTCTAACCTTGGTACAGAAATGTAGACATGTAATTTATAACTCCAAACTGAAATAATAATAAAAGTAATAAAACTAAAAAATAATATTTCACTTAAAATAATATTTCTACTCTACTCTACTCTACTCTACTCCTAATTACAAAAACTATAACTGTTTTATTTCTCTCCTAAATTCTGATGATTTTCTCCGTCTAATTCCAAGCCCTTTTATAGGCTTCAAAAGCCAACATGAATTAGTGAAATGCAGTGTCTTTGTCCACTGAGAAAGATATTCCATCTCGCTGGCCTATGTCCGTCTGTATGTTGTTTCCCCACATGCAAAAGAATCGGCTTTCCAGTTCATCACCACTGACAAGAACAGGTCCCATTTTATGTGCATTCCTCCCATTACTCGTCTAATTAATCACCCACTTTTCTTTAGTGCGTTAGATGTCCCGCACGAGTTTTTATTTCCATTTTATTATTTTTGCTTTCCTCCATTACTAACTAAGAGAGATGGAGTCGAGAGATAGAGAGAAGGTTGCTCTCATTGGAGTCCGTTCATGGTGATGGTGCAGTGGATGGTTTCAGCGTTGCCATGCTCTTGGTCTGAGATCGTGCGTGGTGCATGAAAACTTGGTAGTGGCAGCACTGCCGTGATGCTTGCTCGGATCAATGGTGTTTTTAAGGACGGCACGAACTCTATTTTCGTGTTGAAATACAGAGGCTCTTTGTTTTGATGTGCTGTTGCTTTGCCCGCATGGAGGTAAGGTGGTTGTTGAGGGAGCAGTGGTTGTGCATCGTGCAGAGGCCGTGCAGTTCTGCGCAAGGTGGCACTACGCATGGTGATGGTCGTTGGGCATGATTGGGGCAGTAGCGATGTAGTGGTAGCAGATGAGCATGGGTGGTTTTCACGTGGAGAAGGAGTTCGCTGCAGGAGCATGGCTGTGCATGGAAGTTTGGTTGTGGTAGCGCTACGGTGATGATCTGTGATGGAGGTGGTGTTGCTATTCTGAGGACGGTTCTCCATGGTTGCTGCAAACTCACTGTTCACTAGGCATCCCTTGCAGTGGCTGGGTGGCAGAGGGGCAGTTGGACGTGGAGGATGCAGTGCAGTTGCGCAAGGTGCACGTAGCTCAAGGTTGTGCTGCTGTTCATGCATGCTGGAGGTTGAAGATGACCAAAACGACATGTAGTTTTGGTTTATGGACTAAACTACATGTCGTTTAGGAGGGGGTTGAATTCAGTTCTCATTAAAAATAACATATCGTTTTGTTCAACTGACTAAACAACACGTCGTTTAGACGACGGACGTTTTAATTTCAGAGAAAAACAACAAGTCGTTTATTCGTGGAGTAAAAACGACATGTCGTTTAGGACAAGCTGTAAAAAAGAAAAATTAAAATTAAAAATAATAAAACAAAAATAAAATTTCAACAAGAAAAATAAATAATAAATAGTTAAAGAAACAAAAAATAAAACTAGACAAAGTAAATAAAATAAATAAAAAAATAAAAATAAAATTAGACAAAAGATGGAAAATAAAATATTAAAAGTGTGTTATGCAAGTGAATAAATATTGTCCAATTAAATCACAAGTTATAAAATTAAGCATAAATATACTTTTAATCAATTTAAACCACAACTTGGATTTATGCCTCTTAATCGTTTTTCCATCTAAAATCAATAATAAAATAGTAAAACAATTAAAAATGTATTGATTTTAACTGTATAAAATATGCAATAATACAGTTCAATCACACCTCCAACTAACCTTTTGCATACCCCTCGTACATGATAGATAATATGCTATGCACTTAAGTACACTAGCAGTATGCAATATCGTTGCAGCAAAAAAATAAATAAAGGTAAAAAATTCTAAACAATGCAAACAACAATTGCAAAGTACGTGGTACCAACTAATAAAAAGCATTAACACTTTGTCCATGATCATAGCATAATAACATAAGATCAAATATCCCAAAATATCAAGTATTAAAGTTTTGTCTCCCAAAACACACGAGGCCTTCAAAATATTGTTTCTCAAAAGTTTAGGCCTAAAAACCATAAGTTCCTTTCATCAAAATGACTAAAATTATTTTTCCTTCATTGTTAAAGTCCCATGAGGAGCCAAGCACCACGAAACTCCACAAAAGGTGCCATTGTCTTCCTCTTGGGCATAGGCATCATCCTCTAAACCTGTAACAATTTCTACCATTCCGGTTTGGGGAATAGTAGTACAAACTACCACAATGAGATTTTGAGAAATCTCAGCAAGTAATCACACAACATACATTAATTAAAGCAAGCATACAAAGTACATCATGAAATGCGTGCATGAAACATGAACTTGACTTTAAACAGAAACTTGACATATGCATTTAACTATTTTCAAAAGACTTGTACAAAGACTTTGACATTTTTCCAGAAAACTTTTCTTTAACTTTCTTTTCATGTTGATCTTAATCAGAAACTTTTGTTATCAGAGACATATCACAAGATTTTCATCGAGTGATCCTTATTACATGAGCTCTTATTCTTATTCATAGGGTGGACACAACACAGCTCCCCTCCTTACACCGTGTGTTCTCGCTAGTCATCGTACCATTATCGATCTGTAGGCGGGAATCATAGGCGGGACATTACCACCATCCCTACAGTTCAAGATACACAGAGATTCATAATAACTCAACCTTAATTCGTCGAATTACATGCCTTATGCACCTATTAGCATTAGGTGCTTCCTCACTCCAGCATTCTTTGAAAAGAACCCATTCGAGGCTCATAGACTATTCTTCATTGACCCAGGGGTTATCACTCCATTCTTAAGCACTCCAGAGTGGATAGAGGAGTTCCACTAAAACAATCCCCTGTCCTAGTACTTGGGGTCATGATAAACTTTTTGACTCTTTTCTTTAAAAAGAACCACTTTCTTTGGAAAACATTTTTACCAAATGCATGAGACTTGAAACTTAAGACATATATACTTATACTTGACATGTGACATATGGAATGTCATGCATGAAAGAACCAAGCATAACATGTTCAATTCATTGTATGATTACATGAAACACATAAAACATCCAAACACATTCACGGAACCATGGGAATATGCTTAGGCCGAAACACATAGGGGTAAAAATCATAAGATTTATCACTTAATCATGTTCCAATCTTCAAGCATATAACATAGGAATCAAAACTTAGCAAAACAAAGCATGAAGTCATAGCATTTAACTAAGATCTAAATCATTTAAGACATGGTATGGCCGAAACTTCATGTTGCAAAAGCCATCAATCTTAAACAAGTAAAAACTGAAACATATGAGAGCCTTTCTTGGCAATTTCATCACAAATTTCAAACATATAATTCCTTCCATAGATTCATAAGAAGTCATATTAACATATTCAAACAACATTCAAGAAATATCAAACAATAGCAAACCTAGTAATGAAAAGATTTATGCAATCATATACAAGTGTTAATCAAAGTAGGTTGAGTGTATACTTACAAAAATCCACGTATAGCAATATTAGCAAGCTGTAAATTCGAATGTTCTTCATTAGAAAAACAACTGAAAACCTCACTTTGTGTTCTTGAGGGTATGTATGAATTTTTAGGGCAATACTTGTCCATTTCCTATTCAGTTTCTAGGGTTTTTGAGGTAAAAACTTCCTCATTTCACTCTTAAAGTAAAGCAAAACCCTAAAATAACCAAAGGTATAAGTAGTGGCCAAAAAACATGGTGGATAAACTCTTCTCTATATTCGGCATCAAAGATTTCTTAAGAACCTTAAAACCATCTTCAAGAAATCTCAAGAAAAGTGGGTGTTCTATCTTTCACATTAACCATATGAGATTTGAATCTCATTTTCAGATTGAGCAAGTGATGTGTGTGTGAAGCTTGGAAGGAAAAACGGACTCTTACCTTGACTAGACTTAGTGTGCCAAAATCTCCTTCTTGAGATATCAAAATCTTCTTGTTTGGTTGAGGAGAAAGTAAAAGAAAGTGAGAAAATCTTCAAGAAAGTATGAGAGAATTGTATGGAGAGGGCAAGAGCATGCAAATTTCGAATTGTGCAAAAGAATAAGCCTTTGGGCATGTGGCCTTCCTCCCCTTTTATAGTAAACTCTTCATTCTCTCATTGGTGGTTGAAATCCAATGCATGTAAGACAAGTGGCATTGCCTCTTCTTCCCCCTTTCACTTTGGCCAAAACACCCCTTGGAATTTCTTATGTAGATTGCATTGGGAAGGTGCACTTTGTGGGGGTTGGCGTGTAGGCTCTATTCCCTTGGCCGAAATCCTCTAGTCTTCCCTTTATGCCCTTCCTTTCTTCAAACAATTGGATGTTTCTTCTAAGGGTAACATAGTAAAACAAAATGTGGCTCTCCATTTTCCCAAACAAGCAACCTTTTGCACGGATGACAAGTGGCAAAAGATACATGCCATGGTCTTGCCGTCCACCTCCTTCTCCCTTTCCCAAGATGATGTTTCATCTTCCAACACTCATTCCCTAGGTGACCTTCCATGTTCTATTGTTCCAAAATAACCTAAGTGACAAGTGGCAAAGAAACATAGTACTTGGAAGTGTGCTAGTTGAATTTTCAAGGGCATTCTTGTCCTTCCATCCAAATGTCTCTTCACATACCCTTCTAGAAACTCCATGCATGCTTGACACTTGGCATCATCTGTTTAGATTTCGAAATCCCATAACCTCCATTAGGTTTCCCATGCAAAACTCCTAGAAAAAGCCCCTTTTCACTTCCCTAAGCTTCTCTTTCCAAGACATCATCCTTGGAACTCGAATTGGGAAAGATAAAAAGGTCTAGCTGAAATCCTTTGGTCTCCTCTAGGTTCCCTTTTCCCTTGGTTCATCTAGTAGGTTCCTTGCTCAATGACAAGTGGCAATTGTTTTTTTAAGATAGGCGTGTAAGCCATCCTTTTGGCATTTTCCTACACTTCTCTCTCTCCCTTAACTCATTATCAAGTCTAGATTCATAATGCATTGCTCACATCCCACATGGCACTGGTGACAAAAAAATCTGGGCCATGATCTAAAGCCAATGGGCCTAAGTTTCTAAATAGGCCCAAATCTCACTTAGCTTCCTAAGGTTAGTCCTCCTTTGGGCTTGAATTACCATTCAAGAATCCTGAAGCTTTCTAAATTAACTAGAGCTCCCAAAGAAGTCACGACTACTAAGCATGTAAATCTATGGGCCATGCTTACGCAAAGTTTGGGTCATTACAATTGCCCAAATAGAGGCTTTTAAGAAGGAACGAGATGAGTTGGCTGCTCAGGTGGAACGTGCCTCGAAAGAACGGGATGGCTTTGCCGCTAGCTTTGATCTTGCAAAGTTTGAGATTGAAGAGTTAGCCAAGTCCAAGTCTGACTATGCTTCTTGTCTGGCCTCTCTTGGGGATGAAAAGAGAGAGCTACTCATAAAGTTGGGGGTGGCTGAAGGGATGAAAATTGAAGCTGATAAAAACTTGGCCGAGGTGAAAGGTCTTCTCAAAGATAGCAATCATCAATATCTTCAGCTTGATAAAGTTGTAAAATCTGTTAGGAAAAAGATTTCTATCCTAGAAAAACAATTGGCTGAGTTGGGTCTGATTGAGCTGCATTATTGCATTTTTTATACATTTAAAATCAATATATTTTTAATTATTTTATTATTTTATCATTGGTTTTAGATGGAAAAATGGTTAAAAGGCATAAATCCAAGTTGTGATTTAAATTGATTAAAAGCATAATTTATGTTTAATTTTATAACTTGTGATTTGATTGGGCAATATTTATTCACTTGCACAACACACTTTTAATATTTTATTTTTCATCTTTTATTCTTGTTTCCTTAATTAATTATTATTTATTTTGCTTGTCCAAGTTTTACTTTTATTTTATTTCTTTTATTTTTAATTTCTGTTTTATAGGTTCTTCTAAAAGACGTGTCGTTTTCACTGCGAATGAATTCTGCCATCTGCTAAATGACTTGTTGTTTGTCCATAGACAAAAACGACATGTTACTTTCATCATTTTCAACCTCACGCATCACTTGGCCTGGACGCACACAACCGACCGAGCGGCAGCCACCACTGCTCAGCCATCCTCTACATTGCCGCACGTCCAACTGTACAACCACCGTGCTCCATCTCCACTGCGCACGTTCAACAGCACCATCCTCCTCTGTTTTCAGCACCCTAACACAGAGCACTGAAGTTGCACCAATGCCAATAGCCAAGCTGCACCAAATTGATTCTCGGAGTATGCTTGCATTGAAAGTTCAATGCTGCACCACGGACACCGAAGGGAGGAGGCTACCAGGAAATTAAAAGAAAGAACGTTGGGCGACTGACGGATGCACGCGAAGACTTGAAGGGGGCAGAAGACAAAGAAGATGGTGGGATGCATTGCAGCAGAAAGAAAGCAAAAGAAAAGAATAAATGCTTAGGACAACAACAAAGAAGACTGAGATGCACTGCAACGGAAAGAAAAGAAAAAGGCAGATTTCACGACGCTGGACAGTGGGCAGAAAGAATAAATGAACTGGAAAGATGCCGAAATTTCTTCTGCATGTGGGGAACAAGACAGACGCACATGGGCCAGCGACAAACAGAATATCTTTCTGAGTGGGGACGAGGTCACGGACATGGGATACCAAACAGTACCGATTTTTAGTGTTTTTGATGCCTATATGAAGGCTTGTAAACTGACGAAGAAATTCATTAGGAATTAGGAATTAGGAGTTAGATGTTAGAGTAGATTTCAGGAGTAGGAGTATGAGTAGTGTAACTTAGCTTGCTTTGTTTTTCAGTTTTTGAATAAAGCTCGGGTGAAGAAAGGGAGTTCAGTAACGCAGTTGAGGGCCTAATGGACCAACAGTTGTTACCGAGCTTTCCTCCTTCACCTGTAGCCTCCATTTTTAGTTTATTTCACTTTAAAGTTTATGATGAATTATTCCTTGCACTTTTAATTTCAGTCATTTAAATTTATGTCATTTAATTTCCTAAACTTTAAATTACTGTAATTTATTTTTCCTGCACTTTAAATTTTAGTTCATTTAAATTACTATCATTTAATATTCCCGCACCTTTAATTTTTGCAATTTAAATTTCAATCATTTAATTTCTAGCAATTTTAATTTACCATCTTGCATTTCAACACTCAAAACCAACAAAATGAATCTGGTTCACGACCAGTAATCTTTTCATTTTCATTGCACTCTTCCATCCATTGTATATATCATCACTTTTATTTTTATTTTCTCACTGTAAATATTTCCACCATTTTACACGAGTTTATTTTTAGCACTTTCCCTTTGGAGACGATCTAGGAATTTATTTCTAATTATTACATGACACGCTCCTGCACTTGTGATAGCCTTTATGCTACTCATTTTTGAGTGAGTCAAGTTCTTGGCGCCATTGCATTGGAGCTTTCTCAGAATGACCATAACCGGGTTCTTCCCTAGCTGGCTGTTGCCCCCAAGATTCGTACATAGGCCTGGGGTATAGGTTTTAAGCTAGGCGTTAAACAGCTCCGTGAGCTTCTTCTCCGAGAGCCCACCACAAATCTTCAGACTTTGGACTAGAAGTCTATTTGAGCTAGTGAGGTTGCCCTTCAATTATGTGACTCCCTCGGTCGAGATGAGATGCTTGATGCTTTTTGTCGCTGATCTTGATTTTAGCTTGCATCCCCATCATGATTTGTTGTTGTTGTTGTTTTTTTTTCCGTATGTAATTGAATTATGTAAGCCGTTTTGAGGCCTTTCAAACTTTTTTTGTTGGTTGTAAGAGTTCTCTTCTTTTCTTTTTTTGTTTTTTGTTTTTTTATTTTTTTGTTGTCTACTTGGTAACCTGCATCACGATATCAACATATGTTATCTATACGTTAAGTTTTTTGGCTGGTGGGAGAATTCCTTGACCACGTCACCTATAGATGAGAAGGTGTTAACGGGAGAGTCCCTTGACCATTTTAACCTTTAAGTTTTTAAGCTCGTGGGAGAATTCCGTGACCACTTCGCCTGTAGGGGAGAAGGTGTTAACAGGGGAGTCCCTTGACCGTTTTAACCTTTAAGTTTTTAGGCTCATGAGAGAATTCCTCTACCACGTCGCCAATAGGGCAGAAGGTATTAACGGGAAAGTCCCTCTACTATTTTAACCTTTAAGTTTTTAGGCTCGTGAGAGAATTCCTTGACCACTTCACCTATAGGTGAGAAGGTGTTAATCGAAGAGTCCCTCGTGAGAAATCCCTTTTTCTGGTTTGTTATTGGATTTGATAAGTAAATCTATGAAGCATGAATTTTTGGAACTTCTTCATTTTATTTATTGGAAACAAGCATACATATAAATTGATGAATCAGAAATTTTACATATCTTTGCCTTAGGCGTAATACTTTCATTGATCTTTGAGATGATAGGTTCCTGGCCTGTGGCACGCAGTCATGACATAAGGGCCTTCCCATCGAGGGCCCAACTTTCATTCTTCTCCCGTGGTGATGCCGGTCTCTTTTAGCACTAAGTCGCCGATTTTGAAAGATCTGGGTCTCACTTTTTTATTGAAATACTACTCTGCCCTCCTTTTGGAGGCCGCAACTTTGGCCTCTGCATCTGTTCTTATTTCTTTCAATAGATTTATGATTTCTTTTAATCTTGCAACATTTGTTTCTGGATCGTAGTTCTCTCTTCTATGGCTTTGTAACCATACCTCTATAGGAATTATGGCCTCACTTCCGTAAGCTAGGGCAAAAGGTGTTTCTCCTGTTGAAGTCTTGTAAGCCCATAAAGGTTTCTAGGAGTTCGATATCATTCTCTTTCTTTTGATGTTTCGATCTCATTCTCTTTTTTCCTCTCACTCTCTTTTTCCTTTTCACTCTCTTTTTTTCTCACACTCTCATCTTTTTTTGAACTCTCAGCCTCACAATTATGTTTCAACTCATTCTCTTTTTTCTTGAGGTTTCACTATTTCTTTTTTCCTCAATCGCACATTCACTTTTTCTATTTAGCTCAATCTCACTTTCACTCTTGCTTTTTAGATCACTCTCATTTTCACTCTTTCTTTTTTGAGCATCCTCACTTTTCAATTTTAGTTGGTCCCCTTGGACCTGTGTTGAAGTTAAAGGAGCAAGTTTGATTGTTTTTCCATCCTTCTCAAAACAGTACATGTTTGTTAACCTATCATGGATCGCCTTCCTATCATATTGCCACGTCCTCCCCAACAAAATATGGCTAGCATGCATAGGCACTACATCACAAAGCACCACGTCCTGGTATTTTCCAATTGAAAAGGAAACTAGCACTTGCTTATTTACCCTAACATCCCCGCAATCACTCAACCACTGCAACTTGTATGGTCTAGGGTGTTTCAAGGTAAGTAAACTCAATTTCTCAACTAAAGTAGTGCTAGCTAAATTAATACAACTCCTCCCATTAATAATCATACTACATACCTTGTTGTTGATGTGGCATCTAATACGAAAAATGTTCTCGCTCTGCTGCTCTATATCATCCATCTTAATTTGTGTATTGAGAGCACACCTAGTAACAAGAGACTCACCATACTCTTCATTCTCATACCCATTCTCAATACTAGGCACACGTCGCCTCCTATCAACAAGATGTAACACCCCACTCCCCAATAAAGAGATTTTAGAATTTTTCGGAGAGCCAGTGTGCTACTACTGAATTTGACTAAAACTTTTTCTTTTAAATAACGAGCCAGATGCAAAAGATTCCATAAATAAAATATAATTTAATTAATACTTAAAATCCAACATAGAGTCTGCGGAAGCACTTATTTAAAAAATATGGAAGTCTCATGTGCTTATCAAAATAATTTACTTAAATCTTAAACCATAAAAGCTAATCATATCATAATCTGTCTAGGCCTCTGTCTCGCCTCCCGGGGTCAAATCCTGTCCTGCAGTCTCATCTTCATAAATTTCATCACCTGGGGTGGTTTAAAAACATGAAAACAAACTAAAATGAGTCGAATACTCAATAAGCACACATCATACAGTAAACATAATAAACATAAGATTTCTTGAAAAACGTGCTTACTTATAAATATATATGTAAATAACATGAACATGAACATGAGCTTATCTTTCACTTGTCATAGGCCGTTACCCACTGTTGACCCCCGTGAGTTAGGGTTAGCAAATCTAAATAGATTCCGATTCCGCCCGTGGCCGCGGGTTGTGGAATCCATACATAAGGAAGACATACTGGGTACACTACTAGCATGTACGACCTGGCAATGCAATATGCCCATAACATAGGTACCGTCTTCATATCATAACATAGGCCGTTACGTATCTTATCATTCTTATTTCATCATCATCATACTTGCATACTTGTCATATCTTAGATTTCAAAAAGAAATCACATACATACTTGTCATATCTTGTCATATCATATCATAGATTTCAAATGAAATCACATTCTTTCAAAATATGTCGTGATGCATGACTTTTCACATAAAATCATGATTTTTCATAAATACTTTAATGCATAAATCTTCACATAAAATCATGCATGGCTTTTCATAAATTATTTTAAATGCATAACTCTCACATAAAATTATAAATTTTCATAAATATTTTGGTGCATAACTCTTTTCATAAAATCATGAATTTTCATAATTTTATCATGTCTTGGATACGTAAAAAGGGGCTTCCAATGAAGGGTATACATGCATAATATTTTTATAAAAGACGTGCCGTTTACCGTAAATATGTGTAAGGGCATGATCATGCTACTTACCTTGCAGCGCTACTTCCTGAATCTCACTTCATAACTCGTCACCGAAGGGTACGTGACGGTGGTTGGCTGGACGAGGCGACGGTGGCTCTGGGTGGCTAGGAGTGAGGCGACGCGGCTGGTTTACTGGGCTGGGTGGTGCGACGCTGAGAGAGGGAGAGATAGTACCGAGAGAGAGTTCTGTTGCCGAAGGCAACCGAGAGAGAGAGAGAGAGAGAGAGAGAGAGAGAAAAGAGGCTGGCGGTGGTTGTGGTTTCTTATGTTTTCTTCTGGAGGTCTCGGCTAGGGGTGGGTTTTATAGGCAATGAGAAGGGTATTGTGACCATAAGGAGATGGGATAGGATTTGGAGTTGAGAGTTTGGTTTCCTAATAGGATTTGGAGTTGAGGGTTTGGTTTCCTAATAGGATTTGGAGTTGAGGGTTTGGTTTCCTAATAGGATTTGGAGTTGAGAGTTTGGTTTCCTAATAGGATTTGGAGTTATTAATTAGAGGATAAGGATGGGGCTTATGGGTGGAGATAGGGAGAAATAATGTTTAAATTCAAAAACTAAAATTCTTGTGCTTAAAACAAAAAAATTCGTTCATGATAAAATACTAATAATAATAATAATAATAATAATAGAAATAACAATAATAATAATAATAATAATAATAATAATAATAATAATAATAATAATAATAATAATAATGGAGGCTTAATTCTAAGTTAAATAAAAAAATAATATGTTTGATAAATTCTTTTATAGGCTTAAACTCATTTATTGAGCCTAATAAAATTATCCATAATTTATTCTTAAAAATATAGAATCGGGTTGTTACACAAGATAACCCTAACTAAAGAATAAGGAAACCCTAGAAAACAATAAGAAATTCAGCAACCCTAGGATGAAGGAAATTTCTGAACTTTTTTTTTTTTTTTCAAATTTTGTTTTTGAATTTTTTTTCTAGACCCTAGAACATTGAAGCCCTAGAATTCAATATGCAAGAAATAAAAGATAGAATTAGACCTGATCGGAAACTAAGCTCTGAATACCAAATGATATGAACCCGCGGGAAAGGAATCCCTTGAACCCACAATCAAATTGAAAACTTACCCAAGAAAGCCAAACTCAAGTCAATGGATGGAGAATCTAGACCTGATGAGAACTCATTTCAAGAACCTAGATTATATTAAAATCTAGACCCATTGAAAAACCCGTCTCAAGAACCCAGATTACGAGGAGGAACGCTACAAAGGTTGTGATTTACCTTTGATAAGTTCAAAAGTTCAATTAAGAACAAGATGAGCAAAACTCAACTCACAATGAATAAATCATCAAATTTTATAAAATTTCATAAACTGAGGCTACAAAGAGTATTTAAAGGAAAACCTAATTAACCCTAGATAAATAAATCCCCATCTTCCAAAGCTGCCCTAGCGTGAACAGTGTCGCGACGTGAACAGTACTGCGCTACAGGAACTTGGCTACAGTACTTTTAAACCCTAGTTCCTAAAAATAACTTTCCAAATACGCTCTTAGCCAAACTACAAAGCCTTCCAAAAGATCCTAGTTCATAATAAAAAGACATATGTGGGCCAAACATCCTCAAGCGCAATTATTCTAAACTAATAAAATAAGTTCTTTAAATGAATTGAACAAGTTGTAACCCTTCAAGTGCCCAAGGCCTTTAAGTCAAAGGATTGCCCTCTTCCATAGCTTGTATCAAATGAATCAAAATTGGATCTTCATCTTTTAAGCCACTCTTGAATGTTGGGCTCGCTAGACTCGTCACAAGTGGATTGCACCAATCCTTGCGTTGCTTCCCTGATCTTCTTAGTTCTTGATCTTGTAATTGGCCCATATGGAACTTGTAAATGATCTTTAAAACTAGTCCTTCTTGGGGCCCATCATGTGGGCCAAGCATCCTCAAACCCATTTATTCTAAACTAATAAAATAAATCATTTAAATGATTTAAACAAATTGAAAGCCTTCAATAACAATAGGCTCAAACAATAACTCTAAGTCATGTCTTCCACAGCTTGTATCAAGTAGATCAAAACTGGTCCTTCTTTAAAGCCCATCTTATGTGTTTGAATCTTGCTAGCTTCATCCCAAGTGGATTGCACCAATCTTTGCATTGATTTCTTGATCTTCTTAGCTCTTGATCTTGTAATTGGCCTATCTGAAACTTGCAAATGATCTTTAAGACTAGGTCCATGTTGGTGCCCATCATAGTGAAAACATCGGCATGTTGAGGAGTTTATGTACATTGGACAGCTTTGGTAGTGTTAGAAGCTAGGAATGTCTATATGAAGAAGTTGTGGATACTATTTTGAGTTAATGCTATCAAAGATATGTTGTATTCATATGAGGGAGTTACGGATACTATTGTGATAGATTGGTGTTGTATGGGTAAATTAAGAGGGAAAACTGTTGATTTTATTCTTCTCTATTATACTGTGATATGTTTGTGGTGTATGTGTCATCAACTAGTTATTTGCCATCATTATACGAAAAAATCGTGGGATATGGGCAAATATATTATAGTACCACTTTTGATAAAATAGATTATTTATATTAGATTTTATAACTTTACCTACAAATTTTGAGAAACAAACTTGAAATTTTTTTAGATACATATATAGATATATATATATAAATGATTATACTTATAAGGATTCTAGCAATACACATAGCATTAGAAATATGATTTCCATTTATATTTTTAAATATACAATATATCTAACTATAAAGTTGAAAGATACCATCAAAAATAAAAAATAAAAAAGGGAAAAGGGAAAAATTATTAGAATTTATATAAGCTTGTATGAATGGTGTCGAGCCTTGTATCAATTATATCATTTAATAATTTATCGTAATTTTATGTTCACAAACAGTTAACTTAATAAACAAATTGCACCAAACTTGAGTTTTTTTTTTCCATAAAAGACAAGGTCTAAGCCTCTTATTATAAAACCCTCATTGAGGCGGAGGAACAACCATGATTACAAAGAATCAAATAAAAACTTTACATTTAGTTCAAATATAAGGGAAACCCAATTTATGCAAGCGAACTAAACTCCGAAGTTTTCCTTGCACATGATCTTCTCCCATAAAATCTAAAACCTTTCCTTTCGTTCCTTCTTTGAATAGAAAATTCGCAACCATATTGGCTTCTCTAAAAATAATTCCTCCAAGAAATCCCATATTGAAGAAGACAAGCAAGCATTTTTATTTCCTCCAAGAAATTCCATAGAAACCAATATTTACAAGTACCCGATTTTAGCCATTCAACAACGCCACTCAAATCAAATTCAACCAAAACATCTCTCACGCCAAGTGAACAACACAATCGTAACCCATCAAGTAAAGCACTACACTCTGCAATTGTGTTCGTTGCTTGGCCATAAAAATGAGACAATCCTGCCAAAACGCTTCCCTATGCATTCCGAATAATTCCTCCACCACCCGACATCCCAGGATTACCAAAAGATCCACTATTTACATTGAGTTTTACGTATCTCAAATCTGAGGCCATTCATTTAATCAATCTCGGCATTGCTACACGAATTGGAACAATGGGGCAATTTAATTCCTGCATCACACACAAATCATAAGACTCCATTTTTCTGAACTCCTGCAACCTAGAGGAAGTTTCAATCAAAGTGACTTTCACCAGTCGAATAATTCGTCTCTAATCATATTGAGCATTTTCCAAGCGAGATGAACATCGAAAATACCATAGAGCCCAGGTAATAAAAATTGGAAGAACAGAATGTAATCGCACCTTTCTAGCTTCGAAATCTAGGCACTCAAACTCCACAAATTGCTGCAAAATAGTTCCAAGTCTTCGTCGCCCCTCTCCTTCCCAGAGAATGTGATTTAAGGTTTCTATTTTTGGTTCAAAACAGCAACAGCACTTTGACACCATCGGAATGCCAAGATGTTGGATCGCATAATCCACAGGTAATGCTTTCCTTCTAGCTCTCCAACACATGAAATACATCTTTGCTGGCACGTACTCCTTCCACAACCACCTCCTCCATGTACAAACAGTTCCCTGACTTCAAATTAAATTCCATGCCGACTTTGTAGTAAATTCCCCATCCACGGAGTGCTCCCAATCACAAACATCATCCCCCTCCCGTAAGTTAACCCCCGATTGCATAATTTTTACCACCATAGATTCATCGACCAGAGATCTCAAAAGCACCAGATTCCAACCATTTCCTTCCATCACCTCTCATAGCTTCAGACTCACATCCCCCTTTACCAAGCACTTTATAGCTATTGTTCCCTCTCCCAACCAATTATCAAGCCAAAAATCGACATTCCCATTCTGGATCATCCATCTCGAGTTAGATCACATGGTTGGCATGAGTCTTATAACCCTTTTCCAAAACCGAGTACCTCTCCCTAAGAACATAACCGATGAAATATGTGAGTTTCCCACGTATTTGGCTGTGAAAAAATCCAACCATAGCGAACCTCCCATAATTAATTTCCAGGCAAACTTCATCAGCAATGAATTTTGAACCTCCACCAAATCCCTTATCCCAAGTTCCCCTTCCTCTACTAGTAAGCAAATATTTCTCCAAGAAATCCACTTTCTCTTTTTATTTTCAATCGAAGAACCCCATAAAAAATTTGAAAATATTCTTTTAATCGATGACATGACTTCTTTTGGCAAATTCAACACTAAAAGTATATGAGTAGGCATACTATTTAAAACATGCTTAATCAGGATAATTTTACCTCCAAAAGAGAGCAACTTGTTTGTCCATCCCGCTAGTTTCTTTTGAATTTTCCCCACTAACGGATCAAACATTTGTACTCTCATTCTCCCCACATGCAATGGAATGTCCAAGTATGTACACGGCCAGTCACCTTACACAAAACCTAATATTTGTTTCAGAGCCCATTTCTGATCCACCGACATATGCTTAGAAAAAAACAATGATGATTTATGAGGGCTAACCATTTGACTAGACATGAGTTTATATGTTCGAAGCACTTCCATCAACTTTCGAAGAGATGCCATTTCGCCATTCACAAAAATTAAGAGATCATCTGCATACAACAAGTGACTAACAATGGTTCTTCCTCTGGGATTAAATGGTTCTTCCTCTGGGATTAAATGGTTTAATCCTCCCCAAATGAAACGCCTTCTTCAACATCCGTGAGAGTACTTCCTCTGATAAAATAAACAAATAAGGTGATAAAGGATCACCTTGCCAAAGGCCCCGAGAAGACTAAAAAAAGCCCCTAACACACCCATTCAATATCATCGAATAACATGGAGAAGAAATAAAATTGAAAATTAGCTCTCTCTATTTATCTGAGAATCCCAATCTTTTTAAGACCTCCAATAAAATTTCCAATTCACCTGATCATAAGCTTTGGCCATACCAATTTTCAGCATAAAATTTCCCCCTGAACTTTTCGATTAATTCCTTGAACCAGCTCCTGTGCAATCGCCATATTATCAAAAATACTTTGACCTTGGATGAATACGGATTGTTCGGGAGAATAAACCGATGAAGAAGAGGTACGAACCGAAAAACCATAACCTTTGCTATGATTTTATAAACTACCGAACATAGACTAATTGATCGAAATTGCCCAAGCCCCAAGGGTTCATCAACTTTTGAATGAGTGCAAAATTTGTTGTACAAAAAAATTTGTAAACTGCTTACCTTCAAACAATTGTTGAACCATCTCCAGAATATCCTGCTTAGCAACATCCCAAGCAAGTATAAAAAAACTTGCATAGAATCCATCCGACCCCAGACTACTATCTGACAGAATGGACAAAGAGCCGCTATACCTCCACCATTGATGGTGCCACACATAAATTCTCATTTTTCCTATAGAAATAGACGAGTTCAGAAACAACAATCATCTCATCAAACTAAATACTAGTCACTGTTAGAAGCTCCTGGAAAAATTTGACCGCACCCTAGTGAACTTCCTCTGCCGAATGTAAAACTTGGCCATTTTCCAACCTCATGTGATCTATCAACTTATTTTTCTTCTTAACTCACAACATCGCATGAAAAAATGCT